>CM075067.1:23884992-25084992 GCA_037428765.1 Rubia yunnanensis | reverse complement strand
TCCTGGATGCGAAAGGATCGCATTGTGCTGCTATGGCTCCGGTCCACCCTCTCCACGTCGCTCCTCGGCATTGTCACACGAGCTACCTCCACGGCGGAAGCTTGGCAAATTCTTGCCCGGACTTTTCAAGCCCAATCCGGTGCCAGGCAAATGCATCTCCGGCAACAGTTGCAGTCGATGACCAACGGCTCGATGAGTGTCCTGGAGTATTTTGAGAAAAAGAGGGCTCTTATGGATTCCCTTGCCGATTGCCTCTGTCTCGTGTCCGATTCTGAATTCGTCGGATTCTTGCTCTATGGGCTGGGATCGCAATTCTCTGCCCTCCGATCGGTAATCGCGCTCCGGTCAGATCCGGTTAGCTCCGATGAATTGCTGGGCTTCCTCCTCTAGGAAGAGGCGCGTTAAGAGGAGGAGGTCGCTTCCCTTCAGCTGCCGTCGGCCAATCTTGCCCACCGCAACACCGGTCGCCGATCAAGGCCGCCGTCCTCGTCAGCTCCCGCTGCTGTCGGCAAGGGGTGGTCGCCTTCTACAGAATGCGCGTCTGAGCAGTCTGGTCTTCTTTGCCAGATTTGTCAAAAACATGGGCATGATGGGCTAAATTACTTCAATAGACTCAACACAAGGACCTTTCCTCCCACCAACAGGAATGCTTTGGCCCGTCTTCGTCAAGGTCCAAACAACAAATCAGCCTTCTTTGTGTCTTCTTCAAGCCCATCTGACATTGGCGATGCTTGGTATGTGGACTCCGGTGCGACTCACCATGTGACCTCCGATCCGGGCAACCTCACTCTACAGAACACTTACAACGGTAATGACCAACTCACAGTTGGGGATGGTACATCTCTTCCGATTACTCATTTTGGCAAATCTTTTATTTCTGATAAACATGCTGCTAAACCCCTTGCACTCAATAATATTTTGTTTGTTCCTAAAATTACTAAAAGTTTGGTTAGCGTGTCTAAACTTACCCGTGATAATCAAGTATTTGTTGAACTTCACTCAGACCACTGTCTTGTTAAGAACTTGCAGGGTCAAGTTATTCTAAGGGGAACCGTTGAAGACGATCTCTACCGCTTTCCATCGTCGTCTCAATCCCAGCCCACCTCAGTCGGTTCTCCTGCTTCCTTTCTTGCAGAACGTACATCCCTTCATTGTTGGCATCACCGCTTGGCGCACCCGCACGAGTCTGTCCTTCGTCGCACTGTTTCGAGTCATAATCTTCCTGTTTCATGCAATAAATTAGACACTGTTTGTGGCTCTTGTCAGCTTGGCAAAAGTCACCATTTTCCATTGTCTTCTCGAACTAGTTTTTCTTCTAAACCTTTTGAAATAATACATACCGATGTCTGGGGTCCATCTTCTGAGCTCTCTACAAATGGTTGCCGTTATTACCTCAGCTTTATTGACGACTGTACCAAATTTACTTGGCTCTATTTTCTAACAACCAAAAACCAAGTCTACCCCACTGTTGAACTATTCCTTAAGCTCGTCCAAACCCAATTCTCTGCCCAAGTCAAAACCTTCCAGTCAGATTGGGGTGGCGAATATCGCAATGTTTCTACCCTCCTTACTTCCCTTGGAATCCACCATCGTGTCTCCTGCCCTTACACCCCTGAACAAAATGGCTATGCAGAATGTCGTAATCGCATGATTGTTGAAAAAGGACTCGCTCTGCTCGCTCACTCCCATCTTCCATCTAAATACTGGGAACAGGCATTCCATACATCTGCTTATCTCATCAACCGTACCATCACACCTACCCTATCCAACAAATCTCCCTATGAATGCCTTTATAACAAAGTCCCCAACTACAGTCTTCTTCGTTCCTTTGGATGCCTGTGCTACCCTTTCCTTCGTCCCTACACTGCCAACAAACTTGAATACCGCTCCCTCCCTTGTATCTTCCTTGGCTATAGTTCCAAACACAAGGGCTATCAGTGTCTTCACCTTCCCACTTCCAGGACCTACATCTCTCGATTTGTCGTCTTTGATGAATCTAACTTTCCTTATCCTGCCATGTCATCGCCTGGCTCCTCTCACCTTTCATCTGACTTGGTTCCCCTGTACCACACGTAGCCTCTACTCGGTCTCTCGTGGTTCATCCTACTGTTTTACCCGATCCATCTGCTCCTTCTCCTGTCTCTCTGGATCCACCTTCCCCCCCATCCCATTCAACTCCTTCTGCAACATCTACCGCATCCTCCAATGAGGCTCCTGCATCACCTACCACATCCTCTAGTGACCCTTCTGAGTCATCAATCCCATCTTCCCCCTCTTCAGTCTAGTCCTGACTTATCTCATTATCCAAATGCTCCCACCTGGTTTCGTCCTCCCGATCAGTCCACTCATACTATGACCACTCGTTCCGCTACTCACTCTCTCAAACCCAAGGCCCTTTTAGCCACTAAATACCCTTTACCCACAGCCCTTACTGCCTCCCTTGAACCTAAACTTTTCCATCAAGCATCCAAAGACCCTAACTGGCAGCATGCTATGCAGAATGAATTTGATGCCTTAATGTCTAATCAGACTTGGGACCTAGTCCCTCGTCCCTTGAATGCTAATGTGGTTGGCTGTAAGTGGGTTTACAGGATCAAGAGGAAGTCTGATGGCTCTATTGAGCGCTATAAGGCGCGTCTCGTGGCTAAGGGCTTTCATCAGGAGGCTGGTGTGGACTATTTTGACACCTTCAGTCCGGTTGTCAAACCCACTACCATCCGTCTTGTCTTGAGCTTGGCTATTTCTGCTGGTTGGCCTCTTCGGCAGGTGGATGTCAACAATGCCTTTCTTCATAGTGATCTCTCTGAGACGGTTTTCATGGATCAACCGCAGGGCTTTGTCGCACCAGACAAACCTTCTCATGTGTGTCGCCTAAAAAAGGCCCTTTATGGTTTGAAACAAGCTCCCCGTGCCTGGTTTCAAAAGTTGACTGCCTCTTTAGTTCATCACGGGTTTCGGGCATGTGTTTCCGATTCGTCTCTATTTGTGAAGCAATCTGGTGCTCATGTTGTATACGTTCTTGTGTACGTTGATGATCTTGTTATCACAGGTTCCCATGCCACATTCATTGATGAGTTTGTTAGTCTTCTACATCGTGACTTTGCGCTTAAGGATCTTGGCCCGCTTCACTATTTCTTGGGAATTGAGGTTACTCGAAGGGATTCCATGTTGCAGCTCTCTCAGCAAAAGTTCATCTTCGATATCCTTGAACGAAGTGACATGACTGGAGCTCGCCCAATATGTTCTCCTGCTGAACCTGGCTCACGTCTTGTTACTGATGGCAAGCCTCTTCCAGATCCGTCTCTTTATCGCAGTATTGTTGGTGCTCTCCAGTATGTCACCATTTCTCGCCCGGAAATCTCCTATGCTGTCAACCGTGTCTGCCAGTTTATGCATGCCCCTACGGAGTCTCACTGGTGTGCTGTCAAACGAATTCTGAGGTATCTCAAAGGTACTATCACTTCGGGATTGGTTCTTCAAAAGGCACAGGATTCTCGGTTAGTGGCCTATTCTGATGCGAGTTGGGCCTCTGATCCCGATGATTGCAGATCTCAGCACGACTTTGCCATTTACTTTGGTGGTAATCTTATCAGTTGGTCCTCTAAGAAGCAGCAAGTGGTTGCTCGTTCTAGCACTGAAGCAGAGTACCGGGCTATAGCCTTTGCCTCAGCTGAACTCATCTGGCTTTTGCAACTTATTCAAGAAATGCATATCCCGGTGACATTGCCTCCAATCCTGCTTTGTGACAACCTTAGTGCCACTTTTCTCTCTGCTAATCCGGTATTCCATCAGCGGTCCAAGCATATTAAGATTGACTATCACTTTGTCAGAGAACAGGTTACTTCTGGTGATCTTGTTGTTCGTCATGTTCGGTCTCTTGATCAAATTGCGGATATCTTTACAAAGGCTGTTGGAAACCACCATTTCACCTCTCTCCGATCCAAGCTTCATGTTCTTCCTCGCTCATGAGCTTGTGGGGAGGTGTTAACCGTATATGGCAACTACAGCTAACATTAGTCATAGCTGATATCCTAGAATTAATCAAATCATAGCTGTTAATATCCTAGAATCAATCAAATCATAGCTGTTAATATCCTAGAATCAATTAGTCCAGATATGATTAGCAGATTGTACCCTATATATACTTGTATTCAACAATGAAATAATTAACAATCTCATTTACCAAATTACCTATTATACACTTTTACAAGGGTGGACTTCTATTTGAGCTCAACAATCTTCAATTGGTGGTCGCCAACAACCTTCTCTGGGGTACCCTCAAGCACCACTACCTTGGGCTCGAGCTTTTTATCACGGTCAGCCTCAACCCGGAGAAACTCCATTTTTCACACCTTAGCCAAGACGCCTTGAAGAAAAACAATTCATTGCTCCCACAATTGAAGCCACCCCAGGGTCCATTATGAACCAAAATTTGGAGGGACCTAAGTCGATGTGGGAAGTAGCCCCAGAAAAAGGGAATCGACCTAAGGAGAAGCATCAATACGGAGGTAAGGGATGGATTAAAAGGGGTTTTGAACGAGAAGATTGGAGATGAAGACCGGGCACTGGAATTGTGATAGGAGATTCATGTTGTAATGGAGAGAAACACAGAGAAGATCCAAACACCAAAAACACACAAAATTGAAGTTCCAGATACTCTAATAAAATTGACGGTGGGAAAGAAGCTCAAATAGGGAGATAATGCGGAGGACAGTGTGGAAGAGAAGAGCTGGAACACACTCTTTTAACAGTGAGAAAGGGGACATCAAGTACTATGACCCAACAAGTGTGGAAGGGACTCTAATGGAAGAAATATCTATTGAATAAGCGGAGGAAAGCAAGAAGCAGTGGAATACCACTATCATGTGCAGAAAGTTGGGCTCTCATTCACCATCTAAGGTAATCGAACGATATTTTTATCGAATTTGAGGGAATAGATTATCTAAAGTTTGGCTACTTGAATCGGGTATATACATGGTGAAATTTTTATCTTAATCTTTCTGTGATGATATAATTTAGAAAGGAGTCTGCTTTTCAGGTTTAGAGATACAGATGAAGTCCATCTGCTGCAAAGTTATGAAGTCCATCTTGCTGAATGCTCTCTGCTGAAGCAAATAGCGCACTGCTATGAAGTCCATAATGCCCAGAAATTGGTGATTTCCCTCTTATTCGAAGTCCATCTTGCTGGTCTTTGACGTTCAATATCAACATATCAGATTCAAATCAACTCTACACCAGTCAGCCTTCCTTCGGACGCCTTTCAAGGATCTTTAAAACTCATTGCAAGAAATTAAAATTTTCCTCTCCAATGTATGGAAAGGTGCTACTTGGCCAAAGGGAAGAATTAACACATGGGGTGGAGATTCTTCCTTTTGGAATCGTAACTACCTTTTCCCAATTTATTATCTTACCGCCTATTCTTCTCAGTTGTACCTCTGTAGTGGGCTAACATCTCTTTTGGGGCAAATATCCTGCCACTATGTAAAACACTCTAGATCTCATTACTACTAAATAGGCCTGGGGAATCTTAATAAAATATCCCTCACCCACGGGTGTTTAATTTTAAAATTTTTTTAAAAAAGGAGTAGTATTCTTTAATAACAAACCGATCATAATCAAACCATGGTTGAAGAACTTCAAAATTGCAGAACCTGATACTGTTCCGGTCTGGATACAACTTCCAAATTCGCCATAGGTATATTGGCAGTCAAAGATTATTTGTATGATTCAAGTCCCATAGGGAGGCCAATAGGCTTAGACAAACCAACTCTTGAAAAAGAGAGGCTGTCATATGCAAGGGTGCAAGTAGAAGTGAAACTCGGGGGAGTCAGTACATGATTTGGTGCTGTATCTAAATGAAGAAGGGGTGATAAAACACCAACATCTAATTTATGAATGGAAACCAATTAAATGTGTTGAATGTGGATAGATAGGGCTTGGCATGAAAGTTTGCAGGAAAAAAGTACTGCCAGTGGGCATATGTGCCAGTGGGCATCCAACAAACAAGTAAAGTTACAAAAGGGAGCACTGAGAAGCAAAGTTAGGATTTGCAATAGTTTCACAATGAAGAAAGGGGGGATGAAGGGTTGATGGAAGCTGCTGAAAAAGAGAGGATGAGAAAAGGGAAGTACACTTTACTTACTGATCCTCCTGATGGACAGTAAAATCTTAAGTTGGAATATAAGGGGTCTTAATAAAATGGTGAAGCATGGTCAGATTTGAAGAATCTGCATGCAGAATCATTTTGGACTGATGGGGTTATTGGAAACAAGACTCAAAGTAGAAAATCAACAAAAAATATGGGACTAAATAGGCTTGGGATGACATTTGGAAACAAATGGAGATGTGGTGGACTATGGAAGAATACATATTTGCTCGAGGAATGACTACTTTGGAGTGAAAATCATCAGTAAAGGGGATCAATGGATTGACATGGCAGTAGAGATCAAAACCATGAAAATGGAGTGCTATCATACTGTTATATATGGATACAACACCATAGAAAAAAAATGTATGTGGAGTTATTTGAATCACATTGGACTGAGGGTCAAGCCATGGGCTACGATTGGAGATTTTAACTCTCCCCTGAAGTTCGATGAAAGACAAGGAGGAAATGAGGTTGAAGCCAAGGAAATTAAAGACTTCCAGGACATGGTGGGAACCTTGTAGTTACATGAAATGAGGAGAGTTAGGCCCAAATTCTCTTGGAGTAATAGGAGATGAGATGGACAAACAATTTATAGCAGGATAGATAGATGTTGATAAATATGGAGTAGATGGAGAAGCTCAGGAATTCTTACTGCGAGTGTAAATCTGAACTTATTTCTTTTCTCTTAATAATACTGATGAGATTATAGGAGGCTAAGGGGAACACTGAGAATCGTCATATATTTCAACATGTGGGCTTTATCCCCTTTATTTAAACAGGTGGTGCAAGCAGTGTGGACATGAAGGAAAATTGAAAGCTTGCAGGATCTCTTCAAGGCACTGCAAGATCCTAGCACCCATTGTCAAAACTAAACCAAAGATAATTCTCTGAGATTGGGAGTAGGGCAAAAAAGGTAGCAGTGACCTGGCAGAAAGTAATGGAGGGCCTGAACGGAGAACCTTGAAATAAAGTATTGCAAAAAAGGGAAATATAAGCCAGGAATAAGGCTAACAGACTGATGGAAGCAGAAGCTCAATATCTCCAACAAAAATGCAAAATACTATGGTTGAAAGAGGGTGCATACCAAGAAGTAATATTTATGTTTTAATCAAAAAGGGGCAGTACCTTAATCATATTGTATACTTAAATGTGGATGAGAGATTGGTGGAGAATCAGAAGCTGACTGAAGATGGTCTTTTGAAACACTTTAAGATAGAACTTGGGGTGGAATTCCTTGCAAGAAAGCTTGATAAGAATATTGTTAGAATGGGGGAAAATCTTATAGTAAAATAGCAGGCATTACTGATCAGGAAGTGAGTTCAGCAGAAATATTGCAGGCTTTAAAGGGTATTTAGTCAAAGAAAGGTCCAGGTAAAGACGGGTTTTCAAGAAATTTTTTAAAGGATGTTTGGGACATAGTGGGAGAGGGCTTTACAATTGCAATAATTCTTTTTTAAGGTGGAAGTATTCCAGATGAGTTTGGTGAAGCAGTCATTACACTGATACAAAAACACAAAACCCCCAGGAGGCAGCAAACTACATGCCGATAGTGCGTTATTCGGTGATTTGTAAAACGATTACGAAGGTTATATGTTCCGGGTTGAAAGAAGTGCTACCTGAGCTTATAAATCCAAATAAGAGTGCTTTTGTGCAAGGGAGGCTGCTAGCTCACAATTTACTGCTCACTCATGAGTTACTCCAGAAATAACATATGCCAGGGATGAAGAAAAACTGTGTTTTGCAAGTGAACATCAACAAGGCATTCGATAGCATAAACTAGATATTCTTGGAGGAATGGATGACATATCTGAAGTTTCCCAGTCTGTTAATCAGTTGGATCAAGAACTGGACCATGTCTGCTTCCTTTTGTTTATCATTTAACGGTAGGCAAACTGAATCTTTTGTAGGACAGAGAGGGATGAAGCAAGGGGATCCTCTTTCCCCCTTGCTCTTCATGTTGTGTATGGAGTACTTCTTGAGGGTTGATGATGAGCAGGATGAAGCAGAGTATTGACTTTCATCAGAGATGCAGCAAAGAGGGAATTCACTCACTGCTATTCGCAGATGACGTCCTGATCTTTTGTGCAACAACCAAGAAATTCGTAGAAAGAGTGAAAGAATGTCTGAATGACTTTATGCATGTTACAGGGTTGGCCATCAGTGAACGAAAATCAAAGTTGTACTTTTCAGTAATGGAGGAGACTGATAAGGAGATGCTAGCATCGATACTGCATGTGCAAAAAGGTGAGTTCCCGATGCAGTATCTAGGTTTACCACTGTCGAATGCAAGGTGCAACAAACATGATTGTGGGCTGATTGAGAAAATAAGGGGGAAAATTTATACGTGGTCTATAGGCACCTTTTCATATGCTATGAAGGTGATGCTAATTAACAAGGTGCTGCTGAGCATAACAGGTTATTGGACTTGTATTTTTAGGCTACCTGAAAGTGTGCACGAGGAGATAGTCAAGATATGCCAAAATTTTCTATGGGGGAGATAAGAGGGGGAAAAAGGTTTCACCCCTATATCTTGGGCAGCAATATGTAGTAGTAAAAGGAGAGGAGGAATGGGGTTGAAAGACCCATTGACATGGAGCAAAGCTGCGCTGATCAAGCTTATATGGGATCTGAATTCTAAGCAGGACATCTTGTGGGTACGCTGGATAAATGAATATTATTTGAAGGGTGAAAAATGGGAGAAGCATCAGTGCAAGGAACATCAGAGTTGGGCATGGAAGAACCTTAATCGACTGAAATGGGGAAGGTGAGTACCCGTCGGATTTATGATGATCTGAAAGGTAGGAATGTATCTGATTGCTTGGAGAAGGGGAGTTAGCTACGGTGGATAGATTGCAGAAGTACAAGGTTTTGGGTGCTCTGCTGGATTGCAGGCTATGCGGAAAAACACAGGAGAATGTACAACACTTGTTCAGTCAATGTGAATACACAAAGGCTGTACTGCAGAATCTGATAAATTACAAATTCAGAGACTTGAGAAGCATCAAACGAGCTATGATGGGACTGATTTGGATAAAAAAAAAAGAAAAAACGATGAAGATGGCAGCGAGTCTTTACTACATATGAGAGGAGAGGAATGACAGAATTTTCAATGGCAAAGAGAAGAAGAAGATCATGATATGTAGTGGAGTGGAAGCTGGATGGAGATGGAAGAATGCAATGGATTGGACGAAGGAATTAGCAGAGGATTTTAGCCGAAACAATTTTGAGTTGTAACAGGCTACTATAGGTTCTTTTATAAAGTAACTGTATAGGAAGCAAAAAATGGACTGAAATGTACGGGACTGGGAGGGAAGGCCCAAACTTTGTACTTTGGGTTTTGCGATTTAATATACGAAAAGTTCACCAAAATGAAAAATTAAAAACCAAAAATCGAACCTTAAACTGAATAATTTGAATTCGAATAACTCGAATCAAATCTAAAATACTATTTTTAGATAAATGAATTGAATAAACCGATTCTTGAATATGTTTTTTGGTTTGGTTTTGGATATTGAAACTTAATTATGTGTATGAATAATATAATTTTGAAACCCTAAAATGGTTATGGTTGAATATGTATTGTAGTTGTTGAATTTTTATTTTAAACACTCGAGTTTGATGATGTAGAAAATAATATAATTTTAAATTAATTTATATATTTTAAACAAAATTTTAAATAAAATTTCCCATGAATTTGGTATATTCAATTTTAAACCGAATTCAAACTTAAATTGAATTTTGAATTAGGTTCGGATAATTTGATTTTTCAAGTTATTCAAATCGATTTCGATTTTCAATTTTTACAGATAAAATCAAATAACTCGAAATAAATTAGTTGAAAATCAATTAAACTGACCTGACGGTCACCAATACCAGAATTTAGGACACTTCATAGTTTGTGAGACAACATAATAACCGGGGCGTTTGTTGTAATTATCATACAATTTGCCCCCGGTGAGAGAAGTTCAACGGAAAGACAACATCATTGCCTGCTAGTCTGTTGTAATATATATATATATATATTTTTAATTTTAAGCACCCTAAGGTGGGGGATATGTATTAGGTTCCCCAGACCTATGTAGAAACCAAAAGATGTACAAAGATGTTTGGGATATTACATCGGTAAGGCAACCTCGTTGCCTTCAAAAGAATAAACTAATAGTAGTGGACTGGTGGATGTAAACTGAAAGGAGTTGAAACTTGCTGGGTCGGGGTCCGGTGGTGTGCTCAAGGGGTGATGTGTTCTGGATGTCAAGTGTTGCAGTTGTCAAGGGGTGGTGTGCTCGTGTTCGAGAGGTCCATAGTTGTTGAGTGCCTTAGTTCTCGAGGGGTGTTGTGCTCGTGTTCGAGGGCTCCATAGTTCGAGGGCTCCATAGTTCGAGGGCTTCAAGATTCGCGGGCTCCATGGTGTCGGGACTCCATGGGGCGAGGTCTGTTGGGTGCGTTCTCGATGCTCCAGTATCGAGGTCTCGTTGCCAGTCTCAAGTTCTCGATGCTCCATGGGGCGCAGTCTCAAGTCTCCAATCTCGAGTACGTTGGTCTCGAGTGCTCGTTGCTCCGGTCTCGAGTGGTCGATGTTCCAGTCTTGGGTACTTCAGTCTCGAGTGCTCGATACACCAGTCTCGAGTGCTCGGTGTTCCAGACTCGAGTGCTTGAGTGATCGATGCACCACGTGCTCAAGTACTCGATGCTCGAGTGCACGATGCTCGAGTGCACGATGCTCTAGGGTCGAGTGGTCAATGCTCCAAATTGAAGTATTCGAGTGCTCGATGCACTTGGCTCGAGTGCTCGATGCACCAGGCTTGAGTGCTCGATGATCTAGACTCCAGTAGTGCTCGATGCTCCATTCCTAAGTGGTTGAAGCTCCTGTCTCGAGTGCTCGATGCTCCATTGTTGAGTGCTCGAATACCCATCTCGATTACTCAATGCTCCATTCTCGAGTGCTCGAATACTCGTCTCGATTACTCGATGCTCCATTGTCGAGTGCTCGGAAACCCGTCTCGATTGTTCGATGCTCCATTCTCGAGTGCTCGATGCTCCAGGCACCAAAATTAGAGCACGATGCTCCAGGCTCCAGTGTCGAGAGCTCAATGTTCCAGTCTCGAGTGCTCGATGCTCCAATCTCAAGTGCTCTATGCTCCATGCTCGATGCTCCAGGTTCCAAGGATGAATGCTCGATGTTCCCATCTCGAGTACTCCATGCTCCATGCTCGATGCTCCAGGTTCCAAGTATGAGTGCTCTGTGCTCCAGTCTCGATTGCTCGATGCTCCAGACTCGAGTGCTCGATGCTCCAGACTCGAGTGCTCGATGCTCCAGTCTCGAGTGCTCGATGCACCAGGCTTGAGTGCTTTAAGCCCTAGGCTCGAGTGCTCGAAGCCCCAAGCTCGAGTGCTCGATGCTCCAGGCCCGAGTGCTCGAAGCCCCATGCTCGAGTGCTCGATGCTCCAGGCCCGAGTGCTCGATGCTCCAGGCTCAAGCAAGAGAATTGTCTATGTACAATGTCGTGATTCAAACTGATATCCTTCGAGGAGTCCAGTTCTCGATTGCTCTATAGCTCGAGGGTTCCAATACACGATGCCACCAAAGCTTGATTGCTCGAGGGTGCAAAGGCTCTGGGGCTCCCTGTTGGAGTGTTCGACGCTCCAGGCTCGAGGTGGAAGTAGACTAAGCTCAAAGGTGTGTCCCTGTACAAAATGAAAGGAAAATCAAAGGCCTGTTGTAAAATATTGTGTACAAATAGTTACCTCCGTGAATGGAGAATTTTACATTCCTTTTATTTTTTCAAATTTGACACAATTTTTTAATTGTGTTTTTTTAGAAACATTGCCACATTTGTGAAATATAATTGATTAGACATTACTCATTAAACTATTTAATTTCTTTATTTAATTTCCTTTACACATTACAACTTGAAAAAAAAATATAAACCTCTGATGTCAAACATGAAAAAATAATACTTTTTAATCAAATACAACATTGAAAAACATTAGGCTTTGCGGTGATCCAATTTAATGTGAAAATTAAAACTGGATCATGAGCAAAGTATTGGGCATATAGCAATATTGGGCATGTAAACGTACAGGTTTTAAACAAATTATAAACAAAAACTCAAGCTAATTTTCCTTTCTGAGTCATATGATATAAATGTTAAGAATACTAGATTGATCACACCGCGCTACGCGCGGTGAGTTTGATAATAAATTATAGAAACTTTGTAGACTGGTAAAAGATTTGTAATTGAAGTTATAAATGTACCAGTTATACATGTAATAGAAGAGTTCATCGCTCTGAAGGGTGAGAGGTCGACTCAGTCGAGGGCTAAGGGCTGAGAGGTGAAGCCCCTCGAGGGTTGACGGTCTAGAATTTTGAGGTTTGAGACTTTGAGGCCTCTTGAAGATTCATTTGTTCGAGGGCTGAAGTCTTCAACTCGTCGAGGGCTGAAGTGTGTACCCTTTCGAGGGTTAAAGTATGTATCCCTTCGAGGTGTGAAGACTCCACCTTTTTGAGGGCTGAAGGTTTGAATCCTTGGAGGACAGAAGAAGCCATTCTTTCATGGACTGAGAATTGGACCCCTCGAGGGCTGAGAGCTAGACCCTTCGAGGGCTGAAGATCCACCCCTCGAGGTCTGAGAGTCCACCCCTTCGAGGGATGAGATCTGGACCCCTTCGAGGGGTGAAAACTCACCCCTTGGAGGGCTGAAGAATCACCCCTTGGAGGGCTGAATAATCACCCCTTGGAGGGCTGAAGAATCCATCCCTTGGAGGGCTGAAGACTGACTCCTTTGAGGTCTGACAGCTCACCCCCTCAAGGGCTGAAGACTCACCCCCTTCAATGGCTCAAGACTCAGCCCCTTCGAGGACTCAAGATCCACCCCCTCGAGGGCTCAAGAACCACCACGTCAAGGGCTGCAGACTCACCCCCTCGAGGGCTGAAGATTCACCCCCCCGAGGGCTGCAGATGCACCCCCTCGAGCGCTGAAGATCCACCCCCTCGAGGGTTGAAGGCTGACCCTCTTCATCCATCGAAGAGGGTGGATCTTCAGCCCTCAAAGGGGTGGATCTAGAGGCGTTGAGGGGGTCAGTCTCTTGCCCTCGAAGTGGTGGATATTCAGTCATCGAAGGGGTGGATCTTCAGCCCTTGAAGGGGTGGTTGTTCAACCCTCGAAGGGTTTGGTCTTTAGCCCTCGAGGGGGTGAGTCTTGAGGCCTCGATGAGATTGATCTTCAGCTCTCGAGGGGGTGAGTCTTAAGGCCTCGATGGGGTTGATCTTCAGCCCTCGAGGGGGTGGGTCTTCAGCCCTTCAGGGGGTGAGCCTTCAACTGTCGAGGGGATCAGCCTTCAGGCCTCGAGGGGGTGGACCTTCAACCCTCAAGGGCATGGATCTTCAGCCCTCGAGGGGGTGAGTCTTGAGCCCTCGAAGGAGTGAGTCTCGAGGCATCGAAGAAGTGTGTCTTCAGCCCTCGAGGCGGTGGGTCTTCAGCCCTCGAGAGAGTGAGTCCTGAGGCCTCGAGGGGTGCGTCTTCAGCCCTCAAGGGGGGTGAGCCTTCAGTCCTCAAGGGGGTGAGCCTTCAGGCCTCGAGTCGAGGGGGTGAACCTTCAGCCCTCAAGGGGGTGGATCTTCAGCACTCAATGAGGTGATCCTTGAGCTCTCGAGGGAGTGAGTCTCGAAGGGGTAGTGCCTCGTGGGCTCGGAGGGGGTTTTTTAATTCTTGGCTCGAAGGAGTTGTTCATTCTGGGCTCGAAGGGGCAGTGCTTCGTTCCCTCGAATGGGTATATGCATCGTGGGCTCAAAGGGGTTGTACCATGACCTCGAAGAGGCAGTGTATCGTGGCCTTGAAAGGGTCTTGTGGGCTCGAAGGGGTCTTGTGGGCTCGAAGGGGTCTTGTGGCCTTGAAGGGGTCCTGTGCCCTCGAAGGGGTCTTGTACCCTCGACGCTTGTGCCCTCGAAGGGGTCATGTGCCCTCGAAGGGATCATGTGCCCTCGAAGGGGTCATGTGCCCTCGAAGCTTGTGCCCTCGAATGGATCTGTGCGTTGTCCCATCGAAGGGGTAGTGTGTCGTAGGTTCGAAGGGGGTAGTGTCTTATGCGCTCAAATGGGTCTTGTGGCCTTGAAGGGGTCTTGTGTTCTCGAAGGGGTCTTGTGGCCTCGAAGGGGTTTTGTGGCCTTAAAGTGGTTGCTTCGTGGGGTCAAAGGGGTTGCTTTGTGGCATCGAAGGGGTAGTGCACTGCTCCCTCGAAGGGGCAGTGCCTTGTGCCCTCGAATAGGTATATACTTCGTGGGCTCGAAGGGGTTGTGTCTCGTGTGCTCGAAGGGGTTGTGTCTCGTGTGCTCGAAGGGGTTGTGTCTCGAAGGGGTAGTGCCTCATGGGCTCAAAGGGATTTTGTCACGTGCTCTCGAAGGGGTTATGACTTTTGGGCTCGAAGGGGTAGTAACTCATGGGATCGGAGGGGGTAGTGTCTTGTGTGCTCGAATGGGTCTTGTGGCCTCGAAGGGGCTGTGCCTCGAAGAGGCAGTGCATCGTACCATTGAAGGGGTCTTGTGGCCTCGAAGGTGTCCTATGGCCTCGAAGAGGTCTTGTGGCCTCGCAGGGGTATTGTGGCCTCGAAGAGGTAGTTTCGTGGGCTCGAAGGGGTATATGCTTCGTGGGCTCGAAGGGGTTGTGTCTCGTGTGCTCGAAGGGGGTAGTGTCTCGTGGTCTTGAAGGGGTTTTTTTTATTCTTGGCTCCAAGGAGTTCTTCATTCTGGGTTAGATGGGGTAGTGCACCGTGGCCTCGACGGGGTTGTTTCTCGTGCCCTCAAAGGGGTAGTGACTCGTGGGCTAGAAGGGGGGGTATTGTCTCGTATGGTCGAATGGGTCTTGTGGTCTCGAAGGGGTAGTGTATCGTGCCCTCGGAGAGGTCTTGTGGTTTTGAAGGGGTCTTGTGGTCTCGAAGGGGCTGTGGGCCTCGAAGAGGCAATGCATCGTGCCCTCGAAGGGGTCTTGTGGCCTCGAATTGGTCTTGTGGCCTTGAAGGGGCTGTGCCTCGTAGCCTTGAAGGGGCAATGCATCGTGCCCTTGAAGGGGTCTTGTGGCCTCGAAGGGGTTTTGTGGCTTCGATAGGGTCTTGCGGCCTCGAAGGGGTTGTCTCGTGGCCTCGAAGGGGTAATGCATCGTTCCCTCAAATGGGCAGTGCTTCGTGCCCTCGAATGGGTATATGCTTCGTGGGTTCGAAAGGGTAGTACCATGACCTCGAAGGGGCAGTGTATCGTGGCCTTGAAAGGGTCTTTTGGCCTCGAATGGGTGTTGTGGGCTCGAAGGGGTCTTGTGGGTTCGAAGGGGTCTTGTGGCCTCGAAGGGGTCCTGTGGCCTCGAAGGGGTTTTGTACCCTCGATGCTTGTGCCCTCGAAGGGGTCATGTGCCCTTGAAGCTTGTGCCCTCGAATTGATCTGTGCGTCGTCCCATCGAAGGGGTAGCGTCTCGTAGGTTCGAAGGGGGTAGTGTCTCGTGCGCTCAAATGGGTCTTGTGGCCTCGAAGGGGTCTTGTGGCCTTGAAGGGGTCTTGTGGCCTTGAAGTAGTTTCTTTGTGGGGTAGAAGGGGTTGCTTCGTGGCATCGAAGGGGCAGTGCCTCGTGCCCTCGAATAGGTATATGCTTCATGGGCTCAAAGGGGTTCTGTCTCGTGTGCTCGAAGGGGTAGTGTCTCGAAGGGGTAGTGCCTCGTGGGCTCGAAGGGGTTTTGTCACGTGCTCTCGAAGGGGTTATGACTCTTGGGCTCGAAGGGGTAGTAACTCATGGGACCGGAGGGGGTAGTGTCTCATGTGCTCGAATGGGTCTTGTAGCCTCGAAGGGGCTATTCCTCGTGGCCTCGAAGGGGCTGTTCCTTGTTGCCTCGAAGGGGCAGTGCATCGTGCCGTTGAAGGGGTCCTGTGGCCTTGAAGGGGTCTTGTGGCCACGCAGGGGTATTGTGGCCTCGAAGGGGTCTTGTGGCCACGCAGGGGTATTGTGGCCTCGAAGGGGTAGTTTCGTGGGCTCGAAGGGGTATATGCTTCGTGGGCTCGAAGGGGTTGTATCTTTAGGCAAAGAAAAGAAAAGAAAAGAAAAGAACTCCGGCCACAACCATAGCCATTGCGTAATGCGCCTGACCAAGGACAAAATTGGAATCCTGGTTCCAATAGAAGGCAGATTGCAGGCTAGGTCTATACATGCAAAGGAAAGAACTCCGGCCACAACCATAGCCATCTAGTAATGAGCCTGGCCCAGGTTAAAATTGTAATCCTGTCTCCAATAGCTAGCAGATCGCAGTCTAGGTCCAATTAGGCAAAGAAAATAACTCCTTCCACAATATAGCCATCGAGCAATGCACCTCACCAAGGCCAAAATTGCAATTGTGGCTCCAATAGCCAGCATATTGCAGGTCAGGTCCAAATAAGCAAGAAACAAGTTCCAGCCACAACCATAGCTGACGAGAAATGAACCTGACCTATACCAAAGTTTCAATCCTAGCCCCAACAACCGTTTATTGCAGATCAAGCCAAAAAGGGCTAAGATAAGGTTTCCAAGAAAATCGCAAGTCAGGCTGAACAAAAGACGCAATTATAGAACAAAAAGGCCGACAAACGGCAACCTAACTAAGCAACCAAGAATGACACAAAAAAAACACAACAGTTTTGAAACAACTTGAAGAGTAATGTTGAAATAAAACACTCCTAAAAAGGGGGATAGGTACTTCTCACCCCTCAAGAAAAAGGAAGCAGGCATGATAAATGAATAAACACTATTAATTCAAAGGGGTCGCACACACCCTAAAACATAGCAAACAAGGGGAAGACATACCCCAAAAAAAGCAAACATTATTCCATCCCTAAGCAGGGGAATTCACAGGCAACAAAGAAAGGAAGAAAATAAAATTTCATGTCCTAAGAATTAAATTATAAAGCTTTCAAGGCTTCACAACACTAGCATCGTCGGCCTTCTCGCCATCTTGAGCCTTCCTAGTTGCACTTTTGAGCTCGCCATCTCCATATTCAATTTTCCACCGACAAAATGAGAATGAAACTTGGCCAACCTACCATCTAGATCCCAGTTATTAAGCTCCTCGATCATCATGTTAGCGTGCGGCAGGGAGAAACACTCTGTGAAGCTATGTTTATGGAAGGGGGCAAAAGTGTTGCCCAACCCAACACACAACACCTCTGGATCTTCAGTCTGAGAGTAAAATGTGATGGCTTTGTCAGGGCCTCACCCAACATCTTAGAAGCCCTACCACTCCACACGACATGAGAATAAAGACTCAAGAAGCCACGAGAGAAAGGCCAATCGCGGAAGGCATGTAGCTTGACAATCTCGGCCTCAGTCCGGGCAAGGGAAGTCTGCACTTTATCTTTAAGGTAATCAAGCCCATGCTTAAGCTCACTGACCTCAGCCTACACGTTCTCAAGATCCTCCTGCATGGCTCTGAACTAGCTAAGAACCCAGGAGCAAGATAATAAAAATGGAAAAAAATAATGATACGGAAGGTAGATAAGACAAGAAAAAGGGAAAAGATAAAGAAGCATACCTCAAGGAGAGTAGACATGGAGCGAGCAGTAAGGGAAGTGGCTCCGGCCATATTCAGAATGTGCTCCCTGAGCCAAGAATTAAAGTGAGGAATGGCAGGGCCTGGTAGACAAACTCAGCTCTAACTGCAGGACTACGCATATGACCACCCTGAGCAAATGAGCTACTAGTAAACGGAGGTGAGAACAGAATTGATTGAACAGGTTTAACAACGAGAGCATTGATGTGCTTCATTATACGTGTGTTAACTGATGCATTTGGCATAATAATTGGATTATTTTATATGATGGATTGCTAGTATTAGTTGAGTTTATGTGACAAGGGGTTTAGACGGTCATGTTTGGTTTTTTTGACTAAATCCCGCATTTTGTAGACTTAATTGATTCTAGTGGACACATTATATCCACGAGCTCCTAGATATTCCTTTGTTATCATCCTTGGTAGGTTGTTCATGGGTACTTTTCATTACATTTTTTTTATTGAAGACCGTTTGCAAGGACGGTAGAAGATGTTAAAGGCCATTCACATTAGAATGGTAGTAGACGAAGGCCATTCACATTAGAATGGTAGTAGACGAAGGCCATTCACATTATAATGGTAGTAGATGAAGGCCATAGACATTACATCGTGGTAATAGAAGGATGTAACCAAAGATAGGCGGCATTTTAGTTCAAAACATCCAAGGAAGAAATGGAGGATCATTGTCTAAAATTTGCATCAAGTTTGGGGAGCGATCCGAGAAGAATATGCCTTTGAAGTTGGTTCCATTGGATTTGTCTTCTCGAGCACTATGAAGTTGACTACTAGAACTCTCAAAATGGACCAAAGGTTCATCCGTAGTAGAGCAAAGAATTTCAGTCGGTTAAAGTATCAATGGGCAAGCACGGACCGCTCATGGCTGGCACGAGCCCTAGGACCAGCAGCCCGCACAATGCCATACGACCCATGCTACGCCAAGCGCCATGAGCCATGCTGAATGCCAGTACAGGCCACACAAACCACTGCAGGCTGTGTGCTCAAGAGGCCTTCTCTACTCCAAAAATGGAAAAGGCGCTGACAGTCCCATTTCAAAGGGATTGCATTTTGCAAGTTCAAAATGTTGGTACTATCCAGCAAGATGTGAAGGATGAAGCTGCCCGAACAAAAAGACTGAACAAAATGATGATTCTGATGATGGCCCGCGCCAAACGACGTTAACCGTGGATAAAAAAAGGGAGAATAACCTTCTTGAAGACGGGTTGTGCCTAGAACAGCTGCACTAGATTTTTCCCTGTGTCGACATGAGGCATGCAGCCCACTCCGACACGAGGCCACATTAACGGTGTGAGCCGCACCATATGCAGCGGTCCGTGTTAGCAACGTTCGATTAGGGTTTTAACATATTTGGCTTATTATGGGCGTATTTTTAGGCCCAATCCCCTATTACTATAAATGTAGCCGTAGTCTACTAGGATTAGAAGTTTTTGACCATTTCTCGTTAGTACATTTGTAGATTGAAGAGCATCTTAGAGAGAGAAACACTCTCTCTCCTGTCTAGGTTGTTTCTCTTTTTCCTTTTTATTTTGCTTTAGCCCTAAGATGTGTAATTCATTTAAATACTTGAACTTCATATCTAGGGAGTAGTTTCTATAGCTTGGGGATAAATTTGTATTCATAAGTTGATTACGTTCTAGTGAGATTATTTAGAACTTCCTAATTTTTGTGATTTTGATTTTATGATGAGTCGTTCTTGAATTGTTATAATTGCATGAATGATACACTCCATTATCACATACTCTAGTCTATATTCATGTTGGTGCAAGTATTGATACCCTCTAGGAAGAGAAACCTAGATGTGATATGGGTATCAGGGTCCGGGTCCACGTGGGTGTGCACACGTAGGTCTTTTCAAGTTCTACTGTTATGATGAAAGCACACCAGTCTTAGCTGAAGAGTTAGACCGAAGGGTTACAGGTGAGATAGCAAATAGTAGCAAGGTAGGGCTGTAAGAGGTCCTAATGTAATTGATAAGGTGCCTACCTCCCTTTGCCTCATTTATAGGCCTAGGGGTAGAGCATCTGCGGTGTAGTGCTTGGTACGTAATCGTACGGGGGAGAAACATATATGTGCAATGGTCAGACCATTGTTGCACTCCCCTAATTACGGTGGCGATGCCGATGGAATATTCACTGGAGCATCCTACGTGATATGTATGGGGAAGTGCTAACTATTGACTACACCACATGTTATGAGCACTAATTAGGTTGTTGATGTCTCACATGTGATTGAATCGAGGATCAAAATATTTAATCAACCATGATACGCAAATATTAACCAAGTGTCTGTTATTATAGTTTACTTGATTTTTTAATTTCATGTTAGTAGATGTTAGTTGACAAAACCAATGCCCCCCATTTTGACTGTACTATATATTCCTAGCAACACAATGGAGTGACGACCCATTTTTTAATTTACTATTAGTCCATAGCATATCTGTGGATATACCCGAGGTTGCCACTAATTACCCATAGGTACCTTAATAGTAAGTTGGGTGCAGAACTATAAATCTTATATTTGGCCCTCTCATAAGTCCTTCACTTGGGCTAATTTAGCTACAACATTACGACCCCGGGGATTCTAGTCAAGTTTAACTGTCAATTAGCATAAAACAATAGTTGAGTAGTTAGTATTCTATTTTTCTTATTTTTATTTTTTTGTTATTATTTGCATGATGCATGAAAAAGAAATTGAGAATGAAAATTTTTGAAAATTCCCAAGATGAAATATTCCCGGATATTGAAACCCTACATGCCCTATCTTATTTGAATGATCGATATTGTGATACTATTCTTGTTGAGCACGCTTCTTATAACTTGAACGAGGATATGTTACCTAAGAATATCATGACTAACGTGCAACGGGGGAAGAAGCGAGCCAAGGGATTAAAACTCCTAAGTCTCTTCCGACTCCTAAACTCAACAAGAATATATCCACTCTTGATAAGGATGGTTTTTTTGGTTTATCTCTCCAAAGGTAAAAGGTAAACTGAAAATGATGTGGCGACCTGTCCATCGTGGTGTGGTAAGTGGTGGTGTCAAGGATGGTGATTCCGGTGACCCACCAAATAAGTCGTGAGGACGAAAATAAATGTACGGTGATTTTTGTTTCTTTGATTTTTTTAATTTTGATTAGATAGATTTTGCATGATTTAAGTTTGTTTTGAGATGAAACTCTTGTTGATAAAAAATTTTGTGTTCAATTCTCGTGATTTTGTTTGGATAGAATTAGCCTTAATGGGTGGCATAGTTTGTTCCAAAAAAGAGTGAAAAACTAAGGAAAATGGGTTTAAATTTTGACAGCCTCGTGCCGGGATTTGGCATGGGCCGTTCCAAGTGAAACGACTCGTGTTAGAGCATTTTAGCACGAGGGGCCTCATGCCAAGTTTTGGCATGACCTATGAAAAATGATACGGTCTGTGCCAGACGACCTTAGCATGAGGGGGTAAGTGAAAATACCCCTAACACGAGGGTATACATGTCGTCACCCCATTTGAGTTGTCAAATTGTTCTAAAAAATGCAAATTTTCAAAACATCTGAATTTTAAGCTAGAAAAATGCACTTTTGGTTCATAAATTTGGAAATTCCCTTATTGATGTGGCAATTTGGTCAGGAAAACCAATAGCTGCTCACTCTGTGAATCCCATCTCCTGCAAAACAAGTCCCAAAAGTGATTCTGGGAGAAAGGCTCCGACGATCAAGTTAGTCTCTCTCTTCAAGAACTAAAATTCCTTAGTATAGTCACGTGTACCTTAGCTCATTCTGATCTTGTTGTATTTATAGGCCAATGTAGTTGTGGTTCATTATTATTAGGAGTTGAGATCATGGGTCATACCACGATCACCATGTTCTCTATTCATGGATTCATGTTCATTATTCACTCCACGTTTCTCAGCCCACGCTCTATGCCTCGACTACATAATTCCACGCCTGGCTGATCTGCACCTTAGGATAAAATGACTTTATCTTGCTATGGAATAATATTGGGCTAAGCCTAGAGGCCATGAGCCCCCCCTCCCCTAGCCACAAAGTCAACACTACACGAAGCTACGACTATGATCAGGAGTTGCTTTCAAACTTATTATTTTGTCTTCAATCGATGTGTTATATTCAGTTCATTTTTGCTGTTATATGAATTGTTCTTGCAAAGTGTTGTATGCTTCTTAGCTGTGCTTTTCTAAATCATTTAATCATGTAGTCTTTGATATTTGAATTTCAAAATTTTGAACCTGGACGTATCACGTGGAAATCTAGTTGTTGCGATCTTACAGCTGAGATTTGCTCCTTTGTATTCGCTATAGTGATTCCGAAATTCCCTTCCCCATCGTTACACTTTCTTTCTCTTATAATTACCTCGATTCTTGCGTTTGGAAGGCTGTCACTATTCAGTGTACTACCGCCACCTTCTCGAGTTCCCAAGAAAGTATATCACTTTTTGTCAGGCCATCAATATTATTTACTATTCACTTTTTTGCCTTTTGACTTTTCACTTTCTCTAATCAAAATTTTGAATAGTTTTAGACTTCTTCATCTTCTTCTTGTCTCATTTATTGCTCTGATCTTCTCTTGTTTTCCCTGCTAAATAAATAAGTTATGTTGTTATTATTTTTTCCTTTTCTAAAGCGAGTTTTGTAGGTTTGAATTTGTAGAGCTTTGTTTCTATAGGAATTTTCAGTTTCCTTCTAATTAAGGGGATCCTTTTGTTTCTCCGGTGCTCTGTTTTTGTTCTAGAGTTCGGTCGGAATCTTCACTTCTGGCTTTTGTTGTTTTATTTGACATCACATTCATCTGAATTTTAGGGATTTTGAGCTCTTTAAAGTTTGCCTTTAGTAATATTGGAATTTCTGCGCCAAATGTTCTTGAAAACGATGTTGATTCCGGGGAGGATTTCGACCACCTCTTCGGTGCTTTTATAATTAGTAGTATTCTCTTCGATTCCTATGTTAAGGAGTTAAAACATGGCTTCCCTTTTTTTCCTCGTATGAACATAAGGCTCATGAGGCTTGTGATAGTGTTTGCACTCCTCCTTCCAGTTACATTACCTGTTACTTAAACTACCTTAAGTTTGGTCTTCCTTCCCCTTACCACAACACATCTTGGACTTTCTTTCTCATTATCAAGTTACTTTATGTCAGCTGCATCCTAAAGTTGTTTCTATATTTGTTTTCTTCTACCATGTTTCCTAAGCGGCTGGGGTTCCTTTTTTCCATTAACTTATTTCATATCCTTTATCATCTTTGAAAAGTAAAAAACACCTCTAAAGTTCACCCTTTATCCTGTGATCCTAATGGTTGAGTTCGTTAGTGGGTTTCCAAATAATTTTGGGGTGTGGCATGAAAAATATTTCTATATAAAACTTAGTAGTGATAATAGACCAGCTTTTCCGATTTGGAAATATATTGTTCCCAAATCAAAACTTCCTAAGGTCGGGATTCATCTTAATGCCGAGTTCAAAGTTGGAGCATTGCTTAGCCATCATTCCATCGCCATTCGTTCTGCTAGCTCTTTGAGCAAACGTGTTTTACTTGTCATTGATTTGGTCGCTTCTACTCTGTCCAACTTGTTCTTCTTTCTCACTCTTTTCATTATACTTCTATATCTATATTTTTGCCTAACTTTCTTTGTGTGCGGATTTGCAGGCATGGATCTAACTAGGCACTCCGCTGAGAAAAACTTCATTTCTGATAACGAGAATGATGACATAGAGGCATTGGCGACTAAGACTAGTAACAATTATCAGATTGTTATCCCTTAGGAAGTGATTACCGAAGCCATCCCTCAGCCGACCGTTTCTGGGTCCCCGACCAAAGATTTTAAAGGAGGGGGTAATCGTATGTCCAATGAGACGTCTCATAGAAGAAGGTGAAAGGAACAAACAGACGGCTCTATGACGACTCTGGATCCTATTAAGAAGAAGGGGCGTGTTAGCCATCCTCTTCCGAACGTGCTATCCCACAACCACGATTTCATTGTGGAAGAGACTGTTCCTGCTACTCTTTCTAAGCTTTCACTTTCTGAAACAATGGCCGTGGTATGTTGTCTTTCTATTGAAGTGTTGTTGTGATGTGTCTCCGAGTGTATGACTACTATACTTTCTGCTCATTTTAAAAACATGGTTCGTGAGAGCCTTCAACTCGTCAACGAATGGGTTACGGAGTTTGACAAGAAAGATGGTGCGATGCTGGAAAAGTTACAAGCCTGCAAAGCAAAGTGTGCTGCCTTGGGTACTTCTATTAAAGCCGCCAAAGAGCAAGCGCGTGTTGCTGAAGATTGCACTTTGGCAGCCGGGGAAGAAATGTAGAAACTTCGTTCCTTGTTGGAAGGGATGCGGACCACTGGCCATGCTTTGCCTACATATCCCCAGGTTCTAGTTAATCGACTCGTGAAGAAAAAAATCCTTTTATGCTTTATTTAAGGAGGTCACAACTATTGCTCGCGACGTTGGGTACTGTAAGGCCTTGGTTCAATTGCAATTGCTGAACCCTACCTTCAATTTTAGCAAGCTACCTAAACTGGCCCAATCTGAGAAGGAGTTGGAGCAGAAGAAGGAAATTCTGAAGAAGGGTTTCCTTAAGAGCATATCAGATGGTGGTCATTGTTTTGTGCTGCTATCCCATCTTGCTAGTCTTCCTAGTCTACCATTCGCAACTGAGTTAAAGGAGTGTGCGGTGGACTGCCACTACCACAGAGATCCCCCTCTAGCACCTGTTTTTAAAACCAGTGCTAAAAATCTAATAGCACCGGTGTTTTTAATTTTAACACCGGTTTCTTTAATTTTAACACCGGTGTTTTAGAAACCAGTGCTAAATTTTACAATAAAACCTATTTTGGAAACATTAGCACCAGTTTTTAAAAACCGTTGCCAAAATTTGAAAATTTCATTTTTCTACCCAAAGAAATATCCAAAAAATTTAAAATAGCACTGGTTTTGAACACATTAGCACCGATTTATAAATACCGGTGCTAATAACATGTAAAATCCAATCTTCCTGCCAAAAAATTCAAAATATCACCATTTTTCTTTAAAAATTGCACCAGTTTTCAAAACAGGTGACAAAAATTAAAAAATAATAGCACCAATTTTCAAAACCGTTGCTAAAAATTAAAACTTAGCACCGGTTTTTGTAATAAATAGCACCAGTTTTAAAAACCGGTGCTAAAATTAAGAAATAGCACCGGTTTTTTAAAAAATATAAACCGGTGCTATTTTCAAAATCATTTTCCCGCCAAAGAAATAGCCAAAAATTTTAAAATAGCACCGGTTTTGGAAAAATTAGCACCAGTTAAAAATTCAAAAATAGCAACGATTTTGGAAGAAAATAGCACCAGTTTAAACTGGTGCTAAAAGTTTTTAAATTTTAAAATTTTCCCTCCAAAGAAATCGCCAAAAAAATTTCCCACCAAAGAAATCTCCAAAAAAATTTAAAATTCAATCTTCTTGCCAAAAAATTCTAAATATTCGTTGAAATTTTTTAAAGTTCAATTTTTCCGCCAATGAATTCAAAAAATTTGCCAAAAAATTCATATAATATTCCCAGAAATTTCATGAGCTGGGAGTAGTTGTGCAGCCGCTATAATATTTTTTTAAACTTTCAAAATCGTTCACTTCTTTTGTTAACTTTAACTAATAACTAAGTTAAGTCAAACTAATCAACGATAAACCTTTATTGACATTAAAGCTTGTGTGTGCGAAATTAATGTGCGAAACTGTGTGCGAAAATTTGTGTTCACTACTGTTCATCTATTCCCTCCGCTTCTCTTCCCTTCTGACCGTTACTCGCCGGCAACGGTAACACAGCCACTGGTAACGGCTTTTTCTCCGCCACTCGGCGGGGTCTCCCCTCCACGCTCGATGGCAACTTCCTCCAACTCCAATCTGCCTCCGCCACCTAAAACGTTTGCGGCCGCTCTTCAGACAAAATCCCCTCCATTGTCATCTCATCTCCCCAATAACCCTGAGCTAATTCCGAAATCCTCCCACCTAGGAGACATTGCTTGTTTATACTCTGAGGAACAAATTGCCACATTATCAGCTCATTACTCCAATGCTTTGGTCGGTAAATTTACCAAAGGAAGAATCTCAATGGATCAGATGGAGGTGGCCCTTAAAACTATTGGGTTCGAAGGTAAGTACCAGTTGGGATCTCTTGATTATAAACACATACTAATTCGTTTTGAACAGGTTAACGATTACCAAAGGTGTTGGATGAAAGGCATATGGAACTTCAATGGCGTCTCACTGAAAATGCTCAAGTGGACTCCTGAGTTCTCTACGCAAAGAGAATCCCCCATTGTTCCCATTTGGTGTACAATTAGGGAGGTACCACTCTATTACTATAACTCCTCATCTATCGAAGCTATTGGTAACAATATTGGTAACTTCATAAAGAATGATTATGCCACTGAGATGCTTACTAGGCCATCGGCCATAAAATTCTGTGTTGAAATTGACCTTCTGAAGCCTCTGCCACAATACATTAGGCTTGGTTCAATATCAAACAATAGAAAATATCCAATTGAATTTGAGGATATCCCTCTATATTGTGGACATTGTGCTAAACTGGGACATTCTTCAAGCCAATGTAGGATTAACTCTCAGAATAATAAGGAAAGAATTGAGGAAACAAATAGAATCCACACTCAACCTATCCCTCAATGGCAGGCTACGGGGAAAAAATTTGATTTACCACCATTGCTCACTGATTCACCTACCCATACGCATGTCTCTCCTATTGATAAGGTAGTCAGTAACCCTGATCCTCTACTGCAACCAGCTCAAACTCCAACAACACCTGTTTCTAGTGGTCTTCAGACAATTGGGAGTCCAGATAACACCACCACTAGGTTACTAAATGCCACTGCTAAATCTAAAACTTTTCTGAACACTTATGCAAGAGATGATCTCCATATTGGCTTGCATCGTTCTCTTATGATTGAGGCTACTTCTAATCCTACACTTTCCTTAGGGGGAAAGATGTCAAATAGATTCTCTGTTTTGCAGGGAGATGACACCTATCCTCAGGAACAAGAGGAAACCAGCTGCAGTAAACAGAAAAATCTGGAGCAACCTTCAGATTTGGACTTAGATGAAGAACAAACCCTGGATGAGGAATCTGAGCAGACAGGTAAGTGTGAGCATCCAGGTAAATCTAAAAACAAAAAGGTGAACTATCTTAGTCAGCTAAACAAAATGTTACTAAGGTCAGCTACAAAAGGTGTTAAATCAGGTGAAATATGATAGGAACAGTTAATATTAATTTTCTGATCTGGAATCTTCGTGGAATGGAATCATCATTGCTTAGGTTATCTCATTTAATCAAAACCAAGAGAATTCAGTTACTATGTATAATAGAACCTATGCATGATAACTCAAAAATACAGGCCTATATGACATCTTTACATTTTGCAAACTGTCTAGCTCATCCTAATGGAAAAATTTGGTTAATGTGGACTCATCTTCTCACAGTCTCACTGATTACTACCCATGACCAATTCCTTTTTGTTAGCATATCTCAATTTTCTCAAACTTTTAACATGAATGCTGCTTTTATTTATGCTTTAAGGGATAGGGAAGGTAGGAAAGCTCTGTGGACAGATTTAGAACCTTTGTCCAACAGTGACACTATTTTTATAGGGGATTTTAACACTATTAGGAGTTTAACTGAATACAGAGGACCCTCTAATCCAGCTCTAGGGACCATTAGAGACTTCAATACATGGATTAATGCTAATGGGATTCAAGAAATAAGTACAGTTGGCAATTTATTCACTTGGTGTAACTCTAGGCTAAGGAATCCCACTTCCAAGAGGCTAGATAGGGGGCTCTGTACACTATCCTGGAGCTCCAAATTTCCATCTTCCTCCATCCAAGTTCTCAATAGACATACCTCAGATCACTCACCTCTCCTCCTTCAGTTATCTAACCTAACATCCTCATATCCCAAACCTTTTAGATTCATCAATGCCTGGTTCCAAAGATCAGAATTCATAGGTTTAATGCAAGATTCTTGGGAAAAGCCTATACAGGAAAATGGTATGATTAAATTTTATCTGAAACTCATTAGGCTTAAAAGAGTCATCAAAACTTGGAACAGAGAATCTTTTGGTAATATTGATGCCAATGTTACACAAGCTGAAGATGCCTTAAGAATACAAGAATCTGTCTTCGATCAGCATCCTAATGTAAATGAACTGGTTAAACTTAATCAGAAAAAAGCTAATTTGCAGAAGATTTTAAAGGAAAAAGATAAATTTTGGAAACAAAAGGCAGGTCTTAAATGGTATAAATTAGGAGACAACAATACTGAATTTTTTCATAAGACTGTCCAAGAAAAGAAATCTAGGATACAGATTAATAAAATAAAAAACTCACAAGGTCAATGGATAAATTCTGAACATGATATTCAGAAAGAGGCAATATCTTTCTACTCAGATTTACTAACTGAACCAGATCAAGGTACAGATGATACTTTCTCCTCTCATTTTCTGAGCCAAATTCCAGTGATTTTAACTGCTTCAGATAATCATATTCTGAATTCTCCTGTTCTGGAACCTGAATTAAAATTAGTTGTTCAGAGTTTAAGTAGCAGCAGTAGCCCTGGCCCGGATGGCTTCACACCAAAGTTTTATAAGAAATGCTGGCCTTTTATTAAGAATGATCTTTTAGAGGCAGTTAATGATTTTATTGTAGGATCTAATATTCCTAATGGTATATCTAGCACATGGATTACACTGATTCCTAAGAAAACAACCCCAGGTCAGTTTGGAGATTTTAGGCCTATTAGTCTATCTAATGTCTCTAATAAAATCTGCTCTAAGGTCCTCATGGAAAGATTAAAACCTTATATGGACTCTTTGATATCTCCTAACCAATCTTCTTTTTTGAAGAAGAGAGATATCTCTGATAATATACTATATTTACAGGAAATGGTTAGATTCTTGGATAAGAAAAACAGAATTCCCAACTGCATACTGAAACTGGACCTAATGAAAGCTTTTGACAGGGTTAACTGGCATTTTCTTAAGCAGATTTTACTTAAATTTGGTTTCCAAGGGAATTTCCTGAATGCAGTGATGAAAAATTTAGCACAAGCAAAATTTTCAATTCTAATTAATGGGAAACCAGTTGGCTTTTTCCAAGCTACTAGAGGTATTAAACAAGGTGATCCTCTCTCTCCTTTCCTCTTTAATATTTTTACTGAAGCTTTCTCAAGGAGTCTTTCTTATGTTTTCTCTACTGGAAGGCTATCCCATTTCCAATTTCCTGCATCAATATCTGCCATATCTCATTTATTATATGCAGATGATACCATTATTTTCATGCAGGCATCGAAATTAAATCTAATAAGAATAAAGGCCTTTCTAGATGTTTTTGAGGTGACCTCAGGGCAGAAGTTTAATTTTCAAAAGTCAGAATTCTACTTGAGTAAAAGAGCCACTAACATTAAGATCTCTCAGGTTAAGTCCATTCTAAAAATGAAAAAAGGTTCACTCCCATTTACATACCTTGGTTGTCCAATATTTAGGGGAAGAACACTAAAAAGGTACTTTCAACCTTTAATGGCAAACCTGGATTCTAAACTTCAAAGTTGGAAAAATAGATGGCTAAGTGCGGGGGGGAAGCTGGTCTTAATTAAACACTGTCTCTACTCCCTCCCACAACATATTTGGACAGTTACAAAACCACCTAAAGGGATCATTTGTACCTTTGAAAAAAGATTGGCCAGATTTTTTTGGGGAGAATCTCAAGGAAGAAATAATAAAATCTGGAAAAAATGGAAAGATATTGCAGTTCCAACTGACCAAAATGGACTTGGTTTTAGATCTATCCGAGCTATAATTGACACATGTTCAACTAAAATTTGGTGGAAAAGTCAATTAGGCAACTCCCTTTGGTCAAAACTGATCTGGTCTCTTCCTATATCATACAGGAAATCTGTTACATGGAAAAGAATTGTCCAAATTAACTCATTTGCAGAGCAACACTCAGTAATCATTCATGGGGAGGGTACCTGTAATTTTTGGGTAGCTAACTGGAGTTTTAAGGGGCCTTTGGGTACTATTATCCCTGAGCATATAGTTCAAGACATGCCATATTTAACTGTGGCAGATTTCATTCATAATAAATCCATCATACTGCCTCAGATCATGTCTTTTCTGGACCTTGATACTGTGTCTTTTCTTCAGGAAGCAATTTTAGTCCCAGGTAGGAAGGATAGACTGGTATGGAAACCTGAAGCTTCAGGTAATTTCACTTCTAAATCTACCTACCAAATGCTCACTCAGATGCCAGGTAATTTCCCTGCCCCAAAACTCATTTGGAATAATGCATTGCAAAAAAAGATATCCATCTTTACTTGGAAAATGCTGCAATCATTCTTACCTTTTGATGAGGTACTCATTAAATGTGGTTTCAGCCTAGCCTCAAAATGTCCTGCATGTTTAAACTCTGATTCAATACAACATTTTTTCATTTCATGTCAAATTGCTAAAGCTGTTTGGGGTAACATGGCTTCATTAGTTAATTTTCAGCTGCAGGACACTCATTCTCTTCCTGAGAGATTTTTTATTTTCTGGAATACCAGAGATCTACCTAACTGGAAACATTTTATCTGCAAAATAGCACCTTCTATAATTTGTTGGTCACTTTGGAAAGCTAGGAATAGATTCTTACATGATAATGTACCATTTGACTCAGATCTGATAGCTAATGAGATTCTCAACCTATTCAAATTGGCTTTCCTAACTACTCCAAGACATATTTCACTCACTCTTCTATCTCTTTACCTTTCCATCAGTGGATACCTTTCATTAGACCCCCACCTAAGCCTAATATATCAACTGTTATGTGGGAGAAACCTCCAGTTGGGTTTTTTAAAATCAACACTGATGCTTCTTGGTATTCTGATAAAGCTGCTGCTGGGATAGTAGCTAGGGACTACTGTGGTAATTTGATTAACTTATATTCAGTGTCCATCTCTGCTGATTCTCCCATTGAGGCTGAAATGAAAGCCATTTTACTGGCTATTCAAGCTTTGCCTGGAATTCATTCGAAATGCATTTTAGAAACTGATTGTAAGCAAGCAATCAACATGATAAATTTCCCCTATTCAGCCAATTGGAAACTCTTTAACTTAGCTTTCAAAATTAATGGCCTTATGTGTGGTGCAAAGTTGAATCATGTTTTTAGGGAAGGTAACTCTGTAGCAAATGCGACTGCAAGGTATCATACTTGTCATCTTCAAAGTATCCAGTCTCATAACATTCCTCAGTACATTAAGGGACTTATAGTGTTAGACAAAGATCAGGTTCCTCATGTTAGGGCTCACTAGTTTTTTCTCACTTAGACACGGATGCTACTGATATATATTGTTTTCTCTGGTATTTGCAGAGCACGATCCAGCTTGGAACAGCACTTGGCATTCATTGCAATTCAATGGAACAGCACTGCACCTCACTCTTGGCACCCTTACAAAGACTCATTGGAACAGTACTGCTGAGATACTGCCCTCCTCTTCAGATCAGTTCATTTCTGATCCACTGCACTCTAATCTTTGGAACAGTACTGCTGGGATACTGCCCTCCTGTTACTCTAATTTTAGGGTTTATATGTTGCCTGGCCGGAGGTGTTAATTAACACGAGGGGTGGAGATTTTCACCTCCGGATCGCAACTTTACCAATACATTTTGTTAGGATAATCTTGGTCACAATATAGGATCTCGATATAGGATTAGTAAGACTTTTGGAGGGCAATTCTGTTGCCTCATCGCAAACTTTGATCTTCTTTTGTACTAATACTTCATCTGAGGAATGGGGAACCTCTAATATAATACCCCCACCTTCGGGTGATTTCATTTAAAAAAAAAAAACCTTTATTGACCTAATATGTACAAATAAGAATTAAATTGTTTACATTAACTAATTAACGTTCAACCCTTAATTGATTTAGTATACATAAATACAAGACTAAATTATTTTTTTAGTCCCCTAGAAAATATCTTATACCATGTTTTGGTCCCCATTTGCAAATCAACCCTTAGACGGTACCCAACAAATTCAAAATAATTTGTTTGGTCCCCAAAGGTGGTTTTCAGGTAAGACTAAATGGTTTTCAGGTATAGTCAGGTGTATAATGGTAATTTTACTAATGAGCAAATATTTTCAATTAAAAAAATCCTAATTAAAATTTTTTTGGATTTTTGACAACTTCATGCTCGAACCCTCGAGCTCTTGAACCACCTTCCTCGAGGCATTGACTCTCGAGCCCTCGAACCTTCTGCCTCCTTCCGCGAGCCTTAAGCCATCGAACCTCATGTCTCGAGCCTCGATCCCAAATGTGAGGATTTTCAACCACTTCAAGCTCGAGCCCTCGAACCCTTGAGCCTGGAGCCCTCGAACCTCCTGCCTGGAGCCCTCGAACCCTTTGAACCCTCGAACCTCCTGCCTCTAGGACTCGAACCTCCTTATTTGACTATATATATAAATACTAGTGATTAAGCTGACTTTAACTAATCAATGGTCAAACTTTACTATACTTTCAATATTTAAACACTAATAACTAGGTTAACTTTGTCTAATCAACAGTCAAGCTTTACTTGACTTTCAATAAATAAACACTAATAACAAAGCTGACTTTAACTAATTAACGGTCAAACTTATTTGAATTAGTACACAAAAATGCTAATAAAATGTTTGACTTTGTCTAATCAACGGTAAAACCTTACTTGACTTTCTATATATACATACTAGTGACTAAGTTGACTTTAACTAATCAATGGTCAAACTTTACTTGACCATCACTATATAGAAACACTAGGGACTAAAGAGTGGGTATAGAAACCTCCTGCTTGGCCATCAACGCCGCAAAGTCGCAATTCTTCAGGGTGGGTATAAAAGACGACTTAAGCTTTACAGGCATACCTTGAGCTACCTTCCCGGTCAGATATTTGGGCATCCCGCTGGACTCCAGTAAATTGAAGGTCTCGCAATTTCATAAGGTTCTCGACAGCGTCGACAACAAGATTGCAAAATTCAAAGGGCACACGCTATCATATGCGGGAAAACTGGAACTCATCAAATCCGTGGTCTAGGGCATCATTGGTTTCTGGATACAGCACTTCATCATACAGGTTAATGTCATGGAATCACTAGAAAAAAAATGTAAACGTTTCCTGTGGGGAGAAAAGAAACAGAATAAGGTATCCTAGAAGAGGCTATGTACTCCGAAAAGTAATGGGGGTCTGGGAATTTGGGACTTCAAGATATGGAATATGGCCGTTATTGCACAGCAGTTATGGGATATACACTCAAAGAAGGATTCGCTCTGGATCTGATGGGTTCATTCACAATTCCTGACCACCAGCAGTATTTGGCTTGCACATCCAAGGGCTCCATGTGGCAGAATCTTGGAAAAGTTTCCACTCTACTTCACGAATCTCTGCGAACTCCGGGACAAACTGATCATCATATCTGATGGCTCAGTCGACTCGGTCAAGGACATGCTGGCGGTTTGGGTAGGATCAGGAAAATTTATGGCGATGGCCCATGATCACATACATAAGTCTACCTTCACTTATATGATATACCCACCCTCCCAAGGGCTAGATTTTACAACTCCCTTTGGCGTGGATCCATTCCCCCAGTTCTCATTCATTACCTGGCTTGGTTCCCTTGGTCGACTTTGAACCAAAGAAAGGTTCCATGGAGGTGAAGATGCACACACGGATCATATCTGCTCCTTATGTCATTTAGAGGTAGAGTCGCACGATCACTTGTTCTTCCAGTGTGATTTTTCCTGAACTGTATGGGATAGGGTGTGAATCTGGATAGGTTTGACAAGAGCCACAGAGTTCATTGCAGCCTCTGAAAAATGGATAAGAAGACAGGTTCGAGGATCGAAGCTGAAAAGGAAGATGGGACCTCTGGCTTTGGCAACTACTGTATACTACATATGGAGTGAAAGTAACAAAGTTCTCAAGAAAGGTTTTCGACCGGATTCCACAAGGGCATTCAAGCTTATTCAAAAAGATTGCTACCTCATCCTCAACAGATTATTTCCTCATGAGTTGCTGTTCTAACAAATGGCACAATTGCGGCCAACCTTGGTCGGCAAATTTCTCAAAATTTTATTTTGCAGGTAAACTCATTGGCGGACTGCGGAAGCCCATCTGGGCGGTAAATATTTCGTGCATGTAAGTAAAAGGTGGTAAATATTCCTTATGGTTTGGACCTCCTATTTGCCCGGAGATTGTTTTTGGAAGGCCAACAACACCATAACCAATTTAGGTGTATATGGTAGAACCGGTCTACACCACTTCATCTTTTTGCAGAAGTGGCATGAAGGCATTATCCCATCCAATCTTTTTGCAGGACTGGGGTAAGTACAAAAAAAGGGGTACTTCGAGGGCCACGGTGGTCTGAGGGGTCGGGTGGTGGGTCGAGGAATTTGGTGGTTCGAGGATTATGGAGGCTTTTGAGTGCTCGAGGAGGCATCCGAGTACTAGAGGCTTTTGAGTCCTAGAGGCATTCCAGGGGTATGGTGGTCCGAAGGGGCTTTTGACTCCTGGAGGGCATTCGAGAGAAGGAGATGATCGTGTGCTGGATGTGTTTGAGTGCTCGGGAGGGGCTTTCGTGTGCTGGAGGTCTACGAACGCTCCAGGGGGGAATTTCGAGTGCTGGAGGTGTTCGTGTGCTGGAGGTGTTCAAGTGCTCGAGGGTTCATTCGAGTGCTGGAGGTCATCGAGTGCTCGAGGTGGCATTCGAGTGCTGGAGGCTTTTCGTGTACTCAAGGGGCATTAGAGTTATGGAGGTGTTTTCAAGTGCGTGAATGGGACATTCGACATATGGATTATCGACGGGTATGGTGATTCGAGGACATTTTGAGTTTGGACCTCGAAGGGATTACACCCTCGAAGAGGCTATGCCCTCTAAGGGGTTATACTCTCAAAGGGGATCTATGCTTGAAGGGGTTATAACCTCGAAGGAGCTCTGCCCTTGAAGGGGTTATACCCTTGAAGGGCTCTACCCTCGAGGGGGTTAATCCCTCGAAGGGGTCTTGACCTCGAAGGGGCCCTGCTCTCAAAGGGGTTATACCCTCGAAGGGGCTCTACCCTCGAATGGGTTATACCCTCGAGGGGGCTCTCCCCTCTAAGAGGTTATACCCTCAAGGGGGCTCTGCTCTCGAAGGAGTTATACCCTGGAAGGGGCCCTGCCCTTGAAGGGGTGATACCCTCGAGGGGGCTCTGCTCTTGAAGGAGTTGTACTCTCGAAGGGGCTCTGCCCTCAAAGGAGTTATACCCTTGAAGGGGTTTCACTCTCGAAGGGGTCATACCCTCAAAGGGGTATACCCTCAAAAGGGATTTGCCCTCGAAGGGGCCCAAAAAAATAGAAGAAAAAGAAGCTCTCTTCATCTGACCACAAAGATTCCAATTGTTACTTGCATGGCCATTCGGCCAGGAAGGCCGAGTTCACTCTCGGTCTGGAAGGCCGTCGCCGCAACTTAGCGACGGTTGGGCTCACATCCATGGGGAACAAACCACAGTTTGAGAACCGGTACACACGTCCAGTTGTATGGAAGCTGTACTGTTTGGTTGCACTATTTACCAGGGTCAGGATGCCCGAGTTTACGCTATTTGCCTGCGCTGCACTCTAAAGTGCAAAATTGCATCAGGCTGTCCATTTGCCTAAAATGGAAAGAATGGTTACAAAACCATTACACAGGGCGTGCGAGGTAGAAGTCATGCCCGATCTCTTCATCATTAGGAGGTCTATCGGCGGGGAACACTAGGGAGCAACACAGACTACGGTCAATCTGGTCCCAACCCCATCTAGAAAACCTTGGCACTCATCCAGAGATCATTATCGAAGGCCAATAACACCTCTTTATCTTCATCTTAAAGGTATACATGGTAGAAGCGGTGTACCATCTCTTCCTGGAGAAGATGACATACTGTTTCACTTAAAGGCCGGGACCATTCTCGGCTTGGAAGACACCCGTGGGGAACAAACCACGCTTGAAGAGCTGGTTCACACAATCGGTTGTATGGAAGTTGCATGGAGTGAGGGGCTACTGTGTTTTTTCTCATGGCCCTCGGTAGTTTCACGGAAAATTTCTAAAGGCCCCTGTTATCACAAAGGGGTAGCATCTTTTTGGGCCACCTGGTTACATCTAGACCAGGGGTAGCTTCATAGGTATCCTGTATTTACGGAGTGGGACAAGGTCCCCACCACCAAGACCTTTTTGGTTGTATATTTTTGAGCCACCTGATTGTACCATCTAGATCAGGGGTAGTTTAGTAGGTCTCATTGTATCATGGGAGTGGGATAATGTTCCCACTCCCATAGACTCCCACGGTTTCTTTTCATTTACCATTACCTTCGACTAGTGACTAAGCTAACTTTAATTAAACAATGGTCATACTTTACTTGACTCTCTCTCTATATAGAAACACTAGTGACTAAGCTGACTTTAACTAATCAACAGTCAATTTTTACTCGACTTTCTATATATAAACACTAATAACTAGGTTGAATTTATCTAATCAATGGTCAAACTTTACTTGACTTTTAATAAATAAACACTAATAGCTAAGTTGACTTTAACTAATACACGGTCAAATTCCATTTGAATTAGTATATATTAATACAAATAAAAAATGGCTGGAAATAAGTGAATTAACTATTATACCCTTACGAAAAAAAATCAAAAAGGAAACCTTGCCCTCATTTCTTCATTTTCTTTCTTCCCAAAATTCATTTTTCACATTTTCCTCGCTGCTGCTCTACTAATCAATGAATGACAGTGGTTCAATTGGTATGGGTGTGGTGGTTTAATTGGAGATGAGTCGCAGCAACGTGACAGTGATTCGATTGGAGCAGTTGTGGCAAAGCGGCGTAGTGTAATGGGGATAGAGTTTCTGGTAGAGCTAGGAGGTGGTGGAGCTAGGGCGGAGGTAGGGGGTGGCAGGGCTAGGGCGGAGGTAGGGGGTGGCGGGGCTAGGGCGGAGGTAGGGGGTGGCGGAGCTAGGGCAGCAGTGACGGAGCTAGGTTTTTTCTGGTTGTTGGTGGTGTGGGTTTCTGGCGGGGCTAGGGTAAAGCTAGGAGCACCTTCTATTTTCACTGTTTTCCCCGTTGTCGAGCGCCTTTTAGAACACCAGCCACATCTGCGAGACCCTTAAAAATTTGCACAAAACCTTTAGCTTTACTAAACCACTGTAAGAAACTGCTCAAAATAGTAAAATGTTTCAATCAAGTTAGATTTCTCAAATTCTAGGGTTAATTTCGATCGGTCTGCAAGGGAAAAGAGCCGGAGATGTTAAACATGGTGAAAAACGGTGAAATGAGTGTAAATGACGATGATTCTGTTAATAGGTTTAAGGAACTACTGGTAGAAAATAAGATAGATTTGGACTCTCATGAATCACTTGCTCTAGAAGCTGCGAATGCTTTGAAGTCAAAACTGAGGGTTCAGCTCGAACCGTTTTGAGTTGCGACGGATGAGAAATATCCATGGGAGGAGAAATGTGCAGTGGTGAGACTGGGAGATAAGTTGCAGCAGCACAAGAGGAATAAACTGTAGAGGAAGAGGGGAGGAGGAAGCAGATTGCTGAGAAGAAGGCGAAGGTCTTTTATATGTTGCTTTCTGATTGCAATGCTTTTTGTTTCTAGAGTTGGTTGTTGTTTCTAGAGTTGTTTGTGATTTCGATTAAATTGTTTTGTTTTTTGTATATTCAGAAGCTCGAGAGTTTGAGACATATGACAAAGAAGCTGATGAGTGGAGGGCTAGACAGATAGCCAAGGAAGTTGCCCGAGGAAAGGTGATGATCATTGGATTCTTTGCAATTTTTTCTGCTTGTGGCTGCTTTGCTTGGTTTTTTGAATAATCTGATGTCATTGGTGCCTTTTCGTGTTTTGATTGAGAATAATAACGTGGTGAATTTCTTGGAGTACTAAAATTTCTTAGTTTTGTAATTAAGATATTACTGCCACTTCTTGTTCCTGGGAGGAAATCTTAATGTGCCTTAGGATATGTACATGAACATTTAAAGGAGCAGCTTCTTCGGTAGAGCAAGATGGCTAAGATTTTTCCAGTTGATCACTGACTTTTGCCATTTTTATGCAGGTTTGAAGAGCATGGGATACATACATTGGACCTAGTGGAAGGTTAGCATTCCATTTAATTGGTAAATTTGATGTCACTTCCAATTGTGAACCCTTCTTAGTCTTGAGTAAAGCAATAAGGGCATAAGTAAAGTTAATGATACTGAATGAACCTTTCCCTTTTTCCCCTTGTGATTGTTCATGCATAGTACTGTATATAGTAGTAGAATGGATAGTAGATATAACTAAAGACTTGCTTGAACAAGTCCGGCATTGGTTCGGAGCATCTATATAGAAGCTTAGTCTTTCTAACTAATAACAATAGTGCTAGTAGACCATACATGATACGTGTGTCACTTTTTACGCATTAGAGAAGCTTTGAGACTGCTCTTACATATTTTTTGTCACACCAGTCTTAGCTGGCTTCATAAAGATTCTCCAGAGTTTACGAGTAGAGATAGTTAATAGTAGCAAGCTAGTAGTGGTGTTAAAACCCTAGTATCGCAGATTAAGTGCCTATGAACGTAAGGCCTCGCATAGAGAGGACCACTGGGAATTAGTGCATTTGTGGTGGAAGCCCGGGACATAATAGAATGGGGGAGAAACAAAACCACAACAATGGTCGGACCTTTTTGTGCTCCCCTAATTACGATGGCGGTGTTGATGAAGGGTTACGAATTCACCCACCGTGACGGGATGGGGAAGTGTATGCCATCGACCACACCATATGTTGGGAACACACTGATAGGTATTTTTGTATGTCTATATGTGAATGAATCGATGATTGAAGCATTAGAGCTACCATGTTACTAAATTAGTCCTAAGTGTCCAGTATAAATAGTTTACTTGTTTGTTGATTTCATGCTTAGTAGTTGTTATTTGTAAATACCAACCTTCCCCCCTAGTTTGTATGTTTACATTAGTAGCTATTCCGAATGACGACTCGCACGAGGATGTGTTTTGACTTTTACTTGAACCCTAGCATCTCTGTGGACCAACCCAGGGCTTACTGCTTACTACCCCTTGGTAGCATTATCAGGGAGAAATGGGTGCAGAATTATAGATATTATATTTGACCATCCCACAAGACTAGTGCCTTGGGTTGGGGTAATTGATTGCGCTACTACGATTGTGTTAATGACCTCGGGTCGAGGCAGGTCAAATTTTGGATCTGTTGCTGGGGGTGCTTTCATGTTCAAGTATTAGTTGAGTATAACGTGTTAGTGAGTAATTGGTATTTTTAAAAAAAAAATCTTTTTCTTGTTTTTTTGCTAGAGTAGGTATTACTTGAGTTCTTTGTGCAAACTGAGTACTTTGCACTATTATTCTGAATTTTGTGTGCATTCTTTCTTGGTTCTTAATAGAAAAAAAAACATGTGGGAAAGCACTTAACGAATGGCACTTTTTATGGTGTGTCATTGTGATCATCCTCTAAAGTGTTGCCCAAGGTTGAGTGACTATGGGACAAGAATGGCTCAAAGAGTGTGATTTTGTAGGATATGTCATTTCAACCACCCTACAGAGTCTTGCTCTTGGATGAGTGAAAATGAGAGAGAGGTAGAAGTCGTTGGTTCCCAAGGCCGATGTGATCAAAATTTTTACCCATACTACGACTCTCTGAATTCGAGGTTTAGTGATAACTCGAATTTGTGGTATGGAAATGCATCGGGAAACCAACACTTTGGGTTAGATAGTTGGATTTCACCAACTTACACAATGCCCCAAAACCAATCCCTATGATTGGTTCCGAAATCATATTGTGTAAAAAATCACAAGTTCTTATCAAGATTAGCGATTTGGGAACTCAAATATTCTCAAACATTGAGAAAGTTGAAGGGAAAGTGCTTAATTTGATGAATAGGATGAGCCAAGTTGAAACCCAATTTTTCAAAAATGAACCATCCCTAGTTGGATGTGAAATTTTGGTAGATGAATCTAAAGGGGATGGCGAATGGTTTGTTTCAAGTGAAGAAGTCGAGGAAGGGGTGATTATACTTAATTTTCCATATTACTTACCCCTACCTCAACCTAAAGAACCTACTCCCACATTTTCGGAAGCTGTAGAGGAAACCATAGGGAAGCCAATTGAATATGCTAATCTTCCAAACCACATATTCCCTCTATGGTTGACTTCTCCTTTAATATATCTTCCTCTTGGAAGATTCTCACCCCCACCTTTCCATGTTTGGTTGTCCATGGTGATGGGGTACAAACCTGCACCATATGGATAAAATTAGGGTTGTGCCGAAAACCTTAAAAATATGGAGCTTCTCAAGAGGTAGCCCAAGTTTTGAAAAATTAGATTAGTTTGCTATTTTTTGTGCATTTTCCTATTAGTAGATTTCTTTTGTTTTTGGGATACTATTACACTTGGTGTGCATGTTTATTTTGTAGGAAGCATATGGTTCTTGGAGGAAGGGGAGCGAGCGGGGAGTCCAACTCATGACCATGTAGACGTACATGGTTTGTGATGCTAAAAATGGTGGACAAGAAGGAGAACCAAACCCCAAGTTCATTGGGTGTAGACGTGCACGACCCATGGAGCTCACATACTTTCCTACATGAGCCAATCACCATTTCTTCCCTACCATCACCCAACCACAACCAAATACCACCCCAAACCCACCTACCCTCAATAACCTTGAGACACACACATTGAGACCTAAGAGGTAAATCTCCACTGGTATTCAATTCTTCATTCGATTTGTGGTGCATGATAGTGGCTAGATTGATCTTTCATGTTTAGAGGTTATGGGTAGTATTTTGGGGCGATGGTAGATTTTTTCTTTACATTCCATGATTGTGCCATCAAGGTAGTTTTTAGTGTTCATTTTTAATTATAAGTTCTTTCTTATTTCTTTCACTTGACATGTGTTCTTTGATTTTGTATATGCATTGAGAATAATGCAAGCATTAAGTGTGGAGAGTCTAGGGGATTGGATAGAACTTATTATTTTTATTAGCTTTTATGTAGCTAATAGATCTTCCAAGAGCATTTTGAAAATTTTGAAAAATGATAAAAAAAATTTTTAACTTGGACAAGTCGAAAACCCAAAAAGACGACTTGGGTAACATTAGGAAAAGCCATGATATGTCAAAAGACCTAGGTAAAAGTTATAGGCTTGGCCCGACTTGACTTATGAGTCCAGGAAAAATTTAGAGGTCGTGTGGAAAAAGGTGAGAAGTGAGTACCCTTTGTGTGTTAAAGCTAGGATGAAAAACCGAAAGGGCTCCTAAGCAGAATGAGAGAAATTGATAGAAAAAAAAACTAGGTTGAATGCATGCTTCTGCGGTGGATTATTTTTGGAGATGACTCTTTGATTGATTTGGGATCATTATGGGAAAAGTAAGCTAGCTTAACACATATATTTTTGGCTTACCCTTTTCCACATTTTCTTTCGGGTGGATACGTTACTTTAGGATCTTCGGGGAGTGTAAGATTTGTGAGTATTTTCACTTTTGTGGGGGAACCAGGGTAACTTTGGATGAGTTGAATGCCTCAGTTAACTTTTGCTTTCACGCTACATTTCGCTTGATTCTTTTTCTTGTCTTAGATTTACTCTAGGGCGAGTAAAGGTTTAAGTGTGGAGAGTCTGATCTTCTTCATTTTGAGTGCGTAAACTGTTGTATTTGACATATTTTTTAGTTACTTTCAGTTGGTGGATTGCTACTGTTAGTTTAGTTTACGTGACAAGGGGTTTAGATGACCATGTTTGGTTTACTTGTCTAAATCCTGCATTTTGTAAACTTAATTGGTACTAATGGATATCTTATATCCACTGGCTTCTTGATCTTCCTTGTGATCATCTTTAGTAGGTCGCCCGTGGGTACTTTTTAGTTACATTCTATGTGAAGGGCGTTCGTAAGGGCGGTAGAAGATTGAAGGGCGTTCGCAAGGATGGTAGAAGAGGTGAAGGCCATTCACATTATAATGGTAATAGATGAAGGCCGCGAACATCGATGCATGGTAGAATGATATTGAAACCAAAGATAGGCAGTTTCGGAGTTCAAGATGGCCAAAGAAGAAAATAGTTAATCATGGTCCGAGGAGTGTTGCCTTAGTCCGAGAACGATCCAGAAATAATTTGCCTTCAAGGTTTTTTCTATTGTAATTTTCTTCTAGAGTACTACAAAATCGACTACTAGAACTCCCAATTTGGACTAATGGTTCACCCGTAGCAAGCAAATGAATTTTAGCCGGCGAAGCATCGGCGGCACTTCACGGACCGCACATGGCATCGGCCCGTGAAAAAGCACACAACCCAAACTACATGTGGGACACAGAAGGATACATGAAGACCTACACGAGACCTTCACGAGGCAATGGCACTGGGCCATGACAAAGACCCCAGACCATGAAGCTTGGAGATGAAGAATTGAAGATTTGGCCAAGTATGGAGCTGGTCCGTGAAAACTACCACGGGCTGTGAAAACTTCTAAACAAAAACCTTGATAATGTTTGCGGATCATGAAAACCTTCACAGACCGTGGGAAAACTCTGAGTAAGTTCGCGGTGTGTGACAATCTTCATAGACCGTGGAACGAGACCTGCTTCACGGACCACTCTAGATCCTATGGCATGTGGCTATGGATGTTCACAAACCACGCCAGATCCCACGCCCCGTGCTTGAATGCTTCATGGACCGTGACATCTGTGCGGGTCCGTGAAACCTTGGCGGCTGATCATTTTGGCCATAACTCTCTCAATTTCAATCCAATTTCCCTCTACCATACATAAAAGTTTTTTACATTCCAAGTTCTATCTAACGTACTAAAATTAAGCTCCAGGAGATTCACAAATTTGAGCAGTTTATTCAAGTAAGGTTTAGCGGCTAGTTGGAAAGGGTGACTAAGGTTTTGGTACTTTTGGCCCATATTTAGGTCAAATCTCCTACAACTATATATAGGAGTCTTAGCCTTCTACTATACCCTAAGTAGAATAGATCTAGTCATAATGTAGATTAGTTTCTCTCTCTAGTTTAGAGAGAAGGAAGAGGAGAGTTCTTCTTCCTCTCCTTTCTTCTCCTTCTCCTTCTCCTCCTCCTCTTATCTTATCTTTTCTACATATTTTCGTAGATCCATGGCATATAATTCTGTATTTTCCATGGATCTATACTTTTTAGAGTAGTTAGATTAGCTTGGGACATATTTGACACTTGTGTAGTTGCTATTGTTTTATGAGATTGAAGCAGATTCCTCATATCTTTGTGTTTATGATATTATTTTGATTTTTCTTGAATGTTTCTAAATGCATGAACACTACACCACATATAAGCACACAGTTTAGGCTATGTTCATGCATGGTGCATTAATTGATACCTCTTTGGGAAAAGAAACCTAGATGTTTGAATGGGTGGGAGAGAAGGCATCCACGTGGGTGTGTGAATGAGGGATTCGAGAATGCTCTGACCTATTTTCCATTGCACCAATCTTAACTGGCTTTGTAAAGTTTGTCAAGAGTTTACTGGTAGAGATAGTTGATAGTAGCAAGGTAGGAGTTGTGTTATATCCCTAGTATCACAGATAAGATGTCTATGAAACTAAGGCCTCGCATTTAGAAGACCACTGGGAAATAGTGCATTTAGGGTGGAATCCCGGGATGTAATAGCACGGGGAGAAATAGAACCAAAAAAATGGTTGGACCTTGTTGAGCTCCCCTAATTATAATGGCGATGTCGATTGAGGGTTGTGAGCGCACCAACCACAACAGGGATGAGGAAGTGTATGCCATCGAACACACCACGTGTTGTGAACACATTGATAGGTCTTTTGTATGTCTATATGTGAATGAATTGAGGATTGAAACATTTGAACTACCAAGTTGCTAAATTAGTCCCAAGTGCCTAGTATAAATATTTTACTTGTTAGTTGATTTCATGCTTAGTAGTTGTTAGTTGAAAATACCAAACCCCCCATAGTTTGCAGGTTTACATTAGTAGCTATTCCTTTCACTCGTACTGATTGACGACCCGCACAAAGTTGTGCTTTGACTTTTACTTGAACCCTAGCATCTCTGTGGAAAAACTCAGAGCTTTCCGCTTACTACCCTTTGGTAGCATTAGCATTGAGAAATGGGTGCAGAATTATAAATCTTATTTTTGACCATCCCACGGAACTAGTGCCCCGGCTTAGGTAATTGATTGCACTGCTACAATTGTGTTAACGACACTGGGTTGAGGTGGTTCAGCGTATATCAATGGAATGTCTCCAACTTATTTCCTTTGATCATCTATCTTGTGTGCAGTACATTCCTTTACATATTGGGTCGGGAGCTCCTACATCTTTATCGACTCTATCTTCTTTCACCGCATGCCCTTCCAGCAAGTTTATTCCCGATGGTTATAATGTTGGATTGCTTGGCAAGGATATTATTCGTGGTTTAGTTGATCTTGAATCTTCTGGTTTGTACATGTGCTCGCTTAACCTCTTTTCCCGTGTTAAAGAATGAGCGTTATCTTTATGCATTCGTCTGAAGTACATGCTCCTGGGTATTAGTGATCTTGAAGCAAAGTGGGGGAAGACTGTAAGGGATAGCCACGATGTTGTGCATGATTTATGAGGGATTTGCAATGAGAAGAAAGATCCTATTCACCATCAACAGTTGACCATAGTGAAGATGCTTCAATAATAGGAGGAGGCTAAAAATTATACTTCATGTAATACTTGATAAACATTATACTCATCTGGAGGACTTGTTCAATCAGTTGAAGAAAAAGCAGGATGAGTGTGATCACCTTTCATGTTTTGTAATTTATTGGCAAAGAAAATTTGACGAATAGTTTGCTATAAACACGCAGCTGCAAAGAGAAAATGAGCAGCTTCGCGTTGAGCCCGACCGGCTTCATTCTTCCGTGCACCAACTTAAACAAGAATATGTTGAGTATAAAGAGAAACTCCATGCTCTCTCTTGGTCATCTCATGGGGCTAATGGTCAAGGAGATCTTACTATGGAAATTGGTGGCAGAGGATTAACTTTTCTGAGGATGTTCGATTTTTAGTGCCTAGAGGAAGAAGTACAAAATTTGACGGCATAGAATAAGAGATGTGAAGAAATTGTTAATGTTATGAGTATGCAGCTGGATTTCGAAGAGTTTGGCCATATAACTAACTTCAAGGAATATTATGCTAGATATATTGGTCATATAGAGCGAAGAGGTCTAATACGTCATCCTACTTATTTACACATGAAATTGTGATATGACCATATAGTTAATGAGAAGCGTGTAGCTAAAGAAAACTGCCGTATAACTAAGCACTCCTATCGTGAAGCCGAGCATGGTCGTCATTTTAGTGGTTCATCTTCTGGATCATCACGAGCATCTAGGCGTAGATAGATCTCTTGTTTTAAACTACTATCATTCATGTAATGCTCTGAATAATTTTGCTGCGAGTTTGTAAACTATCTTCCATCAACGCTTATGCGGACATCTTCTTATCGGTTGTGTGAATTGTGTGATTGAGTTTCCAAAGTTCCAAGATCTATAGTGTGCTCCTATCATACTAATTATATTTGTTTGTTGGGCCTTCACGTATTTTTGCAGATCTATAGCTTGCATAATCAGTATAGTGAAGCTACAAGATCTATCACTTGCATATTTAGGAGCTTCCTGCAAGATCTGTTACTTGCATGTGTCACTTTTAGAGCAAATCTGTACTTGTGAAAGATATATAACTTGCGATCGTAAAGTATGCAAAGTTGAAGATCCAAAGCTTGCAAGTATCGGTAGTTTTGCAATATCTATAGCTTGCTAATGCATGATTTGCAAAGTTGCAAGATGTATAGCTTGCAGCTTGATGTTTGTTACGATACGCATGACTGCATTTGTCCTTTGACTATCGGAAGGCCTTAGTTTGCTAATTGTAATGTATTACAGATGTGTTATCATCTAAAATTTACAAGTGAAGAACTTAAAATGTAACCTTGGCCCGGAAAGATGGTTTTTAATATTTAGAATGTACGACAGTGATAATGCCGCATTGGAAACAAAGGAAGGAATGAAACCAATGATAATCTCATGGTTTCTATACAACTATATTTAGCCTATATTTTCCTCAAAATCTAGACATGTACATTTCTCAAATTGATCGCGTGCCAAGTATTGGGAACACTGCCACCGTTTAACCTTTCCAGCTCGTAACAGTTAGATTTGTGTACCTTGTCACCTTATAATGTCCCTCTTATTTTTGGCATAGCTTTCCCCATTCTTCTGCCAGGATCGCTTCATTCTTTCTTAACACAAAGTTGCCAATCTGAAATTTCATTGCTCTAACCTTTTGATTGTAAGCTCTAGCCATTCTTTCCTTATACTTAGTCTTTGTGATCATTGGCAATTCTCTTTTTTCTTCCAGTTTGTCTAAATCCAACTTCATCATGTCCAGATTGTTATTAGTCTCCTAGATTACCAATTGCCAATGGTATCAGTGCTTCATGACCATGGACACGACTGTATGGTTTGTTCCCCGTTGGTTCTCAAATGGTCGTTCTGTATGACCATAGGGTGTTGGGTATCTCATCCACCCAGCCAATTCGCTTTCCCTCTAATTGATTCTAAATTCCTTGAACTATGGTCATGTTTGTTACTTCTACTTGTCCGTTAGCTTGAAGGTGTGCTACATATGTAAAATTTTGAAGAATCCCCTACTTTGAGCACCAATCAGTGAAGGTACCAGTTGTTAACTGTGTACAATTGTCCGTGACAATAGTATGTGGCACCTTGAAGTGACACACTATATTTCGCTAGACGAATTTTCTCGTTATCTCAAGGTGTTACTCGTCATAATGGCTTCACCTCTACCCACTTTGCAAAGTAATTGACTGCCACAATTAGAAATTTGGCATTTCCTTCGCTGTTCACGAAAGGGTCCAACTAGGTCGCTCCCCCATTTATCGAACGACCAAGCTCTATATATGCCTCTCAAAGCTATCTGTGGGTTATGCGATGACAAAGCATTGATTTGGCAACTCTTACGTTTGAGCACAAAGTTGTGCACATTGTTAAACATAGTCAGGTAGCAGTATCCTTCTCGGATAATGTTATTTTCCACTGTTCTAGTTTTGTGATGCGTTCCACACAACCGTTCATACACTTCTTTTAGAATTTCACTTGCCTGCGCTAATCCTATGCATTTTATCCATAGAGAAAGAAAAGCTTTCTTGTACAAGATACCTTCTTCATAGAAGTAGTTGATAGAACGTAGCTCCAACTTCTGGCCTTGCACCTTATCATTTGGAAATGATCTCTTCGCAAAGAACTCTATTAGTGGTGTCATCCAGTTTACACCTTCCATCTAGATTGTTGACACAGTTGTTGTTACTGTGCTTCTGACTCGAATAACCTCTACTATTATGTCTCTATGTTTGCTCAAATACTCAAATCCAGTCGTTGCTAGCTTTCTTAATGCATCCGCCTTTGTATTATCACTTCTTGGTATGTATTGGATATCAAAGTACTCGAGCTGGGCTATGAGCTACTGGACTCTCTTAGAATACTTCACCAACTATCCTTCTCGTACTTCGTAGTCTCCTCACACCTACTGGACTACGATTGGTGAATCACTGAATACCCGAATGATTTTGACCTTCATTCTGATGGTAAGGTCCAGTCCATATATCAAAGCTTTATACTCTTACTTCATTTTTAGTGAGAGCTAAGTCAAAGCGGTGTGAGTATAAGTGTTCACCTCCTTCCTGGTTTACCAACAATAGTCCTACACCGCAACCATCTCTTCTAGACGTGCCATCAACGAACAATTTCCATGCAATTTCTTCCTACTTTAATTTCCCTTTACTGACTCCTAAATTAGGGTGCTGAGTCACTCTCTGTGCATCTTTGCTAGTCATTTATGCGATAAAGTTTGTTGATGCCTGCGCTTTCATCGTTATTCTTGGTTGGAATTAGATCTCAAATTGGCCCAGTTCCAGAGGCCACTTTGTCATTCTAGAGGATGTTTCATGCTTGCTAGGGATATCCTGATTGGAAAATCAGTGTAGACCACGATACGATAACTGTGAAAATACATTCTTAACCTTCTCAACCGACATGTTAATCTTCTTTGTGTTTTGCAATATTTTGCTGATGTAGTAGACTTGCACTTGTTTTTTGCCTTCTTGGCACACCAAAATCGAGCTGACTGTATTATGCAAGATCTCTAAATACAAATATAGGGTTTCTCCAGAAATAGGTGACTTCAACGCTGGTAATGTTTGAAGTTGTTCCTTGAAACGGTCGTACATTTTCTAACATTCTTCGTTCCGGCTGAACTTTTTGACCTTCCTTAGGACTTCGAAGAGTGGGAAATGCTTTTCCACTGCTTTTATGACAAAATAGCTAAGCGGTGCCATCGACCCCATTAATATTTGCACCTCATGGATTGTTCGAGGTAGGGGAATATCTACTATAGCTTAGTTTTCTCTGGGTTAGCTTTGATTCCTTTAGAGGATACCTTGTATCCTAAGAACTTTCTTGCGCCTACTCCAATTACACATTTTTTAGGGTTAAGCTTCATCTCAATGCTATGTAGTGTGTCCAAAGTTGCGAAGTTATCCACCTTCATGCTCTTGATAACCATGTCATGAACATATGCCTCAACATTCTACCCTATTTGATTATGAAATGCATTATCGACCACTATCTGGTATGTTGGCCACACTTATTTTAACCCAAATGGCATTTTTACATAAAAATATTTTCCAAAACTTGTTATAAAGGCCATTTTTTCTGCATCCTCCGGATTCATCAGGATTTGGTGGTATCTTGAAAATTGCTTTGAGTAGTTGATCAATTTTCGGTAAAGGATAGCAATACTTTGATCATGCTTTATATAGATCTGTGAAGTCAATGCACATTCTTCACCCTGCATCATATTTTTTCACCATGACTGGGTTTGTTAGCCACTTTGGATAAATAACCTCTTCCAATATACCGACTTGAAGCAGTGATGTAAATTCCTCTTCAAATGATTTTTTCCTGTCGCTAGCAAAGCAGCATTGCTTTTGTCTAATTGGTTCGATTGAGTTGCTAATATTCAAAGAATGGGTGGCAAAGCCTGAGTCAGCTCCTCCCATATTCTGGATGCTCCATGCGAAAGTATCTTTGTGACTTCGTAGAATTTCTATAACCCTCTTCGTTTCCATACATGGAAGATGTTTTCCTATCTTTACGCACTTGGAATTGTCTTCGTCATCTAAGCTAACTAGCTCCATTATCCCTAAAGTCTACTACTGATTCTGGCTGCTCTAGTAACCCAGCGTCTGAGACCGTGCTGACCATCTTAACCTTTTCCACACTTTTCCATGCCTTCATCACAATAACCATGCACTCACTGCCTTGCCATTTTTTGGTTTCCTCTTAAAGTCACGATTCCAGCCGGAGTTGGGAATTTCATTACTAAGTGGTAAGAGGACCATATTGCTTTCGATGTGTTCATCCAGGGCCTTCCGATGATGGCGTTAAATGTGGTTGGAGCACCCATGACCATGAACACATATGATGGTACAATTTCTTCCACTTTCTCCAATGGTGACAGGCAGATGTATATTCCCCAAACACGTTTCTGCTCACCCCGTGAACTCTACAAGCGAGGATGTGGAATTTTTTAGATCAGTTCACTTGAATTCTAACCTGTCGAAGAAATCCATAAATAGTATCTCAACCGTACTTCCGTCATCCACGAACACTCTTCGAACCGTTGCATTTCCGATTTTAGCTACAATGACCATGGGATCATTATGGGGCAAACCATTAGGTTCTGCATTTTCTTGCTAAATGTGATTGCCTTGTTGAAATGAAGTCTTTTGTAAATAGGCTCATGCGGGGGAGAATATCTTGCTTTAACCTTCCAAGCATTATTTGACAAAGACTCTGTGGATCCATGTATGGACAAGATAACTTTTTCTGGTACTATATCTCTTACATCATAATTATAATCATTTTTTTATTCTTTTCCAGTGTGGTTGCTATCCCTTGGTTTCTTGTCACGGGATTCCCTGTTCTGTAAGCGTTGCCATAATGGCTTCCTCCTTCCTTCCTATATTGGCTTAAGTAGCCATTCCTCAAGTTTTCTTCAATTTTTCTTCTCAGGTCTCTGCTATGCCCAAGATCATGAACATGGTCCTTGTGAAAGGCAAAGAAATACTCCCTGGACCTCTTTTGTGGAAGTGTTATCATAGGGGCCAGCTCGCGAAACAGCTCTTTATTTGCTTGCCATATCTCTTTCCTTGATTTTATCAGAGGCGTATCTTGGAATGGTGTACCTCAAGACCCCACCTCTCTTCCCTTGAAAGGGATGTGTCCTTGTAAATTCTTTATAAACCTCTTTTGCGAATCCTTCATTGTTCGTTTTTTGCCTTGTTCCTGCTCTATCTTATGGTTGTTCGCTTCTTCCATTCACACATGTTTCTCAATCATCCTTTGTAGCTATTTTGGATTTCCAGGAATGTTCTTTGTTAGTTCTTTATAGAACTCTCCCGATCGCATGCCTCCTATAAATGCTCCCGAGGAAGATTGGAATGACTAGTTGCGAACCTGCAAACTCTTCGTGCCAAATCTATTATGAAACTCTGCCAGACTTTTATCACTTCACTGGGTTATGTTGTTCACGTTTGTGATTGTTTTTGTGAATTTTGCCTTCTGATAGAAGAGGCCCAAAAATAGATCTGATAATTGCGCCCAAGATTTGATAATTCCATTTGGAAGGTCTTCCTACTAAGTGATCGTTGTCCATGACAAGAACATGGGAAACACCCTGCATTGCATTGAAAAATCTCATGCTATTTCTGTATGAGTGTAGGAGCTCTTTTGGATCTGTGATCCCATTATATATTTTAACATGTAAAGGAAGACTAAAGTTCTTTGGTATCTTAAAATCCCGTAGATGTTGCGCTAGGGGTGATTTATCCATATCATCATGTGCAACTATGTTGCGTGACTCTTCTTTGTACTTGAGATTATCACGCTCCAGGCTTACCTTTTTTTTCCAGTCTTGGAGGGTTTGGATTGAGTTCTATCAGAAATTAGTTGTACAAACTTTCCATGCTTGCTTCTAAGAATGCTGTAAACACCCTCATTTCTTTTTCTTAGTTTGTGTTGGAAGATTCTGCTTCCTCTTCCTCCCCCTTCGTTTCTTCTTTACTACTATCATTTTCTCTATAGGGGATGTAATACCGGTTATGGTTAGAATGCATGCCTCTATTGTGTCCAGGTGTTTATTCTTGTGTCTGATGATTATGACTCTACTCACTTCTATAGTGAGCACCATTGTTTACCTGAAGGATTTTGAAATGAAAATATTTTCTAGTTGCCCACAAACGGTGCCAAAAGATGTGGCAATCCGGTCAGGAAAATCAATAGTGGCTCACTCCGTGGATCTCTTCTCCTACAAAACAAGCCCCCAGAAGTGATTCTGGGAGAAAGGCTCCGACGATCAAGTTAGTATCTCTCTTTAAGAACTTGAATTTCTTACGATAGTCACACTTACCTTAGCTCATTCCGATCAAGTTATAAGCCAATGTATTTGTGTTTCCTTATTTTTAGGAGTTGAGATCGTGTGACATACCAAGATCACCACGTTCTCCATTCATGGCCTCGTGCTCATTTTTTTCTCAACGTTTCTCGGCCCATGCTCTATGCCAGGACTACGTAGTCCCACGCCTAGCTAATCTGCACCTTGGGCTGAAATAACTTCATCTTTCTATGGAATGAGATTAGGTTGGGCATAGAGGCCAACAATCTTTTAACCGCTGGGCTACACATACACCACTTATTCCTTAGGATTTTTTATGCAAATAGTACTTCCAATATTCCTTGTGATTTAATTGATTGGTACTATTTTCCCCTAATTTGTAATTTTCAAAATTCCATCCTACCTTAATTGTACCTCTCCCCCTTATCACCTTTGCTGAAGTTTTAGATCCTTGGTATATTCTTCCACCTAATTAAGTCATTTGACACATTCAAGGTTTTCAAGAGACACTCACACACACACACTTTTGGTGAACTTGAAAGTTTATAGTTTTTCTCTAAAAAATTAGCAATTTTCACTTCTTCTTGTGTGAATCTTGCAACTCTTACATTCAAATTCTGGGTAATCCTTTGATCTTCATATATACTTGCTTCATTAACATTGTGGTGGTGTTATATGAAGCATGATTCTTGAAAGAGTGTATGCTGTTGAGGAGATTGTTTGGGTTGTTATATGTATAATCTTGTGTTCAAAAAAGTTTAGGTGGATTGATGTGCTATTAAGCTTAGATGATATGCTCTTCATGTGTTGGGTGATTTAAGAAGGATGAATCTTGATTTCATGATCTTGTTGATAAGCTGATATGAATTTACATGGGTTTATTATTTGATGAGAATGTTCCTGTTTCAATAGCCTTCATGTTGAGAATATTATGATTTCAATGACAAGGCTATTTAGGAGGAATTGTCTTGCTGAATGATATTGTTGGGCATACCCTTGTTTATGATCAAATTTAAAAAATTTCCTTCATTGTGTTAGGATACTTGAAAAAGAGTGTGTCGGAGAAAGGGAAGTCTTCAAGGTGCGAGAAAAGGAAAACAAACCGGCAAAGGGTGCAAACCACGAGCCAGTGATTTCCCTTCCTCGCAACCCGGCGTTTTTCACTAAAGGATTTATAGGATTGACCAACATCTCTAGGACTACAGCCTGGAGGCATTTGAGAGAGCTGAAGAGGAGTATATTGGAGACTGGATTTGTGTGCAAAGACACCACGGAGGCTCTGTTACCTATCTATTAGGATGGGTAGGCTTAGGGGTTTCCTCGAGAAACACTCAAAGACTTACATCAAGTAGACTTTAGAGTTCCAAGCTACAGTATGGAAAGTCAAGAATGCGGATGGACATCAGGCGATCAAATTTCATTTAGATGACAAAGAGTATACAATGACACATAGGGTTGGTGGCTCACACTTTCGGGTAGAGGTACAGTAGATACGTTCCAAGGACACGTCAACAAGGGATGTCATTCTCCCCTGGGAATATTCGGAGGTAGCTGCCAAGGAAAGGCTGGAAGAACTTGTGCAAAAGTACTGCCAAACTGCACCCGACATAGCGTTATGTCCAAAGGTTTCTATTGATGGGGATATTCTGTCACGACGAACTAACGCAATGCCTGAGCTCAGGTGTGTATTGCCTTTGGGTAATAACTCTTGAGGGTAACTTCTACCCATACTTGGAAGGGGATTTTGTACAAGAATGTGTGACTATAAGGGAGAGAAAAAATGGAAAGTTTTCAATGGGTGGCATGGTAGGGCTTTTGGCATAGTATTTGGGACATCCAGTCACTCAGTGTGCATTGGCCAACTTTGGGAGATCCAGAACGATGTACACCAATGAGAAGTTGGCCAACGCTTTCATGATAGCACGTACGACTTTTGAGGACCATTTTGTGTGTCAATATGGCGGGGCAAGCACTTTTAATTTCATGATCCTTTCTCAGCCAGAGCATACTGGAATTACCCTTGAAACAAATTTTGGATGACTTTTTCCTTGAGCTCGACCCGCAGTTTGAGAAGGAATTTTATAGAATCCTAGCTATCCTAGAGATAGATATCAAGGAGGTCGATGGTGAGACTTCTTCTTGGGCACTTCCTAGCCGAGCTAGCCTACCCACGAACATCCTAGGCCGATTGCATACACTTGGGGAACAACTTGCTAGTTCTACCCAAGCTATGCAATAAGTTATTCTCGCGATAGGTAGAAAGAAATCATAATTGGAAGTTTTTGGCGCTAGATTGGATTGCATGGAGGCCACGATTCAAGCGATAGGGTACTTTGAGAATGATGAGTTAAGGCACTACAAGGATGGCCCTCCGGGGCCACAAGTGTAAGTGTTACTACCTTCCCGGCCTCACTTATGTGCTTGTACTTTTTGTGCATTGGGGACAATGCATAGTTTAAGTGTGGGGGAGGGAGTAGTGAACACATAGGGAGTTTTCATTCTTGGGATTCCTCTGTGCTTTTTGGTGTTTTTCTTTGGTGTTTTTGTTGTTTGTGTGGTGATTTTGGTGTTTTCTTGTTTCTGGGATGTTTTGGATGCATATTTGGTGGTATAACTTTCTTGGTAGGATGCATATCTTGTCTTGGGTTAGTTGTTTTAGAACATTGGTGGTGTAATTTTTTGTGTTTTCTTTATCTTCATGTAGTACAGAGCCCAACTTTGGTGCATTTTGTACTACACCAAAAAAATTGAAAATTTTGAAAAAGTGAAAAACATATATACCAGGCTAAGTTGGAAACCCAAAAGAGCAACTTAGGCAACATTGGGCAAAGTCCGGATATGTCAAAAGACTTAGGTAAAAAAAATGAGAGGCTAGGCCTGGCTAGGTTTACAAACCTAGGCAAAAATGAGAGGTAATGTGGAAAAAGGTGAGAATATAAGCTTAACCTGTGTGAAAGCTAAGATTATAACCCAAAGGGCTCACAGGAAAAATGAGAGAAATTGAGAGAAAATAAACTAGGTTGACGATACATTTGCATCATCCCTGGTTGTAACAAGGCCGAGAATCTAGAGTTATCCCTATGTTACAACCAAATCAACGACTCTTAGATTTCCTTGGTGGATTATTTTTGGAGACTACTCATTGATGGCCAACACGAGACCTAGCACCATCGGCCCGTACCATGCCATACGGCTGGCTCCAAGGGCTTTTGGCACGAGTCATGCCAAGTGACATGAGTCGTGCAAAATCCCAGCATGGGCCATGAAAGCCACTGTAGGTTGTGTGCTCAAGAGGCCTTTTCTACACAAACAATGGCTAAGCATGGCCACAGACAGTCATGTTTCACTCAGCCGGTGCCTTTCCAAGTATAAACTATTGGGACTAGCTAGTGGGATGTGAAGAATTAAACAGGATAAGCCAAAAGACTCAGCAAAAAAATAATTCTGATGATAACCTACATTAAACGAATCGTGGATCAGAAGTGCAAAAATAACCTTCCTAAAGATGAGCCATTGCAGACGACGTGAACTGCGCTTAGCATAGCAGTGCCCCATTGTGTGCCCCACGCCAACACGAGGTATGCGGCCCACGTTGGATCTAGCGAACTTAGCCTGCACGAGGCCATATCAGCTGCGCTGGTGTGCCATCCATGGTGGTCAGTGTCACTGGTTGCTGATTAGGGTTTTGACATATTTTGGCCTATTTTTGGGCCCAATCCCCTACTAATATAAATATAGGGTTAGTCTACTAGGGTTAGAAGCCTTGGACCATTTTTCATTAGTTCATTCATAGATTGAAGAGAAACTTAGAGAGAGAAACACTCTCTCTTTTCTCTAAGTTCTTTTTCTTTTTCCTTTTTATTTCGCTTTAGCTCTAAGATGCGGAATTTAATAAAATACTTGAATTCCATGTCTAGGGAGTAGTTTCTATAGCTTGGGGATAAATTTTTATTCATGTGTTTATTATGTTCTTCCTAATTTATGTGCTTATGATATTATGATGGCCGGTCCTTGAATTTTTATAATTGCATTAATGATACACTCCATTAGCCCACACTCTAGTCTACATTCATATTGGTGAAAATATTAATACCCCTCGGGGAAGAGAAACCTGGATGTGATATGGATAGTAGGGTATGGGTACACGTGAGTGTGTGCACGTAGGCTTTTCTTTGAGTTTTACTGTTACGATGACATCACACCTGTCTTAGCTGACAATTTGGTCTAAAGGGTTATGGGTTGAGATAGAAAATAGTAGTTAACTAGGGTTATAAGAGGTCCTAGTTTCATCAATAGGGTGCCTACCCCCTTTTCCTCCTTTTTAGGCCTAGGGGGTAGAGCTTCTATGGTATAGTTCCCTGGACATAATCGTACAAAGGAGAAACAGATCTGTGCAACGGTCAGACCATTTTTGCATTCCCCTAATTATGGAGGCGGTGCAGATGAAAGATTCACAAGAGCACCTTACGTGATAGGTATGAGATAGTTTTGTGGTATCTGAATCTGGCCAATTGATTGTTGTCAACCACGGTGTGCCTGCAAAAGAGATACTGGAAGTGGTTCCGGGGAAAAGACTCTGGCGCTCAAGTTAGTACTTTCTTTTCAGAACCATGCTTCTCTGTTATGGTTTCACATACCTCTATTTGTATCCTCTCCATTTCTTTTATACCCTATTTTGAATGTGGCTCTGCCTTTATCAGGTTTACCATTGTGTGCTTGATTGTGGCTTTGAGAAGGACGGTTTGTGGCTTGCACCTGACCATAATATCCATTTTTCACGGTTCGTGAGTTACCTCTATCTTCGCTCGCATCGAATGCTAACCTTGGGCCATTTGCAGTTTTGGGCCTGCATCCTAGTATTGGGCTTGGTATACAGCATAAGCCCCCAAGCAATGAAGACTAAAAGACACATAGTAATGGCGTAGATTGTGGTTAAAATATGAAGTGATGTTATTCATCAATAGACTGTTTGTCATTTAATGTAATCTCTGCCGTCATTGCGAAGTGATGTTAGCTTTTTAGCTATATCTCTTTCCATGATCCCTCTTCAAATTTGAAAATTTGAATTTTGAGTTTCTCATCCTTGTTATGTTTTCGATAAGGCTATTTTTGCAAAGATTTTTTTTCTGAAGGCCAAGATTCAATCCTCATTTTTTGCTATTCAGTTCCATTTTTTATGTTTGTTCTCGTTTTACTTCTTAAATGAGGAGTTTGAAACGTATATTTTAGTGTTGCCTTCATTCAGTGCACTATTTTTTCATATACTGCTGCCGTTTCGATATAAAAAAAAGCTAATTTAGTTTTTGTGTCAGATTATCATCATTGCATTTTTTGAACTTATTGTCTCCTTCGATCTTTCCATTTCTTTTTGATATTTATGTATCCCATCTCATTTTTGTTTTAGTTTGTGTTCTATGTTTCTCAAGCTTTCACCTATTCTGATCATCCCTAGGTTTTCTTTGTATCAACTTCCGTCATCTTCTGTAAGTGTAAGTTTTGTCCTTAACTCAATCTCTAATATCTTGGATGTGTGTTCTAGACTTGATAGGTTCAGTTTTTTCTTCAATTTCTGGTAATTTTAGTACTTTTTATGTTTCTTACTATTTTTCGATAATCTTCTCTGGCGCATCTTCTATTGATCTTTGCTCTGAAAAACTTGTGTCTGCGGTGTTAACCCTAATTAGGGTTGTTATTTCAAACTCTAGGATCCTTGTTTATTCACATGTTGTCCTCTAACCACGTCAAGTCACCCGTAGAAGATGCTCACTCAGATGGAGATTCCAATCATGTCACCGGATCCTCTACCATCCACAGTATTTTTTCTGGTTTATGTTTAGATAACTTGAAGAACTATTTCCCAATTTTAGCTCCTTTTAAGCGTTACGCTCCTGTGAATTGTGAATGTCTTTGCACTCCTCCCCCTGGCTATATATCATGTTATTTAGCCTATTTGAACTTTGGCCTTTATTTTTCTCCCCCCCAACATATGGTTAATCTCCTGTGTTCGTACAAAGTTGCATTGTCCCAATTTCACCCTAATGGCATCACTATCATAATTGGGCTTCTTCAGGTGTGTGAGAAAGTGGATATTCCTTTCTCTCTTGAGTTGTTTCTCAACTTTTATCATCTTTGAAAAGTTAAAAACACAGTTATAAATTTAACTTTTATCATGTGATTGTTGGTGTTGAGCTTGTAAGTAGTTTCCCTAGTAATATTGGTCTGGGGCATACAAAATATTTTTTATAAAAATAAATCAAAATCCCACAGTGGATGTGCCTTCTTGGTGAGTTTCTTGTGGAGAAATATAAGGCATAGGAAGCAAAATGTGTGACTCTAGAAACTTCCCTTAAAACCGCTCAGGAGTGTGCCAGGGGTGCGGAGGCGGAAGTGACTCAACTTCGTTATAAGTTGGAGGAGATACACACCAATGGACATGCTTACCCTAAATACCATCAAATTCTGGTAGATTATCTAGGAAAGACCAAGTCTTTCTTTAAATTATTTGAGGATATTTCTAGCAATGCTTGCACCGTTGGTTACTGCCAGGCTGTGAGGGATTAACGCGAGTGGAATCCAACTTGTACGGTGAAGAGTCTTGCTTCTTTGAAGAAGTGTAATAAGACCTCGGAGAAGCACAAGGTAAAAATAAAAAAAAATATTATCAAAAGGATTGTTCATAGGGGGACATCCTTATGCTTTGCTCTCGCATCTTGCCTGCCTTCCCTGTGTTTCTTTTACGACTGAGCTAAAGGGCTGCGAGGTGGATTATTTGGAAGATATTCTATTTAAATCTAGCATTATTACTCAAACTCCCGATCCTGGTGCCAGTGTGGCCACTGGGGTTAACGGAAGCATTGAAGGCTCCGCTCAGCAACCGAGCAAGGAAACTCCCACTCATCAACCAAGCCAGGAAGCCAATGCTATCATTGTTAAGCCTTCGCCTACTTCCACCTCCAAAGTTAGTTGATTCCTAGTGTACTGGTGTATGTTTGTACTATTTGTGTGATTGTGGTGATCACTATTGCATTATCATTCATCTTTTGCAACCTCACATCATACCTATTTATATGCAGGGTTTCAATATTTTGATTGATCATATGTTTTCAAAATGTCTTTACTTTCTTGGATATAGTGATCATTTTCTTATCGCTATGGATTTTCGCCCTCTTATTTTCAATGCGCTATTGGATTTCTTCATGGTTCTTATTCCTTCACTAAAGAATATGAAGACATGGTTTCTTCTTACCGCTTCTGTCATATGGAGACGCTCCCGTTATGCCTTGGGTGGAAACTTCCTTTTTCCAATGCATCTTCATCTGCATCTACAAAGTTTCTTTGCAGTGAGTTTGTTCCTGATGGTTACAATGTTTAATCACTTGGAAAACATATTGTCCGTGGGTTTATTGATCTTGAATCTGCTGGTGTGTGCATGCAATCTCTTAATCTCCCTACTCGCATCCAGGAGTGGGCGTTGTTTCAAGGTATTTTTATGAAATACATGCTCATGGGTAATAATGATCTTAATGCGAAGTGGGGCGATGATGTAAAAGAAACCTAGGATGATGTGCATAATTTACATAGAATTTTCAATAAGCATATTGGTCTTATTCTGCGTCAACAGGTGGCTATGGTGAGGATGCTCTAGCAACAGGAAGAGGCTAGGAATTATGCTGCGAACAAGACTCACGAGGCTCATCAGAAGACATTGATCATTGATAAAACAATGTGCTCATATTGATGATTGGTTTGACAAGTTGAAGAAAAATTAGGATGAGTGGGATCACTTAAGTTCTTCTGCACTCGATTGGCAAAGTAAGTTTGACGAGCAATTTACTATAAACACAAAGATGCAAAGTGAAAATGAGAAACTTTGCGTTAAGTACGATCGGCTTGATTCATCAGTGCACCAACTCGAGCAAGCTTGTGTTGAGTACAAAGATAAAATTTAGGCTCTCCCTTCTTCATCTTGCAGAGCTACTAGTCATGGAAATCTTACTATGGGAATCAATAGACAGAGGATTAACTTATCCGAGGCTGTCCGATTTCATATTCGCAATCTAGAGAACAAAGTACATAATTTAAGGGCTGGAATGAAGTGGTATAAGGAAACAGTTAATGTTATGAGTATACACCTTGACCGCAAGAAGTTTAGCCCAATAACTGACTTAAAGGCGTATTATGCTAGGTATCTTGTTCATATAGAATAAGGGTCTGATACGTCATCCTGCTTACTTACACATGAAATGGAGACACGGCCATATGGTTAGCGAGAAGTGTGAGGCTGAAGAAAATAGGCGTAGGGCTGAGCACCTCCCTCGCAAAGCTGAGCATAGTCGTCGTTGTGGTGGTTCATCTTTTTCAGGTTCATCACGAGCATCTAGGCGTAGATGATTTTTCTTTCGAACTATAATGTTGTTTTTGTTTTGGTTTTAAGATGTAATTTTTGTCCTTTATCTATCTTTATACTTTTGAATGATCTTGACTGCAGGATTCTCTTTTATTCACAAGATCTCTTTCTCATATATATTGTTTTTGTTTTGAGTATTGAAACTCTATTTTTTGCAAAGCCGCAAATCTATAGCTTGCTTTAGTCGCTATTTCGTAGGAATATTGCCATGTAGCAAGATCTATTGCTTGCGTTATTGGGAGTATGTAATGTGCAATGCCGCAAGATCTATTGCTTGCTTTAGTCACTGGATTAGAGCCAGGCTCACCTGGTAACAAGATCTATAGCTTGCTTTTTATTGAGAGTGCAAAACTGCAAGATCTATTGCTTGCTTTTGTTGAATCGTTGTGGGCATATATTGCAAAGTTCATGACTTTCTTTTCTTTATATTTTTTGAAAAAGCAAGTTGAGTGGTGTGTATAATTGGTACTTATGCCATTATCATCATGTGTTTGTCTATTAAGAATTTGTGACTTAGTTTTGTAAATGCAAAGTATAACTGTTTGAAATGGAAAGATGGAACTCCAAAATATATATATATTGCGATAATATTGCCTTTAACCCAGGAAAAGGGAACAAACACCACCAATGATTATATCATGGTTTCTATACATGGAAACTATATTTTCTTACCTATTTGCTGATGCTACACATAAAACTTTCTTAAGTTGACTATGTGATAAGCATTAGGAACACTGCTACGATCCATCATATCTAGCTCGTAGCACTTGGATCGGTATGTCTTCATTATCCTGTATGGCCATTTCCAGTTCGAGCACTACTTTCCTCTTTCCTCTGCTAGGCTAGCTTAATTCTTCCTTAGCATCAGATTGCCAATTTGGAATTGTGTTTCCTTGACTTTCTGGTTGTAAGCTCTGGCCATCATTTCTTTGTACTTTGCTTCCTTGATTAACACCCTCTAACTCTTTTCTTTCATTTCATCTAAGCCCAACCTCACCATCTCTGGGTTGATGTCTTCTTAATGTTGCTTGACTCGAATGATCGATTGTCCAATTTCAACTGGTATTACTGCTTTGTATCCATGTACTAAGCTATACGGCGTTTCTCTGGTTGGTTCTCGCACCGTTGTTTTGTATGACCACAAGGTATTGGGTATCTCATCAACCCAGCCTACTCGCTTTCCTTCCAATCTTTTCTGGATACCTTGAACGATTGTTCTGTTCGTTACTTCTAACTAACCGCTCGCTTGAGGTTAAGCTACATTAGGGAATTCATGCGTTATACCCAGTTTGAAACACCATTCTGTACAGACCCCACTTTTGAACTGTGTGCCATTGTTGGTAATGATAGTTTGTGGTACTCCGAAGAGACAAACTATATTCTGCTAGACAAATTTCCTCATTGCTTCCGTTATTACTTTTCCTAAGGGCTTCGCTTCTACCCACTTTGTGAAGTAGTAGTTTGGCACAATTAAAAACGTAGAACTGCCAACACCTTTTGGAAAAGGTCCAATGAGATCAATTCCCCATTTATCAAAAGGCCAAGCTCTGTGTATTCCTATTAATACTGTCTGTGGCTTGTGGTATATTTGAGCATTCATCTGGCAGGTTTTGGATTTAAGGACGAAGTTGTATGCGTCATTAAACTTGGTTGGCCATTAGTATCTCACTCAAAAGACATTCTTTGTAATCGTTCGAGACCCTTGATGCGATCTGCACAATCCTTCTTGTACTTCTTTCAAGATGTTTCCTGCTTGTGATGGCCCCATACACTTTATCCATGGAGATAGATATCCCTTCTTGTACAAGGTTCTGTCTTCATAAATATAGTTGTGGGATCGAATTTCTAGCTTCCTGGCTTGTACTTTATCTGTCGGTAGCTTCCCTTGTCAAAGTATTCAATCAATGGTGTTATCCAATTTTCTTTATTTTCTTGAGTTGTTAACACGGTTGTCCTTGATGTGCTTCTAATCAGAATGACTTCTACTTTCACATCTTTGTGCTCAGCTAACGACTCGAACTGCTTTTGCTAGTTGTCTTAAGGCATTTGCATTCATGTTTTCACTTCTTGGGATGTGTTGGATGTTGACATACTCAAGATTAGTGATGAGTTAACAAAATCTGGTTAAGTATTTAACCAATTACTCTTCTTGCATTTCGTAATCTCCTCGCAGTTGTTGGACTACTATCTAGGAATCGCTGAATGCTTAAACGTTATTCACCTTCATGTGCATATCAATGCCTCACACTTGACTTCGTTATTGGTGAGTGAGAAATCAAAACAAAGCGAGTATCTGTATTCTTCTGTGTCTGGGTTAATCAGCATCAGTCCTGCTCCGTATCCTTCCTTGCTAGTGTCCCATCTACGAACAACTTCCATGCGACATTTTCCAGTTTCAACTTTCCTTTGTCTTCATCAAGAAAATATTTTGTTTTCACCTGTTGTGCCCCCACGCTTTTCATTTCATCAATCAAATATGCTAAAGCTTGTGCTTTGATTAAGGTTCGCAGTTGAAATAAGATCTCAAACTATCCCAATTCAAGTGCCTATTTGGTTATTCTCCCGGATGACTCATGCTTGTTCAATATATTCTTAATTGGGAAGTCAGTATAGATAACAATTATATGACTGTGGAATTAGGTTCACAGTATTTTTAATTTCTACCTTTGGCCGGGCATTTACTGACTGTCTAAGTGAGCTCGAGGTCCCGACTTGAAAGCATGTGAGGTAGTGCATGAGAAAAACTTCCCAAGTTAATCTTGTTCAGAATTTGGATGTTTTTCATTTCACTAGAACTGAGTGTGCAGTGTAAAGCCTAGGTGTGGCGGCAGATAACTTGGTATTGCCAAAATGATTGAGCGAATCTGACTGTGCTACCCTGGTGGTACATCTTGGAAGTTTAGAACTGAGTGTGATTATATTTTCCTTCAAATAATTTTGTTACCAATCTTGAAGTGCCGTTTGAAAGATCAGTATCTCTTATTTGTTTTGGCCACCTAAGTTAGGAGACAGAGAAAATACATCAGCAGTATCAATCGTTATCATAAGCATGTCTATGTACTAGAAAATATGGAGTTTTAGTCCTATCTAGGTTAATAATTCCTCTAATTTAGCTGGGAGATCAGACAGACACCATTCGGTTTTTGAAAGAAGAGAGGATTTTAGCTTGGCAATCTCATCAACAGCTGTATTACACTCTCTGAGAACATGTTTCCGTATAGCCCCATTTAGCAAATTGTGGATTTGGAAAGCAAGGGTGTAAAGAGACCATCTTGCCTTCATGGGTGTGTTAATCATTATAACAGCTAAGAGAGAATCAGATTCAATTGTAATTTTGCAAACAAATGTAGGAAAAGAGAGACATGAAAAATGAATGGCTTTCATTTCAACTTCAAGGGGAGAGATTGCAGTGATATTTGATATCTTGATTAAAATGGGGTTGCCATCATTGTCTTTAGCTATGAGGCCAATGGTTGATTTAGAAACAGACCAGGTTGCATCCACATTGAACTTAATGCTATTTAGTTCAGGTCTTTCCCAATGCATAATGGTAAGGGAAGGTTTTGGGGGAGGTCTAAAATTTGGGATTGAAGCTGTTATAGAAAACCTCGGATCAGGTGGTTCATTAGAGAAAATAGGTTTTACCAAGGGGGATAGAAACACTGTTTCTCTTACTTCCTTGGTAATTTGAGGAATGGAAAAGTTTTTTTTCCAAAAAGAAAAGCATTTCTAGCTTTCCACAGGCACTAGCAAACCAGTCGTGGTATAATATTACAAATCAGCTTATGGATTTTTGGCAGACCATTATTATTCCAGTAGGAAAAAAATCTTTCTGTTAGATTACTAGAATTCTGATTAAAATAGGTTATGAGGTCTGCAGTATCATTCCACACAGGGTTAGCAATCTAACAAGAGTTTAAAAAGTGATCCAGGGAATCTGATTGGTTGCAGGCATGACATTTAGAGGCAAGGCTAAAACCACGTTTAATTAGGACATCATCAAAAGGCAAAAAAGAATTGAGCATCTTCCAGGTAAAGATTGAAATTTTTTTTCTGCAGTCTGAAAGTCCAAATCTTTTTAGTAGCTAGGAAATTACCTGATATATGAGTGAGTGTCTTGTATGCTGACCTAAACGTGAATAATCCATTCTCTTTAGGTTTCCATGTCAATCTTTCTTACCTATCCTTATTGATTACTACTCCCTGTAAAAAAATGAGAGTATCATTTTCCAAATAGGAGCTAATCTGAGACAGAATAAAGTGTTTATTGTCAATGAATTGTGCTACTGTGCATAAGGAGGGAATCGAGGATATGTCAGGAGAGACATAGTAATTTAATGGGCCATGTGGGCACCAATTGGAGGTTCACAAATTGCAGAGACCTTTGCCATGTATAACTATAGAGTTATTTTAAGCAAAAAGATTAATGGAGCAGATTCTTTTCCATGTTTGTGATTTTTTGTAAGACCCTGTTAGTGCCAATATTAGCTTAGACCACACAGTTATGCTATTTTGGCACTTACACCATATTTTTAGGGAGTATGCATCAACTATCGCTTGTATTGATCTAAATCCTAATCCATTTTGAAGTCTAGGTGGACACAACTCTGACCATTTTTCCACACTTTGTTCAGTTTTCCTTCTCTCTCACCCCAAAAGAATATGGACATTCTCTTTTCCAGGGAGAATATAGTATATGCATATGTGTTGTGGAATAGAGTATAGGAATGCTTGGATAAGAGTCATTTTTCCTCCTGTACTCAGCCATTTGTTCTTCCAGTTCATCAATGTTTTATCTATGATTTCAAGCAAAGGTTGGAAATGAATATTTTGAGTTCTTCCTATAAAAACTGGGCAACCTAGGTATTTAAAAGGAAGCTGTACTCTTTTCATGCCTAAGGTGGTCCTAAATTGGGCAACCTAGGTATTTAAAAGGAAGTTGTCCTTTGTGCGACGTCAGTCTCAAAAACAACGGATTTCGGTAAACTAGACATTCGTGCGACTTTGTACATGGCAAACTTTTTACCTCGATTTAAAAAAAACACGAGGTAAACAGTGAACTTCTTACCTCAACTTTTGTTAACTGCGGTAAAAAGTATTTATTAATTCAAAAAAAATTAACAATAATTTTTACCTCAGTTATTTTCCCTTCACAAAACAAAACTGAGGTAAAAAGGGTGAAGTAATAGTTCCAGTTTCTTGTAGTGATATTAGCATCATGAAACTTGCAAAACAAGGTCATAGGAAGTCCCTGGGATCTTCTTCTGATGCTTAAGTCAGTATATGATTAATATATAAATAGTAGCAGGAAAAATACCATTACATGTCTTGTCATTCAGATAATCTATTTATAATTGGTGATCACCAGGATCTTTGCTGATCGTGGTTCATGTGTTTATGAGTCATGACCTCATTTGGATGATCGTGGGTTATAATCTTCATTTTACTCTAGTTCGCTTATTCGGCTTGATAGATGCGAGGTGTTTTTCTGGCCTCGGGCTTCGCTTTGTTAATGGAGACTCGACGGGGTTCGTTCTTCACTAAGGAAGTTTTTCGCTAATTTGGTTAGCTGGGCTCGATGTGTTATATTTACTTTGGACTTCACAGGACTAGGGGAGGTGTATACCAAGTTTAATGTGTCAGGGGCATACCTTGTCACTGGAACTTGGATTAGGGTAATATTTATTTGTACATGGCCAATACCTTTGTATATTCGTAATTATCCTTCCTTTCATGGTACTTGTTTGTAGTGGATATTTACCGTTCGTGGTTTTCGATCAAGGTTGCACTAGGTGATAATTATCGATTGCAAAAACTGGCCTTTCCCAAATATTATGAAGGACTAGAAAGAAAACAAATTCCCCACAAACAACACTGCTGATGAGGAAATTTCCTTCTGGACCTCCATAATCTCCAAAATCAGCACGAGCTCCTGGGAATTTCCTCATCAGGTTCCTGTAAACAAGGTCCCAGGAAGTTCGCGGGACTAAGCTCTGATGCCAAAGTCAGAAATAATTTTGGTGTAATGGTTTTATTGGATTACCTTTCTCACCATTCTTGATTTTCATTTATAGTTGATGAGCTATGTGATCATGGTTGGTAGTGCTCCGATGAAGTTATTCAAAAGAGAAAGTGCAATTACTTTTTCATTTATTTTTTACATTTTAAATTATAAGGCTTTTAGGTCATTTTAATATTTAAGATTTTAGTCGGTGTTGACCGTGAGTTCAGACCAACTATGAGGTATTTCAACACTTATGAAAAATATTTTGACGATATATTGTCACATATGAAGGAATAATGGGTTACCTGAGCACTATTTTAAATAGATTAAATTTGAGGGTTCTTTGGTCATTTTGACAGGGGATGGTATTCAGTGATTTAGACTACAAACTCTAGCCAATTTAGTGGTATTTCAGCATATTGCAAAAATTGAAAGATTTGAGAGTTACATTACCACCTTTTTGTAGAGATTTAATCCCCTCAACTAGAGTGAATTACCTAAATGGCTCCCATAAATAGAATTGAGATTGAAACTGATTCTAGAGTTCTGATTGGAATGGTTCAACAACAGCTTAAAATTCCATGGAGATTGTTGTTCATGCTGAGGGAAATTTGGGACCTTCTACAGGGAATGCATTACTCATTGCATCACGTTTTCAGGGAAGAAAATGGCGCAGCTGATTCTCTCGCAAAGATGGCTAGCCGAAAACAGGTAAATATCATCTACGGCCCCACGGATATGCCCACAGGAGTTGCAGGACAGGTAAAGTTGGATGCAGGGGGTTTTCCCTATTTTAGGAGAATGTAGCTCTTTTCATGTAATTTCCTTTCGTTTTCATCTCTGATGATCTTTAGGGTAGTTATAGGATGATGTTTAGCTTTCAAAGATCGACAGATAGACTTTTCGAGGTACGGTATTAAGCCCCCCTCTTCTATGTATCTTTTTTGTAAATTAATAAATGGGTAGGGGGTCTGCCAAACCCCCCACCATCACAGGTGGATTTATTTTTTTTTAAAAAAATGGCTCCCATAATATGGCAAATATTCGTCCTATGCATTTAAAGAAAAAAAAAGATAAAATGTGCATCCAAGTTATGCCAAGTCATTTGAAATATTTCTGTCCAATAAGGTCGTTAAAGGCTGGCGGAGTACTTTTAAAATATGCATTTTCATTCATGAGTTTTAATATTTTTCACAATTTAATCGCTTCTAATTTAAAAAAATTATTTTGACAAATTTTAAGAGATCTAGGGCTCATAGGGTGGACAAATTTCCTAGTCAGATGTTTTCTGGGATTGGTAAGGTTGGACTCTAAAGCAAGGATCAACAAAGAGCTTTAGATAATTTTCCTACGGAGAGAGTGGACCTTCTACAGGATGAAGCTACCAAGGCAGGGAGTTCTGGTTTGTCAGTTGGTGAGAAACAAGGAACTCATACCACAAAGACTTTCAAATATGTTCCAAAATAGAAGGAGTCTTCTGTCATAACTATTGATGATGCTGGGGCACCTGGATCTTTAGATGAGAGGAACAGAGTGAAGTCCTCTGACATTACAGGATCTAGAGTTGATACTCAGGTTGAAGATCAGGAGAAAGTAGACATATCTATATCTAATGCTCTTGAACATGACACTGGTCTTGAACATTCAGTTGGTGATCAGTTGGTTATAACTCAGAATGAAAAGACAGAGTTGACCCCTAAGGTAGCAAAGATTAGTGAGATCCAAGGAGAATCTGTTGAATGCACAAATCCCATACTGCAGTTTCCTGATTATCAGTCAAAGCTTTCCATGTCTGCTCCACCAAATACCACCACAAAGAAAGTTTTTGCTAACGATGACATTCCTAGCAAAAGGGGTAAATATTTCTCACCTTTCAATAACATTATTGCTGCTAAAAACTTCATCTTCTCTCAGCAGAAACATAGGCACAACATATTCCTACCACTTGGGGATGATGATGGATCCAGTGAGGAGAACACGCATGAAAATCTTACAATTAATACCGTGGCACTAGAGGATACAAATGTTGAACATATGAGAGTTTCTCCTTCACAGAGTACTGATAAGTATATAAATCAGGTTAGCCAGGTAAGTTCCACTATCTTACACTCCAAACCATCTAAGCAGAAGAAGGGCAGACAATTAGTGAATGATTCTAATCATAGGAATGAGACATATTTAACTCAGTTAAATACTATCATGACTAGATCAAAAAGCGCCAATAATGTTTCAATATGAATAATACAACACTTAGGATAAAATTTTTGGTTTGGAATTTGAGAGGAATGGATACTTCCATGCTCAGACTACAAAATCTGATTACTAGGCATAATTTAGAGCTTATTTGTTTAATTGAGCCTAAACATGATAATTTGCAATGTGATTCATATAGGCAATTGTTACATTATGATAACTGTATGTATGCAATGAATGGTCAGATTTGGCTATTTTGGAATGACAGTATATCTTTAGCTGTTAAATGCGATAATTTACAATTCCTTGCTGTATCCTTGTACAGTCTCACTTTGAACAAAAATATGGATGCCTTTTTTGTGTATGGGCTGAGAACTAGAGATGGGAGAAAATCTCTTTGGTCTGATATTAGGTCCTCTACTCACTCAGATGCTATCTTTATTAGGGACTTTAATGCCATTACATCTATAAACAAATATAAAGGTCCTTCAACTCCTAAATTAGGTAGTTTGAGGGATTTTAATGATTTCATCAATGTAATGGCTTTGGAAGAAATCAATACAGTTGGTAATTTATTTACTTGGTGTAACAACAGGCTGAGAAATCCTACCATGAAACGTTTAGATAGAGGCCTTTGTAATCCTGCATGGTCAACCACTTTTCCTGCATCTTCTGTTCAAATTTTAAATAGGTCTACTTCTGATCATAGCCCTATGCTCCTTACTATTGGGAGTGATATACCATCTAATCCTAGGCCTTTCAGATTTTTGAACACTTGGTTTAAAAGGAAGATTTCATGAATGTAATTAAGAATAACTGGGACCTCCCTCTCAATAACTCAGGAATGCTTGGTTTCTACCTTAAACTCTGAAGATTGAAAAAAGAATTAAAAATCTGGAACAAGGAGAATTTTGGAAATATTCATGATAATGTGGTGCTGGCTGAAACTGCTCTTCAGACTCAGGAGAAAATATATGATCTGAATGCTTCTATGGTCAACTTGGCAAAACTTAAGGAATCTAGGGCTAAGTTAGTTAGAGCTTTAGCAGAACAGAAAAGCTTCTGGAAACATAAGGCAAAGATTAAATGGTTAAAGGAGGGAGATAACAACACTAGTTTTTTTCACAACTCGGTCAAGGAAAGAAAAAGTAAATTAAAGATAACAAAAATCAAAAGTTGTAATGGTCTATGGCTAGATAATATACAGGACATTGAAAATGAAGCCATCCAATACTATCAAGGCCTCTTAACAGATGATAGTTCTCCTGAATGTAACTTGTTTAGATCTCACTTTCTCAGCCAGATTCCTAACTTGGTCACCCAACAAGATAATGAAAATCTTATGCACTCGGTCACTATGTCTGAGCTAAAAGGAATTGTACTTGGTCTCAACAAAAACAGTAGCTCGGGTCCTGATGGCTTCACATCCAAATTTTATATAAAATCCTGGGATATAATTTCTACTGATCTACTAGCTGCAGTTTAGGATTTTGTTGATGGGAAAAACATTCCAAGAGGTGTTAGTAGTACCTAGATTGCAATCATCCCTAAGAAGAAAACACCAATTTCATTTGATGATTACAGGCCAATAAGTCTTTCCAATGTGGTTAACAAGATTTGTTCAAAAATGCTAATGGAAAGACTTAAACCATTAATGCCAAAACTCATTTCTCCACACCAAACTGCTTTTCTTAAAGGAAGAGATATTTCAGACAATGTAATTTACTTACAAGAAATGGTAAGATTTTTGAATAGGAAGCAAAGGCAACCAAATTGCATTGTTAAATTAGATCTTAAGAAGGCTTTTGATAGGGTTAAGTGGTCCTTTCTATACAGTGTACTTGCTAAATTTGGTTTCCATGCTAGATTTATATTTTGCATCATGAATAATTTATCACAGGCTTGGTTTTCTATCCTGATCAATGGTTAGCCAGCTGGTTTCTTTCAATCTACGAGGGGTATCAAACAGGGAGACCCCCTCTCTCCTTTTCTCTTCAACATTTTTTCTGAGGCATTTACTAGAAGTTTAGCTTATATCTTTCATACTGGTAAACTGGCCTACTATGACCTTCCAGGTAACTCTCTACAAATCTCTCATCTATCTTATGCAGATGATACAGTAGTTTTTTTAAAGGCTGAGGAAAAAACATTGGTTAGATTTAAAGCTTTCCTATCTACCTTTGAGGATGTCACTGGTCAACAAATAAATTATGGTAAAAGTGATATTTACATCGGAAAGCATGCCTCTGCTCACACAGTTAACAAAATAAAGAGGACTCTTGGTATGAAAATTGGATGCCTTCCATTTACATATTTGGGTGTGCCAATCTTTACTGGTGCAGTACATAGAACCTATTTACAGCCTTTAATTGAACAGATTGATAACAGGATTGGTAGTTGGAAAAATAAATGGCTATATACAGGGGGAAAAATCACACTGATAAAATCCTGCATTTTCTCTATTCCCCAACACATTTGGTCAGTCCTAAAACCTAGCAAAGAGACTGTTTCCAGCATTGAAAAAAAACTAAGCAGATTCTTTTGGGGGTATATTGATCAGAAACCTAAAAGACCATGGAGAAAATGGGAAGCTCTTTGTTTCCCTATTAACCAAAATGGTCTAGGTTTCAGATCAATAAACTCCATAATAGATACCTGTTCTGTTAAATTATGGTGGAAATATCAAAAGGCTGAGGCTTTATGGACACATTTTCTTGCATCCCTGTCACCCTCATATAGATCTTCCTCTAACTGGAAAAGAATATGCACCTTTAATGCTTGGGCTGAATCAAATTCAAGAGTCATTGTTGGCAGGGGTGAATGTAATTTTTGGACCTCTAACTGGTTAGATATAGGACCTCTCATAGATCTCTGCGATCCAAACCATGTAGATATTTCAGAGGATTGTACAGTTTCAGATTTCATCTCTAATAAATCTATTTCGATCCAGAGAATTTCCCATTTACTTCCCCCTCATGCCATCTCTCTTTTGCAGGAATCTAAGCTATCTCCACACAGAAGCGACAGGCTTATATGGAAGCCTGGTATCAAGGGAGAATTCACATTTAAATCCACATATCTCCTGCTCAGCTCACAGTCAGGTACTACTGCTTCGACTGAACTTTTTGGACTCCCAGAATTGAAAAGAAAATGTTAATTTTTATGTGGAAACTGATCAACTCGTACTTACCTTTTGATAATGTTCTCCAAAAATTGAGATTTTGCTTGCCTTCTAAATGCTGTATGTGCAGTAATCATGTGGACTCTTTAGATCATTTTTTCAATTCCTGCCCCTTTTCTATACATGTTTGAAGTACTGTGCATCAATTCATGGGTATTAGGGACAGATCTTTCCCCTCTATATGGGAAAGAATTTCATGCTATCTAACTTATCCAAGTTTAAGCTCCTTGCATTCAACAATAATTAGAACTGCATCTCTAATTACATGTTGGAATCTCTGGAAAATGAGAAACAAATGCATACATGAGTCTGTCTTGCCAATAAGGGGTACAGTGCTAAATCATATCAGGGAACAAATTTTTTACACTTTCTGTGTCAAACCAGTCTACATTACCTCTGCAATAGACTTAAGTATTGCAAATCACTCATTCTTATCTCTGATAAAATCTGCTCCAAAACCAAAGATTTTCAAAATTGCTTGGAAAAGGCCAAATAAGGGGTATAAGATTAATGTTGATGCAGTATGGTGTGCACAAACATGTGTGGAATAGGACTGATTATCAGAGATCCTAGAGGTAGTTTCATCTCGGCTCACACTAGTTTTACTCAGGCAAATTCTCCTATAGAAGCTGAGCTAAGGGCAATATGGTTTGCTCTTCATATTGGTGTAGAACTCTCTGCTCCTGTATTCATTGAATCAGATTGTTTAAATGCTGTCCACTGTGCTGTTGATCCTTTGCGTGAAAACTGGCAACTTTTTCAATTGGCAGATGAAATTCACCAGGCATTGGGTGATATGTTTTTACTGCATATTCATAGACAAGAAAATTTGGTTGCTGATTCTTTAGCTAAGGCCTGTCTCTCTGCTCAGACTAGTTGCTCTTTCAATAGTCTTCAAATGCTATCTTGTAATTGTAGAGGTCTGATTAGATTAGATCAGTTGGGAACACCCTCATTAAGACTGTCTCAATGAATGGATGCTACTGATTTTGTGGATATTTGCTGTTTTCTGCAGTGTGTAGGCAACAGCAAGCATAGGATGAAAATCTCTTTTTGCAGCTATCATGCTCGGGTGGATTCACTGCTGCTCTAATTCAGCTGAGCTTAACTGTTCATAACTGGCCAAACTGATCTAAAATGATCCAAATGGAACCAGATGTCATTTCCTAATTGAAGAAGATCCCTCAGATACATTTCTATCTTTCTGCTCCACTAGCAGTCTTTTTATTATTAGTAGAGGATAAGCTCCTTAGTCTAAGTGCGATGTCTCTGACTGATCTGTGTTTCGTTTACTCGATTCACCAACAAGTTCGAGGATCAATTACTTAGCCTAACAGTGTAATCCTCTAACTAGCACCTACATTACTACCATTCTTTTGGAAACAACAAATGTTGCTTCACGAGCTGGGTGCTCATCTCTGTATATCTTAACTAAGCTTCAGCTTCATCTTTCTTTTGTTTTATGTCCTTTTCACTGCTAGGGAAGGCCTAATATAATTTCCCCCATCTACGGATGGTTTAATCTAAAAAAAAATTTATTTTGAGAGTAAATTCTACTTTTAGTCACCATACTTCTACGAATTTAAGCTTTTAACAACCACACTCTGAAAATATTAGCTTTAACCACCATACTGATCAAAATGCAATTTTTTGGATCACTCCCTCATCTATCATCTCTAAATCTCTGTTAAACATTGAAATCCTTTTACAAAGGTATTTTTGGTATTCCATTTTATCCTTTTTTTCCCTCCATTTTCTCTCTTTTTCTGTAGATAAAGTTATGAAAATACCGTGTTTCATAGGCACATAGAAGGATGATGTTTAATTAAAATAGTAGGAAGTTAGGGTTTATACTCTGCAGTAATTGCAAGTGAACATTTGAGTTTTTGTTACAAACATTACATATTTATAGTAAAACATTGTATAAGTTATATGTTACTTATTTGTGTTTTCAGTTAATTTTTTTTTGCGATTCTTCTTCTCTGATCTGTAACATTTAAATATCTTTTGAAATAGTTCAGTATAAAATGTGGATGTGCACCGTATTGCATGCATTAACCAATGCATTTGACACAAGTGTTACTATGTTTTACTTGGTTGATTGCTAGTTTTAGTTAGGTTTACACGACAAAGGGTTTAGACGACCATTATTTATTTTCTTGTCTAAATCCTGAGTTTTTAAAACTTAATTGAAACTAATGAACACTTTGTATTCACTTGCACCTAGATCTTCATTTGTGATCTTAATAGTAGGTTGCTCGTTAATAATTCAGCATTATTTAGTAGAATGCCATTTGTAAGAATGGTACAAGATATTTGAAGGACATTCGCAAGGATGGTAGTAGATAATAATGATGAGTTGTGCTGGGACTACATTCCAAAGATCAATTTCCGATATTTCCACACTCAGCTTTCTTTCCAACTAGTTTCCAGATTCCCACATCTGTTCCTTATGATGAATACCAAAGATCAATTTCCGGCTCAGGAGTTTCTCCTTTCCAGCTCATTTTTTAATTCTAGCTCCACCTTTTGACTAAATTGTGCTTCATTTTACACGATCACTAAATTGTTCGAGGGTACGGAGCTAAAATTATTGGATGAACACAGAAACCTACTGCATAGATTTTGGCTGATCAGATGGTTCGAGACCTCGAGGGGGTTCGTGACCTCGAGGGATGGTTTCGGGAACTAAAGGATTTCAGGAACTAAAGGGTTTCGGGACCTAAAGGGTTTTGAGACATCTAGACCTCGCACATGGTGGATCGAGGAGTGTTTTTTTGGATTCGAGACCTCGAGGGGTGTTTCGAGACCCCGAGGGATGGTTCGAGGCCTCGAGGGGTTCGGGACCTCGAGGTGCTTTTCTGAGGTGGATCGAGACCTCGCACATGGTGGATCGAGGAGTGTTTTTTCGGCAGTTCGAGACCTCGAGGGGTGTTTCAAGACCCCGAGGGATGGTTCGAGACCTCGAGGGGTGGTTCGAGACCTCGAGGGGTGTTTTGAGACCTCACAAATAGTGGATCGTATCCTAAATGGGCTGTGACAGATTTGTAGTTCGAGACCCCGAGGGATGGTTCGAGGCCTCGAGGGGTTCGAGACCTCGAGGTGTTTTTCCGAGGTGGATCGAGACCTCACACATGGTGGATCGAGGAGTGTTTTTTCGGCGGTTCGAGACCTCGAGGGGTGTTTCGAGACCCCGAGGGATGGTTCGAGACCTTGAGGGGTGGTTCGAGACCTCGAGGGGTGTTTCTAGACCTGGCAAATGGTGGATGTGACAGATTTGCGGTTCTTTTAGGCTAGTATAGATTTTCAATTCTTAGCAAGTCTACTCCTTTTTCCTGCACACTAACATAGGTTAGTACTATTCTTTTGGAATCAACTAGGGTTGGTTCGAGGGTGTTTCAACTCTCATATGTATCTTATATGATCCAAACTTAGCGACGGCTACCTGTATTTTGTGAATGCTCTTTTTAATGGTTTAGGGGGGCCAAATAAAATTCCCCTTCATCTCCGGATGGTTTCATTAAAAAAAAAGTAGATAATAAGGCCATGGACTTAAAAATGGTAGTGGGTGGAATCGAGCCAAAAAAGGTAGAGTTGAAGTTCAAAGAGGTCAAGAACAGAAGATGACATCAATCAGCCAAATCAGTCGGAACCCCGACCGACTAGCATGAAGCCCAGCACAAGCCAGCCATGCCTAGTACGACCTCTGCCAGGGGTGGCTAGTACGACCTCTGCCAGGGTTGGCTAGCACAACCCGTACCCCCAGCGGCCCACGCAAGACCAAGAGGCCGCGCTAACATGAAGACTCAGTGATGTGCTAGACTGTGCGGCCCGTACCAACACAAAGGCAACTCGACGGGCAAGAACGATGTCATTTTCCACTGGCCGCATCTGTTACGGCTGCTGGGGTTTCTAGACCTCTATTAGGCCTATTTCAAGGCTCAACTCCCTATTATTATATATATATGCTCCTATGTCTACTAGGTTTTAAGTTTATGCTCATTTTTTGGATTACAATATGAAGGTAGAGAGAGAAATGAGCTCTTCCTTCTCTCTAGAATCTTTTTATTTCTTCCCTTTATTTTTCCTTTGCCCACAGGCATTGAATCTAATGAAATACTTGGGTTCAATGCTAAGAAAGTAGTTAATTTTCATAGGGATCATATTTGTATTCATGATTTGGTACATGTTTTGTTATATTCCTTATATATACCTACTTCTATGTGTTTATGATGTTAGGTTGACTTGCTTTTCATAATCTTATTAATTGCATCAATAATACACTAAGATGGCACACACCTTAGTCTACATTCATGTTGGAGCATATATTGGTACCCCTCCGGGGGTGAAACCTATATGTGGTATGGGTACCGAGGTCCGGGTCTACGTGGATGTGTGCAAGTAGGTCTTTTCTGAGTTTTACAGCTATGATGACAACACACTAGTCTAGCTGACAAGTTAGTCTGAAGGGTTACAGATAGAGATAAAAATTTGTAGCAAACTAGGGTTAGCTTATTCGCAACCCTAGAGTCAACGATAAAATGCCTATTTTCCTTTGCCTCTGTAGGCCTAGGACTTTCGTGGTGTAGTGCCCATGACGTAATCATGAGGGGGAGAAACAGATCTCCACAGCGGTAGGGCCGTTGTTGCACTCTTTTAACTACGGAGGTGGTGCCGAATGAAGATTAGAAGAGTACTCTACGTGACATGTACGAGGAAGTGTTGACCACCTACCACACCACATGTTGTGAACTCTAAAATAGTATTAATGTCTTGTATGTGATGGAATCATGGATCAGAACATTTCACCAATCATGTTATGCAAATATTCCCCAAGTGTTAGAATTTATAGTTTTATTCTCTTGTGATTGTGCATGCTTGTAGTTATTAGTTGAACCTCCCCTCCTCCCAAAAACCTATTTTGCTTTTTTTTAAAATAATTAAACACCCGTGGGTGAGGGATATTTTATTAAGGTTCCCCAGGCCTATTTAGTAGTAATGAGATCTAGAGTGTTTTACATAGTGGCAGGATATTTGCCCCAAAAGAGATGTTAGCCCACTACAGAGGTAGAACTGAGAAGAATAGGCGGTAAGATAATAAATTGGGAAAAGGTAGTTACGATTCCAAAAGGAAGAATCTCCACCCCATGTGTTAAAAACCTATTTGCAATATTAAGCTATTCCAAACACACGAACGGATTGACAACCTGGACGTGGCTGTGTTTAGTTGACTTTTGGACATCTAGCATATTTTTGGACAAACCCGGTCTTTCCATTATCTACCCTATAGATAGCTTAGTGGTAAGTTTGGGATGACAAACCTGGTCTTGCCAATATCTACCACTATCTACCCTATAAGAAACAGGACCTCTTACCTAGGTTCTATGAGACCTTTTACCTCAATTTTTAGTCCATAAAAACCGAGGTAAATACAGCCAAAGTAGAAATGTACATTTTTTACCTCGGTTCAAAATTGAGGTAAATAGTACATTTTACCTCAATTTTTTTACCGATGTCAGTAGGTATTACGATAGATGTCGCTCTATGCAAGACGGTCAACGATGGGAGACCACAACCGCAACATCGTTAAGATTGATGTCGGTATCCTAAAGCATGCGACATCAACCATAACAATATTGTAGCCGATGAGAGAGGAATTGTGATGACGTCGCCAACTATGACTTTGTTCTTAATAGGTGCGATGTTGTGAGTAATGATAAGGGACATTGCACGTACTGGGGGACACACGTTGTGTGCCAACTGACATGGAACGCTGACAAATGTGACATCATTTTGAATTTGCCAAAGTTGCAAAAAAAAATGATGCTGGTACATGCGACGTTGGTAATTTGTCATTTTGGAACCAGTTTATGTAACGTTGTGGTTTAATTGGTTATATCTAATTTCTCGTAAAATATTATAATATTATATATTCGATAACTCAAACAATCGGTCGTCGATAGCCGTTACATGTTATTTAAAATGTGATAAATTGTGAAATGGTTAAATATCATACAACACTCAATTGTTGTTCTACGGGAATAATTGTAATGTTAATTAAAACAAACAAAATTATGACATACACTATAAATACATGTAACAATATATCAATATACATAAGGTTAATATAAAATAGAAACATTAATCATATTTAACCTCCTTTTTCTTCGTTGTACAGTATTCATATTTTTAGCCGGTGAAAAGACAACTCCATCCATCTAAATGCTCAATGTTTATCGATAACTCACTTTGATCTTATTACAAACAATACGCAGGAAACAAAATTTATGTTACAATTGGACGTTACCCTGAAATACACATAATATAGTCATATGTAGACGACATTAATCTCAATATGGGAATAGTAACTGATCTAAATAAAAGCGATGTTGCATGCATAAAACCGATGTTGCAAAGACCAAATTAAGAGGGACTTTGGATATTCATAGATATTTCCAATTCCAACACTTCCTTGAGCAATGTGACGTTTATCCTTGTTTAGTATCATATCGTATCGAGTGATTAACTTTGGCTAACGTCGCACATTCATACTATGTTTATCCGAATCTATGCTTTATTTCTTACTCTTTACAAACATGGCTTCATATTGGAAATAAAAAAAACATACAATGTATAACATGTAACACAATCATTCCTCATTCATGAAAATCTTTGATCTTTGATGGATGAAGAAAAAAACATATAGAAGGTATATGGTAAAAAAATTGTTAAATGAACATGGAAAAGATGGAAAAGTACCTCAATTAATTTGAACTTAGAAATGCTCTATCCTTGGATACTTGTTGATGGTTGAGGGAAGCAATTTGAGTGAGCCCTTTCATTGTTGTAATGGTGTGAATAGATAGGGTGAGCTTGTAGGATTTGTACTGGATATGGAAATGGGTGTTAGTGCTTATAGTTATTGACATAAAATAGGGTTGGGAGGAATTTTAATTTCAAATTTTTATCTGAAATTTTTTGTTCTCGCTAGAAATTTCAGATTGCACAAAGTCGCTCAATATTTGGTACATATTTCGTCACATGCAACACATGTGCAACGACGCATATAGTGTCAACAGTCTAATATTCTAAAATTGTTGTAAAATTCTCCGTTTAAAGGTTGCGGGCCCTATTGTCGACCCGTTTATGCCCAAATTGGAATAACATTGTCGTCCAAATTTGAATAAAAATGTGTTATCTCTAATTTTACATTTCGACGTCTCGCACTTTATTGGAGGGACCTAAGTGGAAAAAAAGAAAGAACTGGTTATCCCAAAATCGATTCTGATCGTCCTGAAAAGAATCTTTGTCATCCATAGTCGAACATATAATAGCTGAGAGTAATAAAGAAACTTGTCTTATTCCACATAGACTTCCACAAGTTCTTATTGACCAACACTCTTATACTTTTAAGTAATCATCTACAATTTACTCCAGACCACGTACTGGCGCTTTCTAAAATTTAACGGATGGAATTTTATTATTTTTAGATTACATAAAAAACCTAGAATATAAAATTTCTAGTGATTTTATGTGGCAGAAATTATCGTTCCCATAACACTTATCGTAAGTGTATTAATGGAATACTATAAAAAACTAGTTGATTACCCAGGTTTGCATCCTTGTAATACAGTACGGAAAATTTCCATACAAAACATTTGTCGTTATGTTCAGGTGCATGTCTCCTAAGCGTAGCGACATGCAAGGAAGTTTTGGCTATAGTGTAATTTCCCCAAAGTTTCGTAATGTACTATCCGTGAATAATTTGTGCCCGTCCCGGTGATACATTCATGGATGAATTGGAACATGGTGGTTGTGACAATGTACGGAAAAATAATCCCATATTTATTAATAAGCTAATTGAATCGTTTAGGCCTAGTTTTTTAAAAAAACTATTTTGGGCTAACTGGCCCGCAATCCATTTTTGTGACATCACACTATTTTCGGTTAACATTCGATAAAGACCACATGGATGTGACATCGAGCATTTGTGGTTTCAGTCCACAACTGACTAGGATCGTAGATAATTTTTGTTTGGGCCGGTGCTCTAATACGACCAAGTGTTTATTATAAACGATGCTGGGCATACTTTGGTCTCCCGTCAGAATGGTTGATTTGTTTTGCCACTTAGACTCATGCTATTTTGATTACCTCTAGTCCCGACCAAAATTTATAATGTTTGGGACCAATCATATGTGTAGCCAAAACCTACGAATAGCCACGTCGCACTATATTTTCTATGTTTTTCTTTCATTAGGACAACGACCACCCATCCATCGCCAACATAGGACGAAATACGCTTCATCAAAGAGGATGAAGAGAAGTATTTTGAAAGGATCCAAGACCGAAGGATAAATGAGGTCAGGATGATGAAACACGAAGACAAGGAGCGACTCCACCTCGATGTTTTCCTTAAACCCTTCAAACCCTCGAGAATGACGGGTTTGATATGCTTGGATAAACCACCGTATGGTACGGAGATCAAGGAGTTCTACGCCAATTTTACTAGAGAATTAAAGACCATTTACAAAACAAGAGTGAACAGGATAGACAGGGAGATAATGACAGAGTTCGTCAATAAAGTGATTGGCAATTGGTGGAGAGAATTAGCCGGAGGTTGAGCCTCTACAGCTATACTGCCCTAACAATTGACCTCTACAAGTCAATGAGAATGAACCATCTGGGGTGCTTGACCACAATAGAATGGTGAAGAAGTACTTTAAAATTGAAGTGGGGAACGTGCTCATCCAACCGAGGCAGATCAAGCCTGATGTTCTCAACCTTTAGGAGAGAATGATGTTCGATATAATTGTACAAGTACTTTTCCTGGCCGGACATCCAATAGAGTGCATGATCAAAAGAACCATCATGTACTACCACCTTGTGGAGAAGAAGGTAGTCGACCCTGGGTACACCATCATCCGGGAGATGCACCAACTAGCCCTCGCCATGAAAAGTTGGACACTCCCCTACAGCAACGTCATCACTGCAATTATGGAGAAGAAGAAGGTTCTCATCAAATCGAATGTGAAGATCCAACCTAAGTACTACAATGCAAACTACTTTGGGTAGAAACATAGGGTTTGGAAAGCCGGGACATGGATTGTTCGCAACGTCCCCAGGAGGGATATGAATGTCCTCCCACACCCGGGCCCGAGGTGACTCCATCTGCTTCCACAACTATGGATGCTTTCCTCATCATTATTCCTACCACGCGATCTGGTAAAATTTTTTTTAAGTTTTATGGTTATTCAAAATTATTATTCAATTTAAATTTTATAATTTAAATTTAGTTTAACTTATTTTTCCCACGAGACTTACACAAAGGGCCTGAGGCATCCTCCTGAAGAACATGGCTGGGACCGAGGGCCAGGCGTAGCGCACATAACACAACATGTGTAAGCTTATGGAAGAATTGGTGGGGATGGAGTCTATGATTTCCGGTGCGATCAATGCACCTGGAGATGAAGGGCATGGGGTTGAAGAGGATGGGCTAGAAATAAAGGCTTCCACCGAAGAGTCGAAGGTCAATTCTCAAGATGATGGAAGTAGTTTGTTGGTAGATGATGTTATCCCACCCGTGCCACCACCACATTTATTGCAACAGATCATATGTTAGTTTATCGTAAAAGATAAAGAATGTTTGTTTGGATTTTATTTGGATTCTATGTATTTTTTTTAATTTTTAATTTCATGGGATGTTATATGGTATGTAGCATTATGTGTTTTGGATATTCACACCTAGCTTTAGTCTTATCGATGTAACTTGATGAAATTTGAGACTGGCTTTTGTGAACTTGGAATGGGACCTTTAGATGGTACATTCCATGTTCTGGTTATATTGGTTAACTATCTTTGATTTATTATGTATGATAGATAATTGTGACATTGCAATTCATTCACACTGCATGATTTCGAGTTTACCGACATTTCACCGACTACCATGTGACATCGCATAAATTAGTTTATATGCATGGATTTTGGCATGGGTTTGGAAAGATGGGTATTGCAACTTCGCATTGTGGAAAATGTGACCTAAGTCCCTAAGGTCTAGAGGATTTTGACCAAATTGATTACAGCTGCAAAGTCGATCTTCTCATCATTGACACTTACTTCTAAGTTGTACCCATATTGCCAATGTTGCACCTACGTCAGCAATACTTCTTGCTTCGATTTTAAAGAATATTGACCACGGTTATCATAGAACCAAGGTAAAAAGCCTATTATTTACCTCATTTTTTTAATTCGGTAAGGTGTTTGTTGGCATTCTCCCCTTGCCTACAAAGGAAAATGGGTAGCATGTTGATGAACTCAGCTTTAGCTCAAAGTGCCCGTTCAGTCCAACCACGGGATACCCAAAGGAATCTCTCTTTGGTGGAGAGGAGGATGTTGAGGTCCCCCTCCCGGGTGCTCATGTTCATGCTCAAGTTGATGTTCCATAGAGGAAGATGTATCCACCAAATGGTCACTAGGAGGGGTGTTATTCACACTTTCCAAAGAAAGCCTCCTAGCCCATCTCAAATTCAACTCTAACTCGGGGTCGTAGTGTAGGGGTTCTTGTGAAGAGGATTGCATACGAACCATACACAAAGAACTCGAACAATACCTCTCCAAGCTAAGTGAAAATGGAAAATCAACTAAGAAATCAAAATAAAAATGAACTAAAAAATATTTACAAATAGCATATAATCACACGTAATATGCCCAAACACTTAAAAATAAATGCCACTTCCTCGGAAGCGGCGCCAAAATTTGGGAGGTCATCAACGTACCTCTCAAAGTTAATACTTTTAAGCCCTAATGCTTCCAATCTACAATTAAGTAGATAATGGCAAGTCGAGGTCGTCCACGAGAAGAGGGATCTTTTCATTGGTTTAAACATATATAGGAGAAAACACTAGGCATATACATACATAGATACATATAAAAACATGTAAACAAGGGGGGTTTTGGTTGGTTTGATCCGAAGTTATCAAATTAAAATACAACAACTAGCAAAGCAAGAGAACTATGCTAATCATGCAATACAACTAAAGATAATATGAAAACAACAATTAATGGAACCTTGGGCGCAATTGACTTCCAGTTCCAAGCCTCTTATCAATCATTGAAAATGCAACCTATTTACTACTTTCACTACTTGTTGTGAAGACTAAATTTCTATCCTTCTTAGCTAGTAGTTTGCAAGAGTGAATTCGACATCTCTTGTCAAACCTCACCAATGACTCCCATTGTTGAAACACGACTAAAAGTATCCCATTGATGACATTTAGCACGAAGAATCAACAAGCTTGGCAACACTTATAAACACTACTCCGTGTCTAAGCATTTAACCAATTCATGCATTTACACAAGATTATTCAAGAACGATAGACATTCATAGACATCTCTCATTTGCTACAAGAAACAAACATGACAAAGAGTTCACCATTATCGTATTCATCTAGAAATTATCAATCCATCAACACAATCAAGAGCTCTAAATCATAATCTTGGATTCCTATCAATAAAAGGGGAAATTAACCCATTTCCCTAATTACTTCATATACTCAAGCTTTCAATAACATTAATGACATTAACAAACACATTCAATGCTCCATAAATGCATAATAGTAAGAGTATCAAATTGGCTACAAATTGTTCTTAAGAGATGGGCTTGGAAGCCTTAGTCAATTGCTCCCAGGAACTAGATTTAGCTACAAGTGTTCATACTACTTAATTCTAAACAACCAAACATAATAAAAGAGAATTCAAAGATGAAAATGGAAGAAAATAGGGTTCTAAACAGTACCAAAAACGCAGATAAAGAAGATGTGAATGAGAGGAATGAGAGTGCTATTTATAGTACAAAAAGGATAAGGTTAAATTTTTGCCACCACAGACCATCGCGGCTCGCGACGGGCTCGTCGCAAATTACTCTCATTTTTCAAGTCTTCAATGTCTTCAAAAATGGTCTTCGATGGCCTCCGGTCTTCATGTCTTCGAAGCATGTCTTCAAAGGTCTTCGAAAATGTGATCTTCAATGGCTTTCAGTCTTCATGCCTCCGTGTTCTTCCCTTGTCACACAAAATCCACTTAGAAGAGGTAAAAGAGCGTAAAGTTGCTCTTGCCCCTCAGAGAATTTCAATGTAAAACAGAAGCTCTTGATAATAAAAGAGCACAGAATTGACCCAAAACAGTACTAAATTATGCACATAAAATGTACATATCATTTTCCTTCAAGTTAGTACTAACAATATTTGAAATCAAGGCATCACTCAAAACATCATCTACGACAACATTTAAGGAACAACCATCTTTGGGATCAATTACATCTTGCTCTTTACCATCAGTAACATGAATATCTTGGCAATAGTGGTATCTACTAGTATGATAAATAGAAATATTAGTGTCAAATTCTACCTTCCGCCCATTAAATTCCATGGTCAATGTTCCTTTATGCACGTCAATTATGGTTCTTGAAATCTTTAAAAATGGTCTTCCTAAAAGAATAGGTTTAGAAATATTGTCACCTCCCATTTCAAGAACATAAAAGTCCACGTGGAATGTCAAAGAATCCACTTTCAGCAACACATCCTTCAGAATACCTTTCAGGTATGTGCTAGAGTGATCAGCTAGTTGTATAACAACCTCGGTTTTGTGCAAAATGCCTAGATTTAGACTTTCATACAAGGAATATGGGATCATATTGATTGAAGCACCCAAGTCTAACATGGCCTTGTTAACACATTTGCCTCCTATCTCACAAGGGATTGTAAACATTCCCGGATCATTACATTTATGTGGCATTTCATCATCAAACACGGAGGAGACATATTCACTCTTCACACTCTTTTTCTTAATTTTCAATTGTTTTTTCCCGTTGATGGTACACAATTCTTTAAGAAATTTACCATGCCTAGGAACTTGATTTAGAGCATTTAAGAGTAGAATATTTACCTCGCATCTACGAAAGACATCGTAAATGTCCTTGGTGTCCTCCTTGGTCCTCCTATCCTTTAATGCCTTTGAAAATGGTGGTTCCAGCTCATAGATAGGGTTCTCCGTCCCTCTTGACATCTTGTGCGGTGGGGATGAGGTTTTAGGATTTGATCCCGGTCTTAGCACGAATATCTCCACATTGATTTCTTCTTCTTTGCTTTCTTTGGCCAACTCCTTGGCCTTCCTTTCATGGTCTTCTTCTTTCTCAACCATTTGCTCAAAAACAACCCTTGCTTGGGGCTCCCTCACTTCCCCTCCACTTCTCAATGAGATTGCACTCACATTTTGGCGGGGATTGATCTCCGGTTGGGAGGGAAGTTTGCCTTTTTCCCGGGCTTCTATCCAATCCACCACTTGAGCTATTTGGCTAACTTGTGTTTCTATATTCTTAATGCTTTCCTTGGCTTTGTCTTGGAATTGTTCACCTTTTTCTGCGCACATGCTCAACCGGTGAATGACTTGCATCACCTCATCTTTTGTTAACCCCGAGCTCTCCCCTTGGTCTTGGAGTTTCTCTTGGAGCCTTTGAAATTGTTGTTGTGGTGGGTTATATTATTGTTGAGGAGGCCGATACGGTTGAGGGTTTTGACTTCCTTGAGGGTTCCCATACCGGAGGTTTGGGTTATCACAATTACCCGAATAGTACGGCTAGTTTTGGTAGCCTTGGCCACCTTGGTACCCTTCGTTCGTATGTTATCCTTGCAGACCTTGGTAGTTTTAGTTTCCTTGGTAGACTTGATTTCCTTGATATCCCATGGCACTCACCTCCTCGATATAGTTATCTTGCAAAGTAGGTCAAGTGTCCGTAAGATGCGCTAAGTAACAAATTTTGCACGATTTGACATGCATCGCATTTCCGGGCTTTGTCATCAATGACTTCATCATAGAGGCAAGGGCTGAGACTTGGTCCTCAAGCTTTTCACTCTTAGAGGGGTAATGTGTCCATTTTAGATGCTTTATTTAGTAGTATTTAGGATCACTTTTGTGCTCTTTTATTATCGAGAGCTTGTGTTTTACCTTGAAATTCACTTAGGAGAGGCAAAAGCAACTTTGTACTCTTTTACCTCTTCTAAGTGGATTTTGTGTGACAAGGGAAGAACACGGAAGCAACGAAGACCGGAAGACATTGAAGACTATACTCTCGAAGACTTTTGGATACTCACTTCGAAGACATGAAGACCGGAGGCCGTTGAAGACCATTTTGGAGCTGTTGAAGACTTGAAGATTGAGAGGGATGGCTATGAAGAAGACAAAGAAACAATGCAAAACTGCGGCTGCTGTCGCGAGCCCGTCGCGACACCGTCGCGACACCGTCGCGATCCCGTCGCGACACCGTCGCGAGTCGCGACGAACTCGTCGCGAGTCACGACCAACGGGCGGCCAGAAATCAACTTTATTTTCTTTGCACTATAAATACTCTCTCTTTCCTCTTCTTCTCCAGCCTTTTCCAGCCCGCGTTTTCTCTACATTTTAGGGCTTCCATTCTAGGTTTTTCTCTTCTTTCTTTTCTTAGCTTTCTCTTAGTTTAATTATGTCTTTTGTTGTTCTAGAGTAGTTCTTGTACTTGGGAGCTATGGATTGAAGCTTCCACTTCTATGTATTGAGAACCATTTCTATCTATCTATTTGATGTTTTTGCTATTGTGCTCTTATTGTGCTTTGAATGTTAATTGTTGATTGCATTGATGTTGTTGATAGCTTGATGATATGAATGCTTGTATGAATTGCTAGCTAGGGTTTGGGGGATTTGGGTTAATTTCCCCCCTGTTCTTGTTAGGAATGTATGAGTGTGAATTTGAGCTTTTGATTGTGTTAGTGTGTTGACAATGTGCTAGATGAATGTGATTGATGTCGAACTCTTCGTCATGTTCGTTTGTGTAGCAAAGGAGAGAGTCATATGCTCGTGGATGAATGTGCGTTGCACATTTATCCAATCTCGTGTAATTGCATGAATTGGTTTAATGCTTAGTCACGGTGTAGTGGTCATAGGCATTGCCAAGCTTGTTGGTCCTTCGTGCTAAATGCCACCAATGACACGTTGAGTCGTGGTCGCGACTCGGGAGTCATTGGTGAGGTTTGACGAGAGATGTCGAACTCACTCTCGCAAATTACGAACTAAGAAGGATAGGAGTTTAGTCTCCACGACAAGTAGTTGAAGTATTGAATAGATGATTTAAATTCATTCTTGAAGCATTTGTTATTTGGCGTTTATGTACTCTTGACGGTGTGTTTCACTGCATGTGTACCATGAGTGGTTTGAGCATAGGGAGTGCTTGTGTGGTTGAATTGCTTAGGTGTAGGAACGTGACGAATTCCGGCCTTTTCTTAGCTTTTGATTGTGTTAGTGTGTTGACAATGTGCTAGACGAATGTGATTGATGTCGAACTCTTCGTCATGTTCGTTTGTGTAGCAAACGAGAGAGTCATATGCTCGTGGATGAATGTGCGTTGCACGTTCATCCAATCTCGTGTAATTGCATGAATTGGTTTAATGCTTAGTCACGGTGTAGTAGTCATAGGCATTGCCAAGCTTGTTGGTCCTTCGTGCTAAATGCCACCAATGACACCTTGAGTCGTGGTCGCGACTCGGGAGTCATTGGTGAGGTTTGACGAGAGATGTCGAACTCACTCTCGCAAATTACGAACTAAGAAGGATAGGAGTTTAGTCTCCACGACAAGTAGTTGAAGTATTGAATAGATGATTTAAATTCATTCTTGAAGCATTTGTTATTCGGCGTTTATGTATTCTTGACGGTGTGTTTCACTGCATGTGTGCCATGAGTGGTTTGAGCATAGGTAGTGCTTGTGTGGTTGAATTGCTTAGGTGTAGGAACATGACGAATTCCGTAGCGCCTTTGCATGAAGATCTATGAGCATGAACTTAGAACTCCTTGTGATATGTGTGTTGTGGTACTTGCTAGATAGGTGTGTGAGCGTTGGGTCATGAATGCTAAATGATGGAATGTGTGAATGATTCGATGAACTACATTAGATGTGGAAGTGGATATCCGTTGCCCCCAAGGCATTTTATCTTTGTAGTTTAAAACCCCTTTTCTTAGTTTTGTTTGATGATTAGCATAGTCACTTGACGTTGCTAGTTATCTTGTCTTTTTACTTTGTTAACTTAGGAACCAACCAACCAACCAACCCCCCCATTTACTCGCTTTTAAGTGTGTGTATATATATTTACTCCTAGCCTAGTATCAACCATTGTGTGCTTAGACGCTTAGGAAGATCCCTCTTCTCATTGGACGACCCCGATTTGCCACTATCTACCTAGTTGTAGAAAGTAAGCAGAAAGGGCTTATAAATTATCTTTTGGCGCGCGGGCGCGACGACCGCCCGCGCCTGTCAAGGGGTCACTTGCATGCATCAGATTTCTCCTTCTCAAATTGGCCCTTGAGCTAAAGTTTCTTGACTCCTCCGCTAGCTCCTCATGGCCTCCGATGAATTCTTGTTCCTAAGGGTACCACCATAATAACTCCTCACTAATCTTTTGTCCTTATCAAGAAGACCATTGTAGAAGTAATAGAACAAATATCCCTCCGAACAACCGTGGTAAGGACAACTTGCAAGAAGCTTCTTGAACCTCTCCCAATAGTCGAAGAGAGATTCTTCGTGCCATTGGAGGATGTTACTTATGTCCTTCTTCAAGCAGCGGATTTTGAGGCTGGGAAGTATGTGGCTAGATACTTCATCTTTATGTCATGCCAACTCTTGATGCTCTTGGGTGGTAGGTAGTGGAGCCAATACCTTGCACCATCCCTTATTGTGAACAAGAATGCCTTCAACTTATAAATATCCTCATCTACTCCAAGAGGAACCGTACTACCCCATAAAAAGTGAAACTTGGTGAGGTGCTTGTTTTCATTCTCCCCTAGCCTAACAAGGAAGATGCTTCTTTAAAATAATCAAATAAATAAATGCCTTGTCTCCAGAAGTGGCGATAAAAATTGGGAGGTCATCGCTGTACCTCTCAAAGTTAATATTTTTAAGGCCTAATGCTTCCTGTCTATAATTAAGTAGATAATGGCAAGTCGAGGTCATCCATGAGAAGAGGGATCTTCTCAAGTGTTTAAACATATATAGGGGAACACATACTAGGCATACGCATATATAGATACATATAAAAGCATGTAAAATTGGGGGGGGGGGTTGATTGGCTTTTGGTCCTAAATTATGAAATTGAAAGACAACAATTAGAAAAGCGAGAGAACTATGCGAATCATGCAACAACAACTAAATAGATGATTAAAACAACAATTAATGGAACCTTGGGCGAAATTGACTTCCACTTCCAAACTTCCTATAGCTCATTGATTCATTCACTCATTCAATTACATTTATCATCTATGGGGAATGCTATCACTTCTCATTCGAATATCAACATTCATTCCTTCTCAACAGTAGTTTGAAAAGATAAGAAACAACCATTTGCAAACCTCATTGATGGTCAGCCTAGGCAAACAACACCATAGAGGTATTTCATCAATGGTATTTCACCCAAAAGACTATAGGTTTTCCTTCTACCAAAGACAGAGTCATTTAACCAAACAAAACATTTATTAGGTTAAACATAGAACAAATCACATTCAAGGTTCAACCTTTCTTTGCATCTATGGGATAAATATGAGAACAATCCACATTAACATACTCATCTAGCAAGAATCACCACACATTATACACAAGAAGTTCTAAATAAATGCTTTTGGATTTCATGTGAAATGAGCTAAGAAATTTGCAACTTTCCTAACACTCTAAAGCATCAATCATACAAAAATTTCATATACTCAAACAACCCATGGTATAAATTAGGCAAAACAAAACATACTATGCACGAAGGATGTGAATGTATTTCCACAGTCACTGAATAGTGGTCTACATAGGTTTCCCAATCAAGATCATTCTTAACAAGCTTGAATCTTCACGCAGACTAACGAAGTGGCATCAGAACTAGGCCAAATTGAAATCCAATTTCAACCAAAACCAGCGATCAAAGCCTAGGCATTACCAAATTCAATTGCATAAATAACAAGAGAAGATGCACAAACAATAAAGATGCACGAGAATCTATGAATTGAAAGAGGAAAATCAAAGTGGAAAGAAATTGTATGGACGTTTTTTGTAGATAGTGCATTCAGCAGGAAAGGTTATGGGGCAGATTTACTACTGGTAAACCCAGAAGGAGATGAACACATATACTCACTCCGCTTTGAATTTTTGCTCACCAATAACGAAGCAGATTATGAAGCTTTGATATGTGGATTGGATCTTACCGTTAGAATGAAAGTGAAAAGTGTTCGGGTACAAGTGATTCACTAATTTTAGTCCAGTAGGTGCAAGGAGACTATGAAGTACAAGAAAAATAGCTGGTCAAGTATTTAAAGAAAGTTTAGCAACTCATAGCCCAGCTTGAGTATATCGATATTCAACACGTACTAAGAATTGAAAATACAAAAGCGGATGCACTAAGTAAGCTAGGAACATCTGGATTTGAATCTCTGAGCGAACATGGAGACGTGATAGTGGAAGTTGTTCCAATTAGAAGCACAGTATCAACTATTGTGTCAATAGCCCAAACAGGGGGTGTGAGTTAGATGACGCCACTAATCGAGTACTTTGTAAATGAATATTTCCAAAAGATAAGGTTCAAGCCAAAAAGTTGGAGCTATGTTCTAAGAACTACACTTACGAAGACAGGACCTTATACAAAAAAGGCTTTCTATCTCCATGGATAAAGTGCATATTACACGTACAGGCAAAAGAAATCCTTAGAGAAGTCCATGAAGGACTGTGTTGAACACACCAGGGAGCTAAAACGGTAGCAAGAAAGATTATCTGAGTAGGATTCTACTGGCTGACTATGTTTAACAAGGCGCACAACTTCGTGCTTAAATGTAGGAGTTCCAAATCAATGCTTCGTTGTCGCATAAGCCAGGGCTATTTTGCAAGAGATATATGAAGCTTGGCCATTTGATAAATGGGGGATTGACATAGTCAGGCCATTCCTAAGATGCAAAGGCAACACCAAATCCCTAATTGTAGCAATCGATTATTTCACAAAGTGGGTGGAGGCGAAACCATTGTGATGAGTAACAGCTGAATTAACTAGAAAATTCATCTGGCAGAACATAGTGTGTTGCTTCAGGGTGCCACACACCATTGTCACAGACAATGGTACACATTTCACAAGTAGCATGTTCATTGATTAGTGTTCAAAGCTTAGGATTGTTCATAATTTCACCTATGTAGTGCACCCTCAAGCTAACAGGAAAGAGGAAGTAACGAACAAGACCATCACTCAAGGAATTTAGAGGCTACTTGAAGGAAAGTGAAGTGGATGGGTGGAATAAATACCTAACACCCTATGATTATATAGAACGATTTTTTGAGAACCAACGAGAAAGACACCATATAGTTTAGTCTACGGTCACGGGGCGGTGATATTAGTAGAGATTGGTAATTCAAGTTGATCTATCTCCACCCAGGGTCGTTAATTGTAGCTAATTAAGATGAGCGGAGGCTTTCTTGTGGGAAAGGTCAAAGATAATATTTATAGTTCTGCACCCATTCTCACTGCTATGCTACCTAAAGGATAGTTAGCAGTAAGCCCTGAGTTTGTCCATAGATATGCTAGGGCTCAATTATAAACTAAAAACACAACCTCATATAGGTCATCAATCCGTACGAGTGAAAGGAATAGCTAGTAAATGCAAACAAAAAGGGGGGGGGGGTTGGATAATCTATAAAGAAGCTAAACACTTGGGAAGTCATTGCACAACATGGTTAATCTAATGTTTTGAGCCTTCATTCATTCACATATAAGAATTACTAGACAACCTAATAGAATGTCCATAACATGTGGTGTGGTCGATGTTCATATCATTATCTCTAGCTATGAGGCCAAGGGTTGACTATGAAACAGACCAGGTTGCATCCACATTAAACTTAATGCTATTTAGCTCTGGTCTTTCCCAATGCATAATGGTAAGAGAAGGTTTTGGGGGAGGTCTAAAAAGTGGGATTGAAGCAGTAATAGAAAACCTCAGATCAGGTGGTTCATTAGAGAAAATAAGTTTTTCCAAGAGGGATAAAAACATTGTTTCTCTTACTTCCTTGGTAATTTGAGGAATGGAAAAAAATTATTTTCAAAGAGAAATCATTTCTAGCTTTCCACAGGCACCAGCAAACCAACGGTCGGAGAATATTGCAAATCAGCCTATGGATTTTTGGCATGCCATTATTGTTCCAGTAGGAAAAAAATCTTTCTATTAGATTACTCGAATTCTAATTAAAATGGGTTAAGAGGTCTGCAGTATCATTCCACACAACATTAGCAATCTGACAGGAGTTAAAAAAGTTATCCAGGGAATCTGATTGGTTGTAGGCAGGACATTTAGAGGCAAGGCTAAAACTACATTCAATTAAGACATCATCAAAAGGCAGAAAAGAATTTAGCATCTTCCAGGTAAAGATTGAAATTTTTTTCTGTAGTTTGTAATTCCAGATTTTTTAGTAGCTGGAACATTACCTGATATTTGAGTGAGTGTCTGTATACTAACCTAAAAGCGAAAGATCCATTTTCTTCAGGTATCCATATCAGCCTGTCCTGCCTATCGTCATTGATTACTGCTCCCTGTAAAAAAATGAGAGTATCATTTTCCAAATAGGAGCTAATCTGAGACAGAAAAGAGTATCTATTTTCAATGAATTGTGCTATTGTTCATGTGGAGGGAATCTATGATATGTCAGGAGAGACATAGTTAATCAAAGGGCCACGTGGGCCCTAATTGGAGGTCCAGAAGTTACAGAGACCTTGGACATGGAAAACTATAGAGTTATTTTCTACAAAAAGATTAATGGAGCAAATTCTTTTCCATGTTTGTGATTTTATATAATTCTCCGGTAGTGCCCAGATTAGCTTAGACCACATAGTTATGCCATGTTGGCACTTCCACCATAATTTTAGGGAGCATGCATCAACTATTGCTTATATTGATCTGAATCCTAATCCATTTTGAAGTCTAGGTGGACACAGATCTTTTCATTTTTTTCCACACTTTGTTCAGCTTTCCTTCTCTCTCACTCCAAAAGAATCTGGACATTCTCTTTTCCAGGGATTTATTTATCTGTTTAGGGGGTTTAAGAACATACCATATGTGTTGTGCAATAATGTATAGCCATGAGTTCAAGCAATGGTTGGAAATGAATATTTAGAGTTCTTCCTGTAAACACTAGGCAAACTAGGTATTTAAAAGGAAGCTCTCTTTTTTTCATGCCTAAGATGGTACTAATCTGATTAATTTTTCCAATTGTAACCTTTTTGCTTAGGTAAAAATCAGATTTGTCATAGTTAATTTTTTGGCCTGAGGTAAGTTCAAAGATTTCTAAAAAGGCTTTGATCCTAATTAGGTTAGACTTAGATGTCTGCATAAATATTATGGTATCATCTGCATAGCTCAAATGTGAAGCTAGTGTTATGCCTTGGGGAAGCTGGTAATATTTCAGTTTGTTGTTCATGAAAACAAAGGAAAGGCTTCTAGAAAAAGCTTCAGAGAATAGGTTGAATAAAGAGGGAGAGAGAGGATCACCTTGTTTGATACCTCGGGTAGTTTGAAAAAGCCAACTGGATTACCATTCGTAAGAAATGAAAAATGAGCCTGAGAGAAATTTTTCATGATTGCATTTAAAATATTACCATGAAAACCAAATTTAGAGAGAATGCTATTTAAAAAATTCCAGCTAATCCTATCAAAAGCCTTTCTAAGGTCTAATTTGAGGATACAGTTTGGTGTTCTGTGTTTTTTATCAAGAAATCTTTCCATTTCATGAAGATAAAGGATATTATCAGATATATCCCTATTTTTCATGAAAGCAGTTTGATTAAGTGATATCAAATAGTCCATGAAAGGTTAAGCCTTTCCATGAGAACCTTAGAACATATTTTGTTAGCTACATTTGATAGACTAATTGGTCTATAGTCATCCAAATATGCTGGGGTTGGTTTTTTTTGTTATTAAAGCAATCCAAGTGCTTTTAATACCTCTAGGCATGTCAGTGTCTATAATAAAATCATTAACAATAGATATTAAATATCCCTAGATGAAATACAAGCATTTGATATAACTTACTTGAGTAGCCATCAGGACCAGGGCTACTATTTTTATTTAGGCCCATGACTACTGTTTTAAGTTCCTCCTCAGAAACTAGTTTTGAAAGCTGAAAATTATCTTGGTCAGAGATAATATTAGGAATTTGACTGAGAAAGTGTGGGTGGTATGTGTTATTAGCTGGGAGGTTGTGTTTAGATACAAGATCTGTGTAGTAAGCAACGACTTCATCTTGAATGTCTTGGTGGTTGTTAAGCCATTGGCCCTTTCTATTTTTAATTTTGGATATATGTAACCTGCTATTTTTTTCAGCTACAGTTTTATGGAAAAGCTATGTATTATCATCTCGAAGCTTAATCCAACTGGTTCTTGATTTTTGCTTCCAGAATTTTTCTTTTTCTTTACGTACTCTAATCAGCAAGGCCCTATTTTCATTTAATTTGATTAAATCTGTTTAAGATTGCGTAGAATCATATTTAATTTCAAGTAATCTGAGATTCTCTTCAGCTGTGAGTACATTAGAGTCAATATTCCCAAATGATTCTTTATTCTAGGCTTTAATTACAATTTTGAGCCAAAGTAATTTGAGGTACAGTCCCAGCATTCCTGATTGAGGAAGTGGGGTAGACCAGTTCATCGTAATTATGTTTATAAACTCAGGTCTGTTATACTACGTATTTATAAACCTAAAAGGCTTAGGGAAAGAGGGTGTTAGGGTTCAGATCTGTAAGTATAAGGGGCTGTGATCAGATGATTGTCTGTTAAGAATTTGGATGGAGGATGCTGGGAATGTTGTACTCCATTGTAATGTACAAAATCCTCTATCTAATCTATTAGTGGTGGATTTCTTAGTCTTGAGTTTGTCCAAGTAAATAGATTACCTACAATATTGATTTCCTGGAGGCCTTTAGTGCTAATCCACTCATTAAAATCATTAATACTCCCTAATTTGGGTGAGCTGGGACCTCTATATTCTGAGATAGAGGTGATTGTGTTAAAATCTCCAATTAATATAGTGTCAGAATTGGGTAAAAGACTGAGATCATGCCATAAAAAGCTTCCTACATGCTCTGGTTCGGAGTCCATAAACAAAAACATCATCCATATTTGTATTTGATATTGGGCTAAGAACTCTGACATATAGAAAATAATTATTAAGGGAAATCAGATATATCACTAGTGAGTCAGTCCACATAAGCCTTATTTTTCCATTTTGTAAAGCTAAACATTGAGAGAACTTCATCTTTATCATGTAAGACTGACATTGGTTATTATCATGCATTGGTTCAATAATACACAGCAGCTGAATTTTTTTTCTGTTTGATTAGATTTTGTAATCTAAGCATTGAGGATTGAATGCCTCTCAGATTCCAAACTAATAAGTTGAGTTTACATTTGTGTATCATTGTTCACATAATTTGTGGCTTTTAGTGGATTATCTTAACAGAATCTCATTCAAGTGGCTCAGGTAACTATTCTTCTTATGTTTAAACTTACCTTGATTACCTGTTGTTTGTGGTAAAGCACGTGAGAGTGATACTTTATTTTGGGTATTGTCTGTGTTTGGCATGATTGAGAGATCTTCCACCTCCTGATATGTATGCAGTTCTTGTTCCAAAAGGTCTGTTGCTTGAGAAAAAGATTCCATGTTCTGCAGTAAAGAAAACCCGTTTGCCATATTTCTTTTTTGAGAAAGTGCAATGTTTTGCAGTAAAGAAAACCCGTTTGCCATATTTCTTTTTTGAGAAAGTGCAAGGTTAGAAAATGAGGAATGAGAGATGATCAGTTTATGTGAGCCAATATTACTATCATCCTTAGCATAGGCTTTGTGAGAAATGTTTGGAATAGTGAAAGTTGTTGCATTTATCAGTTTTGTGAGTGGTGATTCAGGACATTCAGGATGAATGGTGACTGGGCTTAGGGAATTTGGGGTTTGTAAAAGTGTGTTGTTTCCAGTCACTGGTGTTCTAGGTTGTGATGTGTAACAGGATGGATTTAAAATGGGATTGGTTGTGGCTATCTGTTGTTTAAGTTGACCAGTGTGTTGGGGATTGATAGGGGACTGGGTTGTTGTTATGATATTTGGTGCCTTGTTAAACTTGTTACCAGTAGCATTCCATTGTGGCTGGTTTTGGTTTTGGGGCATAGTTCTGCACTGAGTGTGGGAGTGACCTAGTTTAGCACATTGGTTACAATACAGGGGGATGTCCTCATATTCAATGGGGGTATTTCCTATTATTCGAGTGAGATCCTAATCTGATGAAGGGTTTGAGGGGTTTCTGTAGGTTAATTTCTACACAGAGTTTAATCGTAGATGGCCTTGTTAATATTTCAGTTGCCAAATATTTCTTAATAAAACTCCCTATATTATAACCAATAGCCTCAATAGAAGAAGTATTGTAGTAATAGAAAGGAACTTCCCTGATTGTAAACCAGATGGGTACCGCTGATGACTCTCTGTGGGTGGAGAAATCTGGTGCCCATTTCAGCACCTTCATTTGGATCTCGTTGAAGGTCCATAAACCCTTAATCTAGCATCTTCGGCAATCATTGATATGATCAAACCTGATTAAGATGTGCTCGTAGTGGAGTGATCCTAGTTGGTATTTCCCAGTGAATCCCACCGTTTTGAAAGCCACTTCGAGTTGTTCCATTGTTAGTCGACCTTTGGTGAACTTTCTGACTAGAGCATTAGAGTAGTGAGCGGAGAGTTTGGTAATTTCTTCATCGGAGTAGAGACATGCTGGTTCACCTAGGTGTTGAGATTTTGGGATTATTTCTGGGTTATTTGGGAGGATTTTGGTAAGAGGTGGAGATTTCGATTGAAGTACTGCTAGGAAGGATTTATTGTTCCCTGATGGAAGATGTTCCACCATGGGGACAAAGCTGTTACCGATGACACAGAGTCGTTACCTAGCAGGAGAGGAGATTCAGTAAAGAAGAAGACGTATGAGAGAGAAGAGAGCATTTTTAGAGAGCGAGGAAAACTAGAGCAGTTTGTACTCCTAGCCTAATAGCAACCTTTTGTGCTTAAACGCTTGGGAAAATCCCCCTTCTTCGTGGACGACATGCCGCTATCTACTTAGTTTTAGAAAGTAAGCATTTAGGACATATAAATATTAACTTTGAGAGGTACGGCGACGGCCTCCCAAATTTTTAATCTTGAATGTTGTTTGTTCTAGGTTTAGCCTATTGAATGCTATGTTTGGTTAAATGGATATGTCTTTGGTAGAAGACTTGTCATCGTCAAATCTATGGTCCTTTATGTATAATGCCATTGATGAAATACCCCTATGGTCGTTGTTTTTCTAGGGTGATCATCAATGAGGTTTAAAAATGGTCGTTGTTTATCATTTCATATTACTCTTAAGAAGGAATAAATGTTGATCTTCCATTGGCATTCCCCATAGATAACAAGTGTGATATGATGAGGGAATGGTTCAATGATCTACATTAGATTTGGAAATGGATATCAATTGCCCCCAAGGCTTTATCTTTTGTAGTTTTAAAACCACCCTTTTTCTTAGTTTTGTTTGATGACTTAGCATAGTTACTTGACTTTGCTAGTTGTCTTGTGTTTGAACTTTCATAACAAAGGATCACCAAACAACCAACCCCCCTGCCCCTTTTACTTGTTTTTATATGTGTACATATATCTACTCCTAGCCTAATAGCAACCTTTTGTTCTTAAACGCTTGAGAAAATACCCCTTCTTCGTGGACGACACTCTGTTGCCGCTCTCTACTTAGTTGTAGATAGTAAGCATTTAGGGTGCTATCGACGATCTCCCAAATTTTGGCTTTGCTGCTGAGGAAGAGGAATTTATTTTTAGGTGTTTAGGTGTATTCGGTTGCATATTGGCTAGTTGTTTTTATTTTCATCTCCTTGGTGGTTGTTTTTGTTCGGAGTAGGTATTGCTTGAGTTCTTGGTAAAGTTTTATCGAGAATCCTTGCAATATGATTTTGGACTTCAATCCTTTGAGTCGAGTTGAAGCCCTCGAGACCTCAGGTCCTCGAGGCTGTAAGACCAGCCATTTAAAAAGCCATGAGTCTCGAGACCATCATTCCTCGAGATCAGTCCTTCGAGACCAATCATCCCCTCGAGACAGCAAGCCTTGACTCGAGCAGAACTTGTAGTCTATCAGCCCTCGAGACCTCAGGTCCTCGAGATCAGCCCTCAAGACATCATTCCCTCAAGACCTCGAGGCAGCAAGCTTCAACTCGAGCTTAACTTAATAGTCCATCGCCCTTTTGAGGCCAGTTCTTGAGGCCAGTTCTCAAGACCATCATTCCTCGAGTCAAAGTGAAACCCTCAATGCATCAACCTCTCGAGACCTCAGGTTCTCAAGGCCAAAATCACTCGATTCAAGTAGAAGTCCTCGAGACCTTGGGTTCTCTAGGCTGCAATCTGACTCGTTCTGAAGCCCTCGAGACCTCGGGTCCTCGAGGCTGCATTCCCTTGACTCAAGCTGAAGTCCTCGAGACCTCGGGTCCTCGAGGCTGCATTCCCTTGACTCAAGCTGAAGTCCTCGAGAACTCGGGTCCTTGGGTCCTTGAGGATGCAATCCGACTCTAGTTCTTTGGAGTGCTCGAGACCAAAAACCCTCGACTCGAGACGATGCATCGCAAGTCATAACCAGTGCTGTCGCGAGTCATGATGAGAAATCCAACTTTTTGCTGAGCTTAAACATTGCATAAACCTTTGTTCTTCTCCACCAAATACTCCCAAGAACCGCCACACATTAACTCGTTTCTCCACCATCTCTCACATATATTGACATATGAAAATTCTTTTATCATTATAGTATCTATATTGATTGTAGTATGCCGACTACATCATTCAGTCTTTAATTGATATATTCTATAATGATGCTTGGATATGTGTCGATATATGTTTGATATTTTTATTTGAAAATCTTATAAGTGGTAATTGCATGATGGATTGGTTGTTCTTTGATAATACTATGGTTATGAACTCTTGATGCTAAACCTAGTATTATAAATCCTTATGTACTTGTGACTTCGATGTTGTTCTTTGTGGTGCGAGTAAGGTTTAAGTGCGGGAGGTTTGATGTGCCCATTTGATACGGTTATATTAGGACTTTTAGGGTTAAAAGCGACTTATACGCTTTTATTACTTTTCTATAGAATTTTGTGTGACACGGTAATTTGTTTGAAGAGTTTGAAGACTTTGAAGAATACCTTTGAAGATTTGAAGACTTGTATTTGAGATTTTGAAGATTTGAAGAAGTGAAGAGAAGAGTAGGATATGAAACAAAAAGGAGAAAGAAGAAATGGTGCTGGACTTGGATTCTGTCGCGAGGCTGTCGTGAGCCTGTACGACTCGCGACGGACAAAATGCCAAAAATTCCTCTTGCTTTTTTGTGCTATAAATACTCACCTTATCCTCTCCTCTTCAACAGCTTTTGACAACCCCTTCTTCTTGCATTTTTCTGGGTTCAAACCCTAGTTGTTCTTTCTTTCTTTTCTTAGTTTTTGTAGGTTAATCATGTCTTTTAATTTTTTAGCTTAGTTTTATCTTGGGAGCAATGGATTGAAGCTTCCATTTCTATGTAGTAAGAACCATATATATATATATATATATATATATATATATATCTATTTGGTGTTTTTGCTATTGTGTATTTATTGAGCTTTGAATGTGAATTGTTAATGGCATTGATGTTGTTGGAAACTTGAGTATATGAATTGCTTGTATGATTACTTGTTTGGGTTGGGAGAAAGTAGCTAATGCTCCCCTCTTTTAATGTGGAATCCTCTTTTAATGTTGATGTGTTGATTATTGCTAGATGAATGTGATGATGTTGAATTCGTTGTCATGTTTGTTTTAGGTTGCAAATGAGAGAAGTCAATGAATGTCAATTGTTCTTTGCTAATCTTGTGTAAATGCATGATTAGTGGAAGTAGTGAATATATTGTTATTCGTTCTTGAAGCCTTTGTTATTTAGCATTCATGTGTTCTTAATGCTACGTTTCACTTCATTTATTTATGCCATGTGTTGTTTCAGAATAGGAAGTGTTTGTATGATTGAAGTGTTAGGGTGTTAGGAAAGTGATGAATTCCTTAGCTCCTTTGCATGAAAATCTAGGAACATGAACTTAGAACTTCTTGTGCTTAATGTGTTGTGATTCTTGCTAGATTAGTATGTTAATGTGGATTGTTCTCATATTTATCCTATAAATGCCAAGAAAGGTTGAACCTTGAATGTTGCTTGTTCTAGGTTTAGCCTAATGAATGCTAGGTTTGGTTAAATGGCTATGTCTTTGGTAGAAGACTTTTCATTGTCAAATATATGGTCCTTCGTGTATAATGCCATTGATGAAATACCCCTATGGTCGTTGTTTGTCTAGGGTGATAATAAATGAGGTTTGCAAATAGTCATTGTTTATCTTTGCAAATTAATCTTAAGAAGGAATGAATGTTGATCTTCCATTGGCATTCCCCATAGAAAATAATTGTGATAGGATAAGTGAATGGTTCAATGATCTACATTAGATTTGGAAGTGGATATCGATTGCCCCCAAGTCTTTATCTTTTGTAGTTTTAAAAGCCTTTTTCTTAGTTTTGTTTGATGATTTAGCAAAGTTGCTTGACTTTGCAAGTTGTCTTGTCTTTTAACTTTCATAATTTAGGACCACCAAACAATCAAACCCACCCCCCTGCCTTCTACTTGCTTTTATATGTGTATATATATATCTACTCCTAGCCTAATAGCAACCTTTTGTGCTTAAACGCTTGAGAAAATCCCCCTTCTTTGTGGACGACCCCAACTTGCCGCTATCTACTTAGTTGTAGATAGTAAGCATTTAGGGCTAATAAATATTAACTTTGAGAGGTACGACAATGACCTTCCAGGGAGTACAACAAGGTCTGACCATTGTTGTAGGTTAGTTTCTCCCCCGTGCAACTACATCACGAGCTTCCACAATGATTACACTACTTCCCCTAGTTCTATCAATTAGGCCAAGAGGCCGTTGGCGCATCATCTTTAATACTAAGGCCTCTTACAACCCTAGCTTGCTACTTTTTCACTATCTCTACCCGCAACCTATTAGAAAACTTAACCTCATTAGCTAGGATGGGTGCGATGGTAAATAAGTCAGAGTAGTACTCCGGTCTCTCATACACACACCCACGCAGACACAACGCACTCTTTTACCCATTCTAACATTTAATTTTCTCTTCCCAAGGGGGCATCAATATTTGCACCATATATGAATATAGCCCAAAGTGTGCTAATGTGGTGTACTATTCATGAAATTCAAAGATTTAAGAATAATCACACTAATATCATGAACACAAAATTAGAATGAACTATAGAATCTCACAAGACAAAGATGAAACCATACGCCTACCATTTTCCCCCAAGCTATGGAAACTAGTCCATAGATATGGAATTAAAATATGGATTTGACTTCCACATTTAGGATTAAAAAAAAATAATAGGAAAGAAAAGACAATGAGAGAGTGTTTCTCTCTCTAAAGTTGCTCTCCTAATAGCCAAAGAATTAAATAAAACTAACTACCTTCTACTCTTTTTTTAATCTAGTGGGAGGTCATTAATGTACCTCTAAAAGTTAATACTTTTAAGCCCTAATGTTTCCTATCTACAATTAAGTAGATAATGGAAAGGTGGGGTCATCCACGAGAAGAGAGATATTTTTAAGTGTTTAAACATATAGCGGAGAAAACATACTAGGCATATATATAGATACATATAAAAGCATATAAATGGGGGGGGGTTGGGTTTTTTTTATCCTGAGCTCCTCTGCCTCCTAGCTCTCCGCCTCTCTGCTCCCGGATGCCAGGGACTGCTTCTCATGGATGCAAGCTAATAGGTGATCAATCTCCTCATCCATGTTGATCAAGCTCTGGGAGACAAACATGTTCTACAGCAGTATCATGATATCTTGGGAGTGGAATACATCCTGCATGGTCTGCATCATACGCTCATAGATATCCGGTGGAGGGTGGGAGTAGTGAGGTGGCACAAAATCCTCCTGCATTGGCTCGGTCTCTGGTGGAGGCTATAGGGAGTGCTACTGCTTTCGCTGCGAGAAAGGTAGGTTGTTATCATCGTGCTGGATAGTGGTGGACCAAGGTCGTGGAGCTCGCGCTGGAAGTCCTCTCTGCACGAGGAGTTGGGTGAGATCGCCAAGTCTGCTAGGGGTTTATCAAACTCCAACTTCCTCTTGCTGGACTGGGAAGTACCATGAATGTAACCTTCAGGGTGCCATATAACCAGTGGAATTCCCCCGTGGCCCAGGTGGCGCTGAGCATCTCAAATAAGACAAACCTTTCTGCAGTGATGAGGTAGGAAGTGCGCCTCCCTAAGCGTAGAAATTCAGCCGGTGGAACCAATCCTAGGTACTCTGCCAAGAGGCCTATCATACCTCCAACCGTAAGGTTCAAAATTTCCACCAAAATCTTCTGAGCCCGTCGCGACTCGTGACGAGGTGGTCGGAAATCTCGATGGGCTACCCACCTGGTACTTAGAAAAATTTTCTGATTTCAACTCTTGTCCAAGTTTTTCTTTCTTGACTTAAAGCATTTATACTTTCAAAATTCCAATGCCTTGGTTTCAAATTGCTACAAAATCATGGAAAAACAAATCATGAAAAGTACAAAGCAAAACAATGAACTAATGACAAAATTCAAAACTAAGTAACATCAACGGAAAGTTACGAATGACGATCCGGATAATTAAAACCAAGTATTTTGAACATCGTTAGTATAAGTCACTCCCTTTTCTTGGAGCTTACTCACAAACCAAATCGTGGAGATCAACATCCTCTTCCTTCTCCAAAATAAAATTATTGTGGTAAGGCTCCAAACATTGTCCATTGACTTTAAATGTGTTAGACTTAGCTCGATCTAGGATCTCCACCGTGCCATGCGGGAATACCTTCATAACCTCAAAAGGAATGATCCATCAGGACCTCAGCTTACCGGGAAATAAGCAAAGGCGGGACTGGAATAGGAGGACTTTTTTACCCACGTCAAATTCCTTCCTAATGATAATCTTATCATGCCAGACCTTTGCCTTCTCCTTATAGATTTTGGCATTCTCATAGGACTCCCTCTAGATCTCATCTAGTTCATTCAACTGTAACTTCCTATGCAAGACAACCTCATATATATAGGGATTGAATTCTTTGACCGCCCATTAATCCTTATGTTGAATTTCCACCGGTAGGTGACAGGGCTTACCAAACACTAACTGGTATGGTGACATACCGATTGGTGTCTTGTAACCCATCCTCTATGCCTACAAGGTAACATTCAACCGAGAACTCCAATCCTTCCGGTTAGGGTTAACTATTTTTTGAAGGATGGACTTGATTTCCCGATTGGAAACTTCAGCTTGCCCATTGGTTTGCAGGTGATAGGCTGTGGATGTCTTGTGAGTGATGTCATATTTATTCAAGAGTGTCTCTATGGTCCAATAGAAAAAATGGGTGCCACGGTCACTAATTAAGGCTTGGGTTACCCAAAACCTAGAAAAGATGTTATCTTTCCGGAATTTTGCAACCACTTTAGAATCGCCAGTCCTAGTGGGTTTTGGTTCAACCCACTTCAACACATAACCAATGACAAGAAGAATATATGTAAATCCATATGAACTAGGGAAAGGTCCCATAAATTCAATACCCTAAACATCAAAGATTTCACAATATAGCATAGCTTTTTGGGGCATCTCATTTCTAGATGAGATGTTTCCTACTCTCTGGCACTTGTCACAAGCCTTACAAAATATGTATGCATGATTATTCAAAGTAGGCCAATAAAAATCACTTTCCAAGACTTTCCTTGCGGTCCTTTTATCTCCAAAATGACAGCTACATGCATGAGAATGACAAAAGGTGAGAATCGAATGCACTTCATTATCATGGATGCATCTCCTAACAACTTGGTCTACACAACGTTTCCACAAAAAAGGATCATCCCACACATAATATTTAGGATTTCTTTTTAGCTTATCTTTTTGTTCCTTAGAAAAGTGAGAGGAAATTTACAAGAGACAAGAAAGTTCACAATGTCTGCATACCACGGTTGAAGCTCCCGGATTGCGAACAATTGTTCATCAAGGAATTCCTCTTGTAGTTGCTCCTTCATTGATAGATTTACCTAACTATCTTGGCATGGCCAACCGGTTCAGATGATCAACCACGAGTTTCTCCATTCCCTTCCTGTCTCACACCTCTAACTCAAATTCACTCAAAAGAAGGATCCACCTAATCAACCTTGGCTTGATCTTTTTCTTCATCATCAAGTGACGAAGCACTGCATGGTTAGTGTACACAATAACTTTTGTACCAAGCAAGTAAGATAAAAAAATTTCCAAAGAAAATACCACTATTAGCAACTCTTTTTCTGTGGTAGAGTAGTTTCTTTGGGCCTCATTGAGAGACATGGATGCGTAGTAGATGGCGTGAGGCACTCTTCCCACTCTTTGACCAAGTACCATTCTAACGGCGTAATAACTTGCATCGTACTTGATCTTAAAAGGCAACGGCCAATTCGAGGGTTGTATGATAGGGGCCGAGACTAAACTTCCTTTCAATGTATTGAAGACCCCTTTACAACCCTTATCCATCTCAAATTTCACCTCCTTTTACAATAAGTTTCATAAAGGAGATGCTATCTTCGAGAAGTCCTTGATGAACCAGCAGTAGAATCTTGCATGGCCAAGAAAAAAGTGCACTCACGCACATTAGTAGGGTAAGGAAAATTTTTAATTGTGTCTATATTTGCCTTGTCAACCTAAATACCCTTAGAAGAGACAACATGGCATAAGACAATGCCTTGCTCTACCATAAAATGACACTTCTCAGAATTTAACACAAGATTAGTATTAATGGAATGTTTAATAACTTGTTCCAAATTTGCTGAACATTTGTCAAAAGAATTACCATGAATTGTGAAAACATCCATAAATACCTCAACAAAGTTTTCAAAAAATTCTGAGAAAATGCTTACCATACACCTTTGGAAAGTTGCGGGGGCGTTACATAACCCGAAAGGCATACGCCGGTAGGCAAACGTAACAAAGGGACACATGAATGTGGTCTTTTCTTGGTCTTTCGGGGTGATAGCCACTTGAAAATACCCCAAGTACCCATCCAAAAAGCAATATAAAGGGTGGCTTGCTAACCTCTCAAGAATTTGATCAATGAATTGAAGGAGGAAGTGATCCTTCCGGGTTTCTGCATTTGGCCTTCGGTAGTCAATGCAAACGCGCCACCCATTTTGAACTCGAGTTGGTACCATTTCACCCTTCTTATTTTTGACCACCGTCACCCCACTCTTCTTGGGTACCACTTGAGTTAGACTCACCCACGTCAGCTTCGTAGGATCCTTCTTGTAATATGTACCGTGAACAGACTTTAAGCGCCATTTCTGGCTTTATATCTTGGTTAGGGGAGCCAATATAAATCCCTCCATCTTAGGATGGTTAAATTAAAAAAAAAAGACTCACCCACTTGCTATCCGAGATTGGATAGATCATGCCCGCTTAGAGCAACATGAGAATTTCCGCCTTTACCACCTCCATCATAGGCGGGTTTAAACGGAATTGGGGTTGTCACATGGGTCTCTCATCTTCTTCCAACAAAATTCTATGCATGCAAGTGGATGGACCTATGCCTTTAATGTCGGTAACAGTCCATCCCATTGCTTCCTTATTCTCCTGTACCACCACCATAAACTTTTCTTCTTGCTCTTTAGTGAGCTTGTTTGAAATGATAACCGGAAGCATCTACCATTCCCCAAGAAATGCGTACTTGAGTTCACTTGGAAAAGGTTTAAGCTCAATCACCGACCTTTCACAAGTGACGGGAGGAATTCTGATTCTTTGGTTTCCTTTAAGACTAGAGGGTCAGGACTTTGTACCACTTCCTCAAGAATGCTTAACTCCTCAATGCTTTCCTTCAAGTTAGTTTCTGATGGAATATACAAGACATGCATTTTCAACATCATTTTCCAAAGCAACTAACAAGAAATCATCACCACTCAATTCAAAAACATCTTTCACAACATTTTCAACAAAATCAATAGCATGGCAAGAGTACTCTTCAAGAGGATACTTCATGGAGTCATTTATGTTAAACTCTACTTTAATTCAATCAAATTCCATGGTGAGGGTACCATTATGCATATCAATGATGGCCCTAGAGGTCTTAAAAAATGGCCTCCCCAACAAGATTGGGGTGGTATATTTATCATGCTCCATGTCTAGGACATAAAATCCACGAGAAATATTAAGGAATCCACCCTAACAAACATATCCTTGACAATACTGTTAGGGTACGCACTAGAATGATTGGCTAGTTAGATCACCACCCCGGTTTTGCGCAAAGTACCAAGATTGAGGCTTTCAATAAAGAGTAAGGAATCACATTTATTGATGCACCTAACTCAAGCATTGCTTTTTCAAAGTGTGTTTCCCTATTATACAAGGGATTGTCAACATGCTGGGATCGCTATATTTAGGGGGTAACTCCCTTTGGCATAAAGCGAAGACATGCTAACTTTTCCCATTTTTAAGCTTATTGTTTGTTCTTTGTTTCCTATTTACCACACATAATTCCTTCAAAAATTTTTCATAGCTTGGAATTTGTTCAATAGCATTCAAAAGAGGGATATTTACCTTACACCTATGAAAAACTTCGTAGATGTCTTTGTTGGACCCTTCCTCCATTTGTCCTTTAGAGCTTCCAGGAATGGTGGTTCCGGCACATATGGGAGAATTTCCACCACTCTTTCCTTCTTGTGAGAAAGGGATTAAGGTTTTGGAATGGAGGTTGATTTCTCAACAGTGATCTCCTATTCCTTCTCTTTTCCGTTCCCTGCTTGCTCCTTGGCCACCTCCTCATTCTCATCCTCCACTTCTTTCTCAAGTATTTCAAGCCTTCTAGGTTCTTCTTGAACAACTTCACCAACCAGAGGAGAGTTAACCTCTTTACCACTTCTCAAAGTGATAGCACTAGCATTTTGGCAGAGATTGATCTCTTGTTGGGAGGGAAGTTTTCCTTTTTCCCGGGTCTCCATCTGATTCACCACTTGAGCTATTTGGCTCACTTGAGTTTCCAAGTTCTTAATGCTTACCTTGGATTCATCTTGGAATTTGTTTCCTTTTTCCACACACATGCTCAATTGGTGAATTGCTTGTATCACCTCATCTTTTGTCAACCCTGAGCTCTCCCCTTGTTCTCGGGGATTGTCTTAGAGCCTTTGAAATTTTTGTTGAGGTGGCCAATATAATTCCTGAGGAGGCCGATACAGTTAAGGTTTTTGGCTTCCCTAAGGGATTCCAAACTGGAGGTTCGGGTTATCATGATTTCCCAAATCGTACGGCCGGTTTTGGTACCCTTGATAACCTTGGTAGCCTTGGTGACCTTGGTAGCCTTTCCCACCTTGATATCCTCGGTTTCCTTGATTTCCTTGATACCCAATGGCACTCACCTCCTTGACATAGTCCTCTTGAAAAGTAGCGAAGTAACAAATTTCACATGATTTAACATGTGGCGTATTTCTGGGCTTCGTCATCAAAACTTTCACCATAGAATTAACGGCCAAGACTTGGTAATCGAGCTTCCCATTATTAGAAGAGTCACTTGGGGGCATTGGATTTCTCCTTCTGAAATCGGCCCTTGAGCTAAAGTTCCTTGATTTTTCCGCTAGCTCATCATACAATTGCATAGCCTCTGATGATGTCTTGTTCCCAAGGGTGCCACTATAAGAACTCCTCACAAACCTTTGATCCTAATCAAGAAGACCATTGTAGAAGTAATAGACCAAATCCCGCTCGAATAACTGTGGTAAGAACAACTTGCATGAAGCTTCTTGAACCTTTCACAATAGTTGAAGAAGGTTCTTCATGCCATTGGAGGATGTTACTTATGTTATTTTTCAAGGCAGTGGATCTCGAGGCTGGGATGTATTCGGAAAGAAAATTCATTTTCATATCAAGCCAACTCTTGATGCTCTTGGGTGGTAGGTAGTGGAGCCAATCTTTTGCACCACCCCTTAGTGTGAACATGCATGCCTTCAACTTATAGAAGTCTTCATACTCTCCATGGGGAACCGTACCACCACACAAAAAGTGAAATTCGATGAGGTGTTTGTTGGCATGCTCCCCTTGCCTACCAAGGAAGATGGGTAGCATGTTTATGAACCCAGTTTTTAGCTCGAAGTGCCCATTCAGTCTAACCAAGGGATACTCAATGCACATTGGTTGTTGATCGAGGTTGGGGGCCATGATATCTCTTAAAAATCCTTGCTCCAAATGAATATCCCTTCCTTGGAGAAGAGGATGTTGAGAACCTCCTTCTGGATGCTCATCTTTGTGCTTATGTGGATGCTCCATAGAATTGGAATTATCCACAAAATGGTCACTAGGATGGGTGTTATTCACACTTTCCAAAGAAAGCCTCCTAGACCATCTCGAATTCAACTCAAACTCGGGGTCGTAGTGTAGGGGTTCTTGTGAAGAGAATTCTGTTCGAACTATACACCAAGAACTCAAACAATACGTCTCCATAATATACCTAAATTAACAAATATTTATAAAAACCAATGACAAATACTTACAATTAGCTCATAATCACACATAATATACCCAAACACTTAAAAATAAACACGTCTTCCCCGGCAGCGGCGCCAAAATTTGGGAGTTCGTCATCGTACCTCTCAAAGTTAATACTTTTAAGCCCAATGCTTCCTATCTACAATTAAGTAGATAATGTCAAGTCGGGGTCGTCCACTAGAAAAGGGATCTTGCCAAGTGTTTAAACATATAGCGGAGAACATATACTAGGCATATACATATATATATATACCTATAAAAGCATGCAAATGGGGGGGTTTGGTTGGTTTATGACCCTAAGTTATCAAATTGAAAGACAAAAATTTTCAAAGCAAGAGAACTATGCTAATCATACAATACAACCAAAGAGATGATTAAAATGATAATTAGCGGAGCCTTGGTGGTCCGTCGCGACTTGCGACGGGTGCCAGAATTTTGCATCGTGTCTTTTTCTTCTTCTTGTGGCATGTAGTCATCTTCATAGTCATTCCTCTCAATCTCCAAGTCTTCAATGGCTCCAAAAATGGTCTGCAATAGCCTCCGGTCTTCATGTCTTTGAAGCAAGTCTTCAAAAGTCTTCGAAAGTGTGGTCTTCAATGGCCTCCGGTCTTCATTGCCTCCGTATTCTTCCCTTGTCACACAAAATCCGCTTAGAAGAGGTAAAAGAGCATAAAGTTACTCTTAACCCCCCCCCAAGAGAATTTCAAGGTAAAACACAAGCTCTCGATAATAAAAGAGCACAAAAGTGACCCAAAATAGTACTAAATTATATAAAATGGACACATCAACAATCCACATTAACATACTCATCTAGCAAGAAATACCACACATTATACACAAGAAGTTGTAAATCCATGCTTTTGGATTTCATATCAAATGAGTTAAGAAACATGCAACTTTCCTGACACTCTAACATTTCAATCATACAAACATTTCATATACTCAAACAACCCATGGTATAAATGAGGCAAAACACAACATTAATGGCATATTAAATGCTCTCCAATAAATGTTCATAGATGAGAAAATATAGAATATTACTACATAAGTTTGGAAGCTTCAATCAATTGCTCCCAAGAGAATTTAAAGGTGAAAAATGGTGAAAATTAGGGTTAGAAATAGTACCAAAATGTAAAAATAAGAAGATATGAATAAGATGACAGAGAGTGTTGTTTATAGTACAAAAAGGATAAGGTTAGGTTCTGGCAACCCGTTGTTCGCGACTCGCGACGGGCACCATAACTTAACCTTGTCTTCTTTTCTTCTTCTTGTGGTAAACACTCATCTTCACAATGATTCCTCTCATTTTTCAAGTCTTCAACGTTTTGAAGAAATTCTTCAAAGTCTTCAAAAAATGGTCTTCAATGGCCTCCGGTCTTTAAGTCTTCATGTCTTCGAAGAAACTCTTCAAAGTCTTCGAAAAGTGATCTTCAATGGCCTCCAGTCTTCAAGCCTCCGGTCTTCAAGCCTCCATGTTTTTCCTTTGTCACGCAAAATCCACTTAGACGAGGTAAAAGAGCGTAAAGTTGTTCTTGCCCTTCCTAAGAGAATTTCACGGTAAAACACAAGCTCTTGATAGTAAAAGAGCACAAAAGTGACCCCAAAAAGTACTAAATTATGCACATAAAGTGGACACATCAAACTACCCAACACTTAAACCTTACTCGCCCTCGAGTAAGAAAAGATCTAAGCATACGAAGGAAATGATACATCCACATCCCAACTACTATTCCCCCAAGTCAATATCTTAAGAAACTCTCAATATCACACATCCCAATGTTAAGGTCAAATGAGAAGTTTCACACATCCCCAGTCAATCCAAATCTTGAACTAGTACCCGCAGGCCATGAGATTTGGCGCGGACCGCGCCATTGCCTCATGCTTAACAATGTTGGTGTGGGACGACTCCTTTGGCATGGGTTGTTGGTGTATAACCATGAACGACCTGCGCCGACTCATGATACCTTGGTCAGCTGAACTTGTTTCCTTTACTACATGTGAACTGTTAGTCCAATTTAAGAGTTCTAGTAGTCAATTTTTTAGTGCTCGAGAAGAAAAATCCAACTAAATCAGCCTTAAGGGGTAATTATTCATGAATCATTCTCAGACTTTGGCACAACTCATCAAACCAAGATTCCCCATTTCTTCATTGGCAGCTTTGATCTCCCTTACTTCCTGTCTTTGACTCCAATCTCTATCCACAACACATTGATATTCGTGGCCTTAGTCTACTACCATTCTAGAGGTGAATGGCCTTCAATCTCTTCTACCATTCTTGCGAATGGCCTTCAATATCTTGTACCACCCTTACGAATGGCCTTCACAAAGAATGTAACCAAAAAGTGCCCATGGACAACCTACTAAAGGTGTTCAAATGGAAGATCTAGGAGCTCGTGCATACAAGATGTCCATTAGTACTAATTAAGTCTAAAAAATGCAATATTTAGACAAGAAAATCAAACATGGCTGTCTAAACCCCTTGTCATGTACACTCAACTAATACTAGTAATCTACCAAGTAAAAGAAGGTAAAAGCTATGCCAGATGCAATGTTTAACGTACGCAAAATGAAGCACATCAAAAGCCTTCGAGTGTGTGGTTACATGGAGAAGGAAAATTTAGAGAGATGATAAAGTTAGACTTAGATGAGCTGGAAGAGAAAAGAGAATTGGCAACAATCACAGAAGCTAAGTATAAAGAAAGAATGGCTAGAGCTTACAATCAAAAGGTGAAGGAAGCTCAATTTCAAATTAGCGATCTAGTGTTAAGAAAGAATGAGGCTAGCCTAGTAGAAGAATGAGGAAAGCTATGTCCAAAGTGGGAAGGACCCTACAAGGTCACCAAGACTCACAAGTACAACAGCTACGAACTAGAGAGGTTAGACGGCTCCAGTGTTCCAACATATGGAATGTGATCAATTTTAGAAAGTTTTATGTCTAGATTTGAAGAAGAGGATAAGAAGCATTTACCTGTACAGAAGCAATGAGATTATCATTGGTTGTATTCATTCCTTTGTTCCCAACGCGGCATTATCTTAGTGAATATGAAAAAACCATTTTTGGGCAACAATTACATTTTAGTCCTCTACTTACAAATCTTAGTTAATAGTACATTAGTAGCATATTGCAATCTATGCACAAAGTCAGACATAAGATTGCAAATAGCAAGCTATAGATCTCGAACAACTACCAATGCTTACGCACTTTAGATCTTGAAACTTCACAAATCATACATTTGCAAGCTATAGATCTTGCATAACTACCAATACTTTCAAGCTTTAGATCTTACAACTCGGCAAACCATACGATCGAAAGCTCTAGATCTTACACAATTATCGATGCTTGCAAGCTTTAGATCTTGAAACTTTGCGAATCATACAATTGCAAGCTATAGATCTTGCATGATTGCCAATACTTGCAAGCTTTGGATCTTGCAACTCAGCAAACAATACGATCATAAGATATGGATCTTACACAAGATCATATTCCCTCATAAAAACTGACACAAGAAAGAAATAGATCTTGAACGTCTTGAAATCCAAAGCTTTAAAAATGAAAGTGATGTATGTAGCAGCTTTGCTATAATAATTATACAAGTCGTGCATACTGAAACTCCACCCGATCAAAAAGACTCAGCCAACTCCAACCAACGCAATGATTACCATGCTTGACCTTGCCATGGGAACATTCTTCTCTACGCTGGTTTTCTTCGGCTGTACGCTCCTCGCTGACCACGTGGTCGTATTGCCACTTCATGTATAAATAAGTGGGATGGCGTATTAGACCCCTTTGCTCCATATGACTAAGATGTTTAGTAAAGTATTCCATGAAGTCTTCTATAGGGCCAAACTCCTTGCGATCCAGCTGCATACTCATAAAATTAAAAGTCTCTTCATATTTCTTTTTCATGGTAGCCAAATTTTGTACCTCCTATTCTAGACACCGAATATGCGATTGGAAAGCATCAGAAAAATTAATTCTTTGGCCACCCAAGTGTATAGTAAGATCTCCATGACCAGTAGCCCTGCGAGATAACGAAGGGCAAGCCTGGAGTTTATCTTTATAGTCAACACAAGACTACTTAAGTTTGTGTACAGACGTATTAAGCCACTCACACTTAGTGAAGGGATGCTTATTTTCACCTTGCAGCAAGGTATTTATAGACAACTATTAGTCAAACTTGCTTTGCCATCTAAGAGCAGATGTTGAAAGGTGGTCACATTCATCCTGTTTTTTATTCATCTGATCGAGTGATCACTGTTTTCTGGTGGGCTTTGCACGTCTTACTTACAACATAGTTTCTGGTCTCCTCCTACTGGTGAAGCATTTCCATCATATTCAATTTTTTCCGATGGATAAAACCATTCTGCTCATTGCATATCCTTTGCAGATCACGCACAGTTTCTTGAGTCTCGTTCACAGTTTTGCCCCATTAATCTTTGAGGTCATTGATTTGCTTCATTATGTGTGCGTCAACAGTTACATTTGGCATACCTTTTAGCTAGTTTTATTTGGTGTATTTCTAGTATTAGTTAAGTTTATATGACAAGGGGTTTAGACGGCCATGTTTGGTTTTTCTTTTCTAAATCCCACGTTTTGGAGAAATAATTGGTACTAATGGAAATCTTGTATCCACAGGCTCCTTTATCTTCCTTATAATCATCTTTAATAGGTCGCCCATGGTTACTTTTTGGTTACATTCTATATGAAGGCCGTTCGTAAGGGCGGTAGAAGATATTAAAGGCAGTTCGCTAGAACGGTAGTAGAGACGAAGGCCATTCATGCTAGAATGGTAGTAAATGAAGGCCACAATCATAAATGCATGGTAGAAGGAGATTAAAGCCAAAGATAGACTCCAACAGAGTTCAAAGCGGCCAACAAAGAAATGGGGAATCATGGTCCGATGAGTTGTGCTTAAGTCTAAGAACGATCCAAGAAGAATTAGCCTTCAAAGATGGTTCTATTGGATTCATCTTCTCAAGCACTACAAAATTGACAACTAAAACTTGCAAATAAAACTAACATTTCACATGTAGTAAAGAGAACTAGTTCTATCATGCAAGGCATAAACGGGTTTGCATGGGCCGTTCATTATTTGGCACCAACAGCCTGCGCCAAAAGAGCAGCCCCATGCCAAGAATACCAACACAAGGCTATGGCATGACATGCGCCAGATGCCACATTCCATCAGCACAAAGTGAAGACCCTCTTCACACGGCTCAGTATGGGCGCGGGACGTCCTATTTTTGGTATCCTGCGTCGTTCCAAGCTCAATATACCAAGAACAGCCGGTGGGGTGTGGGAAATTACATGGCCGCGCTAAAGTTTCCAAGCGCGATAAAGGCCCACGCCAATGGCCACAGGTGCATATCAGAAACTTCATTTTTAGCACCCTAATGATGCCCCCACACCAGACAATATGGCCCACGCCAAGCTGTGGGCCCTGCAACTCTTGAAGATCTGCGCCACGCACCAGATCCAGTGGCCCGCGCCATATGAATGGACTCAGCCCATGCTAGGCCTCACACCCCTCGTCAAGGACACTCTATGGGCTGCACCATCAATGATGCCCAGTGCCGGGTGGCAGCTGAACTAGGGTTTAAACTATTTTTGCCTATTTTGGGCCCAGTTTTTGTCCCAATCTCCTACTATTATTAATAGAACCTTTGTGTACTAGGTTTTCATATCCAAGAATAGCTTGGACACTCTCGTTTTAGTATTTTTACCTTTGTAGTTAGGATAGAACTCTCTCTTTTTCTTTTCTTTCTTTTGCTTTGATCCTAGGATGTAGAATTGAAATCTTTATGTGAAATCAATGTCTAGGGAGTAGTTTCTATAGCTTGGGGATAAATTTTAGTAGCATGGTCTAAATCTATATATTTTTTAGATTATTTAGTTCTTCCTAAATTTTTGTTCATGACATTATTATGATTGTGCTTGATTATTTGAAATGCATGAATAGTACACCACATATAAGCACAAACTTTGGGCTATATTCATGTATGGTGAAAATATCGATGCCCCCTTGAGAAGAGAAGCCTGGTTGTTAGAATGGGTAAGGGAGAACTCGTCTGTGTGGGTGTGTGCACGGGGGTTGTGAGAATGCTTTGACTTACTTTCCATCGTACCATTCTTAGCTGACTTTGTAAAGTTATCTGAGTGGTTTTGGGTAGAGATAACAAATAGTAGGAAACTAGGGTTGTGAGATACTTTAAATCATAGATAAGGTGCCAACAGCCCTTAGGCCTAATTGTGTGAAAAAGAAAATAATTTGTGAGGACAAATATAAAAATACAGTTGTTTTTGCTTTCGTATTGTTGATTAGTGAATATATAGTGTTTGCCTGAATCTTGTTTTGCTATGAGGATTTTTGAGATTAAACTCTTGTTTGGATTGAAATGTTGAGCTCGAGACTTGTGTTTATGCTTGGATGAATTTAGATTTGAAGGGTAACATAGTTTTTCGAAAAAAGAGAGAAACCCAAGGATTAGGGAAAATTTTGGTGGATGCATCATGCTAAGATGCTCGGCACGAGGCTATGCTTCATATCAAGGAGGTGGGCGTGAGGCTATGCTTTGTGTTGAGAGGTTTGGCGCGAGGCTCTGCCTTGTGCCAGAAGATTGGTGTGAGGCTCTACTTTGTGTCAGGATGTTTGGCTTGAGCCTATGGTTTGCACATAAAACTAATTTTCAATTTTTCTTTATTTCGACAATGTATATTTTTGAAAATTATAATCTCAAACATTAAAATGCATTTTTTATTCAAGAATTTTGGAAATCCCTAATTCCTTAGAATTTTTTAAAATACTTCCAATATCCCTTGGAATTAATTGATTTGTACTATTGTCCCCTAAATTGAGAATTTTAAAATTCCATTCTCATCCGAATTGTACCTCTCTCCCTAGTCACCTAGGCCGAAATTCCAATCCCATAGTACATTTCTCCACCTAATTCTATCAATTGACACATTCTTCCTTCTCAAGAAACACTCCATTCCACACACTCTTGGTGAAACTAAAAAAATTGAAGCTTTCTTCCAAAATAAACTAGCAATTTTTACTTATTCTTTTATGTGTCTTAAAAATCCTAGCTTCAAATTTCGGGTAACCCATTGAACTCTTTGTTTATATGTGTGTTATTTGACATTGTGGTGATGTTAAAAGCATGATTCTTGAATGATTACGTGCTTTTGAGATGTATGTTTGAGTTTGATTGAATGTTCTTGTGTTGAAGAAAGAGTTAGGAGAATTGATGTGCTATTATGCTTGACAGATATGCTCTTCATTGTTGGTTGATTTAGGAGTGGGTGAATCTTGGTTGTATGATCTTATTGATGGGTTTGTTATAACTTACATGAGTTCAATTTTTGACGAGGAATGTTCTTGTTTAGCCCACATGCTTAGATTATCATGTTATGAGTGGTTGGGTTATTTGGGAGAATGTTGCTTTATTGAATTGTAACCCATGCCTTGTTTATGATCATATCACCACTCTTGTCCTTATTTTGTTAGGATGCCACCTAAGAAGAATGCCACAGAGAAGGGCAAGTCCACTCGGGGTAAGAAGAGAAAGACGCTGGCGAATGGTACGAACCCCGAGTTGACGACTTCCAATCTTTAAAACCCTCCGTTTGTGACCAAAGAGTTTATGGGGTTATCCAACATCTCCCAAACTGCAGTCCGGAGAGGGACGATCTTGAGAGAGCCAAAGAAGAGTATTTTGGAGATAGGTTTTGCTTACAACGACACCCTGGCAGCACTAGGCCTACTCAAGCCGGTCACTTAACTATTGGGCCGAGTAGGTCAAGAGGGGTGTTCTAGAGAAACACTCCAACACGAACATTAGGTGGACCCTAGAGTCTAGTTACTCTAAGGCCAGCCGTAGATGATGTTAAACATAAGGTGATCAAATTCAAACTGGCCGATAAGGAGTACAAGATAACCCACCCAGAGAGAGCGCACGTCTTTGGGTAGAGGTATGGGAAGGAGACCCAGAAGACACACTGATAAGGGTTACCTTTCTCTCTTAGCCACTTTTAGTTGCAACTAATAGGCATTGATCAGAAGAACATGTGCACGAGTACACTCAGTGTTCCGTTATGTTCACCAACTTTTGGCTATGGGTGTTTTCTACCACGATGAACTAGCGCAATGCCTAGGTTTGGATGTCCATTGCCTTTGGGCAATGACACCTGAGGGTAACTTTTACCCAAACTTGGTGGGGTCTTTTATGCAAGAATGTTTAGCAATGGGGAACAGGAAGAATGGTAAAATATCTATTGGAGGTATGGTTGGTCTGCTAGTGCAGTTAGGGCCTCCGGTCATACAAAGGGCTCTACCTAACTTAGGAAGATTGGGCAAAAGGTACAATATAGAAAATTTAGCCAAAACATCCATGGTGGGACATACAACATTGGAGGGAAGATATGCATGACTTAATGGTGGAGCGAGAACTTGTAGTTTCATGGTACTTCCATAGCCTGAGCGTACCGCCATTGACCATGACACATGCTTAGATGATCTATTTATTTTGCTGGGTCAGAGATCTTAGAGATACGTTGAGGTGGCCGAAGGTGAGATCACTTCGAGAGAACCTCCTAGTCACTCTCATATATCCACTTTAGAGATAGACGTTGAGGAGGCCGAAGGTGAGAGCACTCCGAGACCACCTCCCAGTCGCTCTTTTTTATCCAAGACATCATTGGCTACTTGCTATCACTTGGGGACAAGCTTTTTAGCTCTACTCAACTGTTGCAAGAGGCAGTCCAAGTGATAGGAGGAATACGCTCGCAAGTGGAAGATCTTAGTTCAAGGATAGAGAGCATCGAGGCCACACTTTAAGAAATAGGATACATGGATAGGAGTTTCAAGAATCACGGGGATGAAGGCCCTTTGGGGCCGGGGCCGCAAGAGTGAGTATCACCATTCTCCCTACTTCACTTATGTTTTGACATGATTTTTGTGCATTGGAGACATTACATTGGTTATGTGTGAGGAGGGGGTTGTGATCACTTAGGGAGTCTTCATTCTTAGATTTCCTCGGTGCATTTTGGTACACTGGTAGTTTTTTTTCTTAATTTTTGGTGATGTTTGTTTTTGCTTGTTGAGGGGCGATTTTCGATGGATATTTGATGGCATGACATGCTATGCTAGGATCTCTAATTTGCATGGGGTAGGATGTTTTAGGAAATTGGTGGTGTATTTTCTATGTTTGATTATCTTTTGTAGTATGAAGCCCATTTTTAGTGCCATTTTATGCTACACCAAAAAAATTAGAAAACTTGTAAAATGAAAAAATATAAAACCTGGACAAGTCCAAAACCCAAAAGGGCGACTTGGGTATCATTAGGAAAAGCCCGAATAGGTCAAAAGACCTAGGTTAAAGTGAGAGGCTAGGCTCGGCTAGGCTTACGAGCCTAGGAAAAAATGAGAGGCCGTGTGGAAAAAGGTGAGAAGTGAGTACCCTTTGTGTTTTAAAGCTAGGATGAAAACCGAAAGGGCTCTTAGGCAAAATGAGAGAAATTGAGTGAAAACAAAAAAATAGGTTGAATGCATGCTTCCACGGTGGATTGTTTTGTAGACAAATATTTGATTTCTTTTGGGATCATCTTGGGAAAAGCAAGTTAGCTTTTACGCTTTACTTTTTGTCTTACCTATTTCGACACTTTACTTTTGGGTGGTTTGATTGCTTATGTTTTTTGGGGAGTGTGAGAGTTGTCAGATTCTTACTCTTTTGGGGGAAACATGGTAATCTTGGAATAAGTTGAATGCCTCGGTTAACTTATACTTGCAAGCTACATTTTTCTTGATTCTTTATCTTATTCTTTTTTTACTCAAGAACGAGTAAAAGGTTAAGTGTGGGGAGTCTGATCTACTTCATTATGTGTGTGTTAACCATTGAATTTGGCATACTTTTTAGCTAGTTTTATTTGGTGGATTGCTATTATTAGTTGAGTTTACATGATAAGGGATTTAGACGGCCATGTTTGTTTTTCATGTCTAATCCCACATTTTCAGACTTAATTGGTACTAATGGACATCTTGTATCTACAAGCTTCTTGGTCTTCCTTGTGATCATCTTTAGTAAGTCTCCCATGGTTACTTTTTGTTTACATGTCATGTGAAGGACGTTGGTAAGGGCGGTAGATGATATTGGAGGTCGTTCGTAAGAACTGTAGTAGAGATGAAGGCCATTCACACTAGAATGGTAGTAGATGAAGGCCATGAGCATCAAAGCGTTGTAGAAGGAGATTCAAGCCAATGATAGGTGGCAACGGAGTTCAAAGCATCCAACGAAGAAATGGGGATTTATGGTCTGATGAGTTGTGCTTAAGTCTGAGAACGATCCATGAAGAATTAGCCTTGAAGGCTAGTTCTATTGAATTTTTTCTACCCGAGCATGACAAAATTGACTACTAAAACTCTCAAATCGGACTAACGACTCACCTATAGTGAAGGAAACTAGTTCAGTCAGCCGAGGTACAAATGGGTCGGCCCGGGCCATTCATGATTTTGCACCAACGGCATGCGCTAAAGAAGCCGCCCCGCGCCAAGAAAACCATCATGAGGATATGGAGCAATATGCATCAGATGCCATGGGCTTCCAGTACAAAGTAAAGACTCTCTCCATGTGGCTAAGTATGGGCCCAGAATGTCCCATTTTTGGCGGCCCACACTGTTCCAAGCTCAATATGTCAAAACTATCCTGCAGGGTGTGGGAAATCACATGGCCCACACCAAAGTTTCTAAGCGAGCACCATTCCTGATTACGGCCCACACCAACGGCCACGGGTACTGATCAAAGCCTTCATTTTTAGCACCCTGATGGAACCCCGCACCAGATAATGCAGCCTAATCAAGGTAATAGACGTGGCCCACACAAAGTTTCATACCCCACAACTCTTGAAGATCCACACCACGCAGCAGATTCGGTGGCCCGAGCTATATAAATGGATGTAGCCCGTGCCAGGCCCCATGCCACATGCAAAGGACACTCTAGGGGCCGCACCATCGGTGACGCCCTGCGCCGAGCGGCGGCTGAGCTAGGAATTACCCTATTTTGGGCCTATTTTTAAGCCCAATATCTGACTACTATAAATAGAACCTTTGTCTACTAGAATTTCATATCAAGAATAACTTGGTAGTTTTATCTTTGTAGTTAGTAGAGAACTCTATCTTTTTCTTTTCATTAGTTGTTTTATCTTTGTAGTTAGGAGAGAACTCTATCTGTTTCTTTTCTTTCTATTTCTTTGATCCTAAGATGTGGAATTCAAATCTTTATTTGAACTCAATGTCTAGGAAGTATTTTCTATAGTTTGAGGATAAATTGTAGTAGCATGGTCTAAATCTATATTCTTCTTGAAATTCTTCAATTCTTCCTAATTTTGTGTTCATGGTATTATTGTGATTATGCTTGATTATATGAAATGCATGAATTTAAGCACACACTTTGGGTTATATTCATGTATGATGCAAATATCGATGCCTCATTGGGAAGAGAAACCTGGTTGTTAGAATGGGTAAGGGAGAACTCGTCTGTGTGGGTGTGTGCACGGGAGATTCGAGAATGTTCTAAATTATTTTTCACCACACTAGTCTTAGCTAACTTTGTAAAGTTGTCTGAGAGGTTTCAAGTAGAGATAGAAAATAGTAGCAAACTAGAGTTGTGAGATACCTTATATCATAGATAATGTGCCAATTACCCTTGAGCCTAATTGATAGGACCCAAGGGAAGTAGTGCATTCATGGTGGAAGCCCAAGATGCAATTTCACGGGGGAGAAATAGACCTACAAAAATGGTCGAACACTCCCCTAATTATGATGGAGGTGTTGATGGCAGGTTGCAAGAGCACGTTCCATCACAGGGACGGGGAAGTGTATGCCATCGGCCACACCACGTGTTATGGACACTCTATTAGGTTTGCCTAATTATTTATGTGAATGAATCGAGGATTGAAGCATTAGTTTGACCATGTTGCTCAATGATTCCCCAAGTTCTTAGTTGAATTAGTGTACTTTGCTTTTTTACTTTAATACTTAGTAGTGGTTAGTTTGAAAACCAACCCCCCCTTGCATGTTAGTTTTACTAGCTATTCCTTTCACTCATATGGATTGATGACCCGTAAAAGGTTGTGTTTTTATTGGTACATTAGACCTAGCATCTCTGTGGACAAACCCAGGGTTTACTGCTAACTACCCTCTAGGTAGCATAACAGTGAGAACAAGGTGTTGAACTACAAATCTCTTCTGACCCCCTAGCCTCCGCCTGGGTTAATTAGCTATGATTAAAGACCCTGAGGGGAGGTAGGTCAGTCATTAATACCCTGGAACATGTACATCAAATGAATGCCCAAGGATAACACCCATTCTTAAACACGGGTAGGAAGTTTAAGCAAATACAGGTACACAACCACAGATTCAAGGTCTTTCAAACCACGAAGGATATCTTTGCCAATCAACTCAATGTTATAACCATCAGGAATGATTTTATTACAAGTGCAGATAGGGGAACAAAATGGATTCGACAAAGACGTAGGACCTTCCCACCCAATATGCAATGGAATGGACTCCACGTGGGATAGGCGATCGAAGGAAATAAGCTGGAATTATTCTTTTGAGTACGCTTTGTAGCCTAAATCAGGTTAAAAGGGTAACATTCGGGAGATGATGAAAATCCATTGTGACAAGAAAAATGAGCATAACATCTTATATGTTCAATACTTTTCAAAATAGTTTGGTCAACTATAACATCAAAGCCATACAGGTAAATAAATGTAAAAATATTGGTTAAACTATAAAAAGAAAACATTACAATCGCACCAGTTGCCAGTAATACAAAATAGTATAAACATACTGGGAGGTCGTCGCCGTACCTCTCAATGTTAATACTTTTAAGCCCTAATGCTTCCTATCTACAACTAAGTAGAAAATGGCAAGTCGGGGTCTTCCACGAGAAGAGGGATCTTTTCAAGTGTTTAAACATATATAGGGGAAAACATACTAGGCATATACATACATAGATATATATAAAAGCATGTAAACAAGGGGGGTTTTTGGTTGGTTTGATCCTATGTTATCAAATTGAAATACAACAACTAGAAAAGTAAGAGAACTATGCTAATCATGCAATACAACTAAAGATACGATGTAAATGATAATTAACGGAGCCTTGGGGGCAATCGATTTCCACTTCCAAACTTTATATAGCTCATTGATTCATTCACTCATTCAATTACATTTATTGTCTATGGGGAATGTTATCACTTTTCATTCAAAGATCAACATTCATTCCTCCTTAAGTGTAATTTGCAAAGACAAACAACGACTATTTGCCAACTTCATTGATGATCAAACTAGACAAAAAACATCATAGGGGTGTTTCATCAATGGTATTTAACCCAAAGGACCATAGGTTTGATAATAAAAATTCTTCTACCAAAGACATAGTCATTTAACCAAACAAAGCATTCATTAGATTAAACTTAGAACAAACAACATTCAAGGTTCTACCTTTCTTTGCATCTATATAACAAATATGAGAACAAACCACATTAACATACTCATCTAGCAACAATTACTACACATTATACATAAGATGTTCTAAATCCATGATTTTGGATTTCCATATCAAATGAGTTAAGAAATTTACAACTTTCCTAACACCCTAACATTTCAATCTTACAAACATTTCATATAATCAAACAACCCATGGTATAAATGAGGTAAAACAAAACATTAATGGCATCATAAATGCTCTCCAATAAATGTTCATAAATCAACAAACATAGAATCTTACTACAAAAGCTTGGAAGCTTCAATCAATTACTCCCAAGAACTAGATTTAGCTACAAGAGTTCATACTAATTAATGCTAAACAACCAAACCTAATACAAGAGAATTCAAAAGATGAAAATGGAATAAAATAGGATTCTAAACAGTACCAAAAATACAGATGAAGAAGATATGAATGAGAGGAAAGAGAGTGCTATTTATAGTACAAAAAGGATAAGGTGAAATTTTGTCCACCCGCTGGTCGCGACTCGCGACGGGCTTGTCACGACTCGTGATAGTCTCACGACGAGGCCATCGTAACTCACGATGGGTGCCAGAGTTTTGTCCTATTTCCTTTTCTTTTTCTAATGGTACACATTCATCTTTATATCAATTCCTCTCATTTTTCAAGTCGTCAATGTCTCCAAAAATGGTCTTCAATGGCCTCCGGTCTTCATGTCTTCGAAGCAAGTCATCAAAAGTCTTAAAAAATGTGATCTTTAATAGCCTCCGATCTTCATGCCTCCATGTTCTTCCCTTGTCCCGCAAAATCCACTTAGAAGAGGTAAAGGAGCATAAAGTTGCTCTTACCCTTCCTAAGAGAATTTCAAGATAAAACATAAGCTCTTCATAATAAAAGAGCACAAAAGTGACCCAATACAGTATTAAATTATGCTTATAAAATGGATAGATCAAACCTCCCCACACTTAAACCTTACTCTCCCTCGAGTAATAAATGATCAAGCATATGAAGGAAATGACGTATCCACATCCTAACTACTATTCCCCCAAATCAATACCTCACAAAACTCTCAATATCACACATCCCAATGTTAAGGTGAAATGAGAAGTTTCCCACAACCCCTATTCCTAAATCTACCCAAACCATATCAACCCATCAACTCATTGATATCCCTAAAACATCTCCAAATCCCGAATTGACAATCCCAAATCCAATGATACAAGGTTAAGCTAAATACATGTATAAGGTTCAAAACACATGCTCCACTTTATATCAACATATCACCTAAAAACGAAGCATATTAACGATCAAGAATTTCATAACTTACTTCATCTTCTCTTGATAAATTTTCCATTCCTAAAAGTTCCTCAAGATGTCAAGCTACCCGATCCATCTGTATGGTCACCACAACCTTATAACTCCAACGCCGGTAAATGAGTGAACACTTAACGTTTTTCAATTTCTCTCGTTTCCTCTCATTTTTCCTAGGAGCCCTTTTGGGTTTTCATCCTAGCCACACATCATGTTTCTTTGGCTCACATCTCACCTTTTCCCGCACATTTAACCTCTCATTTTTACCTAGGTCATCCTTTCAAGTTTTCGACCTATCTGGGCCCCCAATGTTGCCTAAGTTTCCCTCTCGGGTTTTCAACTTAGCGGGATTCTTTTTATTTTTTTTTATTTTTCATTTTATATTTTTTTTCTTCAAAATTTTCAGCATTTTTCACGTGTCTCCAATCCAAAAAGTAGCAAAGTGCTTTCCAAATGTTAAGGCTAAGAAAGGATCAAAGCCAACATTATGCAAGTACATCAAAAGAAAAACATCCCAAAACAAAAGGGAGAAAATATCCAAAAAAAAAACAAAAGAGTTATGCAAAAGTGTCTCAAATCCCAATCACCTCAAAATAGATACCCCTCCCCATACTTAGAACACTAAATTGCCCCCATTTTAGACAATAGGGAAAACTTGTACAAAGCAAAGTATGGAAAGGGTAAAGATATGGTTCTCACAAAATCACTGATGTGATGAAGAAGGGTCACCTCCAAAATAGCGCTGCTGATACTGTGGTAGTCACTCCGTGCTTCTCAGTCTCCTAGCTCTATACCTCTCTGCTCCCAGATCGGGGCTTAAGACACCACCTGCCTAGGACTACATCTCATGGATGCGAGCTGACAGGTGGTCAATCTCCCCATCCATTTCGATCAAGATCTGGGAGACAAATACATTATGCTCTAATATATTGTTGTCCTGGTGGCGGAATCCATCCTGCATAGTCTTCATCATCCGCTTTTAGAAGTCCAGTGGAGGCTGGGAATAGTGAGGTGGCATATCGTCCTCATGCATTGGCTCTGTCTCTGGTGGAGGATGCGTGGAGTGTTGCTAGGAATGCTGTTGTTGCTATCACTTAGAGGGAGGTAGACTGCTATCATCACGTCGGATAGAAGCTGGGCCAAGGTCATGGAGCTCACATTGGAAATCATCTCTATATGAGGAGTCAGGTGAAATTTCCAAGTCTCCTAGAGGTGTGTCAAATTCCAGCTTCGTCTTGTTAGGTTGAGGAAGTGCCATGAATGTGACCTTCCTCGCGCTATACAACCAATGGAATAGCCCTGTGGTCCATGTGGCACTGAGCATCTCAAATCTAACTAACCTATAAGTAGTGATAATATAGGAATTGCTTCTCCCTAAGCACGGAAATTCAGCCAAAGGAACCAATCCCAAGACCTCTGCTAAAAGGCCTATCATGCCTCTGACCATAATCTTCCCCTTAGGCTTTCCTACCACCTCCATGATTCTCTTCATCCACAACTCTACCCATGGCCCGTATCCTAATTCCTTACTCGTTAAGTGCCACATAAAGTGAATGTCATTGTCTGGTACATTCGTTGGCTCCGCGGAGCAAAGTACTGTGCCAGCCAATAGTTGATGCACATAACGGAGTGCATGGTGGATAATGGCACTACTCTTATCATAAGTGTACTTTGGCCTCATGTTGATGACTTTCCAAAAGTTCATATCATCCTCAATTGATCGCTCCTGGGCATGTGGATCCAGCCTGGCCAGTATCTTTGCGGTGTTGAATCCAAAGGCCTCCTCAATCTGGGAGATGGTCATTTGCTTAGATATATTATCTAAGTGAAAATAAATGTACCTCTCGCATGGTTGATCACCTCTCAGAATGCTTATACGGACTGTGGACAAGAACTCCAGCGTGTACCTCCGGTAAGAGGGCGTGCTCCTACTCACGAACCCTTCTATTCCCCCTTTTGCGAGAAGGCATCTGACAGGCTGAGTGAGCCCAAGAGCATCTAATGTGGGCACGTCGACAAAGCTTATCATCTTGAGTTGATGCCTTTCCAGGGCCTCCCACATTTTTGCATAGGACCCGGTGATCCGGGTAAAACCCATGTACCTATCCATGGGGGGGGGGGGGTACATGGCTCAATTCAAGAGCTGGTGAAGAAGGCATAGGTGGAGCAGTGGTGCGCCTTAGGGGGAGCCTTAGGTCTCTTCGTGAGGGTCATATCTAACAACCACAACAAATAAGTCAAATGCACAGGAATATGTGTATATGCAATAATGCAAATTCATACTCAACCTCAAACTAGTTCATCATCACAAGCCAAATCAAAATCAAGTCAACTAGTTCAAGTCCTAATCACAATTGCATATGAAATCCATATTATGTCCAATAGCCCCATATTCTCAAATTTATGAAGTTCTCACATAGTGTAAATCAATATGCTATATCTCAAAACCATAGTTGTGCTCAACTAGTTTAGCCACCATTAGTACACTCACAATGTCAACAGATCCAACATGAACTCACAATGTGCTTGAATTTAAAGATTTGATCTTTGGATCTGGAGGTTTTGGGTGAAGATCAGACTTTTCGATCTTGAAGTTGGTGATGGAGCGTATTTGATGAAGATCTATCGTTGTTCCATGTAAGTTTTAATCTTTCGTTGATAGATCTAATCTTGATGATTGATGAGGGGTTTATTTATAATGAATCTGTGCGGATTTGTATGGAAGATTATTTGTTTATGGTGGATAGTCAATGTGATGTTCATGTTGGATTGGGAATAGAGATGAATTTGAAGCATGAATTTTTTATAGTATTTAATAGAGTTCATGATGGATCTGTTGAGAGGGCATTCATGTGATCAAGAAGCACATTGTCCATGATTGTTTGCTTTAATTGGAACTTCGACCAGATTGCTATGTTGAATGCCAAGAATTTAAATTTATTTTCTTGACTGATGAACACTCATATGGGATTCAAGATCTTGGGTGTTTTGACTGTTATTGTTCGATGGGGTTGATGGTTTGGGATTAGTCGGATTCAAGACAGATGTTTGGAGATAATTGGTTTAATTGGAATCATTAACGACGGTAGGCCCAAGGTATTTTCCTCGTTGCTTCAAGCTCATGATAATATTCAGTTTCGGATTTGAAGTAAAATTAGAGGTTGGTTTTTCGGATTTCTGATCGGAGGTCGCCGGAAAAACAATTTTCCGGCGATGGAAAAGCATGAAATTGCCTCGGTTCTCTGGCCTTAGACTCGGATTCGTATTTGTTCATGTTTGGGATGAATCTTAGGGCTGGATAAGAGAATTACGGAGTGTTGATTGTGTTGTTTTTGCTCGCCGGAAAAGAGCGTTTCCGGCAAGGAGAAAGGTGTTTGTTTGGCCGGATTGCCTTCTCGGTTTTGGACGTAGAATCTCCTTGTTTTGTTGCTAATTCCGGCTGAAATTGCACAAGGGAAGATGCCCAGATTTTGATAGAATGTTTTCGCAAAATTGACGCGGATTTCGGCGAAAATATCCAGATTCCGGTGACTTCCGTCACTGGAAAATCGCGATGCCAGTGATGGATTGATCTCTGGGTGCTCGACCCGGTTCCCACGCCACCGGGTCAAAATACCCGACCATGGAAAATGGAGCAGCGGCTCCCTTAGGGTTTCAACCCAGTAGGCGGCGGCCGGGTCATATGACCCGATTATGGAGGCGGCCGGATCCTGACATTAAACCCTAGATGATGGGCCAAATTTTGGGCCATTTGAAAAATCAGCTGGGCAAATTTAAATAATGTACACTGGGTTCTCTTATGACCCGGTTTGAACCGGTTGAGGAGCTTCCGGGTCACGCGGCTTTGGAGTTGGGCTGAGTGGGCTGAAAAAATTGGCGGTCCATGGCTTCACACCTGGTGGCGGCTGAGGTTGAAACCCTAGCTTAGGGTATTGGGCCGTGCACTGGGCCAAGAGTATAGCTACTGGGCCGAGAGAATTAATCAAGTGGGTGGGCCGAATTCAAGGGTTATTGGGCCTAATTAAATGGAGTATTTTCAGCTTTCATGCATTCTTCTTGGGGTGAATTTCCTTCATTTTTGGGCCCTAATTTGTGGATTATTGTGGAGTTTTGGTTTTCTCTTTGGGCTAAAATTGTATTTGGTGGATAATTGCATATTTTTCACTTGGAGGGTGGGAGAGCGGCCTTTCTACATTTGGTTGCTCGATCATAGGAGTTGGGTAGTGGATTAATTAATTAGCGTAAGCAAAATTAATTAATCCACTGCTAGTTGGTACTTGGACTTGACGGTTATTACGCGCCCTATGCTTGCGCTACACTTTTTGTGTTAAATTAGCATAAAGCTGTCCATTTGCTCAAAATGGAGTGGGCGATTACACAATCGCCAGGCTTGACGCACGCCGTATAAGTTGTGTCCGTTCTCTCCATCCTTAGGAGGGCTACTTTTAGAGGGATTCACAGGAGCTATTGGCACTACCTATGGCACTCTTGCTCTCTAAATTAGCTTCGGTTCATATCACGAGAATGTTTGAAGGCCAATAACACCCCTCTATCCTCACCTTAGGGGTGTATATGGTAGAAGATGCTCATCCTTTGGCAGTCCTAGCTTCATTCGGATTTAGCAACACCAGCACATCATGGCGACCACTCAAGACCCGAGTACATCACACTCGGCTGCGCTTTTTGCCTACCACTGGCGTCTTCTTCATTACTTTTCTTCAAGACCCGAGACCCGAGTCTCGGTTGCGATGAGGTTTTCGTATGAAGAGCCACTACACATTTCTGGTTGCTATGTATAGGTCCAGATTCACACATCTGGACTTGCAGTTCTTTTTCCCTAGGCTTAGTACTTTCTAGCTTAGGGTTAGCATTTCTTTAGGAATAATTGGGGGGGAGGGGGTACTCGTGTGGGTACTCCCCCCCCCCCTCTCGCTTCTTTTTCCCTAGGTTTTTAGCCTAGGGTTGGATTCTTTTTTGTATTAGGTGGGGTCCTTTTAGGGCTCCACTGCAGGTTCCATCGTCTATACTATTTACCTATTTACTCGACAATGTCAACATTCACGTCCCATGGCTAAACTACCCTAAGAAAAATAAAATTGCAAAGCACAATAACATTTTATCCAAATAACAACTATGTTTAATCAAGGCCAACATGCCTCATATCTAGCATCAGTCACAATCTATTCTCAGCCAAAGCAACACAAATGCACACAATCCAAACTCAAACAAGCACAATACAATCCAAACCGCAACCACGAAATAAGCACAAAATACCCATCAAATTAAATTGCAAGCACAATATATTCACCAAAATCAACCAAGATCCAACAAATCAATTTCTAAGGCATCACACATAATCTACACAATATCCAAAAGAAAATACTGTATACATTTGGAATCATAATTGAAGCTCAATAAAGTGTGGAAATTTACCACTAAGATGCATAGGAAGAAGAAAATAAGAAGCCCAAAATCAATTCGAAATCGAATTGCCTAAAGTGACAAAACCCCCAAATTCTAGGGTTTGTGTTCTTCAAAAAAACATTTTGGTGATTTGTGGGTCGAGATTGGGAAGAAAGGATGGGGTATGGAGTGGTGGTTGTGAGTGGCAGAGAGCTGCTATTAGTGGCGGCAAGTGGCGGTCGCTTGGTGGAGGGAAGGTGGAGGAAGGTGAAGAGCAGACGAAGAGCAGCGGGAGAAGACGAAGAGCAGCGATGGATTGTGGATGTGTTTGTGGAAAAAATGTTTTAGCCCGTTATTTAAAGCAGACTTGTACAACCTTCGCACCTCGTGACGTGTTCCTCGTGACTCATAATGGGAGGTCTCGAGGGGTTTGGGTCTTTCTAGGCTCGAGGATGAACAATGACACCTCGAGGGCTCATGGCTTTGAAGTCTTAAGAGGTTTGGGTCTGGCTAGGCTCGAGGATGAAAGATGACACCTCGAGGGCTCACGGCTTCGAGGTCTCAAGAGGTTTGGCTTGCGACCCCGAGATCTCGAGAGGTTCAGCTCTGGATAGGCTCGAGGATGAAAGATGACACCTCGAAGCCTCGTGGCTTTGAGGTCTTTAGAGGCTGGGCTTTGAGGTCTTGAGAGGCTAGGCTTTGAGGTCTTGAGAGGCTAGGCTCGAGGATGAAAGATGACACCTTGAGGGCTTGAGGCTTCAAGGTCTCAAGAGGTTCAGCTCGCAACCCAACTTGAGGGCTTGCGGCCTCGAGGACCCAAGGTCTCAAGGACTAGTCTTGTGAGGGTGATGTATCTATAGATGATGGACTTTCTGGTTTGGCTCGAGTCGAGGGCTTATCTTGATATAGATGAGGCCGGCTTGCATAGGAAGTTACAATTGGATGAACTGGATGAGGTCCGGAGGGAGTCCTATGAGAATGCCAAAATCTATAAAGAGAAGACAAAGGTGTGGCACGAAAAGATGATCATTAGGAAGGATTTTGACGTTGGTCAAAAGGTCCTCCTATTCCAATCCTGCCTTCGCCTATTCCCACGTAAGTTGAGGTCCCGATGGATTGGTCCTTTTGAGGTGGTTAAGGTATTCCTGCATGGCGCAGTGGAGGGCCTCAAGGTCTCGAGGGGATAATGTCTCAAAGACTGGCCTTAAGAGCGTGATGGTCTTTCTGGTTCAGCTCAATTTGAGGGCTTGTAGCCTTGAGGTCTCGAGGGGATAATGTCTCGAGGGTTAGTCTCGAGAACTGGCCTAGAGAGGATGATAGATTTTCATGTTCAGCTCGAGTTAAGGGTTTAGGGCTTCGAGTTCTCGAGGGGATGATTGACTTTCAGGTTTCGTACGAGTTGAGGGCTTGCTACCTCAAGGTCTCGAGGGGATGATGTCTCGAAGGGCTATTAGGATTATGGGTTTGACTGGTCTCAAGAGGGTGATGTCTCGAGGGATCATGACGAGGCCCTCGCGAGGCTATCGCGACTCACAAAAAGTGGAGGTCTGGAGCTGAATTTCAACACAAGATTTCTAATTACATCGCAACTTGCAACCACTCCATCACTAGTCGCAATGAGGCCCTCGCGAGGCCATCACGACTCGCGAAAAGTAGAGGTTGAGACCTCAATATTTAGAAAAAATCCCTGATTTGGTCGCGACTTGCGACCACTTCTAACCTGGTACTTCTCTTGGCCAAGTATTTCCTTCTTCACTCCAAGCATTTATCCCTTCAAAAGTCCAATGCCCTAGCTTCAAAATTGCTACAAAATCATGGGAAAAAAACCCATGAAAAGCATAAAGAAAACAATGAAACTTAATGAAAAAATCCAAAACCAAACAACATCAACGGAAAGTCATGAATGGTGATCCGGATGATCAAAACCAAGTTTATGTAACATCGTTAGCATGACTTACTCCCTTTTCTTGGGTTTTAGTCACAAACCAGATCGAGGAGATCAACGTCCTCTCCTTTTTCCAGCACAAAATTCTCGTGGTAAGATTTCAAACATTGTCCGTTAACCTTGAATGTATTAAACTTAGCTCAATCGCCCAGTAAGCCTTATGTTGAATTTCCACCGGCAGATGACCGGGCTTACCAAACACTAACAGGTATGATTACATACTGATTGGTGTCTTTTAAGCCATCCTATATGCCTACAAGGCATCATTCAATCGAGAACTCCAATCATTTCGTTTAGGGTTAACCATTTTTTGAAGGATGGACTTGATTTCTCGATTGGAAACTTTGTCTTGCTCGTTGGTTTGTGGGTGATAGGCAATGAATGTCTTGTGAGTGACTCCATACTTCTTCAAGAGTGCCGCTATGGTCCGATTGCAAAAATGGGTGCCATGGTCACTAATCAAGGCTCGGGGTACCCCAAACCTAGAAAAGATGTGATCTTTCAGGAATTCTATAACCACTTTAGAATTTTCAGTCCTAGTGGGTTTTGCTTCAACTCACTTTGACACATAATCAACGGCAAGAAGAATGTATGTAAAGCCATAAGAACAAGGGAAAGGTCCCATGAAGTCAATACCCCAAACATCAAATATTTCACAATATTGCATAGCTTTTTGGGGCATCTCATTTCTAGATGAGATATTTCCTACTCTTTGACACTTGTCACAAGCCTTACAAAATATGTATACATGCTTATTCAAAGTAGGCCAATAAAAACTACTTTCTAAGACTTTCCTAGCTGTCCTTTTAGCTCCAAAATGACCCCTGCATGCATAAGAATGACAAAAAGTGAGAATTGAATGCCCTTCATTATTAGGGATGCATCTCCTAACAACTTGGTCTACACAAAGCTTGCACAAAAAGAGATCATCCCACACATAATATTTAGCATCGATCTTTAGCTTATCTTTCCGTGCTTTAGAAAAGTGAGGAGGAAATTTACCAGAGACAAGAAAGTTCACAATGTCGGCATACCATGGTTGGAGGTCCCTGATAGCGAACAATTATTCATCGGGGAACTCCTCACGCAGTTGTTCCTTCATTAATAGATTTACCTCATTATCTTGGCAGGGTACCAACCGACTTAGGTGATCAGCTATGAGGTTCTCCGCGCCTTTCTTGTCTCGCACCTCTAACACAAATTCACTCAGGAGCAGGATCCACCAAATCAATCTTGACTTGGCCGAAGCGGTGTATGGTCAGTGTACACAATAACTTTTGTACCAAGCAAGTAAGATCAAAATTTTTCCAAAAACAATACCACTGTTAGAAACTCCTTTACGGTGGTGGAATAGTTTCTTTGGGCTTCATTAAGAGACATAGATGCATAGTAGATGGCGTGAGGCACTCTGCCTACCCTTTGACCAAGCACCGCTCCAACGGCATAATCACTAGCATTATACATAATCTCAAAAGGAAACAACCAATCTGGGGGTCGTATAATAGGGGCCAAAACTAACCTTCCTTTCAATGTATCGAAGGCCCCTTTACAACCCTCATCCATCACCTATTCTACCTCTTTTCGCAACAACTTTCATAAAGGAGTTGCTTACTTCAAGAAGTCCTTGATGAATCGACGATAGTATCCTGCATGGCCAAGAAAAGAGCGCACTTTGCACACATTAGTAGGATAAGGCAAAGTTTGAATTGTGTCTATCTTTGCCTTGTCAACCTCAATACCCTTAGAGGAGACAACATGGCCTAAAACAATACCTTGCTTTACCATAAAATGACACTTCTCATAATTTAACACAAGATTAGTATCGATGCAACATTTAATAACTTGTGCCAAATTTGCTAAACAGTTGTCAAAAGAATTACCATGAATGATGAAATCATCCATGAATACCTCGATAAAATTTCAAAAAATTCTGAGAAAATGCTTACCGTACACCTTTGGAAAGTTGGGGGTGTTACATAACCCAAAAGGCATTCGCCGATAATCAAACGTACCAAAGAGGCACGTGAAGGTGGTCTTTTCTTGGTCTTCCAGAGCGATAGCCACTTTAAAATACCACGAGTACACATCCAAAAAGCAATAGAAGGGGTGGCTTTCTAACCTCTGAAGCATTTGATCTATGAATGGCAACAGGAAGTGATCCTTCCGGGTTTTCGCATTAAGCCTCCGGTAGTCAATGCAAATGCGCCACCCATTATGAACTCGGGTGGGCACCATTTCTCTCTTCTCATTTTCAACCACCGTCACCCCACTCTTCTTGGGTACCACTTGAGTTACCCACTTGCTATCCGAGATTGGATAGATCATGCCCGCTTGGAGTAACTTGAGGATTTCCGCCTTCACCACCTCCATCATAGGTGGGTATATACAGCGTTGGGGTTGCTGGACAGGTTTTGCATCTTCTTCCTACAAGATTCTATGCATGCAAGTGGATGGACTTATGCCTTTGATGTTAGCAATAGTTCATCCATTTGCTTCCTTGTTCTCCTGCAACACCACCATCAACTTTTCTTCTTACTCCTTGGTTAGCTTGCTTGAAATGATGACCGGAAACATCAACCCTTCCCCGGGAAGTGCGTGCTTGAGGTCACTTGCCTACGATTTAAGCTAAATCACCGAAGCTTTCCCAAGTGATGGGAGGAATTCTGGTTCTTCGGGTTCCTCTAAGACTATAGGGTCGGGACTTTGCACCACTTCCTCAAGAATGCTTAACTCCTCAATGCTTCCTTCGAGTTAGTACTCATGGAATACACAAGACATGCATTTTCAACATCATTTTCGAAAGAAACTAACCAGGAATCATCACCACTAAATTCAAAAAAATCTTTCACCACATTGTCAACAAAATCAATAGCATGGAAAGAATACTCTTCAAGAGGATACTTCATAGAGTCATTTATGCTAAAATCTACTTTAATCCCATCAAATTCCATGGTGAGGGTACAATTATACACATCAATGATGGTCATAGAGGTCTTCAAAAATTACCTCCCAAACAAGATTGGGGCAGCATGTTTATCATGCTCCATTTCTTGGATATAAAAATCCGTGGGGAATATTAAGGGATCCACCCTAACCAACACATCCTCGATGATACCCTTAGGATACGCACTAGAACGATCAATTAGTTGGATCACCACCCCGGTTTTGTGCAAAGTACCAAGATTGAGGCTTTCATACAAAGAATAAGGAATCACATTTATCGATGCACCTAAGTCAAATATTGCATTTTGAAAATGTGTATTTCCTATCATGCAAGAGATCATGAACATGCCGGGATTTATCGTTTAGCACAAAGCGGAGACATGTTCACTTCTCCCCTTTTTAAGCATGTTCTTCGTTCTTTCTTTCCTATTTACTACACATAATTCTTTCAAAAATTTTGCATAGCTAGGAACTCGTTCAATCGTATTCAAAAGAAGGATATTTATCCCACACCTACGAAAGACTTCATAGATGTCCTTGTTGGATTCCTTCCTCCTTTTGTCTTTTAGAGGTAAACAGGTAAATAGTATAAACAGTGGAACCCACGGTAGAGCCCTAAGAGAGCCCTACCAAATACAAAACTAGTCCAACCCTAGGTTACTTTGATGAACCTAGGGAGCAATACAAAACATAATCCAACCCTAGGCTAGAAACCTAGGGAAAAAGAAACGAGGGGGGGGGGGTACCCAGATGAGTACCTCCCTCCCCCCCCAATTATTTTGAAGGAAATGCTAACCCTAAGCTAGAAAGCACTAAGCCTAGGGAGAAATAACTGCAAGTCCGGATATGTGAATCGGGACCTCTACATAGCAACCAGAATTGTGTACTGGCTCTTCATATGAAATCCCCATCGCAGCCGAGACATGGGTCTCGGGTCTTGAAGGGAATAATGAAGAGGACCCTGTAGTGGTCAAAAAAGCACAGCCGAGTGTGGTGTACTCGGGTCTTGAATGGTTGCCATGGTGTGTTGGTGTTGCTGCATCCGGATGAAGCTGGGACCGCCAATAGAGGAGCAGCTTCTACCATATACACCCCTAAGTTGAGGAAAGAGGGATGTTATTGGCCTTCAAACGTTCTCATGATATGGACCGAGACTAATTTAGAGGGCAAGAGTGCAGTAGGCAGTGCCAATAGCTCTTGTGAATCCCTCTAAAAATAGCCCTCCTAAGGATGGAGAGAACAGACACAACTTGTACGGCGTGCGTCAAGCCTGGCGATTCTTTAATCGCCCACTCCATTTTGAGCAAATGGACAGCTTTATGCTAATTTAACACACAAGGTGTAGCGCAAGCATAGAGCACATAATAACCATCAGGTACAAGTAACAGCTTGCAGTGGGTAAATTAACTTCTCGTGAGGTAATTAATTAACCCACTACTCAACTCATATGACCATGCAACCAAATTTAGAAAGGCTACTCTTCCATCCTCATCAATCCACCAGATTAGATATATCAACAACAGGTTGAAGCTTACTTGGAGCAATGACAGGTCTTCATCTAATTCGTTCGTTAACATATTCAGGATCCAAAGATCAAATCTTCTAGTTTAGGCATAGAACATACACCGAAAGATGCCCACTTTGAATCAAGGAGAGAAGCTGGAAGAAAATCGGCCCCGGAATTTTGGAGAAGGACTGCGTCCTTTTTTCTGTCCGGATATTATCTCTAACTATATTTTTGTGAGTTCTTTTGGCGTAGTTTGAAAGTAGTTTACCTTGTCAGCCCAAAGTTTAGTCTGAAATTTACTGCACCCAAAGGAGAATCTATTCGAATACCTTAAACCCTCGAGGGCCTCCCACTGAGCACTCGGAAGTTTCCAGTACTCGAATGGTCTCCTCGAGGTCTCGAACAACTTCAGTACTCGAACACCTTAAAAACCTCGAGGGCCTCCCACTGAGCCCTCGGAGGCTTCCAGTACATGAATGGTCTCCTCGAGGTCCCGAACACCTCCAGTACTCGAAATTCCTTCTCGAGCACTTCACCTTCCCTTCCAGTACTCGAGGCAAAGCACTCAAACACCTTCAACCCTCGAATGCCTCCCACTTAGCAATCGAACACTTCCAATACTCAAATGATCCCCTCCAGTACACGAACACTTCCAGCACTCGAGTTTCCATGTCGAGCACTCGAATACTTTAAAACCTCCAATCCCTCCACTTAGATCTCGAAGGCTTTCAATACATGAATCGTCGCCTCTAGAACTCGGACACTGCTAGTCCTCGAGTTGCCTTATCTAGCCTTCGAATACCTTCAGCTCTCGAATTCTCCAAGGTATTAGTCCTCGAGAACCTGCTAACCTCGAATGCCTCATATTGTGCCATCGAAGGCTTCCAACACTGAAATGGCCCCTTCGAGCACTCGAACACCTACTGTACTCTAGTTCCTGCATCTATCTATCCTCAAACCATCCTTGAGGGGCGGAACACGTGATGTTTTCAAATGCCATGTCGAGCACTCGAAAGCCTTCAGAGCTCGATTCCTTTGAAGTATCCTTCAGTCCTCGGACCGTCCTTTCATCATCGAACCATCCCTCAACTTGAATGGCCCATCTATCTCTTCCATGCAAAGTTCAATGCAGACCAGTAGTAAATCAGAGTTCATAGTGTAGAACATAGCCTATCGGTGTCAGTACCCAATAAATCAAGTAAACAAGACCAGTTAACTGTGCACTAGCAAGGTTTTGAACACATGCTAGGCCGGTCGGGTGCCCGGGGTTTGGGTACAAGTTTACCCAGATGGATTAGGTGCTTTATCGATCACTAACACTCTTCACGTGTGTGAAACCCATCAATACTCTTAGCCTCTGATGAACTTCATATTACTGTCCTCAATCCATCTATCCTCAGACCACCTGCATCTGGCCGGAATCCGTGAAAAATTTCTCTACGAATGAGACTTTGCTTCTCTTCTGATCTTGATCCGGTAATTGTCACGAGATTGATAAACCAAGACATGACCTTGGGCACGTTGTCACTGATGATTCTGTTGAAAACAATCCATCATGGTTGGCCGGCTTCACTCCAACACATCAGGACCTCTCCTAACATCCATTTTTTGAATCTGACTAGCCCCCAGGCATATACTTCATCCAGCAATAACATTCCAATACGCCAAATCAAGATTACCCTACAAAGTTCAATGTAGACCAATAATAAATCCAAGCTTGTTGCGTAGAACATAGCCTGTCGGTGCAAGTACTAATGAAACCAAGTAAACGATGCCGGGCAGTGTCCGGGATCTGAGCACAAGCAAGGCTGGGGGGGTGGTCCCAGGTTTTGGTCACAAGCAAGGTCGGAAAAAGACCAGTTAACAGTGCACTAGTAAGGCAGGGGAACACATGCTAGGCCGGTCGGGTTCCCAGTTTTTGAGCACAAGTTTACTCGGATGGATTAGGGGCTTCACCGATCACTAACACTCTCCACGTGTGAAACATATCAATACTCTTAGCTTGCAATGAACTTAATAATACTAGCCTTCACCACAAAATGTAGTCCATGTGAAGCTGCATCCGATCCTTCGAATTGGTCTCATCTACCAAAAAGTACAGCCCAGCATTTCCAGGGATAACCACATAAATACAGAGTTGTGTGCAGTCAAAGTCCACATAGACTCAAATACTTTAAATTAATAGCACACGCACAACAACATTTTTCCCACAGAGAATAGCATACACCGAGGATCAACCCCATGGATTTTTCATGGGGACAGGAACAGAATACTACATGAAACAGAGTACCTCCACATCAATTCACAGAGCTCCACTTCAAACTACTCCAGCTGAGGACAACCCTACAGCCGCCTGCACAACAAGTTCATCCTCCTAATTTGGCTCACAATTCCGCACAAAATTTGTGCCAGAAATTCATCCGTTTAAATTTGCACTAGATAGTCCACACTATATTCAGAAAATTTAGCATACAAGTCCACAGAATAGAGAGCAAGACTTCACAGGAGTTTGCCAAGCTCTGCTCATCAGTAATCCAGATTGAAGACCGAAGTCTTCAATCCAAGCTTGCAATAGGATCGGATCTGGGCAGGGTCTGTTACCATCTTCCTCCCTCCTTCTCCATATTTGGGGACCGATGTGCGGCTCAACTTCTGAAGAAAAACCATCCGAGTTCCCGAAGTTCAAAGTCAAACTTCAGGGACCCTAAAGCTCCAATCTTGAGGACCGGACGGTAAGTCCTCATCCCAGAAGACCCATAAAGTGTATATGGGTTATTGACAACAAGGGCCTCCTCCAAAATACGAACTTCGAGAGAAACCCAGGTCAGATTTCTCTGCTTCAACAAGGCCAGGATGGAGGTCCTCTTCAAGGAAGACCCCTTATCAGGATGTGGGTTTCCAAGATCCAAGATCGAAAGGTCGATCTAGCTCCAACTTCCGAGAGAAAGCTTGCATAGAAAAGTTTGCTAGAAACCCAGATCTGGTTTCAAAACTCCGCGAAAAGGGACGAACCGTACATCAAAAGATTCCTGGCGAGGAGCCCAACATTAATGTCGGACTCCTCGCTGGAGGGGAAGGGCAGCGGGAGAGAAACCTGTGGAAAACTGACCACGATGAACAGTGGCGAGGCTGCGCCTCTTTTTTCGCCTCAGAATTTTTTTCCTTTTGTCTTTTAGAGTAAATAGGTAAATAATATAGATGGTGGAACCCACGGTAGAGCCCGAAAGGAGCCCTACCAAATACAAAACAGAATCCAACCCTAGGCAAGAAACCTAGGGAAAAAGAAGCGGGGGGGAGCGGGGGGGGGGGGAGGGGGATACCCAAATAAGTACCCCCTCCCCCCCCCCCAATTATTTTTTAATGAAATGCTAACCCTAAGCTAGAAAGTACTAAGCCTAGGGAGACAGAACTGCAAGTCCAGATGTGTGAATCTGGACCTATACATAGCAACCAAAAATGTGTACTGGCTCTTCATATGAAAACCTCAACGCAGCCGAGACTCGGGTCTCGGGTCTTGGAGAAAATAGTGAAGAGGACGCCAGTGGTAGACAAAAAGCGCAGCCGAGTGTGGTGTACTCGGGTCTTGAATGGTCGCCATGATGTGCTGGTGGTGCTGAATCCGAATGAAGCTAGGACCGCCAAAGGAGGAGCAGCTTCTACCATATACACCCCTAAGGTGACGATAGAGGGGTGTTATTGGCCTTCAAACGTTCTCTTGATATGAACCGAGACTAATTTAGAGGGCAAGAGTGTCATAGGCCGTGCCAATAGCTCTTGTGAATCCCTCTAAAAAATAGTCCTCCTAATGATGGAGAGAACGGACACAACTTATACGGCGTGCGTCAAGCCTGGCGATTCTGTAATCGCCCACTCCATTTTGAGCAAATGGACAGCTTTACGCTAATTTAACACAATAAAGTGTAGCGCGAGCATAGAGCGCGTAATAACCGTCAAGTCCGAGTAACAACTAGCAATGGATTAATTAATTTCACGTACGCTAATTAATTAATCCACTACCTAACTCCTATGATCAGGCAACCAAATGTAGAAAGGCTGCTCTCCGACCCTCCGAGGGAAAATATGCAAATATCCACCCAATACAATTTTAGCCCAAAAATAAGGCCAAAACTCCACAAGAATCCACAAATTAGAGCCCAAGAATGAAGGAAATTCACCCCAAGAATAATGCATGTAAGCTGAAAAATACTCCTTTTAATTAGGCCCAAGAACCCTTGAATTCGGCCCATCCACTTAATTAGTTCAATAGGCCCAGCAGTTGCACTTTCGGCCCAGCTCTTGGCCAGCTTTCGGCCCAGCTCACGCCCCAGTACCCTAAGCTAGGGTTTCAAACATAGCCGCCACAAGCCATTGCCCGAGTTAATTTATTTCTGCCCAGTGGCACGGCCCAAATCCGAAGCCGCGTGACCCGGTTTTCAACCGGTTTTCAAACCGGGTTATAAGAGGACCCGGTTTGCATTATTTAATTCAGCCCAAATATTTTCCAAACGGCCCAAACCTTGGCCCATCATCAAGGGTTTAATCCCAAGATCCGCCAACCTCCATGACCGGGTCATATGACCCGGCCGCCGCCAAATGGGTCGAAACCCTAATGTAGCCGCTGCTGCATTCTCCATTCTCGGGTATTTTAACTCAGCGGCGCGGATAACCGGGTCGAGCGTCCAGATCCACCTTGCCGCCGGATTCGCGGTTTTCCGGCGCCGGAACCGCCGGAATTTTCACCGGAATCTGGAAATTTTTGCCGGAATCCGCGAAGATTTTGCAAAAAATTCAATCAAAATCTGGGCATTTTTCCAAGTGCAATTTCGGCCGAATTTAGCAACAAAAACACCTCCAAATCCGACATGTGCTATCCGGCCAAAAAGCTACCATACACCTCGCCGGAAACTCGTTTTTCCGGCGAGCAAAACAACAAAATCACCATCCTTTTGTTCTCTTTTTTCCAGCCCTAAGATGCATCCCAAACATGAACAAATACGAATCCGAGTCTAAGGCCATAGAACCGAGGCAATTTCATGCTTTACCATCGCCGGAATAGCATTTTTCCGGCGACCTCAAAAACCAACCTCCTAATTAACTTCACATCCTCCCTTGTGCGATTTTCGAACGAATTTAGCACCAAAAACAAGGAACTTACTCCACCAAATCCGAGCATGTGCCATCCGACCAAACAAATTACTTTCTCTTGCCGGAATCACGTTTTTCCGGCGGGCAAAAAACAACCAAATCAACACTCATTTATTCTCGTTTCCAGCCTTGAGATGCTTTCTCAAGCATGAAGAATTATGAATCTGAGTCCAGGGACAGAGAATCGAGGCTATTTCATGCTTTAAACCCGCCGGAATGGCATTTTTCCGGCGACCTCCAAACGAAAAATCCATCCTTCACAAAAAATCTGCTCCTCCATTCATCTAGATCTGAATATTATCATGAGATTGAAACAACGAGGAAAATACCTTGGGCCTACCGTCGTTAATGATTCCAATTCAACCAATTATCTCCAAACATCTGTCTTGAATCCGACTAATCCCAAGCCATCAACCCCATCAAACAATAACATTCAAACACCCAAAATCTTGAATCCCACATGAGTGTTCATCAGTCAAGAAAATAAATTTAAATTCTTGGCATGAAACATAGCAATCCGGTCGAATCTCCAATTAAAGCACACAATCATGGACAGTGTGCTGCCTGATCACATGAATGTCATCTCAAAAGATCCATGAATTCTTCCAAATACTAATAAAAATTCATGCTTCAAATTCATATCTACTCTCAATCCAACATGAACATCACATTGACTATCACCATAACCAAATAATCTTCCATACAAATCCGCACAGATTCATCATAAATAAACCCCCCATCAATCATCAAGATTAGATCTATCAACGAAAGATTAAAACTTACTTGGAACAATGATAGATCTCCATCAACTACGCTCCATCAACAATTTCAAGATCGAAAAGTCTGATCTTCACCCAAAAACCTCCAGATCCAAAGATCAAATCTTCAAATTCAAGCGCAAATCATACCTCGAAAGATGCCCGGCGAGGAATCCAACATTAATGTCGGATTCCTCGCCGGAAACTCTGAATCATAGGAGAGAAACTGGAAGAAAATCGGCCCCGGGAAGTCCGGAGAAGGGCTGCGCCCTTTTTTCTCTCCAGAGAGTATTTCTCCTATTATTCCCTTTTGTCTTTTAGAGCTTCTAGGAATGGTGGCTCTGGCACATATGGAGGAATCTCCACTACTCTTTCCTTCTTGTGAGGGGGGATGAAAGTTCAGAAATGGAGGTTGATTTCTCAACGGTGATCTCCTCTTCCTTCCTCTTTCCCTTTCTCGCTTGCTCATTCGCCTTCTCCTCGTTCTTCTCTTTCCCTTCTTTCTCAAGAATTTCAAGCTTCCTAGGTTCTTCCTCAACAACTTCACCAACCGTGGTAGAGCAAACCTCTTTACCACTTCTCAAAGTGATAGCACTTGCATTTTGTCGAGGGTTGATCTCCGATTGGGAGGGTAGCTTACCCCTTTCCCGGCCTTCCATCTGATTCACCACTTGAGCTATTTGGCTCACTTAAGTTTCCAAGTTCTTAATACTTGCCTTGGCTTCATCTTAGAATTTCTCTTTTTTTCGCACACATTCCCAACCGGTGAATGGCTTGCATCACCTCATCCTTTGTTAGCCCCGAGCTCTCCCCTTGGTCTCGGGGTTTGTCTTGGAGCCTTTGAAATTTTTGTTGAGCTGGCCTATATTTTTATTGAGGTGGCCAATATGGTTGATGGTTTAGGATTCCTTGAGGGTTTCCATACCGAAGATTCGGGTTATCACAATTTCCCAAATTGTACGGACGGTATTGGTACCCTTGATAACCTTGGTAGCCTGGGTTACCTTGGTAGGCTTGCCCACCTTGATATCCCTGGTTGCCTTGGTAGCCTTGATTCCCTTGATAGCCCATGGCACTTACCTCTTCAACATAATCCTCTTCCAAAGTGGGGCAAGTGTCCATAGGATGCGCCAAGTAACAAATTTCATACAATTTAACACGTGGCGCATTCCCCGGCTTCATCATTAATAGTTTGACCATAGATGCAAGGGCCGAGACTTGTTCCTCAAGCTTTCCACTATTTGAAGAATCACTTGCGGGCATTGGATTTCTCCTTCTCAAATTGGCCCTTAATTTAAAGTTTCTCGATTCTTCCGCTAGCTCTTCATAAAATTGCATAGCTTTGGAGGATGTTTTATTTCCAGAGTTCCACAACAAGAACTCCTTACCAACCTTTGATCTTCATCAAGAAGGCCATTGAAGAAGTAATAAACCAAATCCCCCTCTGAATAACTGTGATAAGGGCAACTTGCGAGAAGCTTCTTAAACTTCTCTCAATAGTCAAAGAGAGATTATTCATGCCAGGCGGCGGATCTAGAGGCCGGAAAGTATTCGGCTAGAAACTTCGTTTTCATATCAAGCAACCTCTTAATGCTCTTGGGCGATAGGTAGTGGAGCTATCTCTTGCACCATCCCACAGTGTGAACAGGAATGCCTTCAACTTATAGAAATATTTGTCCACTCCATGGGGGATCGTACCACCACACAAGAAGTGAAACTCAATGAGGTATCTGTTAGCATTCTCCCCTTGCCTACCAAGGAAGATGGGTAGCATGTTGATGAACCTGGTCTTTAGTTCAAAGTGCCCGTTTGGTCCAACCATGGGATACTCGATGCACATCGGTTGTTGATCGAGGTTGGGGGCCATCATGTCTCTTAACAAAGCTTTCCCCAAAGGAATATCTCTTTTGTGGAGAGGACGAGCTTGTCCTTGGAGAGGAGGAAGATGAGGTCTTCCTTCCGGATGCTCATCTTCGTGCTCAAGTGGATGTTACATAGAGGAAGATATATCCACCAAATGGTGAGTAGGAGGGGTGTTATTCACACTTTCCAAAGAAATCCTCCTAGCCCATCTCAAATTCAACTCTAACTCGGGGTCGCAGTGTAAGGGTTTTTGTGAAGAAGATCACGTATAAACCATACACCAAGAACTCGAACAATACGTCTCCAAACCAAGTGAAAATGGAAAATCAACTAAGAAATCAAAGTAAACGCAAACTAACAAATATTTACAGATAGCATATAATCACACATAATATGGCCAAACACTTAAAAATAAATGCCTCTTCCCCAGCAGTGGCGCTAAAATTTGGGAGGTCATCATCGTACCTCTCAAAGTTAATACTTTTAAGCCCTATTGCTTCCTATCTACAATTAAGTAGATAATTGAAAGTCGGGTTGATACTCGAGAAGAGGGATTTTTTCAAGTGTTTAAACATATATAGGGGAACACATACTAGGTATATACATACATGGATATATACATATAAGCATGTAAACAAGGGGGGTTTTTGGTTGGTTTGATCTTAAGTTATCAAATTGAAATACAACAACTAGCAAAGCAAGAGAACTGTGCTAATCATGCAATACAACTAAAGATACGATGTAAATGATAATTAACGAAGCCTTGGGGGCAATCGATTTCCACTTCCAAACTTCATATAGCTTATTGATTCATTCACTCATTCAATTACATTTAATGTCTATAGGGAATGTCATCACTTCTCATTCAAAGATCAACATTCATTCCTCCTTAAGAGTAGTTTGTAAAGACTAACAACAACCATTTGCAAACCTCATTGATGATCACACTAGACAAACAACATCATAGGGGTGTTTCATCGATGGCTTTCACCCAAAGAACCATAGGTTTAATAATAACAAGTCTTCTACCAAAGACATAGTCATTTAACCAAACAAAGCATTCATTAGATTAAACCTAGAACAAACAACATTCAAGGTTCAACCTTTCTTTGCATCTATATGACAAATATAAGAAAAAACCACCTTAACATACATATCTAGCAATAATTACCACACATTATACATAAGAAGTTCCAAATCCATTCTTTTGGATTTCCATATCAAATGAGTTCAAAAATTTGTAACTTTCCTAACACCCTAACATTTCAATCTTACAAACATTTCATATACTCAAACAACCCATGGTTTAAATGAGGTAAAATACAACATTAATGGCATAATAAATGCTCTCTAATAAATGTTCATAAATGAACAAACTTAGAATCTTACTACAAAAGCCTAGAAGCTTCAATCAATCGCTCCCAAGAACTAGATTTAGCTACAAGAGTTCATAATAATTAATGCTAAACAACCAAACATAATACAAGAGAATTCAAAGATGAAAATGGAAGAAAATAGGGTTCTAAGAGTACCAAAAATGCAGATGAAGAAGATATGAATGAGAGGAAAGAGAGTGCTATTTATGGTACAAAAAGGATAAGGTGAAATTCTGGCCACCCATTGGTTATGACTCGCGACGGGTGCCATTGTAAATCACAAGGGTGCCAAAATTTTGTCATGTTTCCTTTTCTTCTTCTAGTGGTACACATTCATCTTCATAGAAATTCTTCTCATTTTTCAAATCTCAATGTCTCCAAAAATGGTCTTTAATGGCCTCCGGTCTTCATGTCTTCGAAGCAAGTCTTCAAAAGTCTTCGAAAATGTGATCTTTAATGGCCTCCGGTCTTCATGCCTCCATGTTCTTCCCTTTTCACACAAAATCCACTTAGAAGAGGTTAAGTAGCGTAAAGTTTCTCTTACCCTTCCTAAGAGAATTTCAAGGTAAAACACAAGCTCTTGACAATAAAAGCGTACAAAAGTGACCCAAAATGGTATTAAATTATGCATATAAAATGGACATATCACATACTTCGGAATATTGTATTCAATTACAAAAGAAAAGCTTCTTAGGTCTATAGCGCTAGGATTGACTAACTTTAGAAGAAGAAGGGGATGAAGTGCAGACAACAATAGCAACCTCCTCCTTGCTTACAGAATGAACGGAAGCATTGCCGTTCAAATCACCCTCAAGTTTTTCATCATCGTTAAGATTAGAAGTATGCTCAGGAATGTGACCCACAGGACTGGAGGAACTAAAGGGAAGGTTCTCAGAGTAGTCAATCGCGCACTTCTTCAGCTCAGCTGCAGAAGGAAAAGTAGGAAGACCGGCGAGATGTGATAGTAGTGCACAATAATAACCGTTATCGGAAATTCTCTGAAGGAAACCCTTGTTAAAAGTTTGTCTATTGTACAAAAACCTTTTTGGCCTTAGCCAACCTAGGCATCTTATCAACCTTCGCAATAGGATTTAACTTCTGCAACTTGACCAAGGCCTCGCGATAACCAATGGTGCAAGCATTAGTCAAGACCTCCTTGAAAAAAGCATAAATATATTTGGTCTCCACAAGGCAGTCAACCATAACCTGAGGGTATCCGGGCGAAGCAAGACCGTTCGTCCGTATCTCTTCCAACTGGGAGTACATTTTCACCATCTCTTTCTCAACGGCCAAAGCTCGATCTCCAGCAACACGCGCTCGCTCCTTGGCATCTTTAGTAGTAGTCCTCATAACAGCACACTCTACCTTGCTCGTCTGCAGCTCCTCCAGCATTGCGCCATCCCCTTTAGCAAAATCAGCAACCCGCTCAGTAACAAGTTGCAGGCTCTCACCAACCTTAGATTCAAAGAAAGCTAAAAATAAGAGCGGGTATACAATAAGGAAACCCAATTAAAAAATGATAATATTTCAAGGGAACAAGAATATACCACAATCATTGTTTCAGAAAGGGATAATTTAGAAAGCACAGAGGGAATAGTCCCTTCAACAATCAAATCATGGATTAGCATATGAGGGTGTGGAGGAGGATGGCTAGCATGCCCTTTCTTATTAACATGCTCCAATGGCGTGGAGGTACCATCGGTTTGTTCCTTACGCTTCCTCCGGTGAGCTGTTTCATTGGAAGCCGGATCACGACCTCCTTTAGAGTCTTTGATAATCGACCCAGAGGCTATGGGCTAAAGGACAACTCCAGTAACCACCTCTTGATGGATTACAACCTTAGAATTGTTAGTACCTCACTAGCCCGAGTCTCTATATCATCGTTCTCATCCTCAAAAAGTAAGTTCCTCTTAGCGGAGCATCGGGTTACATCCATATCTACAACTTAACACACAAAGAGAGTCGGGTAAACATGCAAACATAGAAGAAAAATAGAAACAAACACAAACAGAACCAAGCTGAGCATTGCAGAAACAACCAAATAAACGACAAGTAAAAAACCTTTGCTTAAAGAACTAGTAGGGCGAAGTGAGATGGAATGCTGGCTAAGTGAAGCTACAACCTCTGACTCAGCATTTAGAAGAACCCCAGCCTTAGGAAGTTTAGATTTAGGAATGCTATAGTTCCAAATAGAGAAAGATGGCCCACTATCATTACCAAGTTTTATATAGAAATCTTTTTTCTGCCAAACTCCACAATTATTTGGGAACCCACTAACGAACTGAATAGTGGGGATCAAAGGATAAAGGGTGAACTCATCAGAGCAGTTTTTTACTTTACGAAGATGGTAAAGGTTGCATAACAAGTCAATGGAAAAGGGAATGCTAGTTGTTTTGCATAGAGGATAGAAGAAAACAAAAATTGATAAAGCTTTAGGGGCGACCGACATAAAGAAACTTTATAGTGAGAAAGCATATCCAACACATGTTGGGGCAAGGGAAAGGAAAGCCCGAACTTAAGGTAATATAAATAATAGGAAACGCAATTGGATGGAGGAGTGTGAACACTTCCAGAGCTCGTAGGTGCACTAAGGTCGTAAGAATGTAAAAAAGGTAAGCTATTTTTCATATCCTCAACATAAGAATTAGTGAGGAGGCTACTGATAATTGAAGAACTGCCAAGGTGGTCGAAATCCTCCCCAAAATCAACACTGGTTTCACAGACAATTGGCACAAAGACTCCAACATTGTTAGACGCAGACATTGAAAAGTTTAAGATCCCTAAAATCCAGACAAATGCGGCATTAATTGAAACAATAAAAGCTAGAATGGACCATTTCGGCCAAAATCCAGAGGATAAACACAGTGCCAGAGAAGAAAACTAATAGATCAACTCAACTACAATGGAAACAAGTTACTCTACAAAAATAAAGCTGTACAGGTTGAGACCTACACAAATCGACTGGTTTAGCGCGGAAGACGATAAATTTTTTGAGCAATAAAGAAGATGATAGAAGACGAAATAATCTGAATCTATGTGAGGTTTTAATTAAAGACAATAAAGAGCCAAGAGAAAAAAAAAGATTATTACTCAATCAAGACAGCCTGACACAAAGTAAGTTACCTTTTTGGGAACCGGAGAAGGCAGCACTAGTAGTACACTGAATATGGATAGCCTTCAAAGCACAAGTTTCAAGGTAATTATAAGAAAAGGAAACTGAACCGACTGAGGAGTGAATTGCATAGTGAACATCGAATACAAAGGAGCGAATCTTGGTTGCAAGATTGTAATAACTAATCACCTGTGGGACACAAAATTATTCAAAAGTTTAAAGTTCAAATGAATCCATGATTGATCAAAATTAGAATACACAACCAAGAAGCAAACAACACTTCGCAAAAGCAATTCACATTGCAGCAGAAGCGAACATACTATTATGCACGGCTTTGGGGATAAATAATAAGTTTGAAAAACACCTCATGCACGGTTATAGCTTCGTGTAGTATTGACTTCATGGCTTGGGGGCTAATGGTGTATATGTAGCCCAGTGATCAACGGGCTTATGGCCGCTAGGCCCAGCCCAATTTCATTCACGTAACAAGGCGAAGCCTCTTCAGCCAAAGGTGCAAGAACCTTGTGAGACTTTCAGTCATTATAGAGAAACGTGGGCCGAGAAACGTGGAACAAATGGCGAACACAAAAGCCATGAACACAGAACTTGGTGATCATGGTGTGACTCACGATCTGTGTTCTAAAAACAAGGAACCATACCTAATTAAGCCTGTAAATACAACAAGCTCGGGAGGAGGTAAGGTAAGTGCAACTAACTTAAGAAATTCCAATTTTTAGAAAAGAAGGATGACTTGATCGTCAGAGCTTTTCTCCCGAAATCACTTCCGGGATTTATTTTGCATATGAAGAAGTTCAAGGAGTGAACAACAAGCGGTTTCACTGAAAGGACCACCACAACATGTTGGAACATAGTACTAATAATTTATATGATTAGGTAAAACCAAATTACAGCATTAATCGGGTCATAAACTTATAACTATTGCATGTTGAATAATAAATTTTTAATAGTGCAAATTAAACATTTTACCTTTCTATAATTCTAATTCAACTCCATCGTTCCATATGCCTATGGAAAGGTTGTCTTTCCTAAGACTTTGCAATTTAATAATTATAAAAATAATTAAAATTACATAGTACTCTGAATCTAAGGATTTTTTATATCAATATAATTATATAATAAATTATGTTAGACCGACTAACGGTTGGCATGAAAAATCTTGCTTTAATAACTTTCAAAGCTAAATTTGAAGTATTTGTACATTGCAATACATTTCTAAAAGAGATTTAAATTATAAGAATCAAGTTGCAATAAATAAACACAAATATCGAATCACTATATTATGTATATCAGTTATTAAATAACTCCATATAATGGTTAAGGCAAAGTCTTGGGAAAGACGGTCTTTTCATAGGCTTATGGAAAGACGGGGTTTGATTAGAATAATAAAAGATAAAAGGTCTTAGTTGCAATATTAAAGTTTTAGTATGAAACATGTAGTAGTTATAAAATTTATAACCCGGTTCATGCAACCCGAAAATTTTATCTTAATTTCTTATAATTTACACTTTAAACCTTGGTCTTTCCATAACTTATGGAAAGACCGTCTTTCAAGAGACGGACTCAATGGTTAATCTGTCTAAAATAAATTTTATGTTAAAAACAAATGGGGAACACTAGAATAAACCAGCGTTAAATATGATAAATATAAAGAGGTGATGCTATGCTTGTCCTAAAATGAAAGTGGCCTCTTCAAAAGTTCTGAATAAGAAACGAAGTTATGTTTGATCTAGTTTCTTAATTAATTAATTTTTTGATATCACTTGCATTTTTCTTTTAAAACAAAATTATTATATAACAGGAAATCACCATTATAGGAGAACTGACTTTTAAATGTTACTCAACCATGAGTATTTTATTATGTTGGTGAATATTTATTTTATTTAGATGGTAAGATCTGTTACTTACATTATGTGTGAAAGATCTGTCATTCCAATCCATCTCTATCCTATGCCCAAGTTGCCAACAAAGAATTAAGGAAAGATCAACATATTGCGCCCCCGATCCACCAAATCCTTGTTCTTCTCCAATTGGTGCTCCCTTCAATCCAAAACCGTGGATAGAATATCTCGGGGAACCTGGCTACACTTTTTTGATGCTGGATGTCTTCGATTGGAAGCACCACTTCGCTGGACACTTGTTGGAAAAAATTTCAGAAGTAGACCCCAAGTGGAGAAGCTGAGGAAAGGTTTTCACACAACCGGCTTTAAGGGCCACACCAACATCATGTTGCATGATAATGGCCAGGTTCTAACTAGCTTTGAATTTTCTGATGATTACTATAGATGATGGCTATATAAAATATGGAATTTTGGTTCATATTCGATCTGCATGACTAAATGGATGCCTTATTTTAATCCTAATGTTTATTCACCATTTGCACCTGTATGGATTTGTTTATATGGATTGGCACAACAGTTTTTTTACTATTGGGTATTAATGTCAATTGGTAATCTTATTGGGAACCCTATGAGAGTTGATAAGGCAACATTAAATAGATCTAGACCCCACATTGCTAGAGTCTGTGTTGAAATTGATGTAACAAAACTAGTTTTAGAAAGTCTGGTTAATCTTTAGGGACATTGGCTTCTAACAATACCTTGAATATGAAAGTGTAGAACATTATTGCTCTAACTACCTCAATCTAGGCCATTTAGCTGCTGTTTGCAGGTTTGATTAGGTTAACTCAAAATTTTCTGCCTAGAGGCCCAAAGATCTTAACTCGGACAATCTCACGGGTAGGAAATCCAACCCCAAGGATGGATAGGGAAGAGAAAATGGTAAAGGAATTGGTACATAAACTTCTGGTCCTTCGGTTAATGACAAAATGTATGTCCTAATTGTTAAAAATAAAAAGGCATTGCTAACTCATGATATGCCTTTGACTACAAATGCAGACCTGAACATTCTTGGAAATCAAAATACAAAAAAAAACAAATGAGGGTCAAGTTGATACAATGGTAGAGATTTCTAAAGTTCAGACCCCTGTTCAGGGGTCAAAGTTGCCCCTAACTCTTCCTTCCACTGGAACTTGTATGCAGCATAATGTTCATGTTCCCTCTGATAATGCCATGTCCAATAATGATCATTATGAAATATTCATATGTCAATGATGCCCACTAAAACTTGTAAGATGCAAAAAGTTTATGATGCCTCTAATAATGTTGTAATCAACAATGTACAAACTAATTGCATTAATAACTCAGAGATTCCTATTCTTTATGTTGTAACTAATGATAAGACTAAGTCTGGTCCATGCTACTAAGGCTAGTTCTAAAAAAAATGAACTCTATCAGGTATCTATTGTAAATCCTGAGCAGGTCAAGAATACTGAATTAATTAACTCGGTTGAAAGCCCAAAAGACCCTTAACCTAGGATGTAGAAGATTTTATTGAAATAAATGGTGCAGAATCCCAACTTCTAACCTCTAATAATAAAACTAGTAAAATATCAGACTGGTTGAACACAAAAGTAATATGACTGCCTAATAAACCAAAGACTACTCAAGAAAGTCTTAATTTTGAGGAAATCAAAACTAATTTAACTGAATTCCAAGCTAAACCGAATTCCATAATTAATCCAAATTTTGATAGGACAAAAGAGACTAATTAAATAACTAAACCAAGAAAATATAATAAAAAAAGACTATACTTCTACCCCTTAAACTGTTATAACACGTTCATCGTTGAATACTTCCAAAACCTCTCAATGATAGATTTAAAAATCTGTGTATGGAATGTTAGAGGGATGGGAAATACTCCTCCCAAAAAAAGATAAAAGACCTCAATTTCATATTGAATTCAGAAAATTGCAAAAATCATAGGTTTTAAAACCCTCTTCTCATATCCAAAATGCAAAATTTGGATATTTTGGGATGATTAAGTCACTCTTAATACCCTTTAGTGGAAGCACAGATAATATTTACTACAATTTCTCATCATGATCTTTAAAATGAGTGTAAAATTGGCTTCATCTATGCAAAACACACAATAAAGATAGAAATAACTTATGGGACAAAGTTTCTACCTTTAAAGGAGAACTATTCTGCCTAATTGGAGATTTCAATGTCATATCCAAACAAGAGGAATATCTAGGACCCTCCAACCCAAACCCTAAATGCATAAGAAACTTTAATAACATTTTAACAAACTAGGACCTATCAGAATTCCCTACTTCAGGCAGCCTCTTCACCTGGACTGGCATTAAACCTAAAGCCAGGATATGGAAGAGACTGGATAGAGGGGTTTCCAACAACCTATGGTGGTCTAAATTCAATGCCTCTCATATCCAAGTCCTGGCAAGAGAAATCTCATATCATACTCCCTTAATCCTACATGTTTTAGAGAACCACCCTTTTTCAGGTTCTAAACAATTCAAATTCCAGAAATGTTGGAATAAACACCCAACCTTCATGAAAATTGTGGAAAAATCATGGAATAATCAAACAAGGGAAACTAGTATGAGAAAACTAATCTTTAAACTATAACTTTTAACAGCTTCCTTGAAATCCTGGAATCATGAAGTTTTTGGCAACATCTTTGATGCTGTAAAAACTTGAGAGGACCAGCTAATCATAGCTGAAACTGATCTCCAAACCAATGAAAATGATGAAACCTTAACTGTATTTAATAATGATAAAACAAAACTTAAATTAGCCATCTCTATCCAAGAAAAATTTTGGAGACAGAAATCAAATCTTAAATGATTAAAAGAAGGTGATACAAATTCAAAAATCTTCCATGAATATGTCAAATCAAAACATAAGAAACAAGCAATTGCTTCAATTAAAAACTCATAGGGTAACTGGATTTCTAATCAAGATGAAATTGGCGAAAAATCAATTAAGTTTTATAAAGGCTTACTAACTGATAAAAAATCAGACCCTACTAGTGTAAACAACTCTTGGCTCAAAAAGAACATCCCTCAATCAGTAACATCATACATGAACTCTCAACATCTAAAACCATTTTCATTGGAGGAATTAACATAAATTATTAAATCCATAGACAGCCAAACTGCACCAGGTCTAGATGGATTTCCAGGAGTTCTCTACCACAACATTTGGAACATCATAAATTATGATGTTCTCTCGGGAGTTAATAATTACTTTTTAGGAACTGAGATTCCAAAAGCCATCTCATCCACTTTAATAACATTAATCCCTAAAATATAAGTCTGTTCCAGTTTCAAGGATTATGGACCAATAAGCATGTGCAATTTATCAATAAAATATTTACCAAAACCATTGCTAATATATTAAAACCTTTTCTAAATGACAAAATCAGCCCAGAACAATTAGCTTTTGTAGTTGGAAGAGAAATTGTTGACAATGTTCTTCTGATTCAAGAACTTATCAATTTTCTTCATTCCAATACAAAAGGATACGATATGGTTGTCAAACTGGATATGATGAAAGTATTTGATAGGGTTTCTTGGCCCTTCATTTCTAGAACCCTTACCTAAATGGGCTTCTGCTCAACATTCATAAACCTTATTCTTAATAATCTCAAATATGCCTTTTTCTCCATTCTAATTAATGGAAAGTTAGTTAGCTTCTTTCAAGCATCAAGAGGTCTCAAAAAAGGAGACCCCCTCTCTCCACTCCTTTTCATCCTAATGGATGAATCATTCTTTAGAAATCTGAATTTCCTATTCAGATACTCTAATATTGAACATTATAAGCTTCCTAACCAAATGCAAAAGGTTACTCATCTGTCTTATATAGATGACACTATAATTCTTCTTTAATATTTAAAGGATGGATTCAAAACTATTTTAAGTTTTCTTCAATCCTTTGAATTAGCATCTGGTCAAAAAATCAATTTTGAAAAATCTGTTTTCTACATTGATAAAAAAACCTCCAAGAATAATATCAGGAATAAAATCAATGACAAAAATGATTGAAGGATCATTATCTTTTAAGTACTTAGGTTGCCCTATTTATGTAGGAAGGCCTAAGAATACTTATTTCTTGGGACTGATCAATTGAATTAAAGGGAAATTAGATAACTGGCATAACAAAACTCTTAACCCTGCTGGAAAAACTGTTCTCATCAAACATGTCTTTTCCTCAATACCTATTCATCTAATAGTTGTATTGAAACCAAAAGTGTCAATGATTAACCAGATTCACAAAATGATGGCTAAGTTCTTTAGAAGTTCTAATTCTGAAAACTCCCAAACAAAAAGAACTTCGAGGACTTATACTAAACTCTGTTATCCAACCAACGAGAATGGTCTTGATTTTAAAAATCTGCACACACAGTCCAAAAGTTTTTCTTTAAAACTTTGGTGGAAATTGCACGAGGGAAAATCCTTATGGGCTAAAATCATGTGGACAATTCCTGATAATCATAAAAAATATAAAACCTAGATGAGAATTAAAGATGTTGAACCATTAGCACTCCAACATATCCAGTTAATCTTGGAAAAGGTGATGTTTCATTCTGAAACTCAAAATGGATTTTTTTGGTACTTTATCTGATAATTGGGATGATAATATGGAGAATCCATTCCCAGATATCTCAGTTACAGAGTTTGTACTGAACAAATCTCATGACATCCAACTAAATAAAGCATATCTACCACCACATATCATGACATCTTTGGCTCGGGAAGCAAAGCTTTTCCTGGATTATGAGGATAATTTGATCTGGAAGTTAACCAATAGTGGATCCTTCAGCTTAAAATCTGCCTAAGAACTAATTAGAGACAAGAAACTAGTCATTCCATCCTTCGAGCATCTCTGTTTTGCTATTCTACGAAACAAAATGAAGTATATGAACTGGAAGCTCTTGAATAGGTTAATAGCACTCCCAGATGTGTTAGAGGATTTTGGGTTTAAATTCCCATCTATATGTTATTTTTGTCTCCATTCAGAAGAAACTATACACCATAGTTTTAATAGTTGCACTGTGATTAGTAAACTGTGGGATATGATCCACTCTGTGCTTAATTTAATTTCACAATGCTTTGCTTGTTTGTGGGATAGATATTATTACTTCAGGAGCAATAGTGAGAATTATGATTTGTTGGACTTGATAAGGATTGCTCCTTGCATTATTAGTTGGTTTATATGGTGTGCTAGATGCAAATACCTTTTTGAAAACACTAAACAAAATCTAGCACATATCTTTAAACAAATATTTATGCAATTCAATGATATCTTATTGGCTCAAAAAATGAATATGTGCTGGGATTTTATAGGTTCACTTCCCAGGTTTATTAAGGGCAAAACCTTTATTACTAGGAAGTCAATCCAGGTGATTAAATTGAATACTCATGTGCATATAAAACTGAACATTGATGGTTCTTTTGTGAGTTCTGGAACTGCAGGTATAGGTTGTACTTTATGAAATACACAGGTGAGACTGTAAAAATCCCTACTGAAATAGGAATTAGAGAACATATAATAATTAAATTTTATCAAATATTCCAATCTTTCCTTTAATTTTCTGAAAATAATAATATATATATATGTATATATATAAATAAAATAAATATATAAATAAAAAATATACATATACATATATAATAATACTAATAACAATTAGTAAATAAATAAATAAGTAGGAGAAATTACCAAGAAGAAGATATACATAATTACACATACATATGTGTATATTATATGACAATAATAATAATAAGCAAATAAATGAGCAAAGGAATAAATAAATGCAAGAAATTACCATGATGGAAAAACTGGTAGCGGATGTAAAAGAAATCATCCAAAGTAATTTTTGAGCAAGTGGAATTACCGAGAAGAGGAAACGGACGGCGGATGTGAGAAGTTTTGTCCAAAGTAATTTTGGGCAAGTAGGCTTGAGGTTTACAGGATAAAATTTTAGGTTAAGTATGTGTCAGAACCCTACATCTTACCTAGCATAAATACCAATGACATCCTCCCCAAAACTTACAGTCTTAAGAAAGATACTTTGAGTACCAAAATTCAGAGGTTAAGAAGTGAAGTACAAGCGGAGGATTTAAAGTCAAGTTTAACTAAGGTGAGTGTTGTATCGCCCTAGCACGAATTTAGTAAAATATGAGTTTATGTTTACATATATATATATATATATATAATGCCATCATAACCTGACTCTCTTGAGCTAAACTCTCCACATCTCGAACCCCTGCTGCAACTTCACCTCTCGAACCCTTGCCAAAGTACTACCTCTCGAACCCCTGCCAAAATACTACCTCTTGAACCCCTGCCATAATACTACCCTCGAACCCCTGCCAAAACGCTACCTCTCAAACCCCTACCACAACTATACATCTTGAACCCTGCCAAAACTCTACCCCTCGAACTAGTACCACTGAAACCTTTACCTCTCAAACCTCACCTCTCGAACCTTACCCCTCGAACTAGTATCACCGAAACCTTTACCTCTCCAACTGTACCCCTCGAACCTTACCTCTCGAATTAGTATCACCGAAACCTTAACCTCTCAAACTGTACTTCTCGAACCTTACCCCTCGAACTAGTATCACCAAAACTTTTACCTCTCGAACTGTACCCCCCGAACCTTACCCCTTAAACTAGTATCACCGAAACCTTTACCTCTCAAACTATACCCCTCGAACCTTACCCCTCAAACTAGTACTACTGAAACCTTTACCTCTCGAACTAGTGCCACTAGAACCTTAACTCTCGAACCTCACCATCTGAACCCATACCTTTAGAATCTCTCCAACTGAACCTCACCACTCAAACTGATACCATTTACCACTCGAATCAGTACCATTTGATACCCATAACACTAGAACCTTCTCCACTTGAGTTCTTTGCTCGAACCTCCTACCCAACTACTTGAACTATAAGTACTCGAACCCCTAACACTCGAACCTTTTTACTCGAAACTCTAGCTATGAGAGAGAGATATGACCGTTACACTCAATTGATGGTATTTACTGAGTGTTGAATTAAGTGTGTATTTTATCATACTGTACTAGATTATCGTGAAACTGAACTCATAAACTGCTCTGATCTTTTCTATAAATGACCAGCTTGTACTTTATCTTGGCGTGTTAAACTTGAATCATATACTGCTTTGATGACCGATTTGTACTTTATCTTGCCGTGTCAAACTTCAATTACCTGCTACCTGATTACCAGTCTGTGAATTTCGGTGGCCCCGACGCGATTGTAGTTTGGTCAAAGTCGGTGGGGAATGGTACTGACCGGACCGTCTGATTAGACCGGCTACACGTGAAGTTTGGTATGCTAGCATAACCACCTGACTGATACGAGCTCGTAACTGAACACCGGCATGAATGGGAAAGTGAATTTTGAACTGATAGCCTTCGGGCATCACTGACTGGGTTATGTCATGTATGTTAGTCAAAGTTTCCATGTAGGCACTTGGCAGCAACTCGACATTAACCACCCATATCCTTTTTACTATGTGCTAGGACATACGTGGCTAGTTGTTAATTGTTAATTGTTATTCTATGATCACTAAAACTCAACTGGGCAAATACTGGCAATGGAACCTACCAAGCAAGGAGCTTACCTAGTTAAAGAACCCTTTTTCAGGTGAAGAAGAACAACAAGAGAAAAGTGCTTGATGTCTTTACTTCTTTTGAGAAAGATCCTGGGTGAACTATTAGGATTTTAAATTGAACTATGAATCTGCAACAGCTAGTTGAAACTTTCATTTAACATTTTTGTTTAACATTTATAGTAAATCCTTTTCACTGTAATAGTAATTTAGGTTTTGAATTTATCTAAATCGCTTCCACATAAACTTTAATTACTCGTTAATACTGGCCCTTTCGGTAGCATGCTCAAACCCGACCCGACACTTGCATTTGGGTTTGGGGGTGTTACAGAGACAATTGCAGCTGCATCAAGGCCAATCGTCTCAGAATCTGCACTACAAGCTGAAGCTTCTGCTCTTCTATATAGACTAAACCTAGCAAAAAATTTGCATATGAGAGATTTTGAAATTGAATCAGACTCCAAAGTTCTGGTCCAGTTAATCAACAAACAACACAAGATCCCATGGAGATGTGAACAAACTGTACGGGAATTATAGGAACTGCTCAAGAACTTTGACTACTATTTTAAGAACATCTATAGAGAATTCAACTCGATTACAGATTCTCTTTCCAAGCTAGCCACTCTTACACAGGTAAATCTGATATTTTTGAATGCAAGTATACCCTCACATTGAAGGGCGAGTGAAGATGGATGCTGGCTCTACTCCCTATCTTAGAACAGGATAGTATTAGATTTAGATTCCACTCTTATGTATCCCACGTTGATTTATTTGTAAGGCTGCTGAAACTCTTAGGATTACTAGATAGGAATATGTATAGAGTTTAGAGTTTCAGTAACCTTTCTTCACGAGGTCGGGTTATTATGTCCCCCTCATTTATGTACCTTTTCTTTTATATTAATAAATAGTTAGGGGTCCCCAAACACCCCACCATAACAGGTGGTGTTGTTTTTTTTTAAGTGTGAAAGATATATTGACTATAAAAATTATAAAATGTACTTCCTCATCTTTATTTAACGATTTACATTAAATTTTTTATGATAAAAAAGTATGAATAATTATATAAATACTCAATAAAAAATTTTCACTTGAAAAATTACTCTCTGCATCAAGCTAGGGTGTCGTCCACAGAGGCCTACAGGTTTACGAAATAGCTTCACAAATTTGACACACAAGTGTCATCAAGTGTGTGCGTATGTGTTGGGAGTAGAGAAAATGGGTGGGTGTGTGTGTGTGGGGGGGGGGGGTTGTTGTGAAAGAGTTAAGCTAACAAACTACAAACATATAGGAATAATGAAAATGGTCTTGGAGGCATTTCCATCACACTTTGATCTATAGACAATGATCCTCAACTTCTATTCACATATAACAATAAACTATTATATGCATTATCACCCAGTCTGGAGAGGTTGACAAATCAAAAACTCCCACGATAACTAATATCCCAGTTCCACCCCCTAATCAAACTCTTACCTCCGCTCGATATAGCTAGAAGATGCTAAACCCATTGAACTCTTCTAGAAGTCACTACCATGGTTAATAAACTTGTGATCACATAGTAAATTAAACACGGTAGTAGCATGGGTTGCCGGGACCTCTACCGGGAACACTCAAGGAAACGTTGTATGCTTTTACGACTAAGAGCATTAATGTCTTATTATAACCCTCTAGAATTTTACCCGGACTAGTTTGCTAGATCGTGATTTGACTTTCAGCACTAGACTACAACCCCAACTGGATATTAATCAATGTCCTATAGTATGTGGTTGGGTCACTCCTATATTGTTCATAGCCTAATTCAACTGGTTCATCTTGCCTAATCCAACCAAACAATCAATAATCATGCGTAGTTGTCACTCCTTACATAATTTTCACGTTAAACTTTGTTCAAACTCGACAAAAAGATAGAATACTCTCGGGTTCATTCATGTGCTTAGCACTAGATCATACATAGAAATCCATTATTTGTACATCCTAATATCATGCAAGCATAATTATAAACATCAAATCCCAAGTAATAATAATAATAGAAGCATATATAGATGAATCTAGAGTCTCACATGTTAACAATGAAAAGGCATTTACAATTGCTCCCAAGTATATATTTAAGCTACGAGAAACAAATCTTGACATTAATGAGTTCAAATTCCATGGATTTGGAGATATGAATAAAGAAAGAGAGAGATGGAGAGAGAGAGAGAGATAATGATGAAATATCTATCCAGATCTCCCTCCCTCTTTCACTAATCTAAGTTACCAAGCACAAATCTAAGCTATTTAATGAAAATCCATCATAGATCTACAAGATCCATGGAAAATATGTAAAATATAAGAAAAGGTGAGGAAAACCTAGGGTTTTGGAGGCACGGGTCAGGCTCAAGGAGAAAATGAGAAAGAATGAGGCTATTTATAGGTGGTAAGAGAGAGAGAGAAGGTGGCCTGCTGATCAAAACCCTAGTCAATAGGGTGGTACAGACCATACCAAACGGCACAGATCGTGCAAATGTGCACGACCCATTCTTAGGTACTGGGTCATGAACAATTCTAATTGTCACAAACTGTGCAAATCTGCACTATTTTTTTTCTGGGTCGTGTTTGATGAGATGTAAAATGCATGTACTTTTCAAAGCATTTAACATCTCTTTTATTTTTTTCTGGTTGATAGATTGCTAAATTTATGTAGACTTGCACAATAAGGGGTTCAGATGACTATTTTTGGTTTTCGTATCTAAATTCTTCATTTTGTAGTCTATTTTAGATCTAATGACTATTTGGTCCTTACGAGCATCAAGATCCTTTTGGTGAGTTTCATTTGTAGGTCACTCGTAGGCACTTTGGTAGGTTTTATTAAAGGTCAATCGCAAGATTGGTAGAAGATCGAAGGTCACGAGACAAAATGTGGTAAAAGATAGAAGGGTTGAAGAAGGAAGACAAAGAAGCAGGTGAATTGTGATCCGGAATTAATCAAGTTCTAGGAGTGATCCAAGAAGAATCAGCCTCTAATAGTGGCATCATTATATTTTTCTTCTCAAGTGCTTTAAAATCAACTACAAGAACTCTCAAATTGGATCAGCAGTTCACCTGTAGCTGCACATACAAGTTGAAGGAAAAATTCAAGTTTTGAAAGTGTCAAAGAAGTGGCACGGGCGGTGTAAAATGGCATGGCCTGTGCCACTAACCTGTGCCAGTGTCCCATGCCAATGCCTTATGTCAGCCTAGTTGGGGCTCTAGGCGGGTCGTGCAAATTTTCACGGCTCGTGCACAAAAAACATGTTGAGATTCAAGTCTAGATGACAGAACGTCTAATACAACACGCCCCATGCACTTAGAATACCAATACGAAGACCCCAGATGACTGGTCATACAGTTTGGCACAGCTCATGCACTCAATTCATGTTTTGCAGCGTGCCTAGACGATGCCCCGTGCACGATTGCCCAGACCGTGCTGGCCGACACGTGAACTATGGCACAGGATGTGCCATTGTGGCACTAGGGATTCACTTGGGTTTCCAAATATGGGTCTTTCAATGCCCATTTATCTTCTCCTATAAAAGGACACTTTAGTCTCCTGGGGTTTAAGAAAGTAACATAATGTAGATCTTAGAAGTAGTTAGTTAGGAAGGGAGGCAAGGATAAATTCTCTCTCTGGGATTCATCTTATTATTTCTTCATTTAGTTCTTAGATCAATGGCATGTAATTCAATGAAGGCCATGAATATAATAGTAGTACAATATCTTATTTGTTTGGGTGGTATTTGTATTCATGACTAGATTGTAATTTTGTATGATTTGAAAGTACCCTATTTTTTATGTCCTACGAATTTTTTTTTATATGTATTTCTCATTCATGTATGATTTATGCCATCTTATACCATATGATGCAACCATAATTCCATGTATAGTATAATATTGTGCTAGGATATTTAATGAAAACTTGGGAGTGTTAGACTAGTCTCACAGGCTTGAGACACCGCGAGATAAGTGCATTCATGTTGCCTTGAATAGTATCGAGTCATAAAACGTTCACTATAATTGGCTAGTAGTGCAACTGATTGAATGTTAGAAGTGGTGGACCGAGGGTAACCTTTTTCAAACTCTTAACGAGGGGACCTCTTGGCTTACCCCGATAGATAGGCATTGTAGTTTGTAGCGACTAGGGTCAATTCATTTTCCTCTCTAGGCCTTGGGTTGGAGTTCATAGTAAAGTGAGTGGTATGTAGTGTCCTTACTCTTGTATCTAACAGTTGCTACCTATGTAAGTCTTATATCCTTTAAGTAGGGACACGTTAGCATCGGGAGTGAGATGACAGGGATGAATTGCGGTATTGATCGAAGCGCATCTCTAATTACGTAGGGTGGTGAGATGGCTTTTAAAGGGAGATAAACCTTTGTGTGACAGACATTGGGGATTCCCGACCATGTCCACACTATTTGACATAGGCATTAGAATAGGCTTATATGGTTATGTGTGATAGAATTTAGGATCAAGGTCATTGGTCATGTTACACAAATACCTCTAAGACTAGTTACTCATAGTTTAATTCTCACTGCTTGCATGCCTAGTAGTTTGTTAGACACAACCCCCACCCCCAATTACATATTTAGGGCACTAGCTATTCTTGAGACATAATCGAAGTGACCCCGATTATGGGTAGTGTAAAGCTAACTTTTGAATTATAGTATCTCTGTGGATGACCTTGGACTTGCCACTAGCTACTTTATTTTAGTTAGTATTGAGTAAAGGAGCATCATTATTAATTTCTATCTTTGACAGTTTGAACTCTATAGGTTAATTCTCCCTTAAGGTAAAGAATCTTGCGGGGTGCGGGTCAGTGTCCTTCATGTCTTCTATCTTCTTTTCAATGCTATAGGTGGACCTTTGATCCAATTTGGGAGTTCTTGTAGACGATTTTATATTGCTCCCAAAGGTGAATCCAATGGTTCTGTCCTAGGAAGCCAATTTGTCTCAGATCATTCCCAAAACTCAATTTCAACTCTCGGATCATTCTTCATCCGCCAATTTGCTTTGTTTCCTTAATCATCTTCTACCACTTTATAAGTGGCATTCCTTATCTACTGTTATTGCGAATGGCCTTCTTCACTCTCCTACCATCCTTATGAATGGCCTTCTTCATGATGGTCTCTAAATCACCTTACAAAATATGTAGAAATTGACCAACTCTAAGCGGTCATCGCCGTACCTCTCAAAATTAATATGATTAAATCAACAATTAACGGAGCCTTGAGGGAAATTGATACTCACTTCCAAACCTCTTATATATCCTAGATTCATTCACTCATTCATTGACATTATTGCCTAATGAATGCTATCAATTCCCAATCGAAGATCAACATTCATTCCTTCTTAATAGTAATTTGCAAATGTAACCAACGACATTTTGCAAACCTCATTGATAATCATTTTAGGCAAACCACACCATAAAGGTATTTCACCAATGACATTATACATGAAGGACCATATATTTGATAACAACAAGCCTTATACCAAAGACATAGTAATTTAACAAAACAAAGTAAGTATTCGGCTAACCCTAGAGAAAACCACATTAAAGGTTCAACCTTTATTTGCATCTATAAGACAAATATCAGAACAATCCACACTAACATACTTATCTTGAAAAAAATCACAACACATTATACAAAAGAAGTTCTAAATCCATGTTCTTGGATTTTCATTTCAAACACCCTAACACTTTCCTAAGACCCTAACACTTCAATCACACAAACACTTCATATACTCAAACAACCCATGGTATAAATGAATTAAAATATAGCACTAATGGCACAGTAAATGCTTCCCAATAGATGTTCATCAATGAGAAAAATCAAGAATATCACTACATGGGTTTGGAAGCTTCAATCAATTGCTCCCAAGAGATTAACTTAGCTACTAGAATCCATACTAATTACCAAAAACAACCAAACATTAATCAAGCTAAAAAAAAGATGAAAATGGTAGAAAACTAGGGTTAAAATTAGTACCAAGTCGGGCTGAAAAAGAAGTGAGGAGAGAGAAGAGATAGAATGATATTTATAGTAAAGAAAAGGGAAAAAAGATTCTGGCCACCCGTTTATCGCCAAGGTCCATTGCAAGCCACGACGGACGCCTAAAAACATAATCTGCTTTCTTCTTCTTGTTGTCTTCTAGCCTTCAATCCATTACACATTCCTTCAACTCTTCAAGTCTTTAAATATTCAAAACTAGTCTTCAAATCTTCAAAGTCTTCAAAAGATGATCTTCAATGGCCTCCGGTCTTCAATTCTCGATGTTTTTTCCTTGTCATAGAAAATTCACTTAGAAAAGGTAAAAGAGTGTAAAAGTTGCTCTTTCCTCTCCTAAGAGAATTTCAATGCAAAAAATAAGCTTTTGATAACAAAAGAGCACAAAAGTGAACCCAAAAAGTCCCAAAATGGACACATCAAACCTCCCCGCACTTAAACCTTACTCGCCCTCGAGTAAGAAAAGATTCGAGCACGCGAAGGGATTCACGTATCTACATTCTAAACTTATATTCCCCGAAATAGATACTTCACAAAACTCTTAATATCACACATCCCAAAGTTAAGATCAAATGAGAATTCACCCACAACCCCCATTCCTAAATCTACTCAAACCATATCAACCTATCAATTCATTGTTATCCATAAAAACATCTCAAAGTCCCAAATCAACAATCCCAAATCCATTGGCACATAATGATGTCAAGGCATGTATGAATTTCAAACACATACTTCACTCTATACCAATATATAATCCAAAAAACGAAGCATATCAACAATCAAGAATTTCATACCTTACTTCATTTTCCCCGCTAAATTGCCCAATTCAAAGAGGTCTCATGATGGTAAGCTATCCTATCCATCCATATAGTAACCGCAACCTTATGACTTCAATGCCAGAAATGAGTGAAATCGTATCATTTTCTTTTTTTCTCCGATTCTCTCATTTTTCCTGAAGTCCTTTTGGGTTTTCGTCCTAGCCACACATCATGTTTCTTTGGCTCACATCTCACATTTTTCTGCACATTTAGCCTCTCATTTTTTCCTAGGTCTCCCTTTCGTGTTTCTGACCTATCCAAGCCCCCAATGTTGCCTAAGTTGCCCTCTCACGTTTTCAACTTATGGGTTTCTCTTTATTTTTGTTCTTTTTTCATTTTTCATTTTTTAAAAATATTTCAAAATTTTCTATTCAAAAGTTCTCTTTATTTGTGTTTTTCTGTTCAAAAGTAGCAAAAAAATTTTCCAATTCTCAAGGCTAACAAAACATCCAAATACATCACATGAAAATCATCCCAAAGCAAAGAAGCGATCCCAAACATCCAAGTCTAAGCAAAACAAGTCTAAAGCCAAGCAGTGAAAGTAGTAAATACCCCTCCCTAAAATTAAAACACTACATTGCCCTCAATGTATAAAAAATAGGGCAAAAACATACAAAGAAAAGTATTGTGAGAGTAAAACAATAAACACACAATCAAGGATGAGATGGCACTTCACTATCGTCGGAGTCCCTGCCATAAGTCTGCTGATATGGTGCCACCCACTCGACGTTCCTCTGGCGCCGCTCTCTCTGCCTCACCACTCTAGTGTTGGGGTCTGGAGAACCACCAACCTAAGACTACATCTCTGAAATCCTGGATGAAAATTAATCAATCTCCTCATCCATCTCCATGAGGCTTCGGGAGACGGACAGGTTATGCTCACCCTTTCCATGGAAATCATGTTGGACTATCTGCATCAGGCGCTCATAAAAATAGGGTGGAGGCTGTGGGAAATGAGAAGGCACATGATCCTCCTGCATTGGCTCAGTTTGTGACGGAGGCAGTGAAGGATATTGCTCACCATACTCCATGGTAAGACGCCCTCGTCAGGTTAAACAGGGAGTTGATGGAGGTCATTGAGCTCCCACTCAAAATCCTCCCTACATGAAGTATTTGGCTAGATCATCGAATTCCCAACAGGTGTATCAAACTCTATCTTGGTCATATTGCACTGAGGAAGTGTCATAAAGGTGACAGTCATCGCCCTATACAACCAGTGGTATACTCCTCGAACCTCTGTGGTGTCGATTACGCTGAATTTCCTTATCCTATCTATAGTGATGATGTATGAGGAATGTTTGCCCAAGCGTGGGAAGTTGTCTAAGGAAACCAAGCCTAAGTGCTCCGCTAGAAGGGTAATCATACCCCCCCGAATGATAATCTTTCCCTTTGGCTTCTCAGCCACATTGACAACTCTCTTCATCCATAACTCAGCCCATAGTCCATTTCATGTCCCCTCACTCAACAAATGCCACAGGTAGTAGATATCATTGTCAGGCACATTCGTCAGCTCCGATGAACATAATAGTGTGCCTGCTAAGAACCTGTGCACAAATCAGAGCGTGGGATGGATGATCACGTTGCTCTTGTCATGGGAGTTTTTCCTCCTCCTCGTAACCCTGCTCAATAATAGCATATCTTCCTCAGTCATGGACTCCGGGGACCTTGGGTCCAACCTCACCCGGATCTCAGTTATGTCCTATCCAAATGCTACCTATCTGCGAGACTGTCATCTCTCGGGGTACATTGTCCAGGTGGAAACGAACGAACCTCTCACAGGGCTTATCACCTATCATGCTGCATAGCTCTACGGTAGAGAGAAACTCCAAGGTATAACACTTGTAGTTCAGGGCACTCTTGCTAATGAAACCCTCGAATCCCCTTTTGGTGAGAAGGCAACGGACTGGCTCTCTCAACCCGAGAGCATCAAGTACCGTCTGATTGATGAAGCTTGTCTCCAGGAGCTTGTGGGTGGAAAAGATGTCCCACCTACCCGCATAAGACCCAGTAATCCGAGTCAAACCCATGTACTAGTTTGGAAGAGGATGTACAAGGTTTGGCTCCGGAACTGGTAGCGAAAATGGAGGTGTAGCGACGGTGCTCGCACTGCGTGAAACCCGAGGTCTCTTCATAGGGGCCATGTCTATCAATCACAAAAAACATGTCAAATGCACAAAAACATAAACATATGAAACATTTCCAAATCACAATAAATCCCAAACTAGTTTAGCTAATATCACAAATTCCAAAATGCCGACATTCAAATCCAAGCTAAACTAGTCCAAGAGTCATCCATAATTGCATATAAAATTTATGTCACTTTTAACATGCCAACAATTCCAAGTTTACATCCAAGCCACAAGTGATGCACAACTAATTTTAACAATCACAACTTTGAGATTAAGACATAGCTAACATTCACTTATGCATTCACTTATGATAGAGCAAAAAATACAATTCTTTGCCAAAATTACGTCAACATGCATTCACTATGTTTTTGGCCAAACTTTGGCAATCTAAGAAATTCATATCAGTTATGCATCAAAAACACCCTATAGCCAAAATCTCCATCAATCTAATCTCGTAATCACAATATGCTCAAGGCCTAGTCAATTCCAAACCATAAAGCATCACAACACCCCCAATTGCAAAAATATCCAACAAAATGATTTACACAAGATATTTGCAATCAAAGCACAAACTGTGAAGAATTAGCATAACTATACACAATATATCATCATTCACAAATTGCTCAATTTCATCAAAATCAAACTACACAAAATTTGCAATTCAAGGGTTAAAAGGTGAGGAATTGTGCAGATAGAATGTGTAGGATGATGAATTAATGAAGCCTACGAAAACCCTTAGCCTTACTAGCTTGAATTTTGAAAATTCCTAAAACCCAAGTTTCTATATTTTTTTTCGCAAATTGGATGGCTTCGTAGAGGAATTTTGGATTAGATGGATGGGTTGTGGAATGTAGATGATTTCTAGCTAATTGGTGGTGGAGTGGTGACCGTAGGAGTGGTGGAAAGGAGATTAGGGGAGTAGAAAGGAAGAGATGAGCGTATTGGGGCAGAAAGGAATGAATAAGACGAAGTTGTTCTCCCCGCTTAAAAGGGCTACTGTGCGTCCGTCATTAGTCATAATGCATATGTCGCGACTCGCGATGGGTAGGTCAGACATCACTGAGAGTCAACATTCTGGTCACGAGTCGCGATAGGACTGTCACAACTTGCAAAACGTTGGTCGCATCTAATATTTTTCTGATTTGGTCGCGCCTCGCGACCATTCATTGTGTGTCACGACAGGTTCATTGCGACTCGTGATACCGACTCGCACAAATTTAGGCTTCAAAGATAAAAATCCCCAACTTTCTTCTTTTTTGTCATGCCTCACAACCAGATCTTTGCAAGTCACAATAGGTTAATCGAGAATCGCAATGGAACCTTCGTGACTTGCACAAAGTTGGATCTAAAGGCTAAAAATCCCCAACTTTCTTCTGATTTGGTCTTGCCCCGTGATGCTTCTGTCGCGACTTGCGATGGGTTCATCGCAATGTGCAACAGAAGCTTTGCGAGTCACAAAATCTTGGAGTTAATATCTTTCATTTTCTCTAAGTTTCCTAATTTCATCGCGACTCGCAACACAGTCTTTGGGACTCGTGACGATCGGCACTTCCCAATACTTAGAAAAACATTTAGGGTTACCAATTGTCCAATTTTTTTCTTCATTTCTCCATGCATTCATCCATTCATCAAATCCATATCCATGCTCTTCAAATTGCTACAAAATCATGGGAAAAAACACTAGTGAAAGGATCAAAACAAAATAATGAAAACAAAAAAAAATCAAATTGAAACAACAACGATGGAAAGTTACTAATGATGATTTGGATGATCAAAACTAAGTTTATTTAACATCTTCGGCAGGACATTATCCCTTTCTAGGAGCTTACTCACAAACTGAATCAAGAAGATCAATACCCTCTCCTTTGTCTGGCACAAAACCATCGTGGTAAGGCTTCAAACATTATCCATTGACCTTAAAGGTCTTGGACGTGTTATGGTCAATGATTTCCACATCACCATGCAGGAATACCTTTACCACTTAAAAAGGGCCACTCCACCGTGGCCTTAGCTTACTGGGAAATAGGTGGAGGTGGGATTGGAATAGGATAACTTTTTGTCCCACAAAAAAGTCCTTCCTATTTATCATCTTGTTGTGTCACGCCTTGGTTTTCTCCTTGTAGATCTCAGAATTTTCATAGGAATCTCATCTTATATCTTCCAACTCTTGAAATTGCAATTTCCTATTTAAAACCGCCTCATCTATGTCAAGGTTGAAACTCTTAACTGCCCAATAGGCTTTGTGCTCTATTTCCATCAGTAAATGGCATGGCTTCCCAAAGACTAACCACTATGGTGACTTACCAATCGGTGTCTTGTAAGCCTTCTATACACCTACAAGGCATCATTCAACCGAGAACTCCAATCCTTCCAGTTAGGATTAACCAATTTGTCAAGGACGGACTTGATTTCCCTATTGGACACTTCGTCTTAGCCATTAGTTTGTGGGTGGTATGCAGTGGAGGTCTTGTGTGTGACACCTTACTTCTTCAAGAGTGCTTCTATTGTCCAGTTGCAAAAATTGGTGTCATGGTCACTAATCAAGGCTCAAGGAATCCTAAACCTAGAGAAGATGTTATCCTTCAAGAACTCTGCAACCACTTTTGAATCATCAATTCTAGTGGGTTTTGCTTCAACCAACTTCGATAGATAATCAACCACAAGAAGAATGTGTGTAAAGCCACAAGAGTTATGAAAAGGTCCATAAAATCAATACCCCAAACATCAAATATTTCACAAGATAGCATAGCTTTTTGAGGCATCTCATTCCTAGAACAAATATTTCCTACTCTTTAACACTTATCACAAGCCTTGCAAAATATGTATTCATGTTTATTCAAGGTAGGCTAATAAAAACCACTCTCTAGAAATTTCCTAGCGGTCATTTTCCCTCCAAAATGACCACCACATGCATAGGAATGAAAAAAAAAGCTAGAATTGAATGTACTTCATTATCAGGGATGCATCTCCAAACAACTTGATCTACACAATGTTTCCACAAAAAGGGATTATCCCACCCATAATATTTAGCATCACTTCTTAGCTTATCCTTTTGAGCCTTAGAAAAATGAGGAAGGAATTTACCAGAGACAGGGATATTTACAATGTCGGTATACCACATTTGGAGGTCCCTAATTGCAAAAAATTGTTCATCGAGGAACTCCTCCCGTAGTTTCTCCTTCATTGATGACTTTACCTCAACATCTTGGCATGGAGTCAACCAGCTCAAATGATCGGCCACAAGGCTCTCTGCACCCTTCTTGTCTCACACCTCCAACTCAAATTTGCTCAAAACTAGGTTCCATCTAATCAATCTTGGCTTGGTATCTTTCTTCATCATCAAATGAGGAAGTGCTACATGGTCAGTGTACACAATTAATTTTGTACCAAGCAAATAAGATCAAAATTTTTCTAAAGAAAATACCACCACTAGCAATTCTTTTCCATGGTGCAGTAGTTTCTTTGGGCCTTATTGAGAGACATGGATTCATAGTAGATGGCGTTAGGCACTCGCCTGACCATTTGAATAATTTCACATGATCTCGAAGGGCATAGACCAATCTGAGGGTTGTATGATAGAGGCCGAAACTAACCTTTCCTTCAAGTATCGAAGACCCGCTCCTTTACAACCCTCGTCCATCACAATTTCCACCTCCTTTTGCAAAAACATGCACAAAGGAGATGCAATCTTTCAAAAGTCCTTGATGAACCAGTGGTAAAATCCTGCATGACCAAGAAAAAAGCACACTTTGCGCTCATTAGTAGGAAAGGAAAAGTTTGAATCGTGTCTATTTTTTCCTTGTCTACCTCAATATCCTTACAGGAGACAACATGGCCTAAGACAATGCCTTGCCCTACCATAAAATGACACTACTCGAAATTTAACACAAGATTAGAATCAATGCAACATTTAAGAACTTGTGCTAAATTTGCTAAACAATTGTCAAAAGAATTACCATGAACAGTGAAATCATCCATGAACACCTCAAAAATATTTTATACAAATTCTGAGAAAATTCTTACCATACACCTTTGGAAAGTAGTGGGGGCATTACATAGCCCAAAAGGCATACGCCAGTAAGCAAACGTACCAAAAGGACAAGTGAAAGTTGTTTTCTCTTAGTTCTCCGAGGCGATGTCCACTTGAAAATATCCAGAGTACCCATCCAAAAAGAAATAGAACAAGTGACTTCCTAGCCTCTCGAGCATTTGATCAATGAACGACAATGGGAAGTGATCCTTCCGGGTCTCCGCATTAAGCCTTTGGTAGTCAATGCAAATACGTCACCCATTTTGGACTCGTGTGGGCACCATTTCACCTTTCTCATTATTGACTACCGTTTCCCCACTCTTCTTGGGTATCACTTGAGTTGGGTTCACCCACTTACTATCCAAAATTGGATGGATCACACCCGCTTGGAGCAACTTGAGGATTTTTGCCTTCACCGCCTACATCATAGGCGGGTTCAATCGGCGTTGGGGTTGTCGTACGAGTCTTGCATCTTCCTCCAACAAGATTTGATGCATGCAAGTGGATGGACTTAGGCCCTTGATGTCGGCAATAGTCCATCTAATTTCTTCCTTATTCTCCTGTAACACCACCATTAACTTCTCTTCTTGCTCTTGGGTCAGCTTACTCAAAATGATAACTGGGAGCATCTCCCCTTCCCCCAAGAAATTCATACTTGGGATCACTTGGCACAGGTTTAAGCTCTATCACTGGAGTTTTCACAAGTGATGGAAGGAATTCCAGTTCCTCGGGCTCCTCTAAAACTAGAGAAAGAGGGTTTGGTACCACTTCTTCATGAATGCTCAATTCCTCAATGCTTTCGTTCAAGTTAGTACTCATGGAATATGCAAGCCATGCATCTTCAAAATCATTTTCCAAAGCAACTAACAATGAATCATCACCATTCAATTCAAAAATATCTTGCACTACATCATCAACTACATCAATAGCATGGAAATAATATTCATCAATAGGATACTTTATAGAGTCATTTACGTTAAAATCTACTTTAATCCCATCAAATTCCATGGTGAGGGTACCATTATGCACATCAATGATAGTCCTTGAAGTGTTCAAAAATGGCCTCCCCAACAAGGTTGGGGTGGCATATTTATCATGCTCCATGTCAAGGACATAAAATTTTGTGGGGAATATTAAGGAATCCACCTTAACCAACATATCCTTGACAATACCCTTAGGGTATGCACTAGAACGATCGGCTAATTAGATCACCACCCCAGTTTTGTGCAAAGTACCATGATTGAGGCTTTCACACAAATAGTAAGGAATCACATTTATTTATGCACCTAGGTTAAGCATGGCTTTTTCAAATGTGTATCTCCTATCATGCAAGGTATTGTGAACATGGCGGGATCACTATAGTTAGGGGGTAACTCATTTTGGCACAAAGCGGGGGCATGTACATATTTCCCATTTTTAAACTTATTCTTTGCTCTTTGTTTCTATTCAAAAAACATAATTCCTTTAAAAAATGTGCATAGCTAGGAATTTGTTCAATGATTTCCATACCAGAGATTTGGGTGTCTCTATTTCCCGCATTGTAAAACCGGTTTCGGTAGCCTTGGCCGCCATGGTACCCTTGATTTACATGATAGCCTTTCCCACCTTGATGTCCTTGGCCTCCTTGATATCTTATTGCACTCACCTCTTTAACCTAGTCATCTTTCACAGTAGGGAAAGCATCTGTAGGATATGTCGATAAACAAATTGCATAAGACTTTACATATGGCACATTTCCAAACTTGGTCATCAAAGACTTTGCCATGGAAGTAAGGGCCGAGACTTGGTCTTGGGCTTTCCAGTAATGGAAGGATCACTTGTGGTGTTGAGATTTCTTCTTCTCATATCGGCCCACAAACTAATTTTCCTTGACTCCTCGGCTAACTCCTCATATAGATCTATAGCCTCCATCAAAGTCTTGTTCCCAAGGGTACCACCACAAGCTCCTCTTAATAGTCTTTGGTCCTCATCAAGAAGACCATTGTTAAAATAATAAACAAAGTCTCCCTCCAAATAGCCATGGTAAGGGCAACTGGAGAGAAGCTTCTTGAGCCTCTCCCAATAGTCAAAGAATGACTCTTCATGCCATTGGAGAATGTTGCTTATGTCCTTCTTCAAAGCGGTGGACTTTGAGGCCAATGATCTGCACCATTATGCATGCTTTAACCAATGCATTTGATGTAGTTTGGCAACATTAGTTGAGTTTACATGACAAGGGGTTTAGACAACCATGTTTGGTTTTCTATTATAAATCCCACGTTTTGTACACTTAATTAGTGATTATTGACATATCCTGTTCATGGGCTCCTTGTTCTTCATTATAATTACCTTTAGTAGGTCGCCCATGAATGTTTTTTATTAGATTACATTCTTGTGAAGGCCATTTGATTTTAACGGTACAAGATTTAAAGGTAATTTGCATTGAATGGTAGCAGATGAAAGCTATGGGCATCAATTTATAGTAGAAGAAGATTGAAGCCAAGGATAGGCGGCTTCGAAGTTCAAGACGGCAAAAGGTGGAAATGGTTAATCATGGTCTGGGGAGTATTTCCTTATTCCAAGAATGATCCAAAAAGAGTTAGCCTTTAAGGATGGTTCTATTGGATTTGTCTTCTCGAGTACTACAAAATCAACTGCTAGAACTCCCAATTCGAACTATTAGTTCACTCGTGGCAAGCAAACGAGGTTGAGCCAACAAAGGAACAATGGCCCAAGACAGCCCACGCTACACGAAGCATTAGTGGCTCGTGAAGATGCCAACATTCTGCCCTACACAAAAAAAAAGCGCCGGTCTGTGACAATGAAGCTGGGTCATGAAGCATGGATGAGAAATTTGGCTACGTATGGAAACCGGTCCATGAAAACCTTCACAGACTGTGACGAGAGTTCTGAGCAAACAACCATGCTGTTCATGGTACGTGAAAAGGAGGCCGGGCCATGAAAATTATTGAGTGAAATTTTGGTGCTTTTCGCAATCCGTGAAAAGGAGGCCGGTCTGTGAAAACTTCTGAGCAAAAATCTTAGCATTATTCGCGATCCATGAAAACCTTCATGAACCATGGCACGAACTCGGCTTCACGGACTGTGGCTTCCTGCATCTATAAATGTTCATAGACCGTGCCAGATTTGGAAGTTCATGCTTGAAGGTTTCACGGACCGTGGTATCTGAGCCAGTCCGTTAAACTAGGCGGTTGACCTAGGGTTTTGGTACTTTTGTCCTATTTTGGGCCTAGTTTTAGGCCCAATCTCCTAGTATTATATATAGGAACCTAATCTACTTATTTTCATATATACATTAGGAGATATAATTCATACCTTGTAACTTGGAGAGCATTTGGGAGAAGGAAGGAGTTCCTTAGTAGGTTTTGTACCTTTTCCTTTTATTTTCTTCTTGTTTAACCCCAAAGATGTGGAATTCAAATCTATATTTGAATTCCATGTCTAGGGACATGTTAGATTAAGCCTGGGATATATTTGGCACATGTGTAGCTTTTGATGCTTTATTAGATTCCTTAAGTTCCATATATCTTTGTGTTTATGATATTATTTGGGGGGGTTGGGGGTTGGTATTTCTGTCCCACGAGGTTGTGTTTTGACTTTTACTTTAACCCTAGCATCTCTGTGGACAGACCCAGGGTTTGCCGCTTACTACCCTTTGGTAGCATTAGCAGCGAGAATCGGTGCATAATATAAATCTTATCTTTGACCATCCCATAAGACTAGTGCCCCGAATCAGGTTAATTGATTATGCTACTGCGATTGTGTTAACGACCCCGAGTCGAGGCAAGTCAAATTTGGGCTTCGCTGCCGAGGATGCTTTTCAGTTTAAGTATTAGTTGAGAATAGCGTGTTAGTAGAGTAGTTAGTACTATCTTTTATTATTTGTCTTTTTTTGTTTTATTTTCTTTGAGTTGATAATGTGGGGCAATACAGCCCATGAAATGGAACTCTATAGGGGTGATAGGCGCAATGAACATCTTGATTGGAAGGCACAAGCTCATGATGAAGAGGCACCTCCGGCGATTCATTCGAAAGGCTAGAAGAAAAGAAAGGCATGTGTGACGACTTGTCACAATGAGGTCAGTGATATCTCTTTTGATACTCTTAACTTGTTGCATAAATGCAAGGCATTGTTGATTTTCATGTCTAATTCTAGAACAAACCACATTCAAGGTTCAACCTTTCTTTTCATATATAGGAAAAATATGAGATCAATCTGTATTAACATACTTATCTATTAAGAATCACAACACATTATACACAAGAAGTTCTAAATCCGTGTTCTGTGATTTTCATGTCAAATGAGATAAGAAGTTGTACACTTTCATAACATCCCAACACTTCAATCATACAAACACTTCATATACTAAACAACCCATGGTATAAATGAAGTAAAACATAGCATTAATGGCACGGTAAATGCTTCCCAATAAATTTTCATCAATGAGAAAAATTAAGAATCTCACTACATGGGTTTGGAAGATTCAATCAATTGCTCCCAATGGATTCACTTAGCTACTATAATTCCATACTTATTAACAACGACAATCCAAACATTAATCAAGCTAAAACAAAGATGAAAATGGTAGAAAACTAGGGTTAAAACTGTACCAAGTCAGGCTGAGGAAGAAGTGAAGAGATAGAAGAGATAGAATGTTTTTTATAGTACAAGAAAAAGGAAAAGGGATTATGGCCACCCGTTCATCGCGACTCGCGACAGGGTCCATCGTGAGTCACGACAGGCTCCCAGAAACATAATCACTTTTCTTCTTCTTGTTGACTTCTAGCATCCAATCCATTACATACTCCTTCAACTCTTCAATTCTTCAAGTCTTCAGATCTTCAAAGCTAAACTTCAAATCTTCACAGTCTTTAAAAGATGATCTTAAGTTGCCTCCGGTCTTCAAGTCTCAATGTTATTTTCTTATCACACAAAATTCACTTAGAAAAGGTAAAAGAGCGTAAAAGTAGCTCCTACCTCTCCTAAGAGAATTTCAAGGTAAAACACAAGCTCTTCATAACAAAAGAACACAAAAGTTATCCTAAAAAGTCCCAAAACATACACATAAAATGAACACATCAAAATATACACATAAATGAGTGAAATCATAACATTTTTCCTTTTTTCTCTCTTTCTCTCATTTTTCCTAGGAGCCCTTTCGTTTTTCCATCCTCGCCACACATCATGTTTCTTTGGCTCACATCTCACATTTTTCCACCCATTTAGCCGCACATTTAAACAAGAACCAAAGCAATACAACCTTACACCAAGTAACAATCACAAAAGGAAGCAAAATGTCAACAACTAAAAACAAAAACACACAAAAACTACACTGACACTTTAATAAAATATGTCTTTTCTCCAACAGCGGTGCCAAAATTTAGGAGGTCATCACCGTGCCTCTCAAAGATATTATTTATATGCCCAAATTACAGGTTACTACTAAGTAGCAGCTAGTGATAAGACGGGGTCGTCCATGAAGAAAAGGGAGTTTCATCAAATGTTAAAGCGTAGTTGAAAAGCACACGAAGAAGTCACTCTACGTGTGTGGTAACAAAGTTCGGAGGGAGGGGGGTTTGGTTTTGGAAAACACTACAACTACTTTAAGCAACTAAATTAACAAACTATTAAACAGAATGATGCAAATGTGATCACAAATAGCACAGATGATGTAACTAAGACTTTAGCAAATCTTGGGTGCAATTGGTTTACATTTCTAGTCATCATTTGATCATTTATTAACTATGTTATTTTTATGCATTATTCACATATTGTGGAGAACTTATTAACACCTTTCGAGTGTTGATATTTATCACCTTTCCTTGGTGATAGTTGGAGTGAGCGATCGGCGTCACACAATAACCCTTATCCCTGAGGATAGAAATACACATGGAGACCCAATAAAACTACCACAATGTCATACAAGCGAGAAACACATAGACAACACAAATATATTTACTAATTACGACTACAAGGATCAGCCTTCATGCTAATCATTATTAGTGAACCACTTTCATAATTAGTTAAACCCATTCAAATTCATCTTAAATATAAGAAACTTCATCAACCAACATTCATAATTAGTTGTCACTCCTAATTACAATCTAGAATTGACCAACAATAATCACATTGACTAAAAGTCAAAGTCTTCTGGGTTTGACCAAAAACCTAGCTTATAACTAACCCACAATCTTCAACTAGTTGATCACCCTAGTCTAAATCATGCATTAATCACACAAGAAAGCACCAAATATACTTGATAATCAAAGAAAAAAATACAATAAATTGAATCTCACGAATTCATGCTAAAAATGCTTACCAATTGCTCCCAAGAGTATATTTAGCCTAGATTATGAAAACTAATAACAAAATAGCAAGGATTCATGGTAAACATAGAGTAAATGACGAAAAGTAAATTCAAACTAGGGTTTTGAGAGAGTATTTTTGGTTTGGGTCTAAAATGAATGAAGAGAGAAGTTTTTGAGCTGAAAATTAGCTTATAAAGCTGGGCTAAAAAGTGCTTGTTGTAGGCCACAATGTGACTCCTGCTGACTGCTACTGGATTCGTTGACACCCGTTGCGGGCCGCAAGTGAGGATATGGCCCGCAAGACTCCTACTGACCGCCACTGAGCATTTTAACTTCTGCTGCGGGCCGCAATGTGGGCTGCAGGCTGCAATGGTCTTACTGGACTTCTGCTTCTACCAAAATGAAATTTGGCCTTCTTCCAATCTTCTACCCAAGACAATTTGGCCTTCTTCTTCTAATCTTCTAATTACTTCATTTTTTCGCTCAATACTTGAACTCTTCCAAACCCGAACACTCTAATAAGATCTAGAATACTTCATAAATTAAAGAATTAGGATTTAAAACATATGAATTCATCCTAACCCCTTAATTGATAAAATGCTAGTTTCATCTCAATTAAGTCCCTAATCTATTACAGAATTAGATTTTGAATGTGCTAAAAATGGGATACAAATTGAGCACGTCAAAACACCCCGCACTTAAACCTTTACTCGTTCTCGAGTGAAGAAAGTAAAGGCCTAAGGTGGTTCTTAAATATTTTCTATCCCATAACACTTTCGAAATCCTTCCTTGAGATTTCTTTTAACCCTAAACATGAGAAAATACCAATCCCCATATTTATGCCTAAAATATTCTGCCCAACAAAATTTCTAAGACAAAATTGCATCCAAATGAAGTCATCATCATCCAAAAATAAGGTAAAAGAAGTTAACTCTACCCAAAAGTTTCCAAAATGGAAAATGAGCCTTCAAATGTTTTCATTTCTCTCAATTTCTCTTATTTTTCCTAGGAGCCCTTTCGGGTTTTCATCCTAGCTTCTCATTCTTTTACATCATGTCTCACCTTTTACTACACAAATTAGCCTCTCATTTTTGCATAGATTTCCCTTTTGGGTTTCAATCTATTCGGGCCCTCAATTTTTCCTAAGTTGCCCGCAAGTGGGTTTTCAACTTAGCGGGATAAAAATATTCATTTTTCATTTTTTTAAAACCTGTAAAAAGTTATTATGTACAATTAAAGAGCAATATCACACCAAAAGCACATGCTAGTAATGGGCTTAACTAATTCCCCCACCCCACACTTAAAATCTAGCATTGTCCCCAACGCATATAAAAGATCAAAGCGTAAATGTGGAATAACGGAAAAAAGGAAAGTACTCAAAACTAGAACCACAAGGGTCAAGCTCTGCCCTAATGATGAGCTTGGCAAAACTCTGAGATGATGGTGTTAAGCTCAGTATGGACTTGCTGAAATTGCTGGCCGACATGCAGCTGAAACCGGTCGAATCTACCCTCAATATGAGCAAGCCTGTCAAGTATATCCTATTGCACATTGGGGGTATCCTCCTGGTTCTCTTGGGGAGGTGCCTGGAGAGGTGGTGAATGTTGACTAGGTGGTAGATTTTATGCATTAGGTTACCCCGTGTGTAGTGCAGCCCAAAAATTATGGCTATACTTAGGGTTTGGCTGTATGAAAAGATCATTGACTGGTGTGTCCTCAGTGATGGACCCCTTGTCTTCTAAGGGAAGTTTCATGAACAAGAGAGACCGCGACCCGTACCTCTAAATAAAGTCATTCCTAGAAACTTGCAACATGCTGGATTTTCATAGCCTGTCAAAGTCTAGGTAGCCGTCATGCTTGCCTGAAATGGACACGGCTGTGCTCGGGTCCTATATCCCCAATTTTTTGGCAATCAGGGTCACCTTCCCTCAAATACTAATTTTCCCCTTATTCAGTCTTGACAGCTCGATGAATCTATAGACCCAACGATCTATCTAGTTTGGATAGCCGTGTCCCATAGACGTCATAGCCCAAAGACACTTTATAAACCCGTTGGGACATTGAGTGAGTTCACCCTTACACAACACTACTATGGCCAGTAAGTAATGGGCAATGCGTAGAGCTGGATGAACGATGAGGGAAGCCTTTTCAGTACCGATTCTTGCTCTGCAGGTAATCACCAGCCAAAAGAACGACTCGCAGTAACTAAGGGTATTGATGTAATCATCATCCCCGGTCCTAAGCTCCCATCTAAAAAATTTGGATATGGCATTATAACTCATCGAACGTGGCTCGTCATTAAGGTGAAAGGATATGTACTTCCCACCTTCATGTTCCTTCTTTGTGAGTGTGGCAAGAAACTTTATTGTGTACCAGGGAAGGTTAGCGCCTTTTATTGTCCAGAAAACCAGCCATGCCAACCTTCCTAAAGAATTGCACAACGGGTCACCACAACCCCAATTTTGGGTTGTTGGGCAAACTTTGTTGAATGAATTATATTTTTGGGGGTGACCAAGTTTGCCCACCGTGTAGCAAATGACCATCTAATAAGGGTCAACCCTATGTGGTCAATCGCAGGAGCTCGGGACAAACGAGCAACACAAGTGGCTTTTCTTTTCGAAGCTATAAGATATCTAAACAACAAGAACAAACTCCAAAAATTAATGAAGATACACTATGCTACAAAATTCCAGGAAGTGTCACAAAAATATGTCACAAAAAGTGTAGAAAAGTGTCACCAAGTGTCACAACAGGTGTCACAAACCTCAATCACCAAAACAACTATTCCCAATATGCTACTAGCTAACCAACACTCAAAAAACACCCAAAACATACAATACCATATCACAATTGGCATCACACAACCCCAAACTATAGCGAAAATCAAAATTGAAGAACACCCATTTGTCAACACACATTGAATTCTCGCTTAGGGTGCGAGAGGTCCCGAGTTCAATTCTCGGAATGCCCCTATTTTCTACATTTTGGCTATTTTATGGCCTGGGGAGCCTAATAAACACCCCTCATCCTCGGATGATTTTAAAAAAAAAAGAATTCAACATTGAAGTGAGAAGTGTTACAGTGGGAGTGATGGAATGAGGGTAGACAATACCAATATGTGAAGTGGAAGTAGGGATGGTCGAATCTGACCAAAAATTCAAGAATCCCCAATTTCTAGGGTTTTTGAGTTTTTAAATAAAATTTTGGGTTAATGGGGAAGGATTTGAGTGTTGGGATGTAGAGGAATAGAAGGAGGATGAAGAGGTAAGTATTTTGGTTTGAGGGGGGGGGGGGGTAGGTTGGCAATTTCCTGCGAGTTGGGCAGAGGGATTGGAGGAGGAAGAGTGGAGGACCGAGAGGGTAGAAAAAAATGGTGGAAGAGCTGGGAAATATTAAAGGAGATCTAGTGGGCCATGGAGGGTAACATGGGTTCTCTGTGGGTCGCGAGTGAGGTTACGGCCCTCAAGAGGTAATTTGCCTCGCCTCACTCTTTTTTCGCATGTTTTTTTTCTTCCTCTGGGTTGCGGACTGCAATGTGAGATGCGGCCCGCAAGAGGCAATCTACCCGCCATGCCCATTTTTTCATCATCTTTTTTTAAGTTTACCTACGTTGCAGGCCGCAGGTGGGATACAGCCCGCAGTGGAGATTCTGCCTCTTGCCTTCCAATTCCTCAAAAATCCTCAGTTTTTGGCCTCCAAAATTCCTTAAAAGCATCCTAAACTTTCAAAAACACAACCAATGCAAACCCGGCATAATATTGCTCAAAAAACTAAATTCCAAAAAGATTATCAAAAATTTGACAAAAGAGAATGAATTAAAATTGACACTAAAATTAAAAATAAAATAACACTTGCATCGACGGAATGCTCCGGATGATTAAAACCAACTTTATTTAATGTCGTCGGTACGAACTATTTACAAAGCCACAAAAATGAAGCTACATCAACCGGATTGCATAAATGGCACCCGGATGATCAAAACTAAGTTTATTTAATGTCGTTGGTACGACATACTCACAAAGCCACTATTCCCTAACCGGGTCGTCGAGGAGTGTTTTCTCGACTAGCTCCGGTTTGAAACTCTCATAGTAGGGCTTCAAGTGGTGGACATTCACTTTGAAGACTGTAGAAGTCTCTTCACTCATTATTTCAACAGATCCATGTGGGAAAACTTTCACCACCATAAAAGGCCCATTCCATTTTGACCTCAACTTGCCCGAAAATAACTGAATGCATGATTAGAATAGAAGGAATTTTTTACCAACATCAAAGTCCTTTCTATCAATTGAGCTATCATGCCTAGCCTTGGTTTTTCCTTGTAAATTAGGGAGTTTTCATAGGAGTCATTCCGAATCTCCCAAGCTCTTGCAATTGCAACTTCCGGTGCACACTGACTTCATCCAAATTCATATTGAAGCTTTTTATAGCCTAATGCGCTTTGTGTTCAAGCTCAACCAGTAAGTGGCATGGATTCCCATAAACCATTCGATATGGATACATGTCAATCGGTGTCTTATAGACCGTCCTATATTCCCACAAGGCATCTTCTAGCCGAATGCTCCAATCCTTCCTATTCGGGTTAACCATTTTCTCAAGGATAGATTTGATCTCATGATAGGAGATCTCGGCTTGGCCATTTGATTATGGGTGATAGGCCATAGAAGTTTTATGAGTTACCCCGTACTTCTTCATCAATGCCTCGATTGTGCGATTGTAAAAGTGGGTTCCTCGGTCACTAATCACGGCTTGGGGAATTTCGAACCGAGAAAAGATGTTAGCTTTCAAGAAATCCGCAACCACTTTTGAATTATTGGTTCTCGTGGCCTTTGCCTCGACTCACTTGGACACGTAATCGACGACAAGCAAAATATAAACACACCCAAAAGAGCTGGGGAAGGGTCCTATGAAGTCAATCCCCCATACATCAAAAACCTCACAATACAAAATGCTTATTTCTGGCAATTCATTCCTTTGGGAAATGTTTACCATTCTTCGACACTTGTCACAAGATTGGAAAAATCGATAGGCATGCTTCATTATGTGAGGCCAATAGAGACCGTTTTCTAACACTTTCAAAGTGGTTCTCTTGGCACCAAAGTGCTCACCACATACAAGAGAGTGACAAAAATTTAGAATTGAACTCACACTACCACATAGACCCCCCCCCCTAGCACCAATTTTTTAGCGACAGTTTTTAAAACCGGTGCTAAATATCTCATAGCACCAATTTTTTTTAATTCAAAATAGCACCGGTTTTAGTAAAAAATAGCATCAGTTTTAAAAATCGGTGCTAAAATTAAAAAATAGCACAGAATGTTTTTTAAAATAGCACCATTATTTTTTTTAAAATAGCACCGGTTTTAAAAACCGGTGCTAAAAATAAAAACTTAGCACCGGTTTTGTAAAACCGGTGCTAAAAATTTTCAAAATTCATTTTCCCACCAAAGAAATAGCCAAAGAATTTTAAATAGAACCAGTTTTGAAAAAATTAGCACCGGTTTTTTCCAACTGGTGTTAAAAATTAAGAAATATCACCGGAATTAGAAGAAAATATCACCTGTTTAAACCGGTGCTAAAAATTTAAAAATAGTACCAGTTTAAAACAGCGCTAAAAATTTTAAGTTTTTAAAATTTTCCTATCAAGGAAATCGCCAAAAAATATTTCCCGTCAAAAAAATTAAAATTTAGCACCGGTTTTTTTAAACAATAGCACAAAACCGGTGCTAAAAATTTTCAAAATTTATTTTCCCACCAAAGAAATAGCCAAACAATTTTAAATAGCACCGATTTTTGAAAAATTAGCATCGATTATAAAAACCGGTGCTAAAAATTAAAAAATTACTTCGGTTTAAATCGGTGCAAAAATTTAAAAATAGCACCGGTTTAAATTGGTGCAAAAAAATATTAAAATTTTTCCACCAAAGAAATTGCCAAAAAATATTTCTCGCCAAAGAAATTGTCAAAAAAAATTTAAATTCTATCTTCCCATAAAAATCTTCTAAATATTCATCAAATTTTTTTAAAAGTTCAATTTTTCCACCTAAGAATTCAAAATATTCGTCAAAAATTTCAATTAATCTTCCCAGAAATTTCATGAGCTAGGAGTAGCTGTGCAGCCGCTCTAAGCCATTTTTTTTAACTTTTAAAATCGTTCACTTCTTTTGTTGACTTTAACTAATAACTAAGTTAAGTTAAGTTAATCAACGATCAACCTTTACTGACCCAATATATACAAATAAGAATAACATTTGTTTACATTAACTAATTAACGTTCAACCCTTAATTGATTTAGTGTACATAAATACAACTTTAACAAATTAACAGTCAAACTTTACTTTACTTTCAATATATAAACACTAATAACTAGACTGACTTTGACTAATCAACAGTCAAACTATACTTGACTTTCAATATATAAACACTAATAACAAAGTTGACTTTAACTAATTAACGGTTAAACTTTATTTGAATTAGTATATAATAATACTAATAAAAATATTTGACTTTGTCTAGTCAACAGTCAAACCTTAGTTGATTTTCTATATATAAATACTAGTGACTAAGTTGACTTTAACTAGTCAACGGTCAAACTTTACTTGACTCTCTCAATATAGAAACACTATTGATTAAGCTGACTTTAACTAATCAATGGTCAAACTTTACTCGACTTTCAATATATAAACAGTAATAACTATGTTGACTTTGTCTAATCAACGGCCAAACTTTACTTGACTTTCACGAATGACAAAGTTAACTTTAACAAATTAACGGTCAAACTTTATTTGCATTAGTATATAATAAATACTAATAACTAGGTTGGAGATGAGTCAGCGGTAGTGCGACAGTGGTTCAATTGGAGCAGTTGCGGAGCAGCTGCGACAAAGCGGCACGGTGCGGCGAGGGATAGAGTTTTTGGCGGAGCTAGGAGGTGACAGAGCCAAGGCGGAGGTAGGGGGTGGCGGAGCATCACACCTGCGTCCGATGCCATTGATACACCTGAGAAATGTATCAATATTGGTCTCAATTTTTAGATATTTTTTTAAAAAAATATTTCGTGTCATTTTTAAATTTTATTTTTTTGAAGATAATTGTGTTTTATCCATTTAAATCCACTGGAGTAAAAATACAAATTAGGAAGGCACATAACACAAGATCATTGAACCAAAATATACAATTTATCTCATTAAAATTTTCCACTCACCAAATGGGACCCACCCGTGGGAGAGTTTTCAAAAGTGCGAATGTGCACTCCCCCCCCCCCCGAGTCCTATTCATTTCTCTCACCCCCACTCACCAAACTCCCCCCATTGTAGCCCTCCACTCACCAAGCTACTCTCTCCTAGTCTCCAAAACTCCCTCATGGTGTATGCTCTTATCGATTATGCATTTGTTAGTTTTTTAAATTTTCTAAAACTAACCTACAGATGTCGGAAGAGTATCGACAATAAAACTATGAACCGATGTTGCACCAGTTTGTGCTGTCGGGTGAAGTTTTCACCTCAATTTTTTCAAAAAAAAACCAAGGTAAACAAATACACTTTTAACTACGTCACTAGAACCAAAGTAATAGGTCATGTTTCTTGTAGTGCCACTTGCACATTTAACACAAAGAACACGAGTTCTAATAACTAAATAAAAAAATAAAGCCTAATGAATTAAGAGCTTGAACAAAGCCACAAGTTTCAACTCAAATATGATGTATTTGATTGATAAAAAATTATTAACAATCGAATATCGGCCCCTTATGCATAGTGAAAGGGTTTAGCCTTACCAAACTGAATTCAATTAGGATTAAGTGACGAGTGGGTCTCTTGACAGATGATATGCCCATAAACTTATGGGCAGGCCAAAGAACTATCTTCCATTAACAATGAATGTAAAAATTCGAAGGCCGGGCCATTTGACTACGGGGCCAAGTAAAAACAAATAAACCCATCCCTTCTCTTCTTCTTCAAAGCACTGCGCTTCTCTTCTCCTTCTTCAAATGCTTTTTTCCTTCTTCCTTTTGCGAACCAACCATCAATTCTTCTCTCCTTCTTCATTTTTGATCGATCTGCAAACATTCCACCTTATTTTATTGATAAATTCCTCAATTATTCCTTCTTCTTCGATCTGCGAACTTCCTAGCGACCAAATCCTTCTCCGATTGATTCATCTTTTTTTCTGATGAACTCTTCAAATGACCGGTTACCGCCTGGCAAAATTTGTGATGAGCTCTTCACCCTGCAACAAGATCTATGTCAACAAATTTCAAATTTAAACAAATGAAACTTAGTTTCATAAGGATGAAATTTTGCCTAATAGTGTCCAATATATGAATTTTCACATTCGAATAAGTTTATACTCTTAAATTGCCTCTGATGTAAATGAAATTGTTGTTGAAACTTCTGTTGCTATGAATTCTGCTGCTGTGAACTTGTAAAAATTGTGTGGAAAATTCAAAAAATGAACTAAATGCTGCCAAAATGTTTTGTACATATTATGCACATGATACCTTACAATACTTATCGTTTGTATTAAAACATGCACCTATTTTGAAAGATCTGAATATAAAATATGAATTTTTTTCCAGGAGATCGTGTATAATTTAAGTTAAAAATTGACAATTTAAAATTATCATATTAACTATGCATTGATTACTTTAAAACATGTATTGTTTAAACAAAAACACGCACCTGATTTTAAAACGTCAATTCCTTTTATGAATAGCAAAACTTTGTCTGGAGGTAGTGTATAAGTTACCTTATGAATCATTTATATTTTGTTAAAACATGCATATGTTAGCCTACAACTAGTATTTCTTAAAGTATACTATAGAAAAGAGGTTACATGGTTTTGTAATTTTTCTAAAAATTTTCATATGAACTTCATTTAATACCTTACAATGTATACTAATTACATTAAAACTTCTATTTATTTTCAAACACAGGAATAAAATTTTTTATTTCAATTAAAGGATGTCACTAAAGTGTTGTCAGCATCAAAACAACACATGTAAAAGCATTGCATACTTTGTATAAAAATCATGAAAATGTTGTCGGCTTCATACACGAGAAGAACTCTGAACACTTGAACAAAGAGAAAGATATGGGATAAATCCTACAACTGCTCATAACAAAAATCTTCTATTATGGAACTTAATTACAACAATGTGAATATCTAGATTAACTAACAATCTCTAATACAATGAATCAATTATTAATATTCAAAGGTAAATCATTTTTGAATTCCTTGAGTTCAGTGTCAGCTTCATTGAATAGGTACACATCAGATAATAACAATTGCAACATATAAGTAAACGATTGTAGCTCGTCATTCAAGTCAAAAAAGTATCAATTTTTTTGTAACAACAGGAGGACAATCCAAAATTATGTCACAGAATAACACATAAATCAACTCAAAAACACAGAAAAGTGATGCCTAATGCTAAAACAAACATACAAAATCTAAACAACAACACAAAAATTGAGCAATAATACAATCGGAAACAAATCCGAAATGTATGACATATCGCATCCGACGAATGATGTAACAACCGACAAAGAAACAAATGGGCGGCGATACCGAAAAAGAGTCTGGGAAACAAATAGACGGAGAGTCAAGGAGAAGAGGCAAAGAAACGAAAAGAAGATGTGGAGTAATGCGAAGAAAGGAGAGAGAAATTAGCGGTGATGGAGAAACAAAAAAAGAGGAGGAGGAGAGGTTGAGAACAACCCAAAGAGAAGAGAGAAACCGCCAGCGAAAGAAGAGAGAAATTGCTGGAGAGAGAAAGAAAAGAAATTGTAGAAGAAAGGAGAATTAGGACTTCTATTTAATGAAAAAAATTAATTTTTCATTAATTACAAAAAAAACCCATTTTGGAAAATAGTCCCTAGCTTGTCCATAAGCTTATGGATAGGTCACGGAGACTTTCTCTTTGGTAAAACCTTGGCCGAAATGGACAGTTTTATAGCAGTTTAAAGTGGCTAAAACTATTTCAAACTAAAATCACCTAATTTAATCTAAACCTTTGCCAAATTCATCTAGCTAAATGTTTTAATATATATTGCCTTAATCTAAACTTATTTAATCTAATCAGAACTAGATAAGCTAGAATTGAATATTACCTAATCTATTCTAACCTTAGTTAGTTTATCAAAATAAATCTTTCTAAAACCCTAAATGGCAGCCACAAATTCGTCACTAAATGAGCCATCATGGCTGTGATTATCATAAAATAAAATATGACCAAACTAAGAAAGTTGTAAATTGTTGTGGAACTAGCCCACTAAATAAAGGTCCAACCGGTTGTTTTTAAGCGCTTCATTAATCGTCGGCTTCATGACTTTAATCCTCAGAAACAAGAGTGGCATTAGTCCAACATATCCCTCTTGTGATCTTTGAATCATCATAATTATTCTGCTTCAAACATACATTCAAAGGAGCATCTTTAAGTTTCTTTCTTGCCATAGTCATTGGACCTGCCAAATCACTTAGAGGATCTCGAACATGACCTTAGAATGTCTTATCAAGTATTGGCATATCCTCATCCTTGGAATTAGCTTTGATATTTGTATCATTCCCTCTGTTGTCTAAAGGTTTCATCCTTGAAACTTTATCATCCTCAAAAGTATATGGAGATAAATCACCAGCATTAAACGAAGAACTAACACCATAGTCTGTAGGAAAATCAATATTGTAAGCACTGTCATTCATAAGAGCAAGCACTTGAAAAGACCATCACCACGTGGACTCAACTTAAATTTTTGAGTAGCAGGAAACCTATCTTTCAAAAGATGCACCTAAACCCAGTCACCAGGTTCGAACACCATCACATTTCGGCCTTGGTTAGCTCTCTTCGCATTATGATCATTTCTCCTTTCTATCCCTAGCCTATTTTCCTCGTGTAATTTCTTCACGAAATCAGCCTTGTTTTCTCCATCAAGGTTCTTAACATGTTTGAAATTTAAAGGAAAAATATCAAGTGGGGTAATAGGTAGGAAACCATAAACAACTTCAAATGGAGCATAAGAAGTAGAAGAATGAATAGTTTGATTATAAGAAAAATTTTCTGTTGGAATGCAAGCTTCCCATTTCTTCAAGTTCTTATAGACTAAGGCACAAATAAGAGTTCCCAATCTATGGTTGGTGACCTCCATTTTCCCATCAGTTTGCGGATGACTCACAGTGAAAAAAGCAATTTAGTTCCCAACTTCATTTATAGTGTATTCCAAAAGTAGGATAAGAACTTAAGGTCACAATAAGACATAATGCTTTCAGAGATACCATGTAAAAGCATGACCTCTTTATGAAAAAAGTCAGCCACATGCTTTACATTATCACTTTTCCTACAAGGTATAAAATGTGCCACTTTTTAAAAACGATTGACCGCAACAAAGATAGAATCTCTACATGATCGAGAACGTGGAAAACCAAGGACAAAGTCCATAGAGATATCAATCCACTGATGTGCATGACCTAGTACGAGCATGTAAAATCTACGGGGGTTGGCATTCGACTTAGCCTTCAAGCATTCAATACAAGTCCTACAAATCTAAACAAAAGAAAGTGCAATCTTGGCCAAAATGAGTGTTCATGCAACATGCTATGTGTTTTAAGTGCACTGATGAGAGTCTAGACACATGTCTTTCCTAAGGCATTTAGCATATCTTTTGTTATCTTTTATATGGTAGATTGCTATATTTAGTTGAGTTTACATTACAAAGGGTTTATATGACCATTTTTGGTTTTCTTAGCTATATGGCCATTTTTGTAGCTTAATTTAGATTTAATGGATACTATGTCCCTACTAGCGTCTAGATCCATTTTTTTGAGATTCTATTTGTAGATTACTCGTACGCACTTCAGACTGTGTAGAAAGCCATTCTCTAGAATGGTATTCGATAGTAGAAGGTCATTCGCAAGGATGGAAATAGACTAAATGCCACGAGCTAAAAACTTAATAGTAGATAAATGTGCCGAAGAAAAGAGTCAAAGTCTAAAAGAAATGAAGATTGGAATGACCCATGTACATTTACACGGCTCGTGCCAAACCATTTGCTAAGGAGACTAAGTCCTGGCACAGATGTGTGCTTTTGCACGGCCTGTGCGCTCATAAGTTGAAGACCGAGAACTCCAGTCCGCGGCCTGTGAGCTATTGCACGGATGCACGCTCAGAAGAAGAAGGCAACGACTCCAAACAGCATCCCACACGTTTTTGCTCTGGCCACACACTTAGTATTGGCCAAGGAGGACCTCCCATAAGCCATGTACTTTTGCACAGGTCGTGCACTATTGCACAGCCTGTGCCGACGTGGCTTCTAGGGTTTCTACAATTGTTGGGATTTCTAAGGCCTATTACCACCTACTATATAAGTAGCCACTAGTCTACGATGGTTTAAAAAGTACTAAGTTTGGTCATAGTTTTAATTCCTAGATCTAAGAGCAGGTAGAGAGAGAAGGAGGATATTTCCTTTCTTCATTTATTTTTCCTAGTTTTTTTCCTATGGCATTGAATCCAATGATTGTGTTGGGTTCAATGTACTTAGCTTATTTATTTTACTGGGGAAATATTTGTATTTATTACTAGATGTTGACTTTGTGAGATTCTTAGATTTCCCTATGTTTATGTCCTATGAATATTTATTCTAGATTTATACTTCATATTCTTGTAAGATTTATGCTATGCCATGTTTTATGATGCACCCATATATCCATGTATAGTGTAATATCATGCTAGGATTTTCACGATATATTAGAAGTGTTTGGTTAGAATTATTGTAGGTTCATGAGCACCAGGAAGATGAGTGCATGCATGCTATCCCATGAGTACCGTCCTAATTGCTAGACTCTAACTTGATTAGCTCTTCGTGTAATAATCATTCATGTTAGGGACAATAGTTTCCCTAATGAGGGGAAACCCTCAGAAAACCCTGATAGATTAGCATAATAGTTTGTAACAAATAGGGTTGTGGTGTAGTGACTAGAGTCGTGTCAACCTTAGAGTAATCATAAGATGCTAAATCCTTTGCCTCTCTAGGCCTAGGGATTGGTGTCCATAGTGGAGTACCCAGGACGTATTGTCCTCACTCTCATATCTACCGGTTTCTACTTGCACAAGGCCTTGTTTCTTTAAGCGGAGACGCGTTATCATTTGGAGTGAGATTTACAGGGAAGGAATTGTAGTATCGAAAAGGTGATCAAAGCACCTCCCCTAATGGTAGCTTCATAAAGTGGAGCTGAACCTTTGTGTGACATACATTGGGAATTACCAGCTATCTTCACACTATGTGATATAGACATATGATAGGTTTATATATCTTGCATGTGGTAGAATCTAGGATCAAAGTCTTTCATTGGCCATGTTACACATATATTCCCCAAGGCTAGTTTACAATAGTTTAATCTTTCTTATTTTCATGTTCTTTAGCTATTAGATAAAAAAAACCCCTCAATCTATGTTTGTAGCACTAGTTATTCCCAACACACATTTGGAGTGACACCCGATTGTGGGTTGTGTATAGTTAACTTTCAAATTCCAGTATATATGTGGATGACCTCAGGCTTTCCACTAGCTACTCTATAGTAGTTGGTAGTAAGCACATGAGTAACTTATAAATCTCTATCTTTTACTCTAGCACTCCATGGGTTATCTCCCAAAAAGTTGGTTTTGTAACGACCCTGCAGGGTGCAGATAATGCACCAAAATAATCCATAAGTCCCCCAGAATGAGCATCTCTAACAATTAATTATCGCATAAAACATTGAGGCACACACAATTTATTTTCACAAAATAAGTATCCATCATATCTATAAAACTTATAAAAAGCACCAGATTTGCATGCATTATAAACAGATAGAATATTAGCATCATTCGCATTTTTTTAAAGCAAATCCAAGAATAGCACAATCAAGACGTGTAATCAAAGCATGCCTGCAACTCAAATCATCATCTACAACATTATCTTTACATTTTTATACTTAAGAGCATATGGAAAATTTTCAATGAAATTAACCCACTTAGCATGACGCTTATTTAACTTCAATTAAATCTTATGATACTTTAACGACTTGTGATAAGTGTGAATAAAAAACTCACGAGGAAGCGAGTAATGGTGCCACTTTTCCAAAGCTCTCACAAAAACATAGAATTCCTTGTTATAGGTGGGGTAGTTTAGAGGACCTCCCTTAAGCTTTTCACTAAAGTAAGCTATAGGACGATTATCTTGCATAAAAACACACCAATACCTATACCTGAGGCATCACAATGAATCACAAAAGTACAGTTAAAGTTGGGTAAAGCAAAAATAGAAGCATTACATAACCGCAACATCAATCCATTAAAAGCATTCTCTTAGCCTTCACCCCACATAAATTTCACATCCCTCTTAACTTGTTCATTTAAAGGTGCACCAATGTATGAGAAATCACTAAACCATGGAAAAAATGCACCTTATTGGCAATGGTAGGGGTCAACCAAGTATTAATGTCTTCAATCTTGGATTCATCAATAGTGGTTCCATCTTTAGACACAACAAATCCAAGAAAAACAACTTCCGGAGCACAAAAGGTATACTTCTTGATGTTCGCATACAACTTAGACAGTCGAAGTGTAATAAGAACATTTTTAACACGCTCAATATGTTCATTAGTCTATTTAGAATAGATCAATATGGCATCGAAGTAAACCACAACAAAATAACCAATAAAATTTCTCAAATTATTATTCATCAACTGCATAAAAGTAGCATTAGTCAAACCAAAAGGCATAGCTATCAGTTCATACAATTCAAACTTAGTATTAAGTGCAGTTATCCATTCATCACCCATTTTCACAAGAATTTGATGATAACCTTTAGTGAGATTAATCTGAGTATTAATTACAGAACATGTAGATATTCAAGCATATCATCTAACATTAATATATGATGACAATACTTAAATGGTTATCTTGTTAATTGCATGAAAATCAATACACATTCACCATATTTTACCTTTATTATGAACTAAAATGACTGGTACAACACAAGGACTTAAAGACTCACATACATACCCTTTTTTCAAGGAGACATTCAACTTGTCGTTGTAACTCCTTTGTTTCCTCGGGAATTGCTTTGTACGTAGGCCATTGGGTACCATGACACCTAGCACCAAGTCGATTTGGTGTTCTATACCTTAAAGAGGAGGTAATCCATGAGGAAATTCTTTAGGAAAGACATCTTCAAATTCCTACAATATCCTGGAAAAACGTGTAGGAACATACACATGAATGTATTTTTTTTGTGAAAAAAGTATCCTTTTAAAGCACGACTACAAAAAAAGAATCATTAGTTAAAGCACGATCAAATCCCTCATAGAATCATAGGAACAACGATTAGAATCACGAGGTAATTTAAGTCGCATCATATAGATAGAAGGCAGAGAAGTACGTAAGGTGTGAATATAGGGTTTTAAAACACTTAACTCGATCCTTAGGTGAATTAGGTTTGTAGTTGGCCTTGACAGCCCTTTGATGGTTTAGTTTTGGTACGATTTTGGCCATCACCTTCTCCATGCTGACTTTCGTGCATTTTTGTGCCTCGAAAACCTTCATTGAGAAAGCGGATTCAGGGTAAACCTTTCCTTATCCTTGATCGCGGTGAAATTTTTGGTGAAGTCATCATGAATCAATTTCCTGTCAACTACCAAGGTTTTCCTAACAAAATATTACTAGCATCCATATGAATAACATCACATAAGATAGAAGCATGGTACTTTACGATAGTAAAGTTAATCATATATTTTTTAGTAACTTTAAGTTCACCACAACCATTTAACCAAATCAGTTTATATGGAGATGGATGGTTAGTAACTGGTAATGATAAAGACTTTACTTAGAGATTATAAATTGTATTAGCACATGATTCTCTATCTATAATCAGTAAGCAATTCTTACCTTTCACAAGGCAACCCGTATGGAAGATATTAGAACGTTATACCACAAATTAGGCCACTTGATCATTGAGAAGTATCAATGACATGAAATTAACTTGCGTTTCAGGGTTTTTCTCACCTCGATTATCAATGATGATTCCTTCATCTACTTCTTTTTCACTTTCATATAGTGTAGGCACATCAGCATATTCATCTTCTTCTTCTTATTCCTCCACTATAGTTAGGATTCGAGCATGAGGGCAATTGGATTGCAAATGTCCTTGTTCCTCAAAATTAAAACAAGTAGGAGATTTAGAAAAAAAATAGTATTTGACGAAGTAAAAGTATACTTTCTTGGATTTCGGTTGGACTGTTGTTGATTTGAGGGGGCCATTCATTGTTCACTAGGACTAAAAGTCATATTTTAATATTTCTAGGTAGGACCACAACCTCCCATCATGATCCTTCTTCCCCAGCCAAAGCTAGAAGATTTCAAATCAAACCATGGCTTGTGATTGTTAAAGTTGTGGTGTATTGTTTTTTCGGCCTTAAGGTATTCTTAAACAACCTTGATTCCACCAATAAGTCCCTGATTGATACATTATGTTGAAGCTTAACTGATATTTGGAGATTGTCCCTTGGTCCTTTGATAAATCAGTTCTTATCAAATGCATCATCTTCTCTGATACCAACCATTCTCATGGTTACTTCGAGATCTTTCAAGTATTCATCCACAGTGCGATTTCCTTACTTCATATTTCTTAAGTATAGATGTTGTTCCATCAAGTATATTTTAGAACATGATACAAGCAAATCTCGATCTTCAATCTTTCCCAAGTGGCAATCGGTTTATTCCCAACCTATGCCCTTGATTCATTTAAGTTCTTCCACCATTCAGCTATAGTTGGTAAATGTACTGCGCCACCTTTAACTATTTTTTCCTCCCGGTAGTTGTTAAGTTCAAACAGATTTTCAACTGTCGTTCCCAATCAAGGTACCTTACCCGGTTGTGTGCTTAATCAAATTGAGGAATGTTGTACTTCAAATCCTTGTCACACTTAAAATCTAAACTGCCTAATGAACCAAACTTGGCAGCCATCGAGAATGCCTCTTGCTCTACTTTCTAGAGCCTCGATATGTTTGTTTCTCTGAGGCATTGATAGATTCTTCCCCCAATTCCATAACTGTTAAAATTGCAGACCTTACGGTTGAGATCATCATGCTTTGTAAAATCATGGAGGTGTAGGATTTTCCAACACCTCTACTTTTCTCAAAAGTCTTTTCACTTAACTCATTAGAGCATTCATATCAAACGCCAGTCAATTTGTATCTGACTCACCTTGCTAAAAAATTGAACAAGTACAAATGGTGAAGGTATCACCCAACTATTGGTTGCCTCTTCAAGTTTATGATCACTCCCTGATTGAATGGCCTTCGATCTCTTCTACCATTCTTTTTGAACGACCTTCAATATCTTCTACCTCCCTTACGAACGGCCTTCATATATATTGTAACCAAAAAGTACCCACAGGCGACCTACTAAAGATGATCACAAAGAAGATCTAGGAGCTCAGGGACACAAAATGTCCATTAGTTCTAATTAAATCTACCAAACGTGGGATTTAGACAAGAAAACCAACCATGGCCATGTAAACCCCTCGTCACATAAACTCAACTAATACTAGCAATCCATCAAATAAAACAAGCTCAAAACTGTGCTGAATACAATGGTTAATGAATGCATAATGAAGCACATCAGACTCCTTACACTTAACCCTTTACTCGTCCTCGAGTAAATAAAGACAAGAAAAAGTTAAGCAAAATGTAGTATGCAAGCATAAGTTAACCTAGACATCCAATTTATTCCTAGATTACCCTTTTCCCCCAAAAAGAGTAAGAATCTCACAACTATAACACTTCCTGAAGAACATAAGCAATCTAACCACCCAAAAGTAAAATGTGGAAAAAGGTAAGCCAAGAAGATAAGTGTAAAGATAGCTTAATTTTCCCAAAATCATCCCCAAAGCAATCAAAGAGTCTTTTCTCAAAAATAATCCACCAAGGAAATCCAAGAGCCGTATACTTGGTTGTAACATAGGTATAATTCGTGATTCTCAACCTAGTTACAACCAAGGAGTCAAATGTATCATCAACCTAGTTTTTTTTGTTTTCTCTCAATTTATCTCATTTTTCCTAGGAGCCCTTTTGGGTTTTCATCCCAGCTTTAACACACAAAGGGTACTCACTTCTCACCTTTTTCCACGTAGCTTCTCATTTTTTCCTAGGCTCGTAAGCCTAGCCGGGCCTATCCTCTCACTTTTACCAAGGTCTTTCAACCTATCTAGGCTTTTCCAATGTAACCTAAGTTGTCATTTTGGGTTTTCAACTTTTCTAGGTTTTTATATTTTTCATTTTTCTAAAATTTTCAATTTTTTTGGTGTAGCATAAAATTGCCTCAAAAGTGGGCTTCATACTACAAAAGATAAGATCAAAATAAAAATTACACCACCAATGATTTCCCAAAAAAATCCCAAAAGCAACTACAAAAGGTGCCCTAACACCAAAAACAAGAAAGAGTTCAATGAGGGAAAGCAACAAAAACATATGGAAAAGATAGTCATCTAGAAATTCAAAACAGTTGAACATAGGCTAAAGGAAATAATAGCAAAGGGAATACCATAATAGGGAATTTTCTAACCCCGCACTCCCCACACTTAGTTTCTTGCATCGTTTCCAACACAAGTAACTAATGTGAAGGAAAGGTTGGAATAATAAGAGAGATCACTCACTCCTACAACATCTCGCTCCTGGTCACGGCCCGTGCGGATGATCTATATAGAATTCCCTTATGCCTGCACTTCTAAACCTATCACTGATATCCATAAGTTCATCGTGGAAAGCTCTCATACCTTCGGTCAGATACTGCAACTCACCATCAACCCTGTCAAACCCAGCAACTATATATCAATGATGGTCGTCCAGCTGAGCTCTGGCAGTGACCAAGTCCTGCCTAACCCCAAAGATGTTATCCTCCAAGGATTTTGTCCACTCTGGTTGGTGCTTTGGTGGCTGGGTCCACATGGGATAAGAAGAAGCAGACTGAAACCCGGTGACCCGTGTTCTCGGAAAGTGTTGTACTCCAGATGATGCCATGAGTGAGCTACATGATAAGAGTGATCGGAAATGCTATGTTTGTGATGCTCAAATGGTGGAGGGGATCTATGTCTGTTGTGCTTTCCAAACTCCAAAAAAATTCCCGATAGTGAGATAAGACGCCATACCTATTGGAACTACCAGCGCCATGCCCTATGGAATAATAAGACTCCTCGTGCATGTTGATCAGCCCTTAAAACGGGGGTGGTACTCCTGATACCGGCAGGAAATATGGCGGTGGCACTAGTTAGGTACTCAATAAGTGGTGGCATAGCATAAGGTGGAGGTGGCTGCTCTATGATAACACCAATGGGAATCTGCTTCTCAGGCTACCCCGAAATCTTCTTCTGCTACTCATGCTCCTCCTCTAAGTTCTCATCTCCTGAGTTACACTCCTCTAAAACAGCCTCCAAACATGCATTGGGCCCAATGATGAGATCTAACAACCTGAAGGACTTACTCAACTTGGTTTTCTCATTCTGGGGCAGCCTCATGAATCTCTCCCCCTTGTATGTCCAGAAGATTGAACCACACTATTCCCTTATAAGCCCCGCCTCTACCATGACTGTAATAGTTAGGGTAAAGAGTGCACCTAGGTTTGCCCTCATATCCTCACTCTCCAAAAGGTGGAAGTACCGTGCCAGAAGTGTAACCATTCCTCCCACCGATATCTTGCCACTGCGGGCAGATAAGAAGGTGAGATCCATGCTCCCAGTGATAAACTCTTCTACCAAATCAAGGCAAGCCTTCCACTTGCACACAGACCATAGAAGAATCATGTAGTCCTTATTAGTGAAGGTGGTGGTCTCCCCATGGCAACTAACTATCACGGTCAACAACCTGGCCACGTATCTGAGTGCCGAGTGCACTATGTCATTGTTCTTGCTCTACTTCACCTCACCTACCTGATGATTGCACTCTAGAATGTAAATAAACCACATGTGTTAGGCTCCTTGAACCCTGATACTTTCATCTTCTCCTACCATTTGAAGATTTTCCCCAACTCCTTTTAGGTCAAAGTGCAGGACTCATCACCTAAATGGAATCTAATACATTGCCTTCCATGTTCATCTCAAAAATTCTCTACAGTGGCCAAAAACTCTAGTGTATATCTAGTGTAGGTGGGAGCGGATAGGGTGGTAAACTTATTCATACCTACCCTACCTAACATTATCCTAACAGGCTTATAGAGTTTGATACCCTTGAGGGTCTCTTCGTCTACAAACATTGTCTCTAAAATGGGGCATCCCATGAGCCACCCCCACCTTTTCTCATAGGCCCTAGTCTGAGTAATCTAGCCCATATAGGATTGCATACTAGACTCTCCCCTCTCTATTGGCACACAAGGCATAATGTCCAAGAATATAGCAAGCAAAACAGACTGAGTATGGAAACAAATTCCCTTTAACTACTCCCAACACAGAATAATAATTTCCAAGTAAATCTACCAATGACACTAATCACCAAAATTCTCAAGCATGCAAACACAATCCCAAAGCAAATACACTAATCTGATGCCTCCAAGTAAGAGTAAGTTTGGCCGAGATTACCTCAAACAGAGAGTGTGGTGGAATCTCCACTCGAGGGTTTTACAGCACCTCTCTTGGGGTGAACCAAAGAAACTCCAATGCTTCAAAAGGAATAAAAAATTCAGTTCCCCGGAGAAAATACCAACTTGTGGCCAAAACTTCTTTCAATAAATGCTCAAATTCACGGATTTTTGGGTTTAGGATTTAATGGGTTGGATTGAGCTGGGAAAGAGGAAAATTTTGATGTTTCTATTTCTTTCCCTCATTGAACTCTTTGTTATTTTTGGTGTGAGGGCTCATTTTGTAGTTATTTTGGGATGTTTTGGGAAACTTTTGGTGATTGTTCTTATCTTTTGTAGTATGAAGCCCACTTTGGGGCGATTTATGCTACACCAAAAATGTTGAAAGACTTGAATATATATATATACATATATATAAACCCGTACAAGTTGAAAACCCAAAATGGCTACTTAGATACAATGGGAAAAGCCCGGATAGGTCAAACGACCTAGGTAAAAATGAGAAGCTAGGCTTGGCTAGGCTTACGAACCTAGGAAAAAATTAGAGGCCATGTGGAAAAAGGTGAGAAGTGAGTACCCTTTGTGTGATAAAGCTAAGATTAAAATCCGAAAGGGGTCCTAGGAAAAATGAGAGAAATTGAGAAAAAACAAAAAAACTAGGTTGACGATACATTTGACTCCTTAGTTGTAGCTAGGTCAAGAATCACAAATTATCCCTATGTTACAATGATCTGCTTCATTATGTGTGCGTCAACCATTGCATTTGGCATAGTTTTTAGCTAGTTTTATTTGGTGGATTGTTAGTATTAGTTGAGTTTACGTGACAAGAGGTTTATACAGCCATGTTTGGTTTTCTTGTCCAAATCCCGCATTTTGTAGACTTATTTGGTACTAATGGACATCTTGTATCCATAGGCTCCTTGATCTTCCTTGTGATCATCTTTAGTAGGTCGCCCGTCGTTAATTTTTGTTTACATTTTATGTGAAGGATGTTCGTAAGGGCAATAGAAGATATTAAAGGCCGTTCGCAAGGTGTTAGAAAAGGCGAAGGACATTCAAGCTAGAATGGTAGTAGATGAAGGTTGTGAGCATCAATGCATGGTAGAAGGAGATTTAAGCCAAAGATAGGCTGCAATGGAGTTCATAGAAGCCGATGAAGAAATGGTGAATCGTGATCATCTGAGAATGATCCAAGAAGAATTAGCCTTCAAGGCTGGTTCCATTGGATTCTTCTTCTTATGCACTACAAAATTGACTACTAAAACTCTTAAATAGGACGAACGTTTCACCCGTAGCAAAGGGAACAAGTTATGATAGCCGAGGCACAAACAAGTGATTGGCACCAATGGCCAGCCCCAAAAGAGCAACCCACGCTAAGAACACCAGCACGAGGCTATTGCGTGGCCCATGCTAGATGCCATGGGCCGCAAGCATGAGACTAAGCCCAATCCACAGGACTAAGTATGGGCACAGGATGCTCATTTTTGACATCCTATTCCGTTCGAAGTCCAAAATACTAAGACCAGCTGGCGGGTTGTAGGAAATCATACAGCCCGCACCAAAGTTTCTGAGTGGAACACCCTTCCTAACCACAGCCCATGCCACCAGCCACGGGCGCAGATCAGAAACCCCAATTTTAGCACTCTGATGGGGCTCTGTGCCAAGTGACGCACCCTACACCAGAAGGAAGATGTGCCTGCACCAGGATCCAGGCCCCGCGCCACATGAAGATCCATGCCACACCAAAATGGGTGCCCTGCACAACATGAGGGGGCATAGCCCGTGCCAGATCTCACGCCACGTGCCAAGGACATGCATTAGGCAGCACCATTTGTGATGGCTCACGGTGAGCGGTAGCTGAGCTATTTGGGCCTATTTTTAGGGCCAATATCCAACTACTATAAATATAGCCTTAGTCTACTAGGTTAAAAAGGTTTGATCATTTTTGTAATTAGGAGAGCAACTTTAGAGAGAGAAAAACTCTCTTATTTTCTTTTCTTTCTTTTTCTTTGATCCTAGGTTGTGAAATTCAAATCTTTTTTTTGAATTCCATATATGTGGAGTAGTTGCTATACATTGGGGATAAATTTTAGTAGCATGGTCTAAACCTATATGCTTTTTGAGATTCTTTAGTTCTTACTTATTTTTTGTTCATGATATTATTATAATTGTGCTTGTCTATTTGAAATACATGAATAGTACACCACATTTAAGCACACACTTATATTCATGTATGGTGAAAATATCGATGCCCCCTTGGGAAGAGAAACCTAGTTGTTAGAATGGGTAAGGGAGAATGCATTCGCGTGGGTGTGTGCGCAGGGGATTCGAGAATGCTCTGACTTACTTTCCATCGCACCAGTCTTATTAGCTGACTTCGTAAATTTTTTTGAGAGGTTTCGGGTAGAGATAGAAAATAGTAGCAAGCTAGGGTGTGAGTGGTCTTAGATCATAGATAAGGTTTCAATGACCCTTTGACCTAATAGACGACAATAAAGAAACATTATTTTTATTTCAAGTAGGAGCTTTCTCTCAAATGTTTTTAAAATTTCATTGGATAATTTTAGTTCTTGGTGGAGATTTTAGTTATCTATTTTTGTGTAGAAAATTACTACTCTGGTTCTTATTGTTTTTGGATGCGGGTACGAGAGAAAGTTCTTCGGAGAAAGGACTAGTGGTTTGTGCTCGGAGCTTTGACATGGACGGATGCTTCGCCCCCAGGGATTTGGCACGAAGGAAAGGTTTGTGCCCAGATATTTGGTATGAACCGATGCTTCGTGCCAAAGCCAAATATTATGGAGCTGATGTATCTTCCATGTGTTCACACATCACACACATGAAATGGACCTAGTGTGGATCAGGCATGGATACAGTGCGGATCAACACACGCTCGATGCGATGCCACGTGTAGGTGCGGACCTTACCCAGGGATTCGTGATGGTGCCCACCTTATCCTATCATATCCTTGCCTAGCCTAGATCCTATTTATACCCCTCAGTCCATAGCCCTTTCCCACACTAACCTTCACCTTTTATCTCTTCCTCACAAACTCATCTTCTCCCTCCCCCCCCCCTCTTCTCGCATATTGCCTTCAGATATACCCTTCCTCACAAATTTGGCCATAACTTTCTCGTTTCTCATCCAATTATACCATACCATATACGAAAAAGCTAGTCATCTGAAAATTAAAAGCGGTAGAACATAGACTATAGGGAATACCATCAAAGGGGATACCATAATAGTAGATGTTCCAACCCCTCCCCACACTTAATTTCTTGTGTTTTTTCCAAAGAAAGAAACTAAGGTGAAAGAAAGGTTGGAATCATGAGAAAAATCACTCCCTCCTGCAACGTTTGGCTCGTGGCCCCTGTCCATGCAAAGGATCCATGTAGCGCTCCCCTATGCCTTTACTTCTCAACCTATAACTGATATTCATAAGTCCCTTATTGAGAGTTCCCATACCCTTCATCACATACTGTAACTGACCATCAACTCGATCAAATATGGAAACCGTATCCCAGTGATGGTTATCTACATAAGCTCTGGCGGTGAATAAGTCCTGCCTCACCTCAAAGATGGAGTACTCCAAAGATCGTGCCCAATCTGGCTGGGGCTGCTGAGGTGGCTCGGTCCACATGGGATAAGAAGAAGCAGACTGAAAACCAAGCGACTCGTGCTCTCAGAAAGGGTTGTACTGCAGATGTTTCCATGAGTGAGCTCCATGATGAGAATGGTCGAGAACTTATGAGAGGGTCAAATATAAGATTTATATTCTGCACTCGCTCTCTACTACGCAACCGATACGGTAGTTAGTGGTAAGCCCTGGGTATGTCCACACAGATGCTAGAGCCTAAGAGTCAATGAAAATACAACCTCGTACGGGTCATGAATTTGTACAAGTGAAAGGAACAGGTAGTAAAGTAAACAAAAGGGGGGTTGGTTTCTTCTATTTAATAACTACGAGACATAAAAGTAAAAATAATAATTAATCTATGAAGATAAACACTTGGGGAGTCATTGTGAAACATGGTTAATTCAATGTTTCGATCCTTGATTCATTTACATAGAGATTTAGGCAAACCTAATAAGGTGTTCATAACACGTGGCGTGCCGATGGCAAACACTTCCATGAACCTGTCATGTTGGGTGTGCTCGTAACCCTTCATTGACACCGCCGTCATAATTAGGGAATTACAAAAAGGTCCAACCATTGTTGTAGGTTTTTTTCTCCCCCATGCGATTACATCCCGGGATTCCACCACGAATGCACTACTTCCCAATCACCTATCAATTATGTCAAGGCATTGTTGGCACATTATCTATGGATCTAGGGTCTCTTACAACCCTAGTTTGCTACTTTTTCACTATCTCTACCTATAACATCTCAGAATACTTTACGTAAGTAGCTAAAACTGGTGCGGCGACAAATAAGTCAGAGTAATACTCAGATCCCCCATGCACACACCCACGCAGATCCATACTTCATTACCCATTCAAACAACCAGGTTTCTCTTCCCAATGGGGCATCAATATTTTCACCAACATAAATTTATACTAAAGTGTGTGCTTATATGGTGTGTACTATTCATGCAATTCAAACATTCAAAAACAAGTCACAATAATATCATGAACATAAATACTAGGATGAATCTAATGAATCTCACAAAACCATTAATCAAACATGTCTACAATTTATCTCCAAGCTATAAACCTACTCCATAGATATGGAATTAAAATATGGATTTGAATTCAACAACATAGGATCAAAGCAAAAATAAAAGGAAAGAAAAGAAAATGAGAGAGTGTTTCTTTCTCTTGAGTCATTCTCCTAATACAAGATGAAGTCTAAAATATAATCTAACCTTATCTACCTACTTAACCTATTAGACTAAGGCTATATTTATAGGAGAAGAGGATTGGGCCTAAAAATAGGCCAAAAATAGGGGGGAAATGAGTAAACCCTAATCAGCAGTCGCCTGGTGCGTGGCGTCGCGAAAGCCGTGGCCTGTGGCACGTGTTGTCCTGGCTGGAGGGGGTTGCGGGATCTTGTGTAGGCCATGTCTTTTCATCTAGCGTGGAACACTGGATGTGGTGAGGGCCACATCGCATCATCTGGTATGGACTATGGCCTTTGACGTGGGCCACCGTCAACGTGCTTAATGTGAAATTTCAGATATGCAGACTTGGATTTTGGCGTGAGCCCTCGTTATAAGGGTTAGTCTGCTCAGAAACTTGGCATGGGCTACGGCCTTTGGCATGAGCCATCTTCAAAAGGTTCGGTCTGCTCATAAACTTTGCACGGAATGCATGATTTTCCACACCCCGCCAGCCAGTCTTAGCATCTTGGACTTGGAATAGCGTGGGCCGAAAAAAATGGGATGGCTCGCAGCCTGTGGCATTTAGCATGGGCCACACCATGCCTTCGTGCTGATCCTTTTGGCATGGGATGACTCCTTTGGTGTAGGTCGTTGGTGTCATGCTTGAGTGGCCCACACTGACCCTTTTGTGCCTTCGTCGGCTGAACTTCTTTCCTTTGCTACGGATGAACCGTTAGTTTGATTTGAGAGTTCTATTAGTCAATTTGGTAGTGCTCAAGAAGATGAATCCAATGAAATCATCTTTGAAGGCTAATTCTTCTCGAATTGTTTTTAGACTTTAGAAAAACTCATTGGCCGCCTTGAACTCCGCTAGCGCCTATCTTTGGCTCCAATCTCCTTCTACCACACTTTGATGATTGTGGCATTCATCTTCTACCATTCTAGAGGTGAATGGCCTTTGATCTCTTTAACCATTCTTGCGAACAGCCTTCAATATCTTCTACCTCCCTTACGACCGACCTTCACATAGAATGTAACCAAAAAGTACCCACGAGCAATCTACTAAAGATGATCACTAGGAAGATCTAAGAGCCTGTGGACAAAAAATGTCCATTAGTACTAATTAAGTCTACAAAATGCAGGATTTTGACAAGAAAACCAAACATAGCCATCTAAACCCCTTGTCACGTAAACTTAATTAATAATAGAAATCCACCAAATAAAAAAAGCTAAAAACTATGCCGAATAAAATGATTAATGCACGCGTAATGAAGCACATCTGTTTCTTGGTGTTACAACACACTTTCTCAAATCCAACTAGTATAGCCAGTCCTTGAGGATTCACTAAGTAAGAGAAACCCAATAATCCTCCAACATACTCATAAAATAATCCGGAACATGCAAGGTAAGGCCATACTGCAACTGACGCTCATTCACACTGAACATACCATGCGGTGGCCTCATCACAACATTGCCAAAAGAGGGAACCTTGATCTCACAATCAGACAAAGAGGAAAGATAATCCCTCGGCACTGCTACATCAGCCACAGTCAATATATTACTACAACCTACTCATCCTATCCTTGAATGTTATAAATGATAAAGTTGGGAAATTGTGAGGAAATATATATTCTCCTTCAACTATTTAGAATTTTAGCATGTTACTTAGAGAAATTATTTAATAATCTTTAAATACACTGGAGTTAATCACACCCTTACCGCTCCTTTTATATTTAAAATTTTCCCCTAAACTCTCGGGTCACTTACAACTGCTACCTGAGAAAAGAGATAAACTAAAGTCTCGGTCGCATATATCCATATATCCTTACCCAAAGAGCCAACACTCACCTCGCCGCCTTTTCATTAAAATTTTACAAAGCAATTAAATTCTCTTTATTAACGTAGCTTATGATTAAACTTTTGTTTTTGTAATAAAAACCATGACATTTTAGCTCTCATGACTCCTTGGCTAGGGGGTGTTTATGGTATACACCTCCCTAAACCAAGAAAAGTCAAAATCCAAAGCTAACATCTCGCGTTAGTGGACCAAACAAATGAATACAAAGAGTAGCCCACAGAGTGCAAGGTACACCTCACCTCAAGAAGGAAGATACCTAGATCTTCTTAACAAGACCACAATCCAACATGAAAAGGAACACAACATAGACTATGATCACACAATTGATCAGCTAACATGGAACATGATCCCATGATGCATTAGCTAAATTGGACCAAGGATAATGAACAAGGTAATGGCCTTTTTTCCTTTACAAACAATGACCTAAAGCTAAGACTGAATAAAGCATTGGAGCTTAGTCTCGGGAACTCCCAGGGACCTTATTTGCAGGTGTTCGAGATGGTCAAGCTGACTTATGCTAACCTCGGGAATTATGGTGGCTCGGAAGGAATTACTCGCATTAAAATTGAATCTTAGAAATACACAAAAACTAAGGATTATATACAATTCCTTGATTATTTGTAAGAAGCTTGCTTTTAGGAGGATTACAAATGATTATTTGTGAACCTATTACATGCATATGTAGCTAAAGAAGTATTAGAATCTAGAGGGCCAACTTGATGTTAGAGAAGTTCGCTACGTCCGGTTAAAGGGACGGTGCCAAGAATTGGAAGGGAATAATGAGGAATTAGTACAAATTTAATGCTAAAATTTGTTATGAGATTGGTGGGATTCTTTGTAAGAATCTCCATGAGGGATGTTTGAAAGACCACATTCATTTTTTGGAACGTAAAGCGACTGACTTGAAACGGGACCTAGCAACTTATACTTATTCTCAATATCTAATGAGTATGCAGCTAGGAGAGACATAATGTGGAACTATGATTGACCGTAAATCATAAGCTAATGGTTCTATGTGGGGTGAAGTATACCTACATATGCAGTGGAAACTAGAGGAAATCCTAGATGCAAAAGTTGGTATAATGAAGGGAACGAGTCAGTAGTTATTGTACTTTGTTTTGGTATTCCATCCTTTGTGATATAAGTTTAAATGTTATTTATTATTGTTATTATTAAATTTATTTGTGGTTATATTTTGGGAGGTATTGGGTGTGGGGTTTTTGTTGGCTATAGAATGGGTAGGGGTCCACTTGTAATGCGAGGATGGAGATTTTCCATGTGTATGTAATTACACGTTCCCCTCTCTGAGGTAAAAATGTGTGTTGTGTCTATTAAGATAAATAGAAAATTTGCTTCGGTCGCGTGGCTGGTGATTTTCCACTTGTATGCAAAGCCACATTGTTATATTTATCTTTTGGTTTGAACAACGGAGCTGGGATTTCCACTTGTGTGGCAAGGCTCGTGATTTTCCAGACGTATTCGAAGCTTCGGTATCCTTAATCTCTTTGTTTTTTGGTTGTTTCCTCGCAAACTGAGTTAATCTGTAGGTGATTTTCCTACTTGTGTCGCATCTGGCGGTCTAGAAGGTGTAGTTAAGTGTATGAGCTGGTAGTGGGCTTGTTTTTAAGGGATAATTGTGTAATGTGGGATTTTTTGTTTCAAATTATCGGGGTAATTATGTGTGACGTTTCCATTTTTCAAGGTCAGGGTAGTGGGTAAGGTGCTTATGGGTAGTAACTTAGTTGTGACTTTTTAGATGCATTATCTTAACATTTTTATTTATTTATTTTATGTTTATCTTTTTCCTATATAGGATGGATTATTCCTAAGGATATCTTCGTTTTTTTGTGTAAGGCTAGTTTGGTTTGGTTTTGTACTTATTTTAGCAATATTTGTTCTTCGGATGTGCGTATGCTATAACATGATAAGTGATAACAGGTGTGAGACTCTGGGGGTTCTTGTTTTTTGAATGGGAGCTCTACCAATTTTGTGGTATTCAGAATTAGGAGGGTTATTTGGGAATCATTTTTGTTTCCGGTGACACAGATTGAGGTAATATCCCTTGCGGGATTTTCTGGGAGAGCTCATGTAGGTTGTAAGTGGTATGTTTTTGTTATTTACAAAGCATTATGTGTATAAGTATTGATTTTGATGTTGTACTTCATAGAATTGGTGATTTAGATCAATGATGATGGGATGGAGGATGGTGGTGAATCTCCATCAATTCAGCCATCTTTTACAGAGATTAAGGGAAAACGAAGCCAGGAGAAGCCAAAACTCGCGGTGGCTTGGCTCGAAGGGGACGATAGGCTGCATACCTAACAAACACACCTGGTATTCCGCAAGTGTAAATTTGGGTATGCTAAGACAAGGTAGAGTATTGTTCAAGAATGATAATTTGTTGATGGTGATTTATCGTTCTTTGGTAAACTCGCCCAATTTTAGGTTGGTGCACCCATAATTAGGGTGCGCTACAGAGTATGAGATATGATTGTGAATCAGATGATAATCCAACACCTCGCTTGGATATCACGACCAATCTCTCGTGATGTTGATTTAGCTACCCACTCTTATAGGTTAGGTAGCTCAGAGTTCGGAAACTAGTTGTTTTGTTGATGTGCTCAAATCATATCTCATTTTTAACACATTCAAACCCTGATTTTGTAATAGATTATAGACTTCATTGGAATGAAATTGACATTTTATCCATTAGAGGATTAGGATGATATTACATTTTTTATATCCTAATTCTTTAATTTATGAATTTTTTTTGAAGATATTGAAGACTTCCATTGAAGAGTGCGGGCTTTGAAGAGTTCGGGATCGAAGAGACAAGAAGACTTTGAAGAGAAGGTCAATTATTGAAAAAATTAGTAGTAGTTGACCAGTGTGTCCTTTGCGGACTGCGACATATGTCGTGGTCCACAAAGACGGGCCACCAGCTCACCTAGTTTCCCTTTCTTCATTTTGTAACACTTTACTCTCTCTTACATTTACCATCCCGACTTTATCTCTCAAAAACCCTAGTTTTTCATTTATTTCTTGTCATTTACTCTATGTTTACTATGGAATTTTGCTCATGTTTTATGGTTTTAGTTAATCTAGGCTAAATATACTCTTGGGAGCAATTGGTAAGCATTTCTAGTAATAATTTGTGAGATTTGGTCTATCCTATTTTGTGTTTTGATTATCTGCTATTTTTTGTGCTTTGTTGTGTGATTAATGCATGATTTTGACTAGGATGATCAACTAGTTGATGATTATGAATTGATTGTTTGCAAAGTTTTTAGTCACACCCAGAAGACTTTGTCCTTTTGTCGATGTGATTATCGTTGGTTAATGTTAGGTTATAAATGGGTGAACTAGATATGATTATTGATTGATGAAATTGCTTATATTTAGGATGAATATGGATGTGTTTGCCAAATTATCGAAGTAGTACACTAATGACACCTATCATAAAGGGCAATCCTCGTAGTCATCATTAGGAAACACAATTATGCTATCCTGATGTTTCTCGTTCGTAGGACATTGTGTTAATTGTATTGTGTCTCCATGTTTATTACTATTCTCGAGGAATTCTATGACGCTGATCATCTAGAGTGACCCGATGGTAAGGGTTATTCTATGGCGCCGATTCACCATTATAACTATAACCAAGGAGAGGTGAGAAATGTATTCACTCAAACGGTGTTGACAAGTTCTCAACAATATGTGGTTAATACATAAAAATAGGATAATTAGTCGATGATCAAAGGATAACTAGAATTGTAGTCCAATTGGGCCCAAGACTTGTTATCATCTTAGTTACATCTTTTGTGCTAGTTGTGCTCATAATTACATTGTTCTTTCTAATTGTTTGCTAATTTAGTTGTTCAAAGTAGTTGTAGTGTTTTATAAACTCAAAACCCCCCAAATTTGTTACTGCACACGTAGAGTGACTTCTTCACGTGTTTTAAATTACATTCACCACTCGATATAACCCCCTTTCCTTGTGGATGACCTCATCTTACCACTAGCTACTATTTAGTAGTAAGCCGTAATTTGGGACTATAAGTTGTTTCTTTGACATGCACGGAGACGGCATCCCATTTGTACTAAATTTTGTAGTATTTAACCATCTAATCTGCTAGATTAAAATGAGTATCTCATTGCTGTAATTTCTTTAGTTTTCCTTTTGGGTTACTAGATCCCAAAACCAAATGTTTTTTTACCGGAAATTGCTAGTCGGATATTGTTTTAATCCTCTTTGAAATAAAGCATGTTACCACATCTTTGTCAATAGTTCTACACGTGGGATGTAGGGTGTTTTAGAGTGTACCTAATTATAGACATGTCTTAGTTATGATGATGTAAAGTTGCAGTGTATTGATGTTATGTGGATAAACCTGGTTTGCTTCGCCGCTTACAACCAATCCTTCCTATTCGAGGCTTTCAGGTTTGCCCTAGTTTTTTTAGTTTCGCATACGTCATGTTTTGCTGATGATCATTCCTGTAGTTGGTTTGCTTTGATATTTTCCGTCTAATCCCTTACGTTCGTGACTTTCTGGTTTGTCCTTATCCATATTTCAAGCTTGTATTGTAGCTGCATCCACCAACCATGTATTTTATGTTGGTCGATTGTCATCTATTGACTGTGGATGTTCGTCATATTCCATATTTATAATTTATACGATTACTTTCGAATTTAGGTTTTTTTAAAAAAAATTCTACTTCGACATGAAAGCCTCAAAAGAAAAATGTGGTCCCCAATGTCGGTGCCACTAATGTGGGGAATTCTTTCCAGACCACCATAATATCTTGAATTGACGTGTTCCATGCAAGCTCCATAACACCTGCAGAATAAGGTCCCGAAGAGTTCTCAAGATCTTCCTCTGATGCCTATTTGGATCACCTATTTGGATATTCCTCTGAATAGCTGTTTGTATCATCTATTTTTAATTGATGTATTTTGCAAGCCTTGCAGATCATGGACCATGTTTCTAGATCATGGTTTTAGTGGCATGGTTATAGATGATTATCAATTCCTCTTCTAGGTTTACTCATGATGGCTCGCTATAAACTAGGTGTTTCTCTTAGCGAGGTTCCCTTTCTTCTCCAATGAAAAGTCTTTTACTTGGTTCGCTGGGCTCGAGATCATATTTATACTTTGGACTTCGCCTGACTAGGGGAGGTGTATACCACCTCTTGGGACTTCATCCTATCCCCTCTTTTCTTTCAAACAAAGCTCAATCCTCACTTTTTTATGCACCTTTACGGCCTCTCATTTTTTTCATAGGCCACCCTTTCGAGTTTTTGACTTATCCGAACCCCCAAATTTTATTTAAGCCTCTCCTTCATATTTTCAATTTAGTGGGTTATTTTTTTCAATTTTCTTTTTCTTTTTTTCAATTTTTTTCCAGTTTTTTCTAAAGTGCAAAATGCTTTAAAATGCATCCAAATAAAAAAAATACAACACAAAATCATGAAAATTACCCAAAAAAACATCCATATACACCTAAATCCACAAGAGTTAAAACAAAAACAATGAAAATGGGGAAATGTCATCATCAAATCAGAATAAAGTGTTTTCCAAAACCCCTCCCTCACACTCATTGTATGCATTGTTCTCAATGCATGAATCAAAGCTCCAAAGTGCCAAACGTGGAAAGTGATCGTAAACACCTCACTTGTTATCACCTGGTGGACACCTAGTGTGCCTGATCGGTCTCCTCAGCTCCTGACGCCTGCTGCGCTCTTCCATTGACTCGGGACCCTGATGTTGCTCATCACCTTGCTCATATAGTAAGCCCAAAGCATTGTAAAACTCAACTATATACTTGGAGTCAAGCTCGATCATGAATCTCTGAAAGGTATCATCTCTCCCGTAATTGGTCTTCCACTCCTACGGAAGCCTTATAAAATGGGTAACCTTTCCCCAGGTAGAGCCATATGCATTACCCTCCCTACATCCTAATCATCTTGGCGAAAGCTAAGGTACAATAAGTATAGGTGTATCTAGCAACATGGTTAGTAGAAATCGCTCGGAGATTCATCCCTAAGCCTAGGACAGTGATCATGCCTCTGATGGAAATACACCCAATATCTCTCGTCAATGCCTTACAACACTGATCAAAACATATACCTATAAAATTGGGGTAGTTCATGCCACTAATCATGGACCAAAGCAAAGAAATAGTTATCTTGGCTACACTAAGTAGCCTCTCTATGGTTATAAAATAATCATCCAGATCAACCAGACTATGTACCTAAGGGCGAGGTGGACGATGCCAAAGATCTTTCTCTTCTTCTGCCTAGGCCTCCTAGTAATGATTATCCAAAACTCATCCATAATAAAGTTGGCTGACACAATATGTTGGCCCATAACCTGATCATATTATACCCACCTGGAGTAGCAGGCAATATGTCGGTAATTTAAGGTCCTCTGTCGGTCATCCAAATGAAAGTGGATGACCTTCTCCCTAGTCTTAGTAGTTCCCTTCTCCACGGTAGAAAGGAATATCATAGTCTGCCTCTTATAGGTTGGGGTTGGCTTGCACAAGAACTTGCAAATCCCCACCATCTCTATCAAATAACACATAATCCTATATAATATTAGGTCCTCCAAAGTTTCCTAGTCGGCAAACTTTGCCTCTAGGATCACCCATGATCCGCACTCCACATGATTGTTAATAACACCGACCTTTTCATAGGAGAGCAGTTACTAACATGTGAAGCACTGGGAGTCCAAAGATAGAAATTTATATGTTGCTCCCATTCTCACTACCAATTACTATAGAGTAGCTAGGGGCAAGTCTGGGGTCATCCACAAAGATGCTAGAATTTAAAATTTAACTATACTAAACTCAAAATCAAGGCATCACTCTGATTGTGGGTCAAGAATTTCTAGTGTCAGAAACATAGGTTTGGGAGGTTCGTCCAAAAACCACTAAGCATGCAAAACAAAGTAACAAACTATAATAAGCTAGCCTTGGGGATATTTACGTAACATGACCGGTAAATGACTTTGATCCAAGATTCTATCGCATACAAGACATATAAACCTATCTTAATGTCTATGTTGTATAGTGTGGGTGATAGTCGACACTTCCTAATGTCTGTCACACAAAGGTACGTAAGTCCATTTTAATCCTATCAACTTCGCCTCCGTAATTAGAGAAGGCACTTCAATCACTCTTTGGATACTATAATTCCTTCTTCATAAAGAAATACATCCCGGGCACTCCACTATGTACACTTATCCCTAGGCCTATAGAGGCAAAGGAATCGGCGTCTCTCATGATGACTCTAGGGTTGAAACGATGATGGTTGCTACACTATAACCGTAGTTCCTACAAACTATCATGCCTTGTCTATCGAGGTACAATCCAGTCGAAGTTAGGCATATGCTAATCGGAACAGTGCTCACGGTCCTGTATGCATACACTCATATAGTCGAAGACTCACGAACCCACAATATCCTAATCGGACACTCCTAGTGAGAAAACAAGCCTAGCAGGATCAATGTCATATAATTACTATGGTGCATCATAGAATATATAACATTCATCTTACATGAATGTAAACATCAAACAAGACATGAATATTCATAAACATAAAAGAGAGGAAGACCTAGAATCTCACAAAACCACTACCAAGTCATGAATACAAATTAAATCCCCAAGTAATTACACTACTCCGTGGACAATGAACCCAATTCAATCATTCGATTCAATGTTATAGGCATAAAACTAGGAAATAGTAAATAAAATAGAAGAGTTATTCTCTTTCTCTCTTCACCCACTCATAGAACTAGGAAAAGTTAAGTACAACTACTTCCAACCCTCTAAACCCTAGTAAAGTAGTGCTCCTTAAATAGTAGGAGGAAAATGGGCCTTAAAGAAGCCTAAAACAAAGGGAAACCCTAGCAACCACGTCGGCACGGGCCGTGCAATAGCACACGGCTTGCGGCGCACGATTAGTGAAAAAGCACACGGGACGCTAACTGGAGATGATTTCTCGGCCAACTGATCGTGCAACCCATGCAATAGAGCGCAAACCACCAACTAGAGGGGCATTTTTGCTATCTAAGCGGCACAGCCCATGCAGATGCATGTGGGTCGCGGACTGGAGTTGACATCTTCAGCTTCTGATGGCGCGTCCATGCATATAGTTGTGGGGTGCGGACTGGAGTCTAGGTTTGCATCTTCGAACGGTGTGCAAGTCGTGCAAAGGGCCACAGCCATGCTAGAACTTAGTCGCTCTCGCCATCTGGTTGGCACAGGCTATGCAAAATGGCACTGGTCGTGCCAGTATTTTAATTCTTTCGGACTTCAACTCTACTTCTTTGGTGTATCCCATCTACTACCATAATTAAGTGTGTGGCCTTCGATCTACTACCATTCTTGTGAATGACCTTCAATATCTTCTACCATTCTTGCGAATGGCCTTCACCAAGTCTAATCTGAAGTGCTTACGAATGAGCTATAATGAAGCTCACAAATTTAGGATCTAGATGTTCCTAAGGACATACCATCCATTAGATCTAAATAATCTACAAAATGAGGGATTTATACAAGAAAGCCAGTAAATACTATCTAAACCCCTAGTAATGTAAACCCAGCTAAATTTAGCAATCAACCATACAAAAGTTACTAAAAAATGTACTAAATGAAAACACACACTTCTAGAGTCACAATAACTCAGTTTCAGAGGTTTCCCCAACAACCCCCCCCCCAGTGTGCTTCCTTGAGGTTTTGCAACCTTACGTAGGTAGAGGCGAAGGTGGAAGGTCTCAAAACACTCCTTATGAGTGTCATCTCAATCAGTAAGCAAAAATAATAACAAACAGCAATAAGGTTTTACGACAATCACACAAACAACCCAACTAAGAAATCTACAACCTAAAGTCCAAAAACAGTTCAAATGGTCTACAAGATTAAAATATCTCCAAAATTTCTACTAGCATACAATCCCAAACAACACAAATCCAAATAATCCCCACACTATGGGCATTCACTTTGCAACAAAAAATATCAAAAATACTATCGAAACATCCAATATTTTCCAATTAAACTTTAAAATTCAGCCAAGTACCTTGAGGAATCGGACGGTCATGGAATCTACAGATTGACCCATAGAAAATGTGAGAAATTTCCCTTAGACCAAAGCACGATGTGTTAAAACTCCATATTGCTCAAGATTTGCCCAAAATTTAGATTTTTTGGTGAAAAAAAAAATCAAAGAAAGGTTCTTTCAAGTTCTTGTCAAATTTGGCTCAAGTTGATGTGTCTTTGGATGTAGAATAGATTGGGTTTTGTGTACGGGGTGTATAAGGAAAGATTAGGATCAAATTTGGAAGGATTCAGGTAAAAAATGGGGATTAACTAGGAGAATTAAGCTCGGCTGGGAAGAAAATAAAAAAAGTGAGTAATTATTGTTGGGCGTTAATTTTTATATGGGTCCATGCCAGGTGCACAGAGCAGCTTGGGTGGAGGGGCAGTTTGATTTCATTGGGCAAAGACCGTGTAGACTGGCACGGTCCATGCCAGTTCATGCGGTATGGTCCGTGTTGTGCTTATTTTTCTGGCATAGACCTTTTTTTTTTAATTAAACCATCCAGAGATGGAGGAAAGTTGTATTAGGCTTCCCAAACCCTTAAAAAACAAGAAAGCAGCCGAAGCTTAGTTTATTTACAATGTGAGAGCATATTGCTCTTAAAGCAACACCTTTTTGCTTCCAAAAATAGTTGAGATAGAGACCTTGAGTAAACTAGAGGAATACAAATACTAATGGCTAGGTAATTGGCGCTCGAACTTGTTAGTGAATCGAAAGACAAGACACAAGTCAGTCAGAGACAACCTTAACCTAAGCCATAAGCCTATCCTCTAAGTCTTTGTGAAACCTTTGCCAATGCTGTGTGATAGCTTTTACTTTGAAAATCCATTGAGAGTAGCCAGCCACTTAGCTTCCTGAGTTGTTCTCCATTTTGTCCGATCATTGCCTGCAAAAATGCAGTAAAAGCAAGTTAGTAGCATCTGGTCAGTGGGCAGTTCTCAAGGAAGTACAACCTTCCTTATCTAACTTAACCAGCCCTGAAAATTTTGGAGGTAGCATATGTAAACTACTAAAGATGGAAGTAGTCCTAGCAGATAAGCATTCCTTAGCCAAAGCATCGGCAACCAAATTTGCCTCACGATGGATGTGCAGTATATTTATTTCCCCCAGAGTCTGATGAATTTCATCAGCAAGTTCAAACACTTTCCAAATAGCTTTTAGAGGATATTGAACAGAGAGAATAGCCCCTAAACAGTCAGATTCTATAACGATAGGTATCAAAATACTCTGACTAATCTGTACTGCAAACAAAATAGCCTTTAGCTCAGCTTCTAAGGGAGAAATAGCATGAGTAAATTTAGTGTGAGCTGAGATGAAAGTAACACTTGAGTCCCTAATGATCAGTCCTAGACCACACTCATCCCGTTGTTTGTTCCAAGCTGCATCCACATTAAATTTATATCCAATCTCAGGTTTTTTCCATGCAATTTTGAAGATCTTAGGTTTTGGAGCAGTTTTAATCAATGGCAGGAAGGAATGATTAGCAATACCATAATCAAAAGCAGATGAAATGAAAGCTGGTTTGTAGATGAATGAGTAAAAGATTTGGTCTCTAATCCGGTTAAGAGTTAAGACAGTACTAGGGGTCATCCCATCATATAAACAAGCATTCCTCATCTTCCATAGGTTCCAGATTGTAATTAGAGCAGCATTCCTAATGAGTGTGGAGTGCAATGAGCTTAAACCTTGATAGGTCAAATAATAAGATACTTTTTCCCAAACAGAAGGGAAAATTTTGTTGGAGATCCCCATATAAGAGTGAATGTTCTTCCAAACCAGAGTTGTGAAAGTGCATGAGTTAAAAAAATGATCTAGAGAATCCACATGGTTACATCACATAACACATTTAGAAGGTAAACAAATAGTAAGTCTCTGTAAGACATTATCAAAAGGTAAATAGGAATTAATAAGTTTCCACATGAAAACAGATATTTTCTTTTCAATCCTATCACACCAGAAGAATTTAATCGAAGCAATACTACCTGATCTTGGACTGAGAAGGAGATAGGTTGATTTGAATGAGAAATCCCCTGTAGGTCCAGGTTTCCAAATTAGTCTGTCATTCCTGTGTGGTTGAAGTTTAGAGACCTGCAACAGAGATATGATTTCAGGTGGTAGAAAGAGGTTCAATTTCATGATCAGATTTTGTTTATTGTCTATGAACTCAGCCACTGTGCAATTTTCTGAAATATCCACCTGATCAGGAAGGCAGTAATCCATGATAGGCTTAAGACCTAGCCAATTAGAGGTCTAGAAATTACAAGATCCCTTCCCCAAAATCACCCTAGAATTGGACTCAGCCCAAGCATTGACACTACAAATTCTTTTCCAATTAGAGGATGATTTGTATGAGTGGGGCAGGGATTGAATAAAATTAGTCCATGGTGCCTCAGCCTTTTGGTATTTCCACCATAACTTAACCGAGCATGTTTCTATGATTGAATTAATTGATCTGAAACCTAACCCATTCTGGCTGATTGGAAAACAAAGTGATTCCCATTTTCTCCAAATTCTATTTGGTTTCTGATCAGTATATCCCCAGAAAAATCTGTTCATTTTCTTTTCAATTATGGAAACCACCTTCTTGCTAGGTTTTAAAACAGACCAAATATGCTGAGGAATGGAAAAGATGCAAGATTTTATCAGTGTCATTTTTCCTCCCATTGATAACCACTTATTCTTCCAGTTATTGATCCTGTTATCAATTTGCTCAATTAGAGGCTGAAAGGGACATTTTTGGGTAATTCCAGTGAAGATAGGTACTCCCAAGTAAGTGAAAGGCATTCTACCAGTTTTCATACCCAAGATCCTTTTTATGTTGAGAACTATATGGGCAGATGCATGCCTGCTAATGTATAAGTCACTTTTACCATAATTTATGTGCTGCCCAGTTACCTCTTCAAAAGTAGATAAAAAAAGCCTTAAATCTGATTAGAGTCCTATTTTCAGCCTTTAGAAATACAACTGTGTCATCTGCATAGGATAAATGAGAGATTGGAGCAGTATTACCTGGGAGATCATAGGAAGCCAGTTTACCTGTACTGAATATGAATGCTAAACTCCTAGTGAAAGCTTCTGAAAAGATATTAAAAAGGAATGGGGACAGGGGGTCACCCTGTTTAATACCTCTACTAGCCTGGAAAAAACCAGCTGGCTTGCCATTTATCAAAACTGAAAACCAAGCCTGAGATAAATTGTTCATGATAGGGAAGAGAAATCTAGCATGGAAACCAAATTTGTGAAGAACACTGTATAAGAAGGACCACTTAACCCTATCAAAAGCCTTTTTAAGGTCTAATTTAACTATGCAGTTTGGATTTCTTTGTTTTCTATTCAAAAATCTTATCATTTCTTGTAGATAAATTACATTATCAGCTAAGTCCCGGCCTTTTAGAAAAGCAGTCTGATGTGGTGAGATGAGATTATTCATTAATGGTTTGAGTCTCTCCATTATTATCTTTGAACAAATCTTGTTAATTACATTAGAGAGACTGATTGGCCTGAAATCATCAAAAGAAAAAGGAGTTTTCTTTTTAGGAATGATTGTAATCCATGTGCTACTGAATCCTTTGGGGATATTATTTCCATTCATAAAGTCCTGAACAGCATCAAGTAGATCAACAGAAATGATATCCCAACTTTTAATGTAAAATTTTGCTGTAAACCCATCCGGTCCAGGACTACTATGTTTATTGAGGCTAAGCACAATAGGTTTAAGTTCTGTCATAGTAACCGGAAGCAACAGCTTTTCATTTTCCAGGTCCGAGATACACTTGGGGTCTGACTGAGAAAATGATTTTTGAAAATGTCAGAGGCAGGGGGGCTGTCATCAGATAATAGGCTTTTATAGTACTGAATGGCTTCTGTCTCTATGTCTTGCATATTATCTAACCATGAACCATTAGCACTCTTAATCTTTGTAATTTTTAGCCTTCCTTTTTTTTCTTGCACTGAATTGTGGAAAAATTTGGTGTTGTTGTCACCCTCCTTTAACCATTTAATCTTTGATTTATGCTTCCAGAAACTTTTCTGTTCAGCCAGTGATCTTATTAGCTTAGCTTTTGCTTCCTTAAGATTTAAACCATTTTTTTCACTGGGATTTTGATCAAAATTTTGTTCCTGCAGTAAGACTACCTTTTCTGCCAGTGTAACATTCTCATGTATGTTACCAAAATGGTCTCTATTCCAAGATTTTAAAGTCTTTTTCAGCCTAGAGAGTTTGAGGCAGAAACCTAACATTCCAGAGTATTGCATAGGAGTTTCCCAATCAGTCTTGATTACTGTTAGAAAGGTTTCCCTTTTAAACCAAGTGTTAAGAAATCTAAAAGGCCTAGGGGATGAGGGGATATCACTTCCTATAGATAGAAGCAGTGGACTGTGGTCAGATGTAGTCCTGTTTAAAATTTGAACAGAAGAGGAGGGAAAAGAAGTTGACCATGCAGCATTGCAGAGTCCCCTATCTAATCTCTGAGTGGTAGGATTCCTCAACCTATTGTTGCTCCATGTAAATAGATTACCTACCGTATTTATTTCCTCTAAAGCCAAAGTATTAATAAATTTGTTAAAATCCTTAATACTTCCAGATTTAGGGGTGGAGGGGCCTTTATATTCATGAATAGAAGTGATAGCATTGAAGTCACCAATAAAGATAGTATCAGAATAAGTAGAAGCCTGAATATCTGACCACATGGATTTCCTACCGTCTCTAGTCCTAAGACCATATACAAAGAAAGCATCCATATTCTTATTCAGGGTAAAACTATATAAAGAGACAGCAAGAAACTGTAAATTATCATATTTAACAGAAAGGTTTATTGAAGAGTTCCAAAATAACCAGATCTGTTCATTCATGGCATACAAGCAATTATCAAAATGTAGCAACCTCCTGTAGGATTCACATTGAAGTTTGTCATGCTTCGGCTCAATTAGGCAAATGAGATCAAACTTATGCCTAATAATCAGGTTTTGAAGTCTAAGTATGGAGGTATCCATTCCTCTTAGGTTCCAAACTAGAAATTTTATCTGGAGGTTTGTATTATTCATATTAAAACATTATTGGCGCTTTTTGATCTAGTCATGATAGTGTTCAATTGAGTCAGATATGTATCATTTCTATGCTTAGGATCAATATCCAGTTGCCTACCCCTCCTTTGCTTAGCTAAGTTGGAGGGAGAGTGGGAAGGACTTACCTGCCTAACCATACTAACCTGAGCAGCAGAGTTAATTGCAGGAGAAGCATTCAGATTTTCATCATTCCTGACCTCAGAATCTCCAGTGATTGTGACAGGGATATCATTTGAGAAGTCCTCTTTTGAACCATCGTTGTCTTCAAGTGGGAGAAATATATTTTGTTTACGTTTCTGCTGAGAGAAGAGAAAATTTTTAGCAGCAATGATGGTATTGAAAGGAGAGAGAGATTTACCTCTTTTAACAGGGATGTCATCCTTTTAAAAAATCCTTTTGGATGTAGGGAAAGGAGGAGCAGATTGGGGTTGTTTCAATGGTGACCCCCTGGTTGCAAAGTTATCCTCTTTGGCTCCAATTACTCCTGAGATCAAATCAGAACAGATGCCAGTCTGCCTTTCAGTCACAGTGTCATGGTCATTTGTTAGATCTATGGAAGTTTCCCCCAGTTTTTCTTCCTGTGCAGGGGTTTCTGATACTGATGTATTCTGTAAGCCAACTTGATTCATTGTGGTAGAAACCTCAGGAACCTTAGTCCCTTCACTGACTATAGTAGTGTCCACTTTTTGCTTTGGAACATATTTAAAAGTCTTTGTAATCTTTGGACCTTGCTTATCAGCAACAGTTAGACCTGAACTCCCTGCCCCATTAGTTTCCAATTGTGCATTAACCATCTCCCCTCCGGATTTTAACCCAGAGCCTTTCTCTTGCACAAACTGATCCACTACAGGTTTAGATATCTTGTCAAATCTAAATGCTTTTGATCTCTTAAGCTCAGGATGCAGGTGAATACATTGAGCATCATCATGACCTATAGTCTTACAGTGATGGCAATAAGGTGGAATATCCTCAAATTCAAGAGGCAACTTAACTACATTGAACTCAATACCATCTTCTTCTATTCCCACCCTAATATATGCAGGGAGCTTACTTTTCAGATCTATCTCAACACACATTTTGACTACAGAAGGCCTAGTGAGAGCAGCAGTAGCTGCATCCATCTTAATAAAGGTGCCTATCTGATTACCAATTGATTGAAGCATTGCAATGTTATAGAAATAGATCGGAACTTGCGGAATGGAAACCCATACCAGAACTATAGAAGACTCGGCTTCCGGGGAGAAATCTGTAGTCCATTTTAGCACTTTCATTGGGGCTTGATTGAGGATCCAATGCCCTTTAATCCATAATCTCTGATAGTCCTCCTTGTCCTAGCATCGGATGAGGATATGTCTGTAGTCGATTGAACCAATTTGAAAGTTTCCTTTGAAGCCCACTAATTTGAAAGCCTCGTTTAGGACCGACATTGGTGGCTTTCCCCTGGAAAACTTTCCCACTAGAGCATTCTGGTAATGCGAGGCCAACCTTTCCGCATCTTGTCTAGAGACTAAGCAGGCTATCTCTCCTTTGTACTGTGTCTTCGGGACGATTTTGGGATTGGAGGGGAGAGATGGTTACAGTGGAGCTTGACGAGTGCCTAGAGCTTGAAGGAAGGACTTGGCCGCGGCATTTCCACCACGGCCAGGCGGAGGAGCCGCCATGATCAGAACCAGTCGGACTAAAAACCGACCGTTATCAGTGAAAGAGAGAAGAAAGAAAGAGGGGAAGGACAAAAACGACACCAAAAATTTTCGTTTTGGACAATTCGCACCAAATTCGCACTCACATACAGTAAAATCGAACAAGAACGTGACATGCAGTAAAAACGTGGCATAGACCGTGTTCTCCTATCCAACAACGGGATTTTTCAGCCCATTGTTTACTCTTTTTAAGCTCAACACTCATTCCGTTCAACCAAACACACAAACTACCAAGCGTAAATTTATTCTAGAAAAAATATTTAATGAATTTACTCTCTAAAAACACACTCAGCAACATCGAAACTAAAACACTATTACAAAATCAAGGGAAAATAAGATAGCCATAATTTTATTGTCGTTTTCATGACTTATTTTTCAATTTCATCGAAATCAATTTAAGCTTACCTTCAAGTCTCCAGAATTGCCATTTGTGACTCCGCCCACAATAACTTCCATGTGGAGAGGTCTTCACAACTGCCTAAGCTTATGTTTTGAGTTTAGAGCTATGAACCAAGTATGTCCATTTTTTATGATTGTTAGAGTGTCTTGGACTTATGAGGTGAGGAAGAAGGTCTTAATTCCTTTCCTCGATCCTCAATCTTAAGCATGTTAGTACTCATAATAGTAGCACAAAGATCCTCAAAAGTCATAAGATTACTAGCATCATTCTTGACATCCTTACTAACATCAACAATATCATCAACTAATCTGCACCCATAAGAAAGCGTTAACTAATGAATTTGACACATTTGTTATTATATTTTGATTGGTTGATTGCTAGTTTCAATTAGGTTTACATTACAAAGGGTTTAGATGACCATTATTAGTTTTCTTATCTTAATCCTGAGTTTTGTAGACTTCAATGGATCTAATGGATACTTTACCCTCACAAGCACCTAGATCTTCTTTTGTGACCTTATTAGTAGATTGCTCATGAGCACTTCAGTGTAATCTTGTGGAAAGCCATCTGTAAGGATGGTAGTAGATATTAGAAGGACATTCGCAAGGATGGTAGTATACAGAAGGCCACGAGTCCAAACGTGGTAGTGGATAGAATTAAGCCAGAAAAGGGAGTTGATGTCTAACTCTTCAAAACTTTTCATGGTCGTGCCAGCCAACACGGGTCATGCTAGCCAACACAGCCGTGCCCGGGCTCTCAGCTGGGTCGTGCCATCCAGCACGGTCGTTCCACAAACCCTCAACATGAGCTGCTTGCTCCAACACGGCCTATGCCAATCCGAACCTTCGTATGACTAAGTATAGACATGGGTTGTGCCCTCTTACATGGCCTATGTTGTTTCAACTCCAATATTTGAAGACCAGCCCACGGGGTGTGATAATTCACATGGTCTCACCATCGTTTTGCTTAGAAATTGACTCCCAGTCAAAGGCCCACAAGGATTTACACATCCTGCGCCATTTAGAAGGAAAAACCATGCACCCAGCTAGGCCTGTGAAGATTTACACAGCTCGTATCGTTCAAGTGATCGAGGAAGTACTCTCAGCCGATGGCCCATGCTGAATGATGCGGTCGCGCCTATCAAAAGGTCAAGAACAAAGCTCCAGTCGGTGGTCCGTGCTGCCAGCATGGCCCATACTGGACCTCACTGGCACACTTGTGCCTGGAAGCACGTGTTATGCAAGATCCATCCAGCACGGCCTTGCTAGACACCACTACCAGCGCTAATTTTGGCTACTTGGGTTTTTGGCCTCATTTTGGGCCTTTTTCAAGGCTCATTTCCCTACTACTATTTATAGGAGTCTATTTATACTAGGTTTTGAGGTTGGATCATTTCATTTTCATTCTCCTAAAAGTAGGTGGAGAGAGAAAGGGACTAACCTTGCTCTCTAATTTCTTTTCTCCTTGTTTTTTCCCAATAGCATTGAATCCAATGAAATATTTGGGTTTAATACTTAGGGAGTAGTGATTTAGCTAAGTATTTATATTTGTATTCATAATTCTGTGTTTGTTTTGGGAGATTCTATAGTTCTACCTATCTTTATGTGCTTATGATCATTATGTTGACTTGTGCTTTTGATCCTTATTAATTACATGCTTGTTACACCATGTGACATGCACCTTAGTCTACTTTCATGTGGGCACATTTATTGATATCCCCCGGGGAGTGAAATCTAGATGTAATAGGGGTAGCAGGGTCCAGGACCATATTGGTGTATGCATGTGAGTCGCCGAGTTACCGTTACGATGATCGTACACTAGTCTATTTGGAAAATTTGCCTAAAGGGTTACAGATAAGGATAGCATTAGTAGCAAACTAAGGTTAGCATAATTCGCAACCTTGGAGTTTTAGATAAGGTGCCTATTTCTTTACCGTTGTAGGCCTAGGGAGAAGCATTTGTAGTGGAGTTCCAAGGACATAATAGCACAGGGAAGAATTAGACATGCACAACAACAGGGCTGTTGTTTCACTTCCCTAATTACAGAGGTGGTGCCGATGGAATAAAATGTGCAAAACCTTATTTAATAGATAGGGGGTAGTGTTAACCATCGACCACACTACGTGGCATAAACATTGGATAGGTTTGTATGTCTTGACTGTGATTGAATCGAGGATCAAAACAAATTATTGGTCATGTTATGCAAATATTCCCCAAGTGCTAGTTATATACAGTTTTATTCTCTTGTGATCTTGCAAGCTTGTAGATGTTAGATTAAAAAAACCAAAAAATCTTCTTTACAATATTGAATATTCCTTACACGTGATGGGATTGACAACCCGATCGTGGTTGTGTGTAGTTATCTTTTAGATTCCTAGCATCTCTATGGACGAACCCAGTCTTGCCATTATCTACCCTCTGGGTAGCTTAGTAGTAGGAAAGGGGGAAATATTACAAATATTTATCTTTGTGAAGTGATGTATACCCAGCCCACAAACTCCATAACACTAGACGGCTGGCCCAATTCTTAAATGGGCTCTACACTAACCAGCGATGCGAACCGAGATAGATGGACTCAAGATAAGGAAAATTAACCCATAAACCAAGAAAATTGGAGACCATGATTAGGCGTCAGCCACAAGCTGCCTTTCTTAGAACCACGTTACAATCCATGGCAGAAACCCTGATAAGGCAGAGGCACGATTGGAACACACTATAAAAGGAAAGAAGTAGAACACTAGAAGGTAAGTGCAACTGGACTAAGAACACTAGATTTCAAATAGAGAAGTAACTGACTTGGGCGTCGAAGTCTTTTCCCCAAAACCATTTCCTGTATCTCTTTTGCAGGAACATCACGGTGAACTAAGTAACTTGGACAGATCAGAGATACCACAACATTTGGTGCCGACTGTGGGGATGGAATTATTATTCGGTCGTTCATTCACTGCAAAGTCGACAGTGGTGTTCACCAAAAGTCAAAGAATCCAACACCACCATACTCAAGAGCAAACAACTGGAAGAAACAGGAACATATATCCTAGTTAAGATCAGGATTATATTCCCTACAAAGAATGAGAATGGGTAAGGATGACACAGAAGATGAGGAAGAGGCAGAATTTTCTAACACAAACAAAGAAAAGGAAAGGAGGGCATTTGCATCGTATCTAGAAGCGAACAAAGAACAAATGTATAATCAGTTTCTAGCCACTCTCAAACCAATTTGCCTAAGGGTAAGTAAAAAATTAGGTGAAAAGAATGATGATCTTAAATATGGGGATGAATTAAGAGACATAGTAGCAGAAGATGACATAGGCAAGTCACTGCTATCACCACATCTTTGCAACTTCAAGATGCCAAAAGGAACAGCTAACCCAAAGGAATTCCTACATTTCTATCATAATAGCATGAGGTTCTGAAATGCTGAAATTGAGTTGGTGCGTAAGGCTTTCCCCATATTTCTGTCGGGAACAATGATTACTTGGTATGAAAATTTACCAAGCGGAAGTATCACATTTTGGGCACAGCTCTCGGATCTATTTTTGGGATGCTTCTACCAAAAATAGAAGTTAACTAAGATGATAGCAGACCTGAACAATATAGCTCAATGAAACGATGAAAGTTTGGCAGAGTATCACAGTAGGTTCGTCACGGAGAGTTTGCAGGTTCATGGCCTGTCTTTTCAATCTTCCTTGGGTGCATTCATGGGGGGTATGTGATTGGGAGATTTTTATAAGAAACTCACAAAGAATATTCAAGAGAACCCAAGAGATCTAAAAAAATGATAGAGCAGTATGTGTTAACCGAAGAAGCAAAAAAACCATAAAATAGAGTGAGAGCAAGGAGATAAAAGAGTAATGGAGGACTCATAAACAAATTTGGCAAAGAAAGGGAAAGGAAGTATCCCTTTCAAAGGAAGAGAAGTGGGAACACAAAACATCTTGTCTCAAGAAACATCGCTAACAAGTCGCGAAAGATATGGCAAGCGAACAAAGATCTATTCCGCAAAACTAGCACTGATGATAGCACCTCCATAGAAATGATTAAGAGAATAATATTGTGCCTTCCATAAACATCACAGTCATGATATTAAATATTGCAGATATCTGAGGAGGAAAATAGAGGAAAACTTGAGAAATGGCTATCTAAAACAGTACAAGAAGGAAGATGGCAAAAATAGATACAACAAAATGAGCTAAAAAGGAAGCTCCAAGGAAAAAACCCAAGCCGCAACGAACACTTAGAATAAAAATAAAAAAATGACAGCAACGGTGGATTATGAAGAGGACGTATCTAATGAGGCTCTAGAGAGAGTGGTCTTCTCGATACATGGGTCAGTGAACTCACTATCAAATAATGCTTGGAAGGCTAAGTCTAGGTATTCAACACTATAGGAGCTTGTAGACAAAAGATTGTGTGTGGATGAAACAATTATGTTTAGTGAAGAAGACACAATCCCCAATGCTTCACCTCACAATTACCTGATGGTCATTATTGCTGAAACAAAAAATACAATGGTTCATAGAGTGTTCGTAGATGATGGGAGTGCAGTAAAAATACTTTTCATAGACTGCTTTGGTAAACATGGATTCAAGATGACCAACTTAAAGAAATCCACATCCTCGCTAGTAGGATTCATGGGACGAGTGGAGACACCGTTAGACAACATACAGCTGCCTGTAACAATTAGCAAAAGTGATAGGAACTGCACTATAATTTGTGACTTCATCGTCATAGATGCTCCAAGTTTGTGTAACGCTATCATCAGTAGACCATAATAAATAGAGTGAAAGCAATATGGTCTCTGCATTATTTAGTCATGAAGTTCCCAACCTAACAGGGACCGTAACAGTCAGAGGAAACCAATAAACTGCCAGGCAGTGTATTGTTATGGCAATGAGAGTAGGAAAGAATGTGGCACAAACGAATATGGTTAGTACTATCACAAAAAATAACTCAATCAACTAAATAGACTCTCCATATGATCTAGGAGAAGTGATGTGTTTCATTTTCCATGCGTTAACCATTGCATTTCGCATAGTTTTTAGCCTATTTCGTTTGGTGGATTGCTAGTATTAGTTCAGTTTACGTCACAAGGAATTTAGATGGCCATGTTTAGTTTTCTTATTTAAAATCCGCATTTTGTAAACTTAATTAGTACTAATGGACATCTTGTATCCATGGGCTCCTAGATCTTCCATTTAATCATCTTTTTCCATATGAAGGATGTTTGCTTGGGCGGTAGAAGATATTGAAGGTCATTCGCAAGAATGGTAGAAGAGATCGAAGGACATTCCCCTCTATAATGGTAGTAAACAAAGGCCATGAACATCGATGCATGGTATAAGGAGATTGGAGTCAAAGATAGGCAGCGAAGGAGATCAAAGCGGCCAATGAAGAAACAGGGAATCGTGGTCCAATGAGTTGTGCCAAAGGCTGAGAACTATCCGAGAATAATCAGCCTTCAAGGTTGATTACATTGGATTTGTCTTCTGGAGCACTACAAAATAGACTACTAGAACTCTAAAATCGGACTAACGGTTCTCTTGTAGTGAAGGAAACAAGTTCAGCCAGCCAATGTACCAATGGGTGGCATGGGCCATTCATTGTTAAGCACCAACAGCCCACACCAAAGGAGTTGGCCCATTCTAACAGTGTTCAGCACGAGGCCATGGCACAGACCGTGCCAAATCTCATGGCCCACGCAAATGAATTCAAGACTTCACTCAAAATCAGCTAAATATGTGCGCGAACAATTCCATTTATGGATGGACTGCATCGTTCCAAGTCCAAGATGCCAAGACCAGCCAATGACCTACACCGAAAGCAGTGCCCCAAAGAAAATTTCTGAACAGGCCAATGTTCCTAACGATGGCCAACACCGAAAACCATACCCTGCACCAAGTTTCTGAGCAAACCAATCCTACTGACGATGGTTAGCGCCAAGATGCAGGCCTCGTGTTTCATAAGTTACAAATCTAGCATGCTAACAATGGCCTACGTTGAAGGCCATGGTTCATGCCAGATGATGCAACGCAGCCCACGCCAAATCCAGCGCCACACGCCAGATAAAGGACCACAGCCCACACCAAATCCTGAAGCCCATGATAAGTGCATGGCGCAGACTGTACCATCCGCAACGGCCCGCGCTGGGCGGCAGCTGAACTAGGGTTTAGTCATTTTTGGCCCATTTTTGGCCTATTTTTAGGCCCAATCCCCTTCTCCTATAAACATAGCCTTAGTCTACTAGGTTAAGAGGTTAGATCATTTTTTTAGTTCATCTTGTAGAGAAACTTTAGACAGAAACACTCTCTCATTTTATTTTCTTTCCTTTATTTTTGTTTTGATCCTAGATGTGGAATTCAATTTCATATTTGAATTCCATATCTATGGAGTAGTTTCCATAACTTGGGGATAAATTTTATGTGCATGGTTTGATTTATATGTTTTGTGAGATTCCTTAGATTCATCCTAATTTTGTGTTCATGATATTATTGTGATTGTTCTTGAATGTTTTAAATGCATAAATAGTACACCATATTAGAACACACTTTGGGCTATATTCATGTGTGGTGCATGTATTAATTCCCCTTGGGAAGAGAAACCTGGATGTTAGAATGGGTAAGGGAGTATGTTGCATCTGCGTGGGTGTGTGCATGGGAGACCCGAGTATTGCTCTGACTTAGTTTCCATCGCACCAGTCTTAGCTTACTACGCAAAGTTTTCTAATAGGTTTTGGGTAGATTTAGCACAGACCTATGAATAGTTCCTCTGTGCTGAGTTCTTGGCATGGACCTGTGAATAGCGTACACAGAGCGTCAGATCTGGCATGGCCCATTTATGGCACGATCTGCGTTGTTCTCCACAACCCATCTTCTAAAAGGTTGTTATTCTCAGTAATTTTGTGTAACCTACTCAATTTACCATGTCCCATCGACTGGTCTTGACATTTTTCACTTGAAACAGTGCAGACCATAAAAAATGGGATGGTCTGCCCCCTTGGCCATTTTTTAGTGAAAATTGGAAGTTGTGTGTGTGCCCTGTTGAGTTTGGCATGGTCTGGGCTGGGCCTTGGCACAGTCTGTGCCAAAGTCTCTGGGCACGAACTATGTTGTCTAGTGTAGGCTGTTGGTTTCCCATTTGGTGTCAACCATGAATGGTTTGCGGTGACCCATTTGTGCTTTGCAGGCTGAACTTCATTCTTTCCCTATAGATGAACTATTGGTTTGTTTTGAAAGTTCTTGTAGTTAATTTTATGGTTCTCGAGGAGACAAAATCCAATGGAACAAACCTTCAAGGCTGATTCTTCTTAATTTGTTTCCAAAATTTGGCACAACTCTCAGACCAAGATTCTCCACTTCTCCCTTGACCATTTTGAACTCCAATGCCGCCTATCTTTGGCTCTATCCTTCTACTATCATGATTTGATGTTTGTGGCCTTCATTTACTACCATTCTAATGTGAATGGTCTTCGACCTTTTCTACCTTCCTTGCGAATGACCTTCAATATCTTTTACCATCCTTGCAAATGGTCTTCACATAGAATGTAGAAAAAACTACCCACGAGCGGCCTACTAAGGATGATAAAAAAGGAAGATCTAGGTTCCCATGGATACAAGATATCTATTAGTACCAATTAAGTCTACAAAATGCAAGATTTAGACAAGAAAACCAAACATGGCCGTCTAAACCCCTTGTCATGTAAACTAAACTAATACTAGCAATCAAACATATAAAGCAAGCCAATTATTACTCCAAATGCAATGGTTAACGCATGAATAATGAAGCACGTCAAGAACAATGGTGCGACAACCAACAGGAGAAACACCATACAGTCTTGTATATGGGCACGAAGTGGTAATACCGGTGAAAATTGGGAACTCCATCCTTCGAGTTGAAAAATATAAAGAAGACGTTAATCCAGAGATGATGAGGTTGAATTTCGATGAACTCAAAGAAAAGAGACAAAGGGCGGCAATAACGGAAGCAAAGTACAAAGAAAGGATGGCTAGAGCATACAGCAGAAAGTCAAGGAAACACAATTTCATGTTGGTGATCTGGTGCTAAGGAAGAATTAAGCTCGCCTAGCCGAGGAGAAGGGAAAGTTGTTCCCAAAATGGGAAGGATTGTACAAGATAACGAAAATGCACTGATCCAATTGCTACGAGTTAGAGAGAATGGATGGTAGCAGCATTCCTAACACCTGGCACATAATCAACTTGAGAAATTTTTCTGTGTAGGATCAACGAAATGGGCAGGAAATTCTAGTTCCATTGTATAGAAACCATGACATGATCATTGGTGGTATTCGTTCCCTTGTTCTGTTTTGAAACAGATATTATCGCAAAATAAATATTGATCTTTCTTACTTACCTACATATCTATGCATTGCAATCGCAAAACAAAGTTAGAGAAACTTAAAATAAAAAAGCGTGATTACAGCGATACAAGTTATCGATTTATGAAACTGACACATCTTGCCACTTGGCACAATAAAAACCTTAAGTCTATAAGTTATAAGTCTTGCAATAAGGTAGATATGCAAACAACGAAGTGACAAAAACAAGCGATAGATCTTGCAACTTCACACAATGCAAACTTTCAAGTACACAAGCTATAGACCTTGCTACTAGGCAAATTTGTCTTCAATACAACGATAAAAGCAAGGAATAGATTTTGCAGCTTTGCACAATACAAAATCAAGTTATAGACCTTGGTACTAGGTAAACATGACTTCAATAAAGTGCCAAAAGCAATCAATGAATCTTGCTATAAGGCAGATATGCCATTGAAACAGCGACTAAAGCAAGTGATAGATCTTTTGGCTTCACACAAAGTAGAGTATCAATGTTCACAACGAATCTGATATATGCAAAATAAATATTGTGAAGAAAATAGAATTATGCTAGTAAAAACATGAAAATTTTAATTTCTGGTTTTATGGAAAACAATTACCACATCGTCCAAAAGCTAGAAAAAAAAGAAAGTCATGCTAGAGACATTCAAAGGAAAAATCATTACAAATTATCTAAGCCGTGAGGTGCGAGAAGATCCAGAAGAGGAAGAACCTCCACAACAACAAGATTGCAATGCCTGATGTTTTTCAATGACTATATGATCATGGCGCCATTTCATGTGAGAGTAAGTAGGGTGCCGAATTCGACCACTTCGCTCCATGCGATAAAGATACTTAGCATAATAAGTTTTGAAGTTAGTGATATGGCCAAACTCCTCTCGATCGAGTTGCATACTTATAAGGACAACAATTTCTTGATAGATCTTATTGGTTTCCTCCAAATTATTTATCGTCTCCTGCAATTGGCAAATATGCTATCGAACTGCCTTAGATAAATTAACTCTCAGGCCACCAAGACTCATAGTCAGATCACCCCGACCAATAGAACCATGATAGCCAGCACACATAGCTTTTAGTTCATCCTTATAATTGAAGCACGCTTGCTCAAGTTAATAAACGTTCGAATCTAGATGGGTTCACTCAACGCAAAGGCGATCGTTATCAGTACGCAATTGGATATTCAATGCAACCTGCTTGTCATACTTGCTTTGCCACTCAACGGAACAGCGAGAAATATCCTCATATTCTTTTTGCTTCTTCTTCAAACAGTAGAATTAGTCATCGATATGGGAACACTGTTTGTCGATGATACCAGTCTTATGATATGCTTTGCGTGCTTTGCTCATAGAAAAATTATTTACATCCTCTTGCTGATGAATCATCTTAATCAAGTTAAGCTGCTGATGATGGATAAGAACATTCTGCTCCAAACATAATCGTTTCATTCCACAAAAATGCTCTTAGGTCTCATTAAGAGTTTTCTTCCATTCAAGCTCCAAATCGTTAACACCAAGTAACATGTACTTCAAGCGAAGACCCAATAACATAGCTCACTCTTCAACGCGTTCAGGAAGCTTGAGCAAATGAACATAAGCCCCAAGAGATTCCAGATTAACTAAAGTGCTAGAAATATCATTACCAAGAGACTCTAAGTTATAACTGTCAGGAATAAACTTGCTACATGGGTGATCCCTAAAAGATGACGTAGCCACTGAGGGAGTAGAAGTTTCCCATCCAAGACATAAAGGTATAGAGTTTGGATCTGAATCGTCAATGTTAGACAAATAATTACTAGAAACTAGCTCAAGATACTCCAAGGAGATAAGGCTAGAAGCTTCAATTAGCATGCTAGAATATCAAGTATCAGAAGACATAGACCCAAGAGGAGGCCCAAAATTATCACTATACCTAAACAAGCCATGAAGATTCAAAAACTTGTGGTCGATGAAAATATCAATACCCTGCATGCCAGGAATTTTGAAGCGAATGTATAAAATCATAATAGGAAAATTAAGTGAAGTCAAACAAAGCCCACAATATAAAGATACATAATAATGTCATTTGATATTACAGACAAAAGTTAATAGTTTTCCAAATTAAATCATAGCTCAAGAGTTCAACTAACTTCTGTGTGAGAGAGTGGAGTGCTCTGAACAGCAAGGGCAGTTTCATTTTGGCTCACATCCTTGCATTTTGGACTCTAGGAGAGGGTTCGATGTAGCATCGGGAGAAATAAAAGGAAGGCATTCAAAATAGTCGACCTGACAACTTTTGAGCTTAGAGATAGAGGGAAATGAGGAAGACCTACGAGATGCGACAGTAAAACATAGGGGTACCTGCCAACAGAAATCTTTCCAATAGAACCATCACTAAGCATGGCCTTCCACTTTGCCAATGCTGCAGTACACTTCACCAAAGAGGGAAAGCTCTTAACCATCGTAGTCGGGTTCAACTCACGCAAGTCTTTCTCAGTCTCGCAATAACCAACAGTTCGAGCAGAGCTAGAAATATCCTCAAATAGCTTGAAGGAGTTTTTTTTTTGCAGAGCCGATCCACCAGAACTTGAGGATACTTTGGGGAAGCTTGCCTATTTGTGCTCATTACCTTAAGCTCAAAGCAAAACTTGGAAATTTCTTCCTCGATGATCCTTGCACGCTCTTCGGTAGTGTTTGCATGTTCCTCTGTGGCTGTCAGGGATGTATCTAGGGTTGCACATCTCTTCTCCTTAGTCTTATACTTCTCCAAGAGTAACTCATCGGTAGGGAAGAACTTCAAAAGTCACTCACTCATGAGCTGAATACTCTCACCAACCTTACAGAGCAAAATGCAGATGAACGGTATAGTCAATCATCTATATACATGGTATCAAAGCTTAGTGAAGTTACTCCAAATAACTAGCAAACTCACCACAGACAAAGTATTAGAAAGAGAGAATTTGGAGAGAGTATCAGGTATTATTTCCTCCACAAGCAGAGTATCAGTTCGCATCAGAGCCTTAGAGCGATGCTAGTTGCCATGACCCTTTTTTACCTCAGGTGGTAAATGACTTGAGGATCCATTAGTCCTCTTCCTTTTCTTCCTTTTCTTCCTTTCAACTCACCAGTAGTGCAATCACCACCCAGCTCTCCGCCCTAAGTTGACTTTCCCTTAGCAAGTACGGTTCCAGTGCTAGTTTTATTTCACCCTTTTGGAGAATGTCACTTGAAGTAAAATTATCAGGCTAGACAAAAGTTTCAACCACCTCCATATCATTGCCATCAATAAGTGATCTATCAATAGCACCTCCAGCTAGGTCCATGTCTGTAAAAGAGTAAACATCATAGATCAAATGAACGCACAAAGAATGTACATGTTCGTATAAAAAATAAGGCACAATATAGATCCAACATAGCAAAAAAATAATGAACAAAACACCTTCAGCCTTAAAATCACCATGGTGGAGATGTTGTGTATGAGCACGAAGTGTTACCATGATCTCAGTATCAGTAGGAAAACAAACACTCGGACCAGGAAGCTTAGATTTAGGAAGCTTAGATTTGGGAACTTTGTAGTTCCAAGATGGAAGGACCACTTTAAAATTTCAGCTTAGTTTTGCAAAAAAAACAATTGGTACGCCAAGGACTAACATTGCTAGGGAAACCACTCAGAAGTTCAACTCCAGCTATCATAGGATAAAAGGTAAATTCATCTATGGTAATTATTACTTTTTAAAGATGGTAAAAGTTACGAAAAAATTCTAGGTTGAAATGAACGTCCTCTTTATCACACACTTGAAGAAACCCCATAATGATAGTGATGCCCTTGGGATGAAATTGGGACAACGCAAGTATGTACGAATGTAGAAGGTCAACAACATGTTGAGGAAGAGGAAAATAAAGACCAAAATTCAAATAGGCTAAATAACATGATATATAGCAGCGAGGAGGATTGCAAACACATTTAGATTTTGTAGGAGCACTGAGCTCAAACAAAGATTAAAACAAGAAATAGTTCTTTAAGTCTCCTAAGTGTGGACGAGATAGCATACTGCTTATGGGAGAAGATCCGGTGACATGACCGGAATCCCCATCTGAGTGAACATCTTCTACGGGAGACTCGATGTGGTTAGAGGAAGACATTCAGATAATACAGTTACCCTATAGTTGGAAATAATAACCTTAATCAGGGTTACATATCGTGGATATAAGCCTTTCAGATCAAAGGTCAAGTAAATCAAGAGATGATATGTCGGAGACGACGAACTGAACTTTGTAAGAAAATACCACAAGTGGTCAATTACGATAAATCAAAGAGGAGAGATACTCCATTAAATTTAGATTGTGCAGCAAAGAAACCTGAGATAGAGCTAAAAACAAAACTTACTCTTATAAAGGATGAAGGGTGGTGATTCACAGAAGACCTAGAGATAACTTGAGAAGATGAATATTTAGGCGACTGGGGAGATGAACTGAAAGAAAAATAAGTGTTGATATTTAATCAATGAAGAAATGGAAAGATCGAGGAGATCAATTAGTTCAAAAACATAATGATGATTGTCTGAAACAAAAGTAAGTTAGCTTTTAAAGATATCGAAACAACGGCGGAATGTGAGTGGACAGTGCACTAAATGATGATAGAATTAAGTTAATCGTTTAAAATTCCTCATTTAAGAGATAGAGAGATAACAAACATCACAAAAAATTGAAACGGTGCAGCAAAGAATAAGGATCAAATCTCGGTCCTTGGAAACAAAATCTACACAGGTGTCCTTATTACAAAGATGACAATGGATGAAGGAGATTAAAAATTCAAAATTTGAAATCTGAAGAGTGAGCGAGGTCAAAGGTAGAGCCAAAAATCCATCATCACTTTGCAATGACATCAAGTGTAATATTAAATGATGAACAGGTTGTTAGCATACAACATCAGTTCGCATTTACTTCATAATTAATGCCACCGCTTCATGACTTTTAGTCTTCATGCCTAAGGGGGTTTATGGTGTAAACCCCCCTGGTGTATGCCCAGCCCATAAACTCTATAACACTAGACGACTGGCCCGAACTATAAATAGGCTCGATGCTAACCAGTTATGCAAAGCGAGACAGATGGACTCAAGAAAAGGCAAGTCAACCCACGAACTAAGAAAAGTGGAGACCACGATCAGGCGTTAGCCATAAACCGCTTTTCTAAGAACCACGTCACAATCCACTATCGAAAACCCTGAAAAGGCAGAGCCAAGATTTGAACACACTATAAAAGGAAAGAAGAAGAACACTAGAAGGTAAGTGCAACTGGACTAAGAACTCTGGATTCATAAAAGACAAGTAACTGACTTAGATGTCGGAGTCTTTTCCCCAAAACCACTTCCGGTATCTCTTTTGAAGGAACATCATGGTGAACAACAGTAATTTGGACAGATTAGGGATAACACAACATGAAGCTACTCCTCGGATGAAGTGGTTATCTACGACTAACAATCCTGCTGGGACGCAGATCAATTTTGGCGTCGTTGCCGAGGATGCTAGTCTAAAGGTTTAATTTTTATCTTTCATAGTGATCTGCACCATTATGCATGTGTTAACTAATGCTTCAGGCACATTTTTTATTATGTTTTGTTTTGTTAATTTCTACATTTTGTTAAATTTACACAACAAAGGGTTTAGACGACCATTGTTGGTTTTGTTACCTGACTAATGGATAATTCATATTCATGAACACCTAGATCTTCCCTTATGATCTTATTAGTAGGTTTCTCATGAGTATTTTTTCATCCTTTTGTAGAAGGTCACTCGCAAGATGGGTAGTAGATATTAGAAGGCCGTCCATAGGGGAGGTAGTAGACAAGAAGGCCACGAGCTAAAGCATGGTAGTAGATGGAAAGAAGATGGAAAATAGTGGAGTCGAAGTTCAAGTTCTCAAGATGAGGGATAGCCACATCAGCCGACACAGTCCACTCCAGCCGCCACAGCTATGCCAAAAGGCACCACCACAAGGCGGTCCATCACGGTCAATGCCAGCCCCTCTTAGCATGAGGTACCCGGATCAGCATGGCCCATGCCAGACCCTCTTAACACAAGGCCTTCATCCAACATGGCCCATGCCAGCCTTTCTTGGCACAAGCTACCGGTCTGAGCACAGTCTGTGTTGGCTTACATCCTAAAAAAGCTAAGTATGGATACAGATCGTTTCCTTTAAGATGGCCTGTGTCATTTTCAACTCAAGATTCGAAGACCACCATGCGGGATGTGACATTCTACGTGGCCAGCCATCATTTTGCTCTGAAAATGACCCCCAGCCAATGGCCCGCAAAGTTTCACACATCTTACGCCATTCAACTGGTCAAGACACCACTCCTAGTCAATGGCCCAGGCTAAACGACACAGGCGCACATCATCAAAAGGCTAAGGACTGAACCCCAGCCAACGGTCTGTGTCAGCCGGCACGGCCCAAGCCAAGTGTGACCAGCATGGTTTGTGCCAACCAGCACTGCCCATACCAGAGCCAGCCAAAACGGTCATTCCTGGCCGCATGGCCTGGAACGAACGCGCCAGACGGGATGATCTATGTCGTTTGTGGCTGCTAGGGTTATTTGGCCTATTTTAGGCTTTTTACAAGGCATATTTCCCTTCAACTATAAATATAAGGATATGTTTACTAGGTTTTAAGTTTGGCACATTATTCCAATCTTCAAGAGTATTAGAGAGATAAAGGTAATAACCCTTCTCTCTACTTTTATTTTTTTTCTTCTTTATTTTGTCCAAGGGCATTGAATCCAATGAAATACTTGGGTTCAATGCTTAGGGAGTAGTTAATTTACATGGGGATTGTATTTGCATTCACGAATATGTGCATGTTTTGGGAGATTTTTTAGATCTACCTATTTCTATGTGTTTATGATATTATGTTGCCTTGTTGTTCGTATTCTTGTTAATTGAATGAATGTTACACTAAGATTGGCACATACATCATAGTTTACATGCATTTTGGTGCATCTATTGATACCCCCCAGGGAAGGGAAACCTATATTTTATATTGGTAGTGGGGTCCAGGTCCATGTGGGTGTGTGCACATAGGTCTTGTCCAAGTTACCGTTACAATAACAGCACACTAGTCTAGCTGGAGAGTTGGTCGAAACGGTTACGGGTAGGAATAGCATCGGTAGAAAACTAGGGTTAGCATATTTGCATCCCTGGACCTATCGATAAGGTTCCTATCCTTTTGCCTTTGTAGTCCTAGGGAGAAGCATTCATGGTGGAGTGCCTAGGAGGTAATTGTACGGGGAAGAAACAGGTATGCATAGGGGCAAGGCCGTTGTTGCACTCCCCTAGTTACAGAGGTGCTTATGGAAGATTACAAGCACTCCCTATGTGACAGGTATAGAGAAGTGTTGACCATCAACCACACCACATGTCATAAGCACTAGAATAGTTTCATATATCTTGAATGTGATTGAATCAAGGATCGAGACATTTCACTGATCAATTTTTGGAAATATTCCCCAAGTCCTAGTTTTATAGGTTTATTCTTTTCAATCTCACATGCTTGTAGTTGTTATCAACCCCCCCCCCCCAAAACTGTTTTGCAATATTATTTATTCCTAACACACGGACAGAGTGACAACTCGGATGTGGCTGTGCGAAGTTCACTTTTAGATATCTAGCATCTCTGTGGACAAACCCGATCTTGCCACTATCTACCCTCTAGGTAGATTAGCATTAGGAATGGTAGAAGGAGCAGGATATAAATCTTTATCTTTTATCTCACAAACATTCGCTTGGATTTAATTGATTAGCTACTATTATTTAACGACCCTGAGGGGAGGTGGGTTAAATTTTGGCACCGCTACCGGGGATGCTAGTCTAAAAGTTCAATTGTTAACTTGCATAGCGTGTTAGTTGAGTAGTTTGTATTTTTTTTTGTTTTATTATGTTTTAATTGCTTTAGTTGGTTTTTATTGTTTAGCATGTGTTATAGTTGTTCCATTTTCTTTAACCCATTTGCTAGTGTTGTTTTTGGTTTGGTTTATGTTTGGTTTCTAGTTTATGCTACATACCCGTACCACGAATTTAGGAGATTTTTAAGAACTACCGGAAGGCACGGGTAGTTGGAGGAGAATAACAAGGAAGACTAGAGAGAGGGTTCCACAAGAACCGATTGTAGTTAAGAAGCAAGTAATCATGACGGAGGACAACCGCACCTTGAGGGAGTTTATGGCTCCAAATTTGGAGAATCAACCTATGTGCATCAATTTTCCCCCATTTCCACCCAATGTCACATGCAAGCTACAGAGAGAGGTGATCCAATGCTTGCCAAATTTCCATGGGATGGCCAGGGAGGATCCAAACAAGCATCTCTCAGAGTTCCATCTCGTATATACCAACATGAAGCTGCCCGGAGTATCGGAAGAGGATTACAACCTTCAAAAATTTCCTTTCTCACTGTGAGATTTGGAAAGGATTAGTTATATTATTTTCCGTCGGGGTGTAGTACATCAGGATGGATATGAAGTGGTGCTTCATTCAAAAGTATTTTCCAGGTTCAAAATCTGCGGAGTTGAAGAAACAACTATCCAATATATCTTAGATGGAAAATGAATCCCTATATGAGTATTGGGAATGATTCAAAAGGTCGTCGGCTAGTTGACCTTATCGCCCATTCAAGAAAGGTGACTTGGTGTATTACTTCTTTGAAGGACTTTGTGATACTGACATGAGGATGGTTAACGCAGATTACAATGGTTCCATCGCCAACAAGAGTCTGAGGGATGCAATGGCTTTGTTTGAAGAAATGGCAAATGGAATGAGGCAATTTGACACAAGATCTAGAGTGAAAACGTTGGATAAGCCTACTCAATCTCCCAAGTTGGAAGAAAAAGTTCAAGCGCTCACCTCTATGATGAAGAAACTCATGAAGGGGAGAATCCAGCAAGTCAATGTGTACGGAATATGCAATTTAGACCATCCCACTGACATGTGTCCATAAGTTGTCAAAGATATCGAAGAGTTGAAGGTGTTAGATTTAAATAGAGGCAATAGGCAATTCGCAAGGAGAGAAAAACAACAACAAGGGTTCCGGAGGAACCAAAGAAATGAGAGGTAAGATCCCTATGCAAATACCTTCAACCCTAGGTATAGCAATCACCCCAACTTTCATTGGCGTGAGGATAATTAAGGTCAAAGGTAAAACTGAGCTCCACAACATCAACCATATCCTAGGTCCAACAACGCTGCCGTCTTATATAAGTTGGATAGGGAAGAGAAGAGAAATTGAGAAGCTTAGCACCAGAGCATTCTCGAGCATTAAGAATCTTGAAGTCCAAGTTGGGCAACTTACCACCTCAGTGAGACAACTTGAGGCTAAGGAATCCGGTAAGCTACTTTCCAAACCCTAGGGAATGTGAGGGCATTGAGGCTAAGGAGCGGGAAGGAGGTGCGATAGGCCAAGAAAGACATTGTGCAAGAGGATTATTTAATTGTGGAAGCCAACAAGACCAACTTTGAAGAGCGAGAGATAATTGTTGAGGAGGAGCCTCCCAAAGATCTCCCAACCATCGAGGGGAGAGTGGCATTTCCGCTGCCTTTTCCAAATGCACTTAGGGGAAGGCCGAAGGTGGTAATAAATGATACAAACATACAGAAGATTTTTTAGAATGTTTAGGTAACCATTCCTATCTTAGATTTGATTGAGCATGTTCCCTCTTATGCTAAGTTCTTGAAAATGCATGCAATAGAGCAACAAACCAATCAGGAAAGTAGGGCAATTGAAAATAGGGGAAGTCACCACTCTAAATCATAAGAATTTTCCTAAGAAATGTGATAACCCCAGAATGTTTTTAATACCTATTTCCTAAAGTTAACGTTAGTGGAGAATGCTATGATAGACTGAAGTGCATCTAATAATGTGATTACTTATAGTCTTTATGAAAGCCTAGACATAGGTGAACTTAGGGACACTAGGGTGATTATTCAACTATCCAATCACTCTCAAGCTAGCACTCGAGATTTAGTGATGGATGTAATGGTTAGAGTGGGAAACTTAGTGTTTCTGGTGAACTTATGTATCCTTGACGTACGTAGCACACGATGGTAGTGCACCCCTAATTTTATTGGGGAGACCATTTTTAAAATTTCAAGGACAAAGAACAATGTTCACTTGGGAACACTAACCCTAGTGGATGACATTCATAAGGTGTGGTTTGATATTTACAAGTCTAAGCATGATTCGTCTAACTCATCTCTTATGTGCAAAAGTGTAAACTTGTTTGATGAACATGTTCAATCTGATAACTCTTGCATGATGAATGAAAAAAGGATGCCTGGATGAGTTCTTTCATAGTGATGATATTGAGGAAGAATTCTATGGAATTCAAGATTTTAGTGATGATATGTCTGTCTCAGAATGTTTTTCTATGCTCACTAACTTGCAGCGATCAACGGAGAGTGGCAAGGACATAAAACCTCCTTGATCACCCCTTGCCCCAAAGAAAAGGCTAGGAATTCATCATTAAGTGGATATGGACACACAATTTCTTTTGCAAACAAAGGGCGCAAAGGTAAGGATGACACCTTGTGGAGACCTCTCCACAAGGATGTCATCGTGGGTGAAGTTTCTAGTGCTGACTCTGAAGACCCAATGGTAGGTTCATTTTAATTAAAATGCATGAGAAAATAAAACGTGAGGATGACAATAAAAATATGGTGCTCTTTCTTGCTTTGATTTGATTTTTTTGGGTAGATATATAGATTTTGCATGTTTGTTGTGTTTGACAAAGGATTTTGGTGTGAAATCTTGTTAGTCATTAAATGTAATTCGAGTCTTGTGTTTTGTGTTGTTGGAAAATAGGACTTTGTGGGTGAAAAAGGTTTTTCAAAAGAAAAGGATAGAAGGCAAGGGAGTACGTTCATGGTGCAGCACGACTGGTGCCAAAAGGGATCAGCACGATGCTCCATGTAGCACATCTGTGACACTACCTCTTGCCAAGCTAGAAATGGGGTTAAAGTACAGACTTTCAAAAATTCAAGTTTTTAACCAAAACATGTACTTTTTGCCCATTAATTCAGCAAATCTTTTATTCCCTAGGATTGGTGATGCAAATAGTATAATGCTAAACATCACCACCTCCTTTGAGCATTAATTGAGCAAAATTTTTGTCCCCTAAAGTTTCTTTTTTTTTAAATACACCCTAAGGTGGGGGATTGCATATAGGGTTCCCCAAACCTTTGAAAAGAACAGGATAATTACAGAGAGTAGTTTTACGGATTTTCTATTGAGGCAACCTCGTTGCCTCCAAAAGAAAAGCTAACTACTATAGCCTATTGTTTGAACTATGACCTAACTGTACAAGAACGAGAAGTGATGAAAGTTGCGTTTCCAAGGTAGGTAATCTCCACCCCATGAAATTAAGTATTGTGCAATAATAGAGTGAAGAAAGATCAGAGGGAGGGACACAGTTGATTAGTGGTCCATTAGGGCACCAATTTGCAGTCCAAAAGCTACAGTTACCTTGGCCATGTATAATCAAAGAGTTGTTTTCTGCGAAGGAGTTAACTGTACATATCCTCTTCCAAGTTTGGGATTTTCTGTGTGTTTGATGTAATGACCATATCAATTTAGCCCACGTGGTGGTGCCATGTTGGCTTTTCCACCATAGTTTGAGAGAGCATGAGTCAATTATTGCCTGTATAGATCTGAAACCTAAACCATTCTGGAATCTATGTGCACTTAGGTCAGACCATTTTCTCCACACTTTATTCATTTTCCCTTCCCTTTCCCCCAAAAGAATCTTGCCATTTTTCTTTCCAATGATTTAATTATCTACTTAGGGGGCTTTAGGACTGACCATATATGCTGTGGAAGGAAGATATGCAAGATTGAATGAGGACCATTTTACCTCCTAAACTTAACCATTTGTTTTTCCAGTTCAAAAGTTTCTTATCTACAAGTTCCAGCAATCGTTGAAAATATGTGTTAAGTGTTCTTCCTTTAAAGATTGGACAGCCAAGGTATTTAAATGGAAAATCCCTTTTTTTCATTCCTAAAATTAACCTAATCTGATTGATTCTAGCAGGAGTAGCTCTTTTACTAATAAAGAAATCAAATTTATCATAATTTATTTTTTGGCCAGAGGTGAATTCAAAGGTTTCTAAAAAGGTTTTGATTCTTATTAGGTTAGATTTTGATGCTTGCATAAAAATGATGGTGTCATCAGCATAACTCAAATGTGAGGCAGGTGTAGTAGTAGAGGTAAGCTGGTAGTATTTAAGTCTATTATTCATGAAGATGAAAGACAAACTTCTAGATAAGGCTTTAGAAAAAATGTTAAAGAGAAAGGGGGATAAGGGATCACCTTGTTTAATGCCTCGGGTAGCTTTAAAAAAGCCAACCGGATTACCATTCATAAGCATAGAGAAATGTGCCTGAGAGAGATTATTCATCATTGCATTCAAAAAGTTGCCTGTAAAACCAAATGTACACAAAATACTTTTTAAAAAGTTCCAATTGACTCTATCAAAAGCTTTCCTAAGGTCCAGTTTCAATATGCAGTTAGGAACTCTATTTTTTCTATCTAAAAACCTAATCATTTCCTAAAGGTAGAGTATAGTGTCAGAAATGTCCCTGTTTTTCATGAAAGCTGTCTGATTTGGTGAAATTAGTTTTTCCATATAGGGTTTCAGCCTTTCCATTAGCACTTTGGATCACATCTTATTAGCTACATTTGAAAGACTGATTAGCCTATAATCATCAAAAGAAGAGGGGGCTTGCTTTTTTGGAATTAAAGTTATTCAAGTGCTGGTTATTCCTCTTGGCATTTCTGAGCCTGAGAGGAAATCATTAACTGCAACTTTTAGATCCTCTTTAATGAAGTCCCAGCATTTGGTATAGAATTTAGATGAGAAACCATCAGGACCTAGGCTACTGTTTTTGTTCAAGCTCATAACCACTAGTCTAAGCTCATCTTCTGAGACTGGTTTAGACAGGGATAGGTTATCCTGAGCAGAGATTATTGTGGGAATTTGGCTGAGAAAATGAGGGTAGTAGGTATTAGAAGCTGGTAGGTTAGACTCAAATAGAAGGTCAGAAAAATATGAAATGGCTTCTTTCTGGATTTCTATGTAGTTATCTAACCATTGCCTTCGCCTACTTTTAATTTTTGAGATATGAAGCTTACAGTTCTTTTCCTTTACAGTTTTGTGAAAAAACTGTGTGTTATTATCTCCAAGTTTAATCTAGTTAGTCCTAGATTTTTGTTTCCAGAATTTTTCTTTTTCCTTTAAAGCTCTAATTAATAGTGTCTTTTTCTCATTAAGTTTGATTAAATCTGATTCTGAGTGAGTGGAATCATAATTAATTTCCTGTAATCTCAGATTTTCTTCTGCAATGAGTACATTAGAGTCAATATTACCAAAACATTCCTTATTCCAAATCTTAATTGTATTCTTAAGTCTAATCAGTTTAAGATAAAGTCTTAGCATTCCTTGGTGTGGGATAGGTTTGGACCAGCTGTCTTTAATTAGGTCTATGAACTATGGTTTGTTAAACCAGGTGTTAATAAACCTGAAAGGCTTAGGGTGGGAGGGAACTGAGGTTGAAACCTGTAGGAAGAAAGGGCAGTGATCTGAAGATTGCCTGTTAAGGATTTGGATAGAGGAAGCTGGGAGTTTTGTGCTCCACTGTATGTTACACAGTCCTCTATCTAGTCTCTTAGAGGTGGGTTTTCTTAGCCTATAATTTGTCCATGTGAATAAGTTCCCAACTGTATTAATTTCCTGAATTCCTTTAATATTAATCCAATTGTTGAAATCCCTAATACTACCTAAATTAGGGGAGGTAAGACCTTTATATTCTGTAAGTGAGGTGATTGTGTTAAAATCTCCTATATACAGAGTATCATTATTTGGTATGAGGCTAAGATCATTCCACAATGCTTTCCTTACTACCCTAGTTCTAAGGCCATAGACAAAAACAACATCCATATCAATATTTGAACAGGGTTGAAATATTTTAACATATAGAAACTATTCATAGTGAGAAATCAGAGCAACAGATAAGGAGTCATTCAACATAAGCCAAAATTTTCCATTATGAAGAGGGAGGAAATGAGAGTAATTAAGCTTTTCCATATAGGAATGGCATTTATTGTTATCATGCATTGGTTCAATAATACATAAGAGTTGATTTTTCTTCTGTTTGATAAGATGTTTCAATCTGAGCATTGAAGATTCTGAGCCTCTAAGGTTCCAGACTAAAAAATTAATAGTAATGGTGTGTATCATTGTTCACATGATTTATAGCTTTTAGTAGCTGACCTTAACATTATTTTGTTCAGCTGGCTTGGATAATTGTTCTTTTTAAGTTTAGACTTACCTTGGAAGTCTTTGTTACCTGATGATTGTGATTCATGAGATACTAGACCTGGTTTAGGGTGTGAATTATCTGAGTATGATCCCTCTTCTTCGTCCTTATCCTGCAGTATCTGATCCAGGTTATCCCTTGTTTGTGGTGTGGATTCTGTATCCTGCAAAATAGAGAATCTATTTTCCATCTTTCTTTGCTGAGAAAGTGATAGATTAGTGGATGAAAACTGATGGAGAGTAAGCTTATGGGAACCTATCTGCATATCATCCTTTGCATAGATCAGTTGAGCCTTGTTTGGGGTAATTAGAGCTGTTGCATTAAGCAGTTTTGTGATTGGTGATTGTGGGTCAACAGGGGGTGAATTTGTTAGGTCCAGTGTTGGAGGAGATTGGGATGGTTGTGGGGTATTATTATCATATTCTACTTCTAAAAGCTTGGGTAGATATGAGGATGGATTTAGGGTAGGGTTTGTTGTGGCTAGCTGATGATCTAGTTGGCCTTTATTCTGGGGATTGTTGTGGGATTGAAAATCTGTAGTCATATTTGGTATCTTATTGAACTTGTTCCCAGTGGCTTGCCACAGTGGCTTACCACTGTGGCAGTGCATGGTTCTAGGAAATGGCTCTACACTGGCTGAGTGAGTGACCTAGCTTAGCACAATTGTCACAGTACAGGGAGATATCTTCATATTCAATGGTGTATTTCCTGTTGTTAGAAACAAAACCTAATCTAATGAAGTTGTTTAGTGGTTTTTGAAGGTCAAATTCCACACATAGCTTGATGGCAGAGGGTCTATTTAACATCTCTGTGGCTAAATCTTTCTTAATGAAGTCTCATATACTATTACCAATAGCCTCAATTGACGAAGTATTATAATAGTAAAGTGGGACTTCCCTGATTGTGCACCAGATTGGAACGATTGGCGATTCCCATTGTGTGGAGAAGTTGGGTGACCACTTGAGCACCTTCATGTGGATGCCACTAAAGCTCCATAGGGCATTGATCCAGCATCGTTGATAATCATTGATCTGGTGGAATCTTATCAGCACATGTTTGTAGTCCAGGGAGCCCAGCTGATATTTCCCAGAAAACCCTACAGTTTTGAAAGCCGCCTCCAATTGGTCCATGGTGAGCCGTCCTTTGGTGAATTTACCTACTAGGGTGTTGGCATAATGGGCGGAGAGCTTAGTTATACCATCATCGGAGTAGAGGCATGCAGGTTCCCCTAGGTGTTCGGATTTTGGGGTAAGTTCTGGATTATTTGGTAGGGCTGAACAGAGCGGAGAGACTTTTGATTGAAGGGATGCAAGGAAGGATTTGGGGTTACTCAGTGGATTGTTGTCCGCCACAGTTTATGGCGGAGGGCGGAAGGGTAGCTGTTGCCGGCGAGAGAGGAGCCGTTATCGGTAGAAAGAGGTCGTTTCCGACAGTTATTGAGTAGCAGAGTACAGAATTCAGAGGAGAGAGAAGAGAGGAAAAAGTTAGGATGGTGAATAGTTAATATGCCAAATAAAAGTTTCTATATTCCCATAAATCATCATTATCTCCTTTGTACCTCCCTCCTAAATAACCCATTTTGGATGAGCATGATTTTCTGAAATTAGAATCATAGTACACTCTCCTTATCCATAAGAGTCTTTTAACCCGTTGCAAATTTCTCAAAAACACTCACTCGCACTCCACCTTTTGGAAACTTAAAATTTTGAAGCTTTTCTCTCAAGGGAGAGCAATTTTTTATTCTTCTTGTGTGGTTCTTCGAATTTTAGCTTCAAATTCTGGGTAACTCTTTGAACTTTGTGTTTACTTGCTTTCTTTAACATGAATGGGTTGTGATGATAAGCTTTGATTTAAAAATTTAAATGTGTTTTGGAGAAGCATGTGGGTTATGTGATTAAATGAGTTTGTGAATATTTAAGTGTGGGGGAAGTACATGATTTTTTTCGGTTAAAGATTATATGAATTGTTATATTGTGGTTGTAAAGGAGGAATGATTCTTTATTGAATAATATTTTTTTATAAGGTGGTATGATCTACCATGCATGTTATTTATGGAGAACTATTCTTGATTGAATAGCCTTTTTGTTCAAAATTGCATGATTTTCAAAGTGTTGGCAATTTAGAAAGACTGTTCTTCTTGAATGACAATTGATATACACCCTTGTATATTTTTGCAATTACCATCTTCTTCTTGTTGTGATAGATTGGCTCCAAAGAGAAGTAAGTGGGACAAGGACACAGCTTCCCAGGGTGAGAAAAGGAAGAAGTCGGCTAAAGTTGAAAGAAAGAGCCAGGACTTCCCTTCCTCCCAACCCCATCTTTGTGGTAAATTAATTCATAGGGTTGACTACCATTTTCGGCAGTGCAGCCCGAAGATGGAAGTACTTCAATAGCCTAAAGAGGAACATCTTGGAGACAAATTTTGCATGCAAACAACTCTAGAAGCTCTAGGTCTACTTGAACCCATCACCTACGTGCTAGGTCGGATAGGCCTAGAAGGCTTTCTAGAGAAGCACTCAAAGACCTACATAAGATAGACCTTTGAGTTTTTGGCAACCTTGGAGCAATCAACGGACAATGATGGGAAGAGATCATCCATTTCAACCTTGGTGACAAGGGGTACACCATGACACATAAGGAGATTGCTCAATCGTTTGGGTGGAAGTATGGGAAGGAGGTTCTAAGGACACTCCAGTAAGGCCTTCCATACTCATTGAAAAGCTTTTGGAGGATTCTATCGGGCACAGAGAGAAGGCATTTGCACAAGAGTACCGCAATAATCCACCCAGCTTTGCGGTACGTCCAACAACTTTTATTAATGGGAGTGCTTTGACATGGGGAGATTTCACAATACCCTAGTGGGATGTCCAAATTCTTTGGGTGATGACCCCGGAAGGGACTTTATACGCCAACTTGGTGGGGGTCTTCGTGGAAGAATTTTTAGCCGCGGGAAAGAAGAAGGGTGGTAAGATACCAATGGGATGTATGATCAGACTTCTAGCTTAACATTTGGGACGTCCGGCTTCTCCATTTGCAATGGGTGAGCTTGGGACGCTCAAGAATCAAGTACACAATGGAAAAACTAGTGAAAGCGTCAATGGTTACTCCCACTACTTCTGAGGATCGTTTCATGTGGTTGTAAGGCGGTGCTACAGTTTGCAACTTTATGGTTTTACCACAACCCAAAAGCACCACTATCAACCAAAACACCATTTTGGAGGATCATTTTATTGCCCCCGATCCAAAATTCTAGAGGGCTTTCTAAAACACTCTCTCAATTCTGAGCATAGAGATAAAGGATGATGTAGAGATTTCACTTCGAGCACCACCCACTCAAGATACCCTGTTGATGGAACTTCTTGACCAACTCTGCACATTTGGGGAGAAACTTTCATCGTCGACCCAAATGGTGCAAGAAATTGGGCATCGGGGGAATGAGTTTACAGTTGGATGAGTTTGGGAGTAGGATGGATGCAATGGAAAATGTCATGAGTTCGTGGAGAAATAGATTGGGATCCATAGAAAGGGGGGTGGAGGATGAATTTTCCATCACAGATGAGAGGGCTAACATTTAAGAAGAAACCATTGAGAAATTGGTCGAGAGATTCCACATTTCGAGACTCGATGGTTTCCGAGACCTAGTCCCCATTGAGAGACAGGAGATGAGGCAAGAAGAAAAGATGAGGAGATACGAGGCAAGATAATTGAGGTAAGGCCCTTTTGGCCACAAAAGTAAGTGACACTATCTTCCCCGACTCCACTTATGATTTTCATTTTTCATGTTGCATTAGGAACAATACAATGTTTAAGTGTGGGGGAGGGAGTAGTTGGGCATTTGGGGATTTCTACAAGATTCCTTTGTGTTTTGGTTGTTAGTTTTTGTAGCTTTTGTATTGGGGGATGCTTTTGGGAACACTTTGGTCAGAAAAAAAATGAAAGGGCGACTTAAGGAACAATGGGAAAGGCCCGGATAGGTTGAAAAACCAAGGTAAAAATGAGAGGCCAAGGCCCAGTTAGGTTGAAAAACCTAGGGAAAAATGAGAGGCCATGTGTGGAAAAAGGTGAGAAGTGAGTACCATTTTTGTGTTAAGCTAGGATGGAAACCCGAAAGGGCTCCTAGGCAAAATCAGAGAAATTGAGAGAAATTGGAAACTAAGTCGGGCATCTTTTTTATATTCCTTGGTGGTTTCTTTGGCAACATCTCTTGGATTGCCTTTGGCGGCCTATTTGGTGGAGTAAGCTAGTTTGACACTTATCATTATTTCTTACCTTTTTCTAAACACAGATTGGATGTATAGATTACTTAGTCTCTTTGGGGAGTGTGAAAATTGTGAGATTCTTACATCTTTGGGGTAATTAGGGAAATGCAGTAATAAGTTGAATGTATTAGTTAACTTATCCTTGCATTCTACTTTCCTCTTGAATCTTTTCATATTTTTGTTTACTTGAGCACGAGTAAAGATTTAAGTGTGGGGAATTGATCTATACCTTTATGCATGCATTAACTAATGTATTCGGCACATTTGTTATTATTTTTTTGGTTGATTGCTAGTTTTAGTTAGGTTTACATGACAAAGAGTTTAGATGACCAATGTTGGTGTTCTAATCTAAATCCCAATTTTTGTAGACTTAATTGGAACTAATGGATACTTTTTATTCACGAGCACCTGGATCTTCCCTTGTGACCTTATTAGTAGGTTGCTCGTGAGTATTTTTTTGTCATTTTGTAGAAGACCACTCACAAAAGTGGTAGTAAATATTAGAAAGTCGTTCACAAGGGTGGTAGTAGACAAGAAGGCCACGAGGTAAAGCGTGGTAGTAGATTGAAAGAAGTGGGAAAAAAAGTGGAGTCAAAGTTCAACATCTCAAGATGAGAGATAGCTACATCAGCTGACATGGTCCACACCAGCCGACACGGCCGTGCTAGAAGGCACCAGCAAGAGGCGCCCAATCCAGCATAGCTCATGTCAGCACCTCTTGGCACGAGGCGCTCGGATCAACATAAACAATGCCAACCCCTCTTAGCATGAGGCCTTCGTCCAACACGGCTTATGCTAGCCTCCCTTGGCATGAGCCATCGGCCTCAGCATGGCTCGTGTCGCTCAACATCCTAAAATGGCTAAGTTTGAATACTGGTGGTTTCCCTTAAATGGTCTGTGTCATTTTCAACTCAAGATTTTAAGACCAGCCGATGGGATGTGACGTTCTACACGGTCGTGCCATCGTTTTTCTCAGAAACTAACTTTCACTCGATGTGAAGTTTCACAAGGCTCGCATCATTCAACTGGTTAAGACACCACTCCCAGCCATTTTCCCATGCCAAATGATGCGGGTGCACAGTATCAAAAGACTAAAGACTGAACCCCAGTTGACAGTCTGTGTCGGTCGGCAAGGCTCATGCCAAGGGGGCCCAGCACGGCCCATGCCAAAGCCAAGCAGCACAGCAATGCCTGGTTACACGGCCCATGCTAGCACCGCCCCGTACGACCGCGCCACATGCGACGACCTATGCCGTTTGCGGCTGCTAGGGTTTTTTGGCCTATTTTAGGCCTTTTTCAAGGCCCATTTCGTTACTACTATAAATATAAACCTATGTCTACTAAGGTTTAAGTTTAACGCATTATTATAATCTTCAAGAGTAGTTAGAGAGATAAAGGGAATAACCTTTCTCTCTACTTTTATTTCTTTTCTTCTTGATTTTTCCGACAGGCATTGAATCCAATCAAATACTTGGGTTCAATGCTTAGGGAGTAGTTAATTTACTTATGGATTGTATTTGTATCCATAGTTTGGTGCATGTTTTGAGAGATTGTTTAGATATACCTATGTCTATGTGTTTATGATATTTTATTGGCTTGTTCTTCATATTATTGTTATTTGCATGAATGTCACACTAATATTGGCACACATCGTAGTTTAAATTCATGTTGGCGCATCTATTGATACCCTCCAGGGAAAAGAAACCTATATGTGATATTGGTAGAGGGGTCCAGGTCCATGTGGGTGTGTGTACGTAGGTCTTTTCCGAGTTACCATTACAATGACAACACACTAGTCCAGCTGGCGAGTTGGTCTGAAGGGTTACGGGTAGAGATAGCGTTGGTAGCAAACTAGGGTTATCATATTTACAACCCTAGAGTCATCGATAAGGTGCATATCCTTTTTCCTTTGCAGGCCTAGGGGGAAGCATTCGTGGTCAAGGGCCTAGGACGTAATCGTACTGGGGAGAAATAGATATGCACTGCAGCAGGGCCATTGTTTCTCTCCCCTAGTTACAGAGGTGGTGCCTATGGAATATTACAAGCACGCCCTATGTGATATGTATGGGGAAGTGTTGACCATCAACCACACCACGTTTCATAAGCACTAGAATAGGTTCATATATCTTGAATGTGATAGAATTGAGGATAGAAACATTTCACCAATCATGTTTTGCAAATATTCCCCAAGTGCTAGTATTTATAGTTTTATTATTTTGTTATCTCGCATGCTTGTAGTTGTTAGTTAAACCCACCCCCTCCCCTTCCCCTCAAAACCTGTTGTGCAATATTAGCTATTCCTAACACATGGACGGATTGACAACCCTGACGTGGCTGTGTGTAGTTGGCTTTTAGACATCTAGTATCTCTGTGGACAAACCTGGTATTGCCACTATCTACCCTCTAGGTAGCTTAGTAGTAGGAGCGGGAGCAAAATATAAATCTTTATCTTTGATCTTACAAGCCTTTTCTCGGGTTTAATTGATTAGCTATTATTATTTCACAACCCCAAGTGGAAGCGGGTCATATAGCTTGTTAGTTAAGTGGTTAGTGTTGTTTTTGTCTTTGTTTGCTTGAGTTGGTTTTTGTTGTTGAGACTGTGTGGTAGTTATTCCGGTTACTTCTAACCCGTTTGCTAGTGTTTTTTTGTTAGTTTCTTTTTCAATTTTATGGTACATAAGCGTTCCACGAACATAGGAACTTTTCAACACTTAGTGGAAGGCAGAGGTGGACGGAGAAGAAGGGGGAGGGGGTTCCACAAAAGCCGACTGAAGTTGGGAAGTCTGTAGTTATGACAGAACATAATCGTACCCTTAGGGAGTTTATGGCTCTTAACTTGGAGAATCAACCCTTATGCATTGTTTTTCCCCCTTGACGTTGAATGTGCATGTGAGCTCAAGAGTGGTATGATCCCAAGTTTGCTAACTTCTCATGGAATGGCCGGTGAAGATCTTAACAAACATTGTAAGAATCTCACCTAGTATGCACCAATAATGAAGCCACCTAGAGTTTCGGAAGAATATTAAAACTTACAATCTTTTCCTTTGTCATTGCGGAATGCAACCAAGGATTTTTTATATAATCTTCCATCGGGATCCATCACATCATGGATAGACATGAACTAGAGGTTCCTTGAAAGTTATTTTCCAGCTTCCAAGTACGCATGCCTAAAGAAATAAATTTCCAATATAACCCAAATGAAGAACGAGTCCCTTCATGAGTATTGGGAGAGGTTCAATGTATTGTTCGAAAGTTGTCCATACCACCCATTTGACCTGCCTCCACTAGAGGTCGTTAAAACTATAGCTAAATTAACCCAAGTGAAGGCATTAGGTCAAAGATAAAATTTATAATTCTGCACCAACTCACTACTATGCTACCAATAGGATAGTTAGCGGTAAGCCCTGGGTATGTCCACAAGGATGCTGGGGCCTAAAAGTCAATTAAACACAACCACATCTGGTTTGTCAATCCATACATGTTTCTAGGAATAGATAGTATAGTAAACAGGGGGATTTTGGTTTTCAACTAATAACTAGAAAGTATTAAGAAAAAAACACGTAAACTATATTAGCTAGACACTTAGGGAATGCTTGCGTAACATGGTTGATTTAATGCTTCGATTCTTGATTCATTCACATGTAAGATTCAGACAAACCTAACCTAGTGCTCATAACACGTAGTGTGGTTGATGGCATACACTTCTTCGTACCTATCACGTCAAGAAATCTTGCAACCTTCCATCGACATTGCCTCTCTAATTAGGGAAGTACAACAAGGTTCGACCATTGTTGTAGGTCGATTTCTCCCTCGTACGATTATGTCTCATGAATTCCACCATGGATGCTCTACTCCCTAGGCTTATAAAGGAGTCAAAGGGAAGTAGGAACCTTATATATGACATTGGGCCTCTTACAACCCTACCTTGCTAATTTTTCTATCTTTACCGTAACCCATCTGACTACTTTATGTTATCAGCTAAGACTGGTGTGCTGGAAATGAAATAGTTTAAACTCAAAAAAGACCTACGTACACACACCCTCGTGGATCCGGACCCTGTTACCCATAACACATTCGAGGTTTCTCTTTCCCGGGGGTATCAATATTTTCACCAACATGAATATAGACTAAAGTGTGTGATAATGGAGTGTACTATTCATGCAATTCTAACATTCAATAACAAGTCACAACAATATCACAGGCATAATAATTAGGATGAACTAAAAATCTCACAAAAGCATAAATCATCACATGAATACAATTATCCCCAAGCTATGGAAACTATTCCCTGGACAAGGAATTCAAATATAGATTTCAATTCCACATCATAGAATTAAAAAAATAAAAAAGAAAGAAAGAAAGAAGAGAGAATGTTTCTCTCTCTATGATGCTCTCCAAATCACAAGAGTAGAATCTAAAAAATGTCTTAAGTCTCTAACCCTAGTAGACTAAGGCTATATTTATAGTAGTAAGTAATTGAGCCTAAATATAGGCCCAAAATAGGCCAAAAAGTGAGACATTCAAGTTCAACACTTGGTGCGGACCATCGCAAATGGTGTGGTCCACGCCACCTCCTTGGTCCATGCTAGCGCAGGGCGCCAAATCTGGCATGGCTAGTACGATCTGTGCTGGCGCGAGTCGTAGGATCTAGTGCGGTCCTTGTCGTCTCCTTGGCACGAACCATGCAATCTGGACCTGTCTGGGTTGGCTCCTTGGCACGGACCAGGGTATCATCTGCAGGTCATGTGTGACACGTTTCATGGCATCTGGTGCAGCCCATCGTCAAAATGGTCGTTTTTGCAATTTTGATCCACGGGACAGGTCATTTGGCGGGAAACATCAGTAGAAACCTCGTATTTCTCAGTATTTTGTTGTGGGGCTCTCAATTATTCACATCTCACTGGCTGGTCTTGACATTTTGCACTTGAAATGACACGGATCATAAAAAACAGGATAGTCTGTGCCCATACCTAGCCATTTTTTAGTGAAAATGAGCACTTGAGTACGTAGCCCGTTGAGTTTAGTGTAGACCAGGTCGTCTGGTATGGGTCGTTGGTGCCACCTACGAGCGGTCTGCACCGACCTGTTTGTGCTTCGGCCGGCTGAACTTCTTTTCTTCGCTATGGATGAACTGTTAATCCATTTTGAGAGTTCTTATAGTAGATTTTATGGTTGTCAAGGAGACTAATCCAATGGAACCAACCATGAAGGTTGATTATTCTTAGATCATTCCCAGAAGTTGGCGCAACTCTTAGACCGTGATTCTCCATTTCTTCCTTGGCCAGTTTGAGCTCCAATGTCGCCTATCTTTGGCTCCATCCTTCTACTACCACAAATTGATGCACGTGGCCTTCATCTACTAGCATTATAATGTGAATGGTCTTCATCTACTAGCATTATAATGTGAATGGCCTTCGATCTCTTCTACCGCCCTTGCAAACGACCTTCAATATTTTATACCGCCCTTGCAAACAGCCTTCACATAGAATGTAACAAAAAGTACCCACGAGCGACCTGCTAAGGATGATCACAAAGGAAGATCAAGGTTCCTATGGATACAAGATGTCCATTGGTACTAATGAAGTCTACAAAATGCGGGATTTAGATAAGAAAATAAAACATGGCCGTCTAAACCCCTTGTCACGTAAACTCAACTAATACTAGCAATCCAACATATAAAGTGAACCAATTATTACATTGAATGCAATGGTTAACGCACGCATAATGAAGCACATCACCATTCAAGGAAGGTGATTTGGTGTACTACTTCTTCGAAGGGCTTTGTGATGAAGATATGATAATTGTAAATGCAACTTGCAATAGCTCCATAGCTAACCAGAGTCTAAAGAATGCAATGGTGTTGTTTGAATAAATGCCCAACAAAAAAGGCAATTTGGCACTAGATCCTGAGTAAAAACATCAGATGAGTCAGCTCAATTTCCCATGGTAGAGCAAGTTCAAGCACTTGCCTCTATGATGAAGGAATTCATGAAGGGGAGAGTTAATCAAGTTAAGGTGTGTGGAATATGCAGTGTCGACCATCCCACCAACACTTATCTGTAAGTAGTTGAAGTTTTTGAAGAGGTAAAGGCATTGGATTTAAATGGAAGAAATAGGAAATTTGTGAGGCAGCAACAACAACAAGGGTTCCATGGGAAGCAAGGAGGTTAACGAAAAGATCACTACGCGAATACCTTAAACCCTAGTTATTGCGATCATCCCAACTTTTATTAGCGCGTGGAGAATCAAGGTTAAGGGTATAACCGAGATGCACAACCTCAACCCTACCCAAGGGGAGAAGGACCTTCCAACAACAATGGCGCCTTGTAGAAGTTGGGTCAGAAGGATATCCTAGATGCAATTGGCCAATTGGAGAAGAAACATTATGAGTTCATGGAGCGGGCAAGGAGAGAAATTGAGGATCTAGGAACTAGAGCCTTCTTGATTATTAAGAATCTTGAAGTCCAAGTCAGACAACTTGCCACCTCGGTGAGCCAACTTGAGGCTAGGAAATCTGGAAAGCTCCCTTCCTAACCTGAAGTAGACCTAAGAAATGTGAGCGCATTGAAGCTAAGGAGCGGGATGTATGTGTGTGAGACCAAGAAGGAAATTGTGCAAGAGGATGAATTGATTGTGGAAGGTGACAAAACCAACTTCGAAGAGCAGGAAATGGTTGCTGAAGAGGAGCCCACCAAAGATCTCCCCACCACCAAGGCAAGAGTGATCCCTCCACCACCTTTTCCTAATGCACTTAGGGGAAGGCTGAAGGTGGCAACCAATGAGGCAGACATTTGCCAAATCGTCAAGAAGGTTGCGGTAACCATTCCTATCTTGGATACATTGAACAAGTTCCCTCTTATGGTAAGGTTTTTTTTAAAATGCATGCATTAAAAAGAGGAACAAACCAATTAGAAAAGTATGGCAATTGAAAATAAAGGGAGTGGCTACTCTAAATCATAAAATTTTCCTAAGAAATGTGATAACCCTAGGATGTTTTCAATACCTATTTCCTTTGGTGCGAAGTTAGTGAAGAATGAGATGATAGACTTAGGTGCATCTATTAATGTAATCCCTTCTAGCCTTTATGAAAACCTAGACATAGGTGAGCTTAAGGAAACTAGGGTAATCATTGAACTTGACAATGATTCCCAAGCTAGTCCTAGAGATTTAATTAAGGATGTAATTGTTGGAGTGGGTGATTTAGTGTTTCTGATAGACTTCTATGTCCTTGACTTAGTGCACGACGGTGGTGCGCCCCCAATTCTATAGGGGAGACCTTTTCTAAAAATGTCAAGGACCAAAATAGATGTTCATTTAGGGACTCTAACCCTAGAGGATGATATTAATAAGATGGGATTTGAGATTTATAAGTCTAAGCATGACTCACCTATTTCCTCTCTTGTGTGCAATGACGTGTATTTGTATGATGAAATTTCTTAATGTCATAACCCTAGCATAATAAATGAGAAAGAATGCCTAGATCAGTTCCTTGATCACGATGAGATTGGTGAACGAAATCATGTTTTGAGCTTCAACTGTGATGATCATGTTGAGGATACCTATGCTATGCATGATTTTAGTGATGATATGTCTATCATGGATTGTTTTTCTATGCTCAGTAACTTTCAGTTGTTAGCGGAGAGTGGTGAGGATGTAAAACCTCCTCGACCACTTCCTAAGGATGGACATACAATCTCTATGGCGAACAAAGGGTGTAAAGGTAAGGGTGAAACATTGTGGAGACCTCTCCACAAGGATGTTATCATGGGTGGAGTTGCCGATGGCCACTTTGGAGACTCAACGGTAAGTTCGTTTTAATTGAAATGCATGAAAAATAAGTCGTGAAGACGTCAATAAAAATACGGTGCTTTTTTTTCTCTGCTTCGATAGTTGTCGGTAGTTAGATTTTGCATGTTTTTGTTTGTGATAGAGGATCTTGGTGTGAAACTCTTTTTGACTGTTAAATCTAAAGATTGGGTCTTGTTTTGTGTTTGTAGGTAATATGACTTGTTTGGTGAAAAAGATTTTTGAAAAAGGGAGGGACCAGAGGAACACGGCTGTGATACTACACGGCTCATTTTAGAGCAGGTCAGCACATGGTAGCCTTATGTCAGACTATGTCAGCACAAGGCTATCAAGTGGCATGGTCGTGTCACTTCCTCATGCCATGTTGTAGATGGGGCAAAATGCAGATTTTCAAAAAATTCAAACTTTTGCCAAAACATGCATTTTTGGCCCATTATTTCAGTAAATATTTTAATCCCTAGGATGATGTAAATAGTACAATACTAAACATAACCACCTCCCTTGAGCATTAATTAAGTGATAATTATATCCCCTAAAATTTCTATTTTTGCATAAACCATCACTATCTCCTTTGTACCTCTCTCCTATATAACCCACTTTTGGATGGCATTAATTTGCTGAAATTAAAATTCATAGTACACCCCCTTATCCATAAGAGTCCTTTAATCCATTGCAAGTGCTTCAAAAAAACACAATCTCACTTCACATTTGAGTAGCTCAAAAATTTGAAGATTTTCCTCCCAAGGGAGAGCATTTTTTGCTGCATCTTGTGTGGTTCTTCAACTCTTAGCTTTGAATTACAGGTAACTCTTTAAACTTTGGGTTTACTTTCTTTCTTTATCATGAATGAGTCATGATGAAAATCTTGGATTTCAAAATCTTGAAGTGTTTTAGGAAGTATGTGGTTATGTGAATGATTTTGTGTTGATTCAAGTGTGGGGGAAGTATATGATTTTTGTTTTAAGATGATATGATTTGCCATGTTGTGGTTGTTTAGGAAGAATGATTCTTGATTGAATGATCATTTTAAGGAGGTGATATGATTTACCACGTGTGTTATTTAGGGAGAATGATTCTTGATTGAATAGTCTTTCGGTTGAAATGGTATGATTTGCAAAGTGTTGGCTATTTAGAAAGAATGCTCTTCTTGAATGATACTTGATGCATATCCTTCGATATTCTTGTCATTATCATCTTCTTCTTGTTGTGATATAATGGCCCCAAAAAGAAGTAAGCCGGACAAGGAAACAACTTCCGAGGCTGAGAAAAGGAAGAAGTCGGCTAAAGCTGGGAGACAAAAGCTGACAACTTCCCTTCCTCCCAACCCCACCACTATGGTAGATGAGTTCATGGGGTTGACCACCATTTTTGGGAGTGCGGCCTAAAAATGGAAGTGCCTAAATGGCCCAAAGATGTCCATCTTGGAGACAAAGTTTTCAAGCAAGGAAACTACAGAAGCTCTAGGCCTACTTGAGCCTGTCACCTACTTGATAAGTCGGATAGGCCTAGAGGGATTTCTAGAGAAGCACTCAAAAACCTACATACGATGGAACTTGGAGTTTATAGTAACCTTTGAGCAATCAAAGGACAATGATGGGAGGATAATCATCTATTTCCACCTTGACGACAATGAGTACACCATGACACATAGGGAAATTGCTCAAGATTTTGGGTGGAAATACAAGAAGGAAGTTCCAAGGACACACCAAAAAAGCCTTATGTTCTCATTGAGCAGTTTTTGGAGGATTCTTTTGGGCACAGAGAGGAAACACTTATGCAAGAGTACCACAATAGTTCACCTGAATTTGTGATGCGTCCAACGATTATAATCCATGGGAATGTTTTTCCATGGAGAGATCTCATAATGCCCAAGCTGGGACATCCAAATCCTTTGGAAAATGACCTTAGAAGGGAATTTTTACTTCAATTTGGTGGGGGCTTTTGTGGAGGAATGCTTAGCTGCGGGAAAGAAAAAGGGTGACAGGACCAATATGAGGCATAGTCAAACTTTTAGCCCAACATTTGAAGCATCTGGTTCCTTCTCCATTTGCCGTGGAAAACATAGGATGCTCTGGAACAAGATACAAAATGAACAAGTTAACAAAGGCATCAATGGTTTACCCCACTACATCTGAAGACCTTTTCATTTGGTTGTATGGTGGTGCTACGGTGTGCAATTTCATGGTATTGCAACAACCTGAATGCACAGCTACCAGACAAGATATCGTATCAGAGGATCTTTTTATGGCCCCCAATCCCAGATGCGAGAAGGTATTCTACAATACCATCTTATCTTTGGACATGGATATAGAGCAGGATGGTGAGATTCCAATTAGATCACCACCCACTCAAGGTGACTTATCCACTGAGTTTCTTGACCAATTCTGCACTTTTGGGGAGCAACTTATGTTGTCAACTCAAATAATGTAACAATCCATCCATGTGGTGCTTTCAAATGGAAGGATTTGTAATTAGGGTGGATGTTATGAATGACACCATGGGATCTTGAGGGGTTAGATTGGAGTCTATTGAGAGGAAAGTGGAGGGAGATTTTGCTATCATTGATGAGAGAGCCAATGTTCAAGAATAGGCTATTTAGCAGTTGATAAAGAGGTTTCCTATTTCGAGACTTGATGGTTTCTGATACCTAGTCCCCATTGAAAGATTAGAGATGAGGAAAGAAGAAAGGAAGAGAAGGCACGAGGTGAGGCGGTTGAGGGGGGGCCCTTTGGGACCAGAAGAGTAAGTGCCACTACTTTCCCCTACTCCACTTATGATTTTTACTTTTCATGTTGAATTGATGACAAAGCATGGTTTAAGTGTGTGTGGGGGGGGGGGGGAGGGAGTAGTTAGGCACTTAGGAATTTCAACAACATTTCTTTGTGTTTTGTTGGTATTTTTTGTAGTTTGTGTTTGGGGATGTTTTGGGAACACTTTGGTGGTGTCATTTTTTCTTTTGATTATCTTCATTTAGTATGAAATCAATCTTTGGGCCATTTTGTGCTGCACAGAAAATTATTTTTTAAAAAATGGAAAATATATATATATATATACCTGGTTAAGTCAAAAACCTGAAAGGGTGACTTAGGCAACAATGAGAAAGGCCAGAAGGTTGAAAAACCTAGGCAAAAATGAGAGGTCATGGTGTGTAAAAAGGTGAGAAGTGAGTTCAATTTGTGTGCTATGCTAGGATGAAAACTCGAAAGGGCTCATAGGAAAAATGAGAGAAATTGGAAAAACTCATATGGTTCTCTTTGGTTGTTCTTTTTAAGTCCTTTTGGTAGAGTAACTTAGCTTCACACTTATCTTTGTGAATTTCACCTTTTTGTTGGTATGATTAGTTGTCTATATTACTTTATTTTCTTCGAGGAGAGTGAGAGTTGTGAGATTCTTATATCTTTGGGGAACTAGGGTAGTCTAGGAATAAGGTTGAATGTATTGGTTAACTTATCCTTACATGTTATTTTCCTCTTAGATCTTTGCTTTTTTTTGTTAACTTGAGGATGAGTAAAGGTTTAAGTGTGGGGGAATTTATCTGCACTGACCCGTCTCCACTCGGGATTATCAACTTGTAGCTAAATTAACCTAAGCCAAAGCGTTCGATCAAATGAAAGGAAGGTCAAAGATAAAATTTATATTCTGCTCCCAAACTCACTACGAAGCAACCAATGAGGTAGTTAGTGCCAAGACTGAGTTTGTCCACAGAGATGCTAGGGTCTAATATCCAACTAAACGTAGCCACACATAGGTTTTCAATCCGTTAGTGTGCTGGGAATAGCTAATATTGTAAAATGGGGGTTTCAGGTTTTTCAATTAACAACTACGAACATTAATGATAACACAAGATTAAAACTATATAGAAAAGAACTTGGTGGTATTTGTGTAACATGATTGATAAATGGCTTCTATCCTCGATTCATTCACATATAAATACATAAACCGATATTATACATATGTCACATAGTGTGGAGATAGCCAGGTATTCCCCCCCCCCCTCTCTAACATGTGCTACTTACCTTGATGACGTATCTCACTGTCTCTGTAAATTAGGGATGTGCTCTAGTCCAGTGACGCCACAGACCATCCCCGTCACTTCACTCTCAATGCTAATGTGCCCCCACTTAGAGGAATATAGAGCCCGCCTAAAAGGGCAATGCCTCACGTAGATCACAACTGTTAGATATGTAGTGAGTGCATTACATCCCGGACACTCCACTGTGGATCTCAATCACAATAGTGGAAAGCACAAGTTCAAGCACAAATATTCATAAGAAATAAAGATAAGAGAATGTAAATCTCAAAAGGCTAGATTCAATTCATGAATACATATACAACCCCAAACTTAATTAACTACTCCCTAAGCATGGAACCCAAGTACTTCATTGGATTCAATGCCTTTGGGCAAGCAAAAGTAAAAAAGATGAAAACCAAGAAATTCTAGAGAGAATGAGGAGCTCCTTGGTCTCTCTACCCTACGTTAGAAGTATAAAAGTGAACATAAACTTAAACCCATGTAGAAAAAGGTCCAAATATATAGTAGTAGGGAACTGGACTAAAAATAGGCCCAAAATAGGCCAAAACCCCCTTGCAATCACAAACGGCACGGGGGTGGCATCTGGCACGGGCCATGCAGACCGAGGTACCCTCGTGCTGGCGTGGGGTGTTGATCTTAGAATGGCCCATGGTTTTGTGTTGGTGTGAGCCATTGGTCCTAGCATAGGCCGTGAACCTCATGCTAGTGTGGTCTATTTCAACCGACACAGGCCGTAGGCTAAAGCTCCATTTTTTATCTTTTGACTCACACCTTGTGTCATTTAGCGTGTGCCTTCAATTAGATCCTCATTTTGCTCAGTATTATGGCACGGGCCACATTATTCTTCACACCCCATGGACTAGTCCTAACATTTTTGAAAAAAATAGTCTGCGCCCATACTTAGTCGAATTTTGGAGTGAAAAGAAGACATGTGCACGACCAGCTGGGATTGGCACGGTCTGTGCTAGGGCTTGGCATGGCCCCCGTTGGTTGGAATGGACCGTGCTGGAGACCCCTGACACCATCGGTGTTGCTTGGCATTGGTTGTGCTAGGTCTAGCCCTCATGCTGGCCTTGTGTAGTTCGTGCTGGTCGTGGCTGGTTTGGCCGGCTGACTTGTTTGCTCCACTCTGGATGAACCATTGGTTCAATTTGAGAGTTCTTGTAGTCCATTTTATAGCGCTTGAGAATACAAATCAAATGGTCACTCAAGGGTTGATTCTTCTCGGATATTTCCCATAACGTTTTGCAATTCTTGGATAACAATTCCTCCACTTCTTCCTTGGCTTCTTTAAACTTTAAACCCGCCTTTCTTGGGCTCAACTCTAGCTACTACCATGTTTTAGAGTCATTAGCCTTCAATCTACTACCATTCTTGCAAATAGCCTTCAAGCATCTTCTATCATTCTTGTAAACGTCTTTCTGTACAAAGATGTTGAAGTATCCTCAAGCAAGCTACTAATGATTTCATAAATGAAGATCTAGGTGCACGTGAACACAATGTGTCCATTAGCTTCAATTAAGTCTACAAAAATTGATATTTAGGCAAGAAAACCAAACTTGGTGGTCTAAACCCTTTGTCATGTAAACCTAACTAAAACTAGCAATCCAGCAAGTAAAACATGCCAATTATTATGTTGAATGCATTGGTTAATGCAAGAAATATGGTGCACATCAATCCCTCTATTCGTTCTCGAGTAAATAAAAACAAGAAAATGTCTAAGCAAAGTGTAGCATGCAAAGATAAGTTAGCCAATGCATTCAACTTATTCCCAAGCTACCCTAGTTTCCCCAAAGAAGTAAGAATCTCAAAACTCTCACACTCCCCAAATATCCTAAAGTAACCACCCAAAATATAGTGAAGAAAAAGGTAAGCGAGAATGATGAGTGTTAAACTAGCTTACTCCCCCAAATAGTTCCCCAAAAGCAATCCTAGAGTTGTTTCCAAAAAACACCAAGGAAATCCAAAAGATCCCCGACTTGATTGTAACCAAGAAACTCTAGGTCCTGAACTTAAATACAACCAAGGATAATGCCAATTAATCGTCAACTTAGTTTCCCTTTTCTCTCAATTTCCCTCATTTTTCCTATGGGACATTTTGGGTTTTCATCCTAGCTTTTACACATGCTGAGCTCACATTCTCACATTTTTCCACACGGCCTCTTATTTTTGCCTAGGTTCGTAAACCTAGTCGGACCTAGCCTCTCATTTTTACCTGGGCCTTTTGACCTATCCGAGCTTTTTCCTATTGTTTCCTAAGTTTCCCTTTTGGGTTTCCAACTTAGCTGGGTATATTTTTTTCCTTTTTTCAAAATGCTCCAAAATGCTCTTAGAAGAGTTATTAGCTACATAGAAACAACTAAGAATAATAAGTGTTATCTAATCCCCTCCCCCACACTTAAAGGTTGCATTGTCCTCAATACATATACACAATCATAGAACATATGTCAAGGGAAGGAAATAGGAGAGCACCTGAGATGAAAAATGGACACTAAAATATACCCTTGATGGCACAATCATGGAATGTAACGAACAAACTACCATCACTCCAATATACTACCCCTAACCTCTAATGAAGAAAGTGCAATCTAACCACTATCATGCACCATAAATTAAAATAAATATTGAAACACTATGGAGAGTTACCTCTTAGGTTTCAAGTTGTGTGTTTTAAGGGTTTGAGGGAAGATGGGTTTTGGTGGTATTTTTGGGGGTAGTAGGGAAGAAATGGTGATTTGGAAGTAGGAAAGTATGTGAGCTTCATGAGGTGTGCATGTCTACACACCTCATGAATTTGGGGTTTGGTTTTCCACCATGTCCACAATTTTGAGCATCACAAACTATGTACTTCTACATGGTCTATGTGTTGGACTCCCTGTTTGCTCACATTCCTCCAAAAACCATATGCTTCTAACAAAACAAACATGCACGCCAAGTGTAATAGTGTTCCAAAACAAAAAGCTACAGATAAGAAAACACACCAAAAATACTAAAATAATCTTTTTTTTTAAAGCTCGGGTGCCTCCCGAGAATCTCCTTATATTTAAGGTCGTTGTCACAACCCTAATGTTATCCATATGGTGCGGGTTTGTACCCCATCACCATAGACAACCAAAAATGGAGAGGATGGGGTAAGAATCTTCCAAGAGGAAAATGTAGTAGAAGGGGAGTCAACCCTAAAGGAAATAGTAGGGGGGAATCGACCTCTAAGGTTTCCAAAAATGTTGAAGTTGGTTCTATAGGTGGAGGTAGGGGTGAAATTAGGTAATTTTGTGAATTAAGTATATTCACCCCTTCCTCGACTTCTTCACTCTCAAAAAAACATTCCCCATCTCCTTTGTATTCATCTACCAAATTTTCACATTCAACTAGGGACGGTTCATTTTTGGAATATTGGGTTTCTAGTTGGCTCACTATTTTCATCAAATCACTCACTTGCCCTTCAACTCTCTCGATACTTGAGAAGAGTTGAGTTCCCAAATCTATAATCTAGCTAAGAATTTATGATTGGAGTAAATTACTACTCTTGGTCACATTAGCTATCACTCGCAAAATTTCTCCATAATTCAATTTGGGAACCAATTCTAGGGATGATTGGTTTTGGGACATTGCATAGGTTGGTGAAGTCCAACTATCTAACCCAAAGTGTTGGTTTCCTGATGCATTTCCAAACCACAAATTCAAGTTACCACAAAACCTCACACTTGGAGAACGTGGTATGGGTACCAATCTCGATCCTATCGGCCTTGGGAACCAACAACTCCTACCTCTCTCTTATATTCACTCATCTAAGAGCAAGACTTCGTAGGGTGGTCGCAATGACATATCCTACAAAATCTCACTCGTTGAGCCTCTCTTCTCCATATTTTTCCAATAAAAACAAAACAAAGAAAACACACAAAGTTCCAAATCAAAGTGTAAGATTCCTCGGTTTTCACCAAGAACTCAAGCAATACCAATTCTGAAAATCAACAAAGAAAAAGAACAACACTAGAAACTCAACTAACGTGCTATGAAAGTTAACAATTAAACTTTTAGACTAGCATCCCCGGCCTTGGTGCCAAAATATAACCCACCTCCACTCAGGGTCATCAACTTGTAGCTAAATTAACCCAAGAGAAGGCATTCGATCAAACGAAAGGAAGGTCAAAGATAAAATTTATATTCTGCTCCCAAACTCACTACTAAGATACATATTGGTTAGTTAGTGGCAAGACTGGGTCTTTCCACAGAGATGCTAGGGACTAATAGCCAACTAAACACAACCATGTGGGTTTTCAATCTGTCTGTGTTCTGGGAATAGCTAATATTGTAAAATGGGGATTATGGGTTTTTCAAACAAATACGAACATAAATGATAACACGAGATTAAAACTATATATACAAGCACTTGGGGTAATTGCGTAACATGATTGATAAATGGATTCTATCCTCGATTCATTCACATATAAACTTATAAACTATCTTATGCCTATCTCACACAGTGTGGAGATAGCCAAGTATTTTCCCCCGTCTATCACACGTGGTACTTACCATGATGCCGTATCTCATTGTCTCTATAAATTGGATATGTGCTCTAGTCCAGTGATAAAGCAGACCATCCCTAACACTTCACTCCCAATGCTAACATGCCCCCGCTAAGAGGAATACAGAGCCCGCCTAAAAGGGCAATGCCTTGCATAGGTCATAACCGTTAGATATGTAGTGAGTGCATTACATCCCAGACACTCAATTATGGATCTCAATCCCTAAGCCTAGAGAGGCAAAGGGAAAGACACATTGTGATGACTCTAGAGTCGGTACAACTCTAGTCGTTACATACAATCACGCTAAACTATCGGGGTAAGCCAAGGAATTCTCCTTGTCGGGATTTTCTGAATCAACTATCCAACATGTGATTTCTCATACAACTAGCCAATTAGAATCATGGTTTAACACATAGAAAAATGTTCCCTCAAAGGAAATGAATGCACTCATCTTTCCGGTGTTTTTAACATACTCCACAATTCTAACACTCCCAAGATATAAATGAAATCTAGCATTATTTTATGCTACCATACATGCATGGATGCATCTTCATAATGACATAGCATAACTGTCACTATAGTGGAAAGCACAACATCAAACGCAAATATTAATAAGACATAAAGATAGGAAAATCTGATTTCAAAAGGCCGAATTCAATTCATGAATACAAATACAACCCCAAGCTTAATTAACTACATCCTAAGCATTGAACGTAAGTATTTTATTGGATTCAATGCCATTGGGCAAAGCAAATATAAAAAAGAAGAAAATAAGAAAAGGCGAAATTCTAGAGAGAATAAGGAGCTCATTTCTCTCTCTGCCCTACTTTAGAAGTCAAAAAGTGAATAGAAACTTAAACCCTAGTAGACAAAGGTCCATATATGTAGTATTAGGGAATTGGGACTAAAAATAGGCCCAAAATAGGCCAAAAACCCTAGCAGTCGCAAAAGGCATGGGGGGTGGCATCTGGCACGGGTTGTGCTAACCAAGGTACCCTCGTGCTGGCACTGGCCGTTGGTCTTGGCATGGCTAGAGGCCTCATGCCAGCATGGGCCTTTGGTCTTGGTATGGGCCATGAGCCTCGTACAGGCATGGTCCGTGTCAACTGGCACGGGCTTTCGGCTGGAGCTCAATTTTTTATCTTCTGATTTTCACCACGTGTCATTTGGTGTAGGACGTTAACCCAATCCTCATTTTTCTCAGTATTATGGCATGTTCAAGGTTGTTTATGACTTGAAACAATGTTTATGACTTGAAACGATGCGTACCATGTGAAACAGGATGGCATGCGCCCATACTTAGCTGAATTTTGGAGTAAAAAGAAAATATGTGCAAACGGTCGACTGGGACTGCCTGGGGCTTTCCACAACCCTTGTTTGTTAGAATGGACCGTGCCAAAGACCCCTGACACAAGCTGTGTTGCTTGGCATATTCTATGCTAGGTCTAGCCCCCTTGTTGTTCTTGTGCGGTCCATGTTGGTCATGGCTAGTTCGGATAGTTGACTTGTTTAGTCTGCTAAGGATGAACCGTTGGTCCAGTTTGAGAGTTCTTGTTGTTGATTTTATAGCGCTCAGGAAGTCAAATCACATGGCTTTACCTTCAAGGTCTTATTTTTCTCAGATCTTTCCTAAAAATTTGTGCAATTCTCGGGCAACAATGCCTCTGCTTCTTTCTTGGACTCTTTGAACTTTGAATCCACCTTTCTTGGGCTCAAATCTATCTACTTCCACACTTTAGAGTCTGTGTCCTTCAATCCACTACCATTATTGTGAATAGCCTTCAAGCATCTTCTACTGTTCTTGTGAATGGCCTTCTATACAAATATGACGAAGTATTCACGAGAAACCTACTAAAGAGATCATAAGAAAAATATCTAAGTGCTCGTGAACACAACATGTCCATTAGCTTCAATTAAGTCTATAAAACTCAGGATATAGATAAGATACCAAACATGGTCGTCTAAACCCTTTGTCGTGTAAACCTAACTAAAACTAGCAATCTAACAAGTAAAACACGCCAATTTTTACACCAAAAGCAATAGTTAACGCATGCAATATGGTTTGGTTGGTTGATTGCTTGTTTTTGTTAGGTTAACATTACAAAGGGTTTAGATGACCGTTGTTGACTTATTATTTATCTAAATCCTAATTTTTGTAGAATTAATTGATCTAATGGATACTTTTCCCTCACGAGCACCTAGATATTCATTTGTGTGCTGATTAGTAGGTTGCTTGTGAGCACTTTGACGTAATCTAGTAGAAGGGTATCTGCAAAGGTGGTAGTAGATATTAGAAGGTTATTCGCAAGGATGGTCGTAAATAGAAGGCGACGAGCATAACGTGGTAGTATATGGAATCAAGTAAAAAAAATAAGGGAGTCAAAGTGCAACTCTTCAATACATGGCATGGCTGCATCAGCCAACACGGGCCATGCTAGGGACTCTCAGCACGGGTCGTGCCAGCCAGCACGGTCGTGCCATAGACCCTTAGCACAAGCCATGATAATGTGTAAATTCGTACAAGGCCCTAGTGCTTAGTCTAGCCAGCCCAGGTTCTCTATTTATCCCTTGGGTAATAACCTTTGGGATATTCCAAGGAAGAGTACTTGCACCACAAGTAAACTAAATAGTTTACCTACGTACTTACTAACCTATGTAAAGGATAGAGATAACCCTACAAACTCAACCTTTTATTCCTAATTTTAAAAAAAACTATTTCTGACTTGATCATCAGAATCTCTCCCCTCCCTAGAAACCTCTGGAGGCTTTTTCCTACAGATTTTGGCTATAGCGGCGGCGCACATGGTGGCAGCAATTTGGGGTGCATCACGTTGGCACGCCCGGTGGGACCGTTTGTCAGATATGCACATTTATCTATTTAGGTCCACTTTTACAACAAGCACTTTGTGTATAAGTGAATAGCTTAAAGGCAAGACCTTAGGCATCGGCGAGGAAGTACAATCATCCTACCGTAGAAGGAAGGTACGTAGAAGTAAGAAAATGCAATCGGATCCTGCTCCATCAACTACCGGTAATAGACTCCTAGAGGTAGTCCGAGATCGGGTCCCGACATGGGGTAACCAGAGGGTCTCGGATCAAAGCTACCATACCTTCTAGATGGATGGAGGTCAGTGTTGAGCCCTGGGTTGGAGGTGTCGAAGCTCTTACATCATAAAGCCAGACGCGCCAACAAAGGGATGATGAGGCGCGGATCACAGAAGCTACAGTAGACTCACAAGTGGAAGCGACTGTAGGGGCCAATCGAGTGGTAAGAGGCATGAAAAGTACATTCCTCCCATCGCAGCAAGATCTAGCACAGTTAGCTCAAATCCTTAGATCTACTAGCTATCAGGTGGAGCCCACAATGCTCTATCAAATGATGGTTCAACAGCAGGTGGTGCCCTCACCTTTGATGCCCTTAACGTTGCATAGAAGAATCCAATTATAGGCCATCCCAAGGGCATTATACCAAGTGAATATGGAGATAGGGGCTCAAGATTGGTCCCAACAAACATTTCCCAGCATGGGCCAGATGTTGGCATATTCGGTGCCAGTTTTGGTACCTCACATTCCAAAACAGGCGATCCCTTACTTGATGGCCCAGCCTAATGGGGTGCTACCCATGTTACAAAAACTAGATGCATTTATGGACTCAACCAGAAGTCCCTACATGCGACCCTTACCACCAAGGGTAACATCAGATATATCTCAGCTCTGCTGTGGGAGGACCACGACTTTGATACATAGCCTTGAACCCGATACCAAGTATCAATGCTTTATTCTGGAAAGATCAATATGGAGATCCACGAATGGGATGCGAGTTGAGTGATGCCCTCACAAGGGAGTTAGACAGATTGATTGGGTCTTTGGGTCAAGTCATAGCCTCCCCTTTCAGTTCTTTAATCATAACCACTTGATGGCCCAGCAATGTAAAACCACCTGAGGGACTTCCCATAGACAGTAGAGATACGGACATCCGGGAGTTTATGCAGACCTTTCTAAGTTTAATGAATTCAAGGAACTTCAATGAACAACTGACATGTAAGCCGGTAGAGAGTTACCTCCGAGTAAATACTCAAGAATGGTTTAACAAACTAGGAAATGGATCATTTCATTCGTACAAAGATATAAGAAATGCCCTATTGGGACATTTCTTCCAAAAGAAAATATTTACGAAAACCCTGATCAAGCTCTATTAAAGCAAGCAGAGGTCGGGCGAATCGAAGGAGGCATTCTATCATCGATATGTAGATGAGAGTCTCAGGGTAATCAATCGCACCGAGGATGGGGTGATCCTTGGCTACATTAATGGAATGTCCAACCTTGACTTGTACAAGAAACTGGTCTCAAAGAAACCCGAAACCCTGCAACAACTACAAGACACCATGGAACAATATTCAAAGATCGAGAAACCTACGAAGAGAAAACGAGAGGGGGACCGGTGGGGCAAAAAATGACTCTAAGGCCTTGGAATCATGGCAAAGGAGGTTTGAAGCTTCAAACAAAGGCTTCAAAGGGTACGTTCTCCTAACCAAGACCCGGGTGGAAATACACTTCATTCACAATGGGATATTTCAAGCTCTCCCTCCTGACAAAAAATTCCCCAAAAAAGATAGTTGCCTAAAGTCTGTGACCACCTCAAAGAGCATGGTTGTGATACAAACAAATGTATCCACCTAAAAAGGGAAATTGACTGATGTGCAAGAGAGGGCTTACTCCCGGGCTGTGTCGAAAGACCAAGAGGAGAAGTCTCCTCGAAGGGAAATGGAAAGCGCCACTGGAAACCCTACAAGAAGGGGACCAATTGAGGTGGCAGAAAGTAGCAAACGAATAATGGGGAGAAAGATGGAAATCAAGCAAGAGAAAATGGCAGACTCGACCAAGAGGCTTTGGCGGATAAGAACCGTGGGAACGGGGCCAGCCGGGTGATCAATTTCATTAATGGGGTAGTGAGTAACCAATCCTTGAACACCATTATCAAAGCACAATCTTGGTATGTGCCCCCCGAAAAACCCAACCAAAAACAATTTCTAGCGGAGAATGCAATAACTTTCTCAGAAGCAGACCCGATGCCCAGCCGAACCCCCCATACGGACCCGATGGTAATTCGTGCAACTATTGGAGACTTCTATGTCAAAAGGGTGTTCGTAGATGATGGCATTGGAGGGGAAGTGATATTTTCTAATTGCTTTGATCAATTAAGGCTTTGGCGTAAAAGTTTGAGGAGAACGACCTCACCACTTTCTGGCTTCACAATGAAAATTGTGCTACCCTTAGGGGTCGTAACCCTCCCAGTCGAAGTGGCCGATGGAGATAATGAAGTCATGATCAATTGTAGATTTTCCATGATTAATATTGTATCCCCTTATAATGTAATATTGCAAAGGCCTTCGATGTGTCAAATGAGGGCCATATGGTCCCCATACCACTTAACAATAAAGTTCCCCACCAAAAAAGGGTTAGCAGTCATAAGGGGAGATCAACCGACAGCCAGGAGTTGTTTGGTGATACCCTTGAAAGAAACTAAAAAGGAAGACCTTGTTTTTTAAAAAAGCAAAGAAATTAAACCCACGGACATGGAGCCAATGGTTGTTCAAACACAAGGAATGGTAGCCGTGGGAAAGATGATTCCACTCGCAATGAAAGAAAAGTTGAACGACCTCCTGGATAATCATTCAGACATATTTTGTGGAGCACGTTCGACCTCATAGGAGTACCCAAACAGCTAATGGTCCACAAATTGAATGTGGACCCCTCCCAAAATTCAATAAAGCATAAAATGAGGTCGTTTACCCCTGAGAGGGTGGAGGCCATAAAGGAGGATGTCTAGAAACTTCTTCAATTGGAGGTCATTGAAGAGGTATTTTACCCTGAATGGATAGCGAATCCCATCATGGTTTCCAAACATGATGGGGCTTGGAAAATGTGTATAGACTTCATGGATTTCAAGAAAAGATATCCTAAAGATAGCTAAAATTTACCCTCAATTGACATATTGGGTCTCCGACTAGGGCTGAGGATGAGGTTGATGAGGGGAACTTGCGATTTGCTCCTCGTAGATGAGCTCTTCAACTTCCTCTTCCTCGAAATTGGAAAAAGCTGGTAAATCCAACTGAAATAGACAAAAGAAACAAAAGTCAATTAAAGAAACACTAAGTGGAAACAACTAGAGCAAAGTTTAAGATACCGCAAAGACCTTCATGTGGTGGGGGGAACTCCTAGAAGGGGCTACCACGGTATTAGCAGGCTCTAGGGGTTCAAAAACCATTTATAAGGGCCTCAAAATGGGCTCTAAGGGCTCTGAACAACCAACATACTTTGTCTTCTTCAATTTTTTGGCAGCCTCATCCTCGACAGCTGAAGGGGCTTTCCTCTTAGTCTTCTTGGGCCCAATACCCTTTCCCTTTTTCTTCTTACCCTCTCTCTTCTCTGCCTAACGGACTTCAAGGAGTCAGCAGGAGGGGAGGCTCAATCAAAACTAGCTCCTGGTCGTAGACCCATTTTTCATAAACTTCTAATGGCCAGTTATAACTACATTCCTAGAAATATCTAGGGGCTCACTCAAAAGCTTGTCCCTATCCACTACCACACTATTCGGAGTAGAGTAATTAAAAACGTTCTCAAACTTGTGTTTCAAATTCCACCCAGGGACATAGTAACACTCGGCCTCACTTTTAAAAGTGTAAATATGGGGGTTGGTGCCAGCCTCGGCAGTTCAAAGAGATTTTAATGGGGTGGTTTGAGAATCTATTCACTTTTTCCTTTAATGGGTTGGTGCCAGCCTCGGCAGTACTAAGGGTAAGAATCCCTTCACTTTTTCTATCCTCATGCCTCACGGCTCTACTATAGGAAATGTAGTAGAGGGACCTAAACAATTCATAGCTAGGGGTGATTCCTAAGCTAGAGCACTGGGTCATGAACACCATAACATAGAGTATGACGTTGAATGGAGTTGGTCCAAATTTATTTGGTGCTGCTTAAGAAGCCGAGAGAGGATAGGGGGCAAGGGAAAGCAAAGGCCGAACCTAAAGTGGCGCTCGTAAATAGCACACCTATCGGGCTTTGGGTTTTTGAGAGTTTAGTTATCTCGAAAGACCTCCACTTGCAAGTTCTTTGGAACCCTAATCATGGACGAGGGGCTAGACAGCAAATGGGAAACCTCCTTGGGGATCGGCTGGGAGCTTTCGAGGATGGGAGTAAAAATCTTCTCAAAAATGAATGGTCAATCATACTCATCCTTCTGGATTACGACCTCCTTCGAAACCCTAGACCTAGAGGTTAGCCACATACGACGGTAACCCCTAGGTGGAGCTGGAAAATTTTTCGAGCTCTCTCTATCTCTCCCACTGGACAAACTAGAACCGGTGGCGGACGAGGAAACGACATCGGAACCCTGAAGGCATGAGTTCTCAAATCCACTAATTGAGGATATAATTGGAAAATTAATTGGAAAATATACCGGAATCGTTCTCCCCCCCCCCCCCCCCTCTCCCAAGGTATTTGCAACATAGTATAAAAAGAAAATGCGGACTTAATGGTCTTATGTCTGAAAAGGATTAGCCGGAGTTCTCTGGAAATCTCTGAAAATGGCGAGTGCTCTGAGAAAGAAGAAGAAGTTTGAAAAATGATTTGGGTGAAAAAGTCATTTAAGACGTTGAGAAGCGCCTTATATAGAGGGAAAAGAAGGCAATGAGTACCTCAGGCCGCCAAACAATAAGTAAGGACATGGTTAAATGGGCCACGTGGGTGTGAAATCCCATGTATTAATGAGAAAAGTGGCGAGCGTGGAATCCCCCATAGGCCTCATGCACTCGAAGGCATAAGTGAGCATCACTCCCCCGTGTCCTTTCCACTTCTCGTTTTGGAGCTCTCTTGTGAATAAGAGATCGCCCCTCCCCCTAAATTCCTTGTTATCGAAGCCCAAAGGCCCCGTGTAAATAAGAAGGATCAAAGCTAGCCTCCGAACCCTCGAGCTCTAACACAAACTAGAAAGCTGAGGCTCAAACCCTCAACCAAGAAATCTACCCGAACGTCCCATGTAAATAAGCGGGACTAAAGCCACCCTCTGAACCCTCAGGCTCTAACACAAATTAGAAAGCTAAAGGGTCGAACCCTCGACCAATAAATCTACTTGAAGGCAAAATCCAAAGCTAATCTGGAGGATCTTGAATCGGCCCTAGGAGTGAACTTCTAAAGCCTCGGGGGGCTTGGAAATTGCACCCCATATTCAACAATGAATTTGAAGTAACCATGTCAAAGTGCGTTGGGGTAGATTCGGGGTCGGACCAAGGGTCTTAGGATGAATTTGAGGGTTGAACCCTTAACTTTCTAGGGGCTTATTGATAATGTGTAAATTCGTACTAGGCCCCAGTGCTTAGTCTACCCCGCCCAGGTTCTCTATTTATCCCTCGGACAATAACCTTTGGGCCAGCCCAGAGAAGAGTACTTGCACCACAAGCAAACATAACAGTTGTCCTACTTGCCAACCTATATAAAAGATAGAGGTAATCCTACAAACTCAATTATTCATTCATAATTAAAATAACTATTTCTGACTTGATCGTCGGAGGCTCTTCCCCATGAAAATATCGGGGGTCTTTGTCTTGCAGTCTGACCATAACGGCGATGCACATGGCAGTGGCAATTTAAGGCATATCAAGCCACTTGCTCTAACACGGCTCGTGCCAGCTCGAACCTCTGTGCAGCTAAGTATAGACACGGGTCACACCCTCTCACATGACACGTGTCATTTCAACTCCAATATTCAAAGACCATCCCAAAGGGTGTGACGATTCACATGATCACGCCATTGTTTTGCTCAAAAATTGACTCCCAGCCGATGGCCCAAAAGGATTTACACAGCATGCGCCGTTCAGAAGGAAATATCATGCACCCCAGCCAATGGCCCGTGAAGATTTACATGGCCCACATTGTTTTACTGTGTTCACGCGCATTAGATATCTGAGAACAAAGCCCCACTTGGTGGTTAGTGTCAGCTAGAATGGCCTATGCCAGACCTTGCCAGCACGGGCGTGCTAGAGCCAGCCAGCATGGTTGTGCCAGGCACCACTGCCCACGCCAATTTTGGCTGCTAGGGTTTTTTGCCTCATTTTTGGGCCTTTTCAAGGCCCATTTCCCTACTACTAAATACAGGAGCCTATATCTACTACAGTTTCAATTTGGATAATTTTATTTTCATTCTCCTGAGAGTTGGTTGAGAGAGAAAGGGACTAAACCCCTTTCTCTCTAATTTCTTGTCTCCTTGTTTTTGCTCAAGGGCATTGAATCCAATGAAATATTTGGGCTCAATGCTTAGGAAGTAGTGATTTAGCTTCAGGTTTATATTTGTATTCATGATTTGGTGTCTGTTTTGGGAGATTCTATAGATCTATCTATCTTTATGTGCTTATGATTATTATGTTGACTTGTGCTTTTGATTCTTGTTAATACATGATTAGTACACCATATTGGCATACACCTTAGTCTACTTTCATATTGGTGCATTTATTGATATCCCCCGAGGAGTGAAACCCAGATGTAATAGGGGTAGCAGGGTCCGACAATGTATGGGTGTATACTTGTGGGTTTTCGAGTTACCGTTACAATGACCGTACAGTCTAGCTGGAAAATCGGCCTGAAGGGTTACAGATAGAGATATCGTTAGTAGCAAACTAAGGTTAGCATAATTTGCAACCTTAAAGTCTTCGATAAGGCGACTATTCATTTATCTATGCAGGCCTAGGGAGAAGCATTCATAGTGGAGTGCTCGGGACATAATAGCACGGGGAAGAAACATTGGCATAGGTTGGTGAAATAACTCCTTGTTTGCCGGCCAAATATCCTTTTCTGGCTTCGTCAAGGGAGTTTCTGGAAATGGTGTCATTTGCGCTCCCGATTCTTTTCCCTTGAAAGAGATATTCTGTTTTTCCCTTTTAACAAAACTTCTCTGTGGATCTTCCATTACTCTTTTTTCACCTCGTTCGCGCTCTATTTTTTGGTTGTTTGCTTCTTCAGTCTATACATGTTTTTCAATCATCTTCTGCAATTCCCTTGGGTTCTAAAACATATTGATGTGTTTCATTATGTGTGTGTTAACCATTGCATTCACTGTAATAATTGATTCATTTTATATGTTGGATTTATAGTATTAGGTGAGTTTATGTGACAAGGAGTTTAGACATCCATGTTTGGTTTTCTTGTCTAAATCCCGCATTTTGTAGACTTGATTGGTACTAATAGACATCTTGTATCCACAGGCACCTAGATTTTCCTTTGTGATCATCCTTAGTAGGTCACTCGTGGGTACTTTTTGCTACATTCTATGTGAAGGTCGTTTGCAATTATGGTAGATGATATTGAAGGTCGTTCGCAAGGACGGTAAAAGAGGTCAAAGGTCCTTCACATTAGAATGGTAATAGATGAAGGCCACGGATATCACATCTTGGTAGTAGAAGGATGGATCCAAAGATAGGCGGCATTGAAGTTCAAACGGCCAAGGAAGAAATGAAGAATCGTGGTATGAGATATTTGCCAAATTCTAGGAATGTTCCAAGAAGAATCAGCCTTTGAGGTTGGTTCTATTTGATTCTTCTCCTTGATAACTATAAAATTGACTACAAAAACTCTCAAAACGGACTAATGGTTCATCCTTAGCAAAGGAAAGAAGTTCAGTCGGCCGAAGCATCAACTGGTCAGCGCGGACCGCTCATGGTTGGCACCAAGAAAAGCACCAACGACACGTGCCACACTATACGGCATGCACCAAGAGTCTCTGGCACGAGCCGTGCTAAGAGCTGGCGGAGGCCGCACAAAACCCAATGGCCCACGTGCTATTTTTACTACAAAATGACCAAGTATAGGTGCAGAACCGACCCATTTTTTATGGCCCACGACGTTCCAAGTGCAAAATGTCAAGACCAGTCGGCAGGATGTGAAGAATTGAGTGTGTGCCAAAAGACTGAGCCAAACGAGGATTCTAATGATGGCACGTGCCACACTATACAGCCTCGCACCACACTATAAGGCATGCTCCACACTATAAGGCCCGCGCCGCACTATGAACCTCGCACCAGTGGCGGCTGACTAGGATTTTAACCTAATTTTGGCCTATTTAAGGCCTATTTTGAGGCCCAATTCCATACTACTGTACATTTAGTCTTCTAGAAAAAACCTAAATAGGCATAATGTAGATCTTTTTTTTCTCTCTTTAGCTAGGTAGAAGGAAGAGGGGAGTTCTCTCTCTCTCTCTAGAGTTCTTCTTCTATTTTCCTTCTCTTTTTCTCTTCTTTCTTCATCTTATTTTCATAGATCAGTGGCATCTAACTTAATATTTATCATGGATCTATTTTCTAGGGAGTAGTTTCTATAGTTTGGGGATAATTGTACTCATGCGTTGATTTATGCTTTTGTGAGATTCTTAGTTCATCATAATTATTGTGCTTGTGATATTATTATGACTTGTTCTTGAATGTTATAGTTGCATGAATGATACACTCAATTTGCACACACTATAGTCTACATTCATGTTGGTGCAAATATTGATACTCACTGGGGAAGAGAAACCTCAGAAGTGATATGGGTAGCAAGGTCCGGGTCCACTTGAGTGTGTGCACGTAGGTCGTTTCCAAGTTTTACTGTTATGATAACAGCGCACCAATCTTAGCTGACTATTTAGTCTAAAGGGTTATGGTAGAGATAGCCAAAAGTAGCAAGCTAAAGTTGTAAGAGATCTTGGTGTCATAGATAAGGTGCCTATCTCCCTTTGCCTCGTTTATAGGCCTAGGGAGAAGAGCATCTATGGTGGAGTGTCCATGACGTAATCGTACGAGGGAGAAACAGACCTATAACAATAGTTGGACTTTGTTGTACTCCTCTAATTACGGAGGCGGTGCCGATGGAAGATTGCAGGAGTACCCTATGTGACATGTATGGAGAAGTGCTGACCATCGACCACACCACTTGTTATGAGCACTATATTAGGTTGTAGAATGTGAATGAATCCAGGATCATTAAATCAGCCATGTTACGCAAATATTCCCAAGTGTCTAGCTAATTTAGTTTATGTGCTTTTTACTTTCATGTTTGTAGTTGATAGTTGAAAACCAACCCCTCCCCCCCATGTTTACTATACTGTCTACTCCTAGCAACACAGACAGATTGACAACCCAGACGTGGTTGTGTTTAATTGATTGTTAGGCCCTAGCATCTCTGTGTACATACCCATAGCTTACCACTAACTACCTTATTAGTAGCATAGTAGTGAGTTGGGTGCAGAATATAAATTTAAATTTGACCTCTTTTGATCCAATGCCTTTTCTCGGTTTTAACGACCCCAAGTGGAGACGGGTTACATATTCTTAGTAAGTTCCTTGTATAACTCTCCTGATTGCATACCTCTCGTGAATGAGCCTAGTGACGATTGGAATGATATATTGCGTACTTACAAACTTTCTGTGACAAACCTGTTGTGATATTCTGTGAGGCTCTCATCACTTTGCTGGGATATGTTGTTTAAGTTAGCTATCATTTTTGGTAAATTTCTCCTTCTGATAGAAATGCCCCAAAGACAGGTATAATGATTGCGTCCAAGAGCAAATACTTCCACTTGGTAGGTCTTCATACCGTGTAATCGATGTTCCCGATAAAAAAGTAGGGAAAGCTTTGCATACTAGTTTATTTTCCGCATTGTGAAATTGCATAATGTTGCAATAGGAATGTAAGAATTCATTTGGATCTATTGTCCCATTATAGATTTTTTACATGCAACGGTAGCTTAAATTCTTTTGGCATTTTGAAATCGCAAAGATGAGGTGCTAACAGTGACTAGTCTGTATCATCCTCTACCACTATATCCCTTAACTCTTTGACTTGTCTCCCCCCTGGGTTATTGAAACCCGTAGCTTAGAAGTCTAAACTCGATTGGAGGCGATGCGGTCAGAAGATATAATTTATAGTTCTGCACCCGTTCCTACTGCTACCCTACCTATAAGGTAGTTAGCGGTAAGCCTTGGGTTTGTCCACAGAGATGCTAGGTCTGATGTATCAACTCAAAACACAACCTCATGCAAGTCATCAATCTGTACGAGTGAAAGGAATAGCTAGTAAAGCATACATGCAAATAGGGGGGTTGGTTTTTCAAACTAACAACTAATAAACATGAAAGTAAAAACACAACTACAATATTAAGCTAGCACTTGGGGAAATCATTGAGCAACTTGGTCAATCTAATGCTTTTATCCTTGATTCTTTCACACAGAGATCTAAACAAACCTAATAGAGTGTCCATAACACGTGGTGTGGCTAATGGCATACACTTCCCCGTCCCTGTCATGGTGGGTGCTCTTGCAACCCTCCATCGACACCGCCATTATAATTAGCGGAGTACAACAAGGTATGAATGTTGTTGTAGGCCTAATTATCGCCGGTGTGATTACGTCTTGGGCTTCCACCACGAATGTAACTACTCCCCTTGCGTCCTATCAATTATGCCCAAGGGTCGTAGGCATCTTATCTATGATACTAGGGTTTCTTGTAACTCTAGCTTACTACTATTAAGTTATCTCTACCTGAAACCTCTCAAACAACTTTACGAAGTCAGTTTAGACTAGTGTGATGGTAAGTGGATCAGAGTGACCTCAAATCCCCCGTGCACACACTCACGCAGGTGCGTTCTCCTTCACCAATACAAACATCCAGGTTTTTCTTCCCAGGGAGGCATCAATATTTGCGTCTAGCATGAATACAGCCCAAAGTGTGTGTTATATATGTGGTGTAATATTCACGCATTCAAACTCAAAAGTAAAACATAATAATATTATGAACACAAAATTATTATGAACTAGAGAATCTCAAAAAACTTATAGATAAAACCAAGTCACTACAACTATCCCTAAGCTATCAAAACTACTCCCTTGACATGAAATTCAAATAAAGATTTGAATTCCACATCTTAGGATCAAAGCAAAATAAAAGAAGAAAAAGATAAAGTTTCCTAAGGAGATAATCTCCTATCTACTCTTCTAAGAATAAAATATGGTATGAAAGTATATGAAAACTTAGTAGACTAAGGTTCTATATATAGTAGTAAGAGATTGGGCTTAAAATAGGCCTAAAAATAGGCCAAAATAGGGTAAAACCTAGCTCAGCCGCCGCCCGTCATGGTGAATCAAGGATGAAAAGGCCCCTTGCTTGTACTTGGCGCGAGGCGCGAGACCTGGCGTGGCTCGCATCGCTTCATGGGTGTGGGACGCTTGTTCTTGGGCGGGGCGTGGATCATCATTGTGGTGTGGGTCACGTCTTGCACTGGCGTGGGTCACATTGTTCGCTGCGGGGCACCATCAGGGCGCTGAATATTGAAGTTCTAATACGCGCCCGTGGTTGTTGGCACGAGTCGTGGTGAGGCTAGGTGCTTTGCTCAGAAACTTGGTGTGGGCCGCGTAAATTCCCACATCCCGCTTGCTGGTCTCGGCATAATAACTTGGAACAACGTGGGACTCCTAAAATGGGATGTCTCGCGCCCATACTTAATCGCGATGAGGGGTCTTCAATTCATGCTTGGCGGCCTGTCATGTCTGGCACAGGTTAAGCCATTGCCTTGTGTTGCTCTCTGTGGTGCGGTGCGCCTCCTTTGGCGCAGGCCATTGGTGCCAAACCATTCCCGCCCCGCCCCAATCCGTTGGTGCCTCGGCCGGCTGAACTAGTTTCCTTTTCTATAGGAGAAATGTTAGTCCGATTTAAGAGTTTAACAGTTGATTTTATAGTACTCGAGAAGACAAATCCAATGGAACCAGCCTTGAAGGCTTACTATTCTTGGATCATTCTTGGGCTGAAGCACAACTCATCGGACCACGATTCCCCATTTCTTTGTTGGCCGCTATGAACTCCGTAGCCACCTATCTTTGGCTTTAATCTCTTTCTACCACATTGATGACCATGGCCTTCATCTACTTCCATTCTAAAGTGAATGGCCTTCTTCTCTACTACCATCCTTGTAAACAGCCTTCAATATCTTCTACCGCCCTTATGAATGACCTTCACATAGAATGTAAACAAAAAGTACCCACGAGCTACCTACTAAAGATGATCACAAGGAAGATCAAGGAGTCTGTGGATACAAGATGTCCATTAGTACTAATTAAGTCTACAAAATGCAAGATTTAGACAAGAAAATCAAACATAACCGTCTAAATCCCTTGTCACGTAAACTCAACCAGTACTAGCAATCCACCAAGTAAAAGTAACTAAAAAGTATGTCAAATGCATCGGTTACACACGCATAATGAAGTAGATCATTCTACTTTATACATAAGGCTCTCATGCCTATGAATTAATTTTTTTTCTTTTTGGGGATTTTGGTTTGATAGTAGCGAGGAACTAGTTATATAGAAGCTCTCTATTTGCTTCTAAGAAAATGATGAGACATGATTTTGATATTTTCTTAGTACATTTAACATCCCTTTTTAGCTTTTGTGGTTCGTTAGATTATTAGGTGTTTTACAAAGTAGGGGTTTAGAATCACCTTGTGTGGCTATTTGTCCTCATTTCCCTAGTTTGTAAGCATGTGGTGTTTAACGTGTTCTACCTTCATGATTTGGTCGATTCATATATGTTTTGTGAGTTTATTTGGAGACCATCATGAAGAAAACCATTTGCATGGATGGTATAATATTGAAGAAGGTCATTCACAAGAATGGTAGAAGAAGGAAGGCCGCATACAAAGTGGTAGAAGATAAAGTGAAGAATGAGAGCAAAGTAGAGGGTGAAAAATGATCTAAGTTTTGAAGCAAAGTTCTGAGAATGATTCGAGAAGAATCGGTGTCCGTGGATAGCATCATTGGATTCTTCTTCACGAGTACTGTAAAAATGACTACAAAAACTCCCAAAATGGATCAATTGTTCACCCGGAGGAAGCAAAACAAAACCGAACTACTTTCCACCGCAACCCGCAAGATTGTGTCCTGACTCGTGAATACAGATTTGCTGGGAGTTGGTTTTTTGACATTGTAATGTCGTGAGTTGTGATGAAGGCATCGTGGGTCACGAAAATCACCTTGCAAATCTCTTTTTACTCTCTTTTTTCTTGTACTATAAATAACACTCCATCCACTCATTCCTTAGCTCTCTAAGCTTAACTTGGGGGCTTTAAAGCCCTAGTTTTTCATTTCTCTTTCAATGTATTCTTCTTTCTTTGTAGATTTTTGCTCTATGTTATGGGTTTTGATTATCTAGGTTAGTTTTGTACTTGGAAGCAATTGATTGAAGCTTTCAAACCAATGCAGTAAGAACCTCCATTTCACTCTTTCTTGAAGCATTTGTTATTTAGCATTTATTGTGTTCTTCATGTGAATGTTTGCTTCATTTATGCTATGGGTTGTTTGAGAATATGAGTTGTTTGTAGGATTAAGTGTTAGGAGGTTAGAGATGTGCACAATTTCTTATCTCTTTGACATGAAAATCTAAGAACATGGAATTAGAACTTATTGTTGTGTAATGTGAGGTTAATTTTGCTAGATCAATGTGTTAATGTGGATTGTTATCATATTTATCCTAAGGTACCACTAAAAGGTAGAATCTTAAATGTTGATTGTTCTAGGTTTAACCTAATAAATGCTTTGTTTGGTTAAATGGCTAGACATCTGGTAGAATGCTTCTTGTTATCAAATCTATGGTTCTTTCGTGTATGATGCCATTGTTGAAATAACTTTATGGCGTGGACCAGCTAAAGTGATCATTAATGAGGTTTGCAAATGGTCGTTGAACGTATTTGTGGATTAGTATTAAGAAGAAACAGAATGTCTATCTATGAAAATGGAAGTGATAACATTCTCCATGGGTAATAAATGTGATAGAATAAGTGAATGATTCTATGATCTATAAGAGATTTGGAAATGGGAATCAATTACCCCCAAGGCTTGTCATTTGTAGTCTTTATCCCCTTTTCTTAGTTGTTGCATGATTAGCATATTTACTTGACTTTGCTAGTTATCTTATCTTTAATTCAAAACTTAGGAAAAACAACCCCCCATTTACTTGCATATATATAGCTATATCTAGGTTTATATCCACCTTATATGCATGAACCCTTAGGAAAATCCTCCTCTTCGTGGATGACCTCGATTTGCCACTATCTACTTAATTGTATTTAGGAAGCACTTTAGGGATTATAAATTATAACTTTGAGAGGTACGACGAAGACCTCCCCGAAAGTTGTGAAAGCTCTCCTCTCCTTTTCTTGATTTGCATTGGGAGATGGGAGATTCAGCTTCTTTTTCATTGTCGTCTGTATCTTCTTTGTTGTGCTCTCATTCTTTACTGGGAACGTATTCCTGATCTTGACTGGGATGCCTATCTTGATTACGTCCAGTCATTTTCTCTTGTGTATGATGATTTTGGCTTCTCTCGCTTCTAGTGAAAACCATAGTTATCCTGAAGGGAATAAAAGACTAAAAAACATTTCTTCGTCCTCACAGTCGGCGCCAATGATGTGGCATTCCCAGTCAGGCAAATGGATTATGATCACCGTTGACAAATATGAACCTGCAAGAAAGGTCTCGGAAGTAATTTTGGGGAAATGACTTTGATGATCAAGTCAGTTTTTTCTCTCAGAGAACTGGAATTTCTCAGTTTAGTTTCACATACCTGAGCCAGTGTTGATCTCCTAGTATTTATAGATGTCTGCAATCATGGTTCTGCATTATCAGCATCTGAGATCATGGGTTGCATCGTAGTTCCTACAATCTCAGTTTGTGGCTAAATCTTGAAAGTTGTTCCGCCTTTATCGGGTTTTTGTCTGGGTCTCTTATACATGACTCCGCTTTTCTTGGTTCGTGGCTGAGCCTCCTGGTCATGGCTCCGGTTAGCCCTATTTGTGTCTTAGTCTCGGGCTGGGCCTAAAGGCAAGCAATCTTTAATTGTGGGCTAGGTATACACCAGCGGGACCCTTGCCTCTCAGCATCTGAAGCTCTGCCTTCAATCCACCATTTAAGTTTATCTCTTCTTGGCGAAGATTTTGCTCCCCCGCCAACTCCATTTCACTTTTCTCCAGAGCTGCATTCAACTCTTCTACCTGTCCGGGAAGGGAATTTTCCTTCTTAGCATATTTGGCAAGACGATGCCCAAATGGTACCAGACACTCCGTCACCTGCAAAATATAATAAGTAACAACAACATAATTCTGGCATGCAAAATGCCAATAGTGCATATAGCGATGGCTTGCAAAAACAAGGAATGTGCTCCCTTAGCAACACTCATAAACTTCTGTGACTGCTTCATCACATCCACAATTGATGAATCATTTGCCGCATTGTGAATAAGACCTTTCAACTTATGCACTTTTGATAGCTTACCACTAGTCTCTTCTTCTTGTTCAGGCTTCCGCTTTCCACTTCGAGAGTTGGATCTTGCAAGATGAGCTAGATAGAACTAGCGAGCTTCCAACATCTACAAGTTTTCCCACTCATATTTTTCATTCCCTGAACACTGAGTGTCACCCTGAACACTTTTTTTCGCGCCGATGATTTAGTTCTACGCCCTCATCATAATGAGCTTCTTCTTCCTTATCCTGAATAACGGGAACTTGAACTAGTATGTGTGACATCGTCATACCTACAATAAATATTAACAAATGAATAACATAGTACATAAAAGATGAATACCATACAAAAAACATAATACATAACTCCTTAACAACTCAAACAAAGGAGTAAAAGAGAACCTCGCTTCCCCTAGGCCGACCTATGGTTAAAAAAGGGCAAACAATGTCTTCACAATACCACTATCCTTTTAAAACTTATTTCCCTATTAGACTGCCTATCTAAAGGCATTACGTAATTCCATTGGGGCACATAATTCCATCAGAACACCTGATGAACAAATATATATCCTTCTACACCCCACAGTTGCTAAGAAAATTTGCACCACTTGAATCCCATAAATACCTGGGTAAAAGGTAAATTAGTTTCCACTATTCTTCAACCTCTGGAGCTGACAAAACCTAATAATAAACCAGCACTAAATTTCTTCCTAACCCTACTATACACTTTATTAAAACCCATGATCATAACCATACTCCAAGGATGAAGTTGAACCAGAGCAACACTGTAAGACTCTAATACACTTAAAATGTAATCTAGAACAAGTATGGTTAGTCCATACAACAAATGTGTTCATACACAAAAAATATCCATAAGGAGGACTACATACTCCCTCCCCAACACTCGGTACCTTAACCTCACAATTGCCTAAGAAATAACTGGTACTTCAAAGCAATTAAGTAATTTTTCGTCAACACCCCCTGACCTGTTCCTACCACATGACTTCCTTCTTCGTTCACCCCCCAGACATCACCCTCATTATTAACATTCACATCACTGCAAGTAGCCTCACTGCTACACTTACTAACGTTATGGTTAGAAGTGGAAGATGATGAATAAGTGTGAACAACTACCATGATTACAAATTTAGTAAGGACAATTTACCTTCTCGAAACCAAGCTCTTAGGAAGAAGTTTAACAAGCGTTTGAAGAAATAGTTAACACCTACCAAAAAAGAAAGAAAGATTTTGAAGTTTTCCGACTTAAACTTTCTTTTATAAGGTCACCAAGGAATACAAATCAATAAAGTAAATTTATAGAAACGTGTATCGTTTCGATGCAATCAATTACCTGTTTCAGTTGAAAACCAGAACCACCACACGTCAATATGGGAAATCACGTTTTGTAATGATTACTCAGTATAGTGTTGTATTTATACAACAATTATTACCTTATTTTTGGGTCATTATCGACCAACTCCCAAAATTCGGGGAATACTATCCGGTTATCGTAGATTTTGCACTTCATTTACATTGATACCCAGAGTATTTCACAATTCTTTCAAAATATAGCGACATTTTTTAACCCACAAAGTCATTCTAAACTTCGCATTTTCATACTTTTCAACATGATTTTGAATTTTTTCCCTCTGTTATCACATCGCCTCAAATATAACATCGTTCATAACATACAAATATTCACTCTAGTGGCGGAACCAATGGTACGCGAGGTAGGGCTCCAGCCCTACCTAGATCGCCAGCTGTGGGTAGAAGAATCGAAGTTCGGCGTCCAGTGCGCCTTCCGCCGCGACGCCGCGCGTATTCCGGCCATTGGATTGAGAAGCTCGAAGAAGAAGGCCGCTTCGCAGCCTTCTTTTTTGCCATTTCAGTAGTAAAACGACGTCGTTTTCACGTTAGTGAAACGACGTCGTTTCACTTGTGATAAGGGGAAAAAATAAAAATGAAATATGGGCTTTAAATATGTTGGATTGGGCCAAAAAAAATCCCAATCCAATACATTTCTTTCTCCCAAAATTCGAAAAGGGAATAAGCTGAAGTGGAAGCAGTGGCTCAGCTCTCTTCCGCCATCGCCACCACCAGGTCTCCGCCTCCTGATGCCGGACGCCGCCGTCGTCCCGCCGCCGCGGACACCCTCCAGCCTCCCCTAGAAAATATTTCTGGTTTCGCCACTGATTCACTCTAAACTTCGTTTTCCATGACTCTATGTTTGGGGGCTTAACATACTTAGTCCAACTTAGTTAAAAATATGCAATATATTTTTATAGAGTGAGTCTACTGGCAGACGGTCTGTCAATAAGTTTATGGACAGTCCAGTATTTTTTACCTTATATACTGCATTTGTTAAATTACATACTAAATTTAGAAATATTTTTTTAATATTATATATTTTTATATTTTCACATTCAAATAAATATTATTACTTGTTATAACTTTTAAAATATAATATTTAAATTTATAAAAAATTACAACATTTAAAGTAAAAAGTACCGTGGACCGTTGATGATGTTATGAAAATGCCGACTTTCGTAAGACTTTCTCATTTTTATAGTAGACATATATTGAATGCATATTTTATTTATATATATTTTCTTTTATTTAATATTGATATAGTATGCAAATATATAATTAATTAAATCGATATTTAAAACAGTTAAGATGCACAATTAATATTGAAGATACGATATCCTCAAAGTATCATATCATATCATAATTATATAAACTGTTGCTGAGGTGTACAAAGAATATTGATATTTATAAGTGTGATTAAAGATATGAGAAGAAAAGAGGAGGATTTGATTTCAAAGGAGGAGGAGAGGGGGAGGAGAAGGAGAGGTAAGCATTAGTCTTTGAAAAAAATTTGAAAAAAAAAGAAAAAAAGAAAAAAAAAGTTGGAATGAATGAAGAAGAAAATTCAATCCGATGGAATGCAGTTTTGACGTCCGCAAGAACCAACTCTCTCTCACACAGTCACAGAGTGGCACACAGTCACACACTAAAACAAAAGACAACACATTCCCACAAAACACTTTCTCTCTCTAGAAAGTACAGCCAAGAAAACCAGCTGAAATAGATACTACCACTATCTTCTCTCTCTTTCTTTTCTTTTCCTTTCCATTCTCTCTCACACTGAAATTCTAGAGGCGAACTCAGAATCGGAAAAGGGCTAAAATAAAGTGATTCTCCACAGTTCAAGCTCGGGTGCGCATGTAAATTATTTCATTCTATTAGGTAAATGTCGATGAAGAAGAAAGAGTGGAACCCTGTAATTTTATCTTTGTCTTTCAACTCTCAATCTCAATCTCGTCACCAATTCTTGGTTGTATTCAAATCCATACCGTTGTTTGAAGCCATAATTGAATGTTTAGTTTGTTTTTTAATGCCTTTGAGTCGAGCTGTAGTTAAAGTTTCAGCTCTGGATTCGAGTTACGTGGCTATTGATTTCAGGTTTGGATCCAGTGTGGGTAAATGACGGGATTTGGTACCGTTTTCGGTCAATTTGGAAATTTCTTGGAAATCTATTTTCTATTTTTTTAAAGTTCAAAAGAATTTACGGTTTTCAGAAATTTAGGTTTTTAGGTAGCTTTGTTTATTGTCTTCTTTATGAAGTATCTAGAGTTGGAAAGATTCGGATTTTGCTTTAGTTGAGATACTAGTGTTTAATAAAGTAAGCCACTCTTCCATTTTTTTGTGAGATGCTGTTAAAATTGTGGTGATTTATCATCTGAACTAGTGGCAAATAACGTATTTCTTTTTTATTTTTTCCGCAGAAATTGATGTTAGAGGAGGATTTCAGCAAAGCAGAGAGGAATTTAAGATGTTTGGGCACATGGTATCTGTTGATTTTACCCTTTCCGTGGATGTTAAATTCAGCAGTATACTCTGCTTCCAATGTGTATACCCTGTTTTTGTGCGCAATAGACTTGGGAATGTCTAAACCCTGGTGCTCGATTTCAATTGCCTTTTGACCAGGTGAACTCCATGGGCGCTGTGTCTCTTCTGTAGCATCATCTTCAGTGTGTGTAGTCTTAGGGTTTTATAGGTGTTTTTTAGGTTCATGTCATTATAAGTATAGCTTTTCTTAGGATATTATAAGTGTTTCTGGAGCCCAGTTCTCTGCAAGAAAATGGTACCTCCGGGGAATTCCACTCCACTTGGTGGTTCTCAGTCTGTTCCTGCATCTTTATTGAGGTCAAATTCTGGGTTGTTGGGTGGTCAGGGTGGTGCAATGCCTTCGCAAGGTGCATTCTCAACTATGGTCTCACCGCGGAGTCAGTTTGGTAACATGAATATGCTTGGGAACATGCCCAATGTTTCGTCTCTTCTCCAACAATCTTTTGCCAATGGAGGCCCTAATCCTGGTCTCTCTGGTCCTGGGAGCACCCAGCGGGGACTGATGGATAATGGTGCTGAATCTGATCCACTTTCTTCTGTTGGGAATGGGGCTGGTTTTAGGTCCCCCGCCTCTTCATTTATGTCTGCATCCATGGCAGCTAACCCAAATTCATCGGGCCATTTACAAGGTCAACAGTTTTCTAATTCTTCTGGCAACCCAATGTTGACGGATCCACAACAAAATCAGCCACTTGATTCTCAGAGTTTCCAACATAATCAACAGTCAATGCACCAATTTTCGTCTAGCAATTCTCAACAGCAGCAGCAACAACAGCAACAACAATATCAGAATATGCGAGCAGGATTAGGAGGTGGGGGGACTGTTAAGATGGAGCAACAGCAATATCTGAATATGCGAGCAGGATTAGGAGGTGGTGCGGCCCCTGTTAAGATGGAGCAACAGACATCAAATGAGCAGAATCCTCAGCAGTTGCAAACTATAAGAAATCTAGCTAATGTTAAAATGGAACCACAGCAACTCCAGAATATGAGGAGCCTTGGGCCGGTTAAAATGGAGCCTCAGCATTCAGACTCATCTTTACTTATACACCAGCAGCATCAACAGCAGCAACAACAGCAACATCAGCAACAACAGCAACACTTACTCCAAATGTCTAGGCAGTCTCCCCAAGCTGCAGCTGCTGCACAGCTTTTGCATCAACAGAGGCTGATGCAGCTTCAACATCAGCAGCAGCAGCAACTTTTGAAGTCTATTCCCCAACAAAGGTCACCCTTGCAGCCACAGTTTCAGGCCCAGAACTTGCCTATAAGGTCTCCTGCGAAACCTGTATACGAGCCTGGGATGTGTGCCAGACGGCTAACTCATTATATGTATCAACAGCAACACAGGCCTGAAGTAAGAATGCTACTTTAGTAATCTAAAAAAGGATCAGTTTATAGTGTATTTTATCATGGCCTTGTTTTGATTTTATCTATTCATTGTGAAGGACAACAATATAGAGTTTTGGCGAAAATTTGTTGGGGAGTATTTTGCTCCAAATGCTAAGAAAAAGTGGTGTGTTTCAATGTACGGAAGTGGTCGCCAAACTACAGGAGTGTTCCCTCAGGTCTGTGTCCACCGGCCACTATCAGCATGCTATTTATTTCTTGTCAGTCCATATTTAATGTTAGACAGATCATATCTTCGAGTTAACATTTGAATAGCTGACTCTTTGTAGTTGTATGACTGTTTAGTTCTTGTTGTATCCATTCCCAAGTGACCACAACACTTTCCATATCCGCCAAAGACATGGATTCTGATTTATTTAAAGGGCTCTAAATAGCTTTATGAGGAACACGGCCACAGCTCATCTTCAATATTTAGCTAATTTTTTCCTTCAGGAATGATTGGTGATGCTTTGATGTGCTCTAATTAATATTTACTTGTGTTTTGCAATTTTCTTGGCTATTTATATATTGTTTGGTTTTGTTATTGCTGAAAAGGTCAAGTCTTGGAAAGCCTATTGGACATGTTCTTGAGATTTTTTGAATTTTTTTAAAAATTTCGTTGTTGAATAGCTTTGGAACATGTCCAGAGATCAAGCTCTTGTTAGGTTAAAAATAGTAAAATAAGAAGCTCGAACAAATAGGAAGTAAGAGAAGTTATGAAAGAGGTGCCTATGATTGACTGTAATTTTGTTTCTGTAGTTATGCATCGGGAATATCTCATATGCCTATTAATTATATTGTAAGTTAATTATTACCATCTTCCAAGTATCAGACTTATTTCTTTGAAACATTTTTTGTTCTGTAGGATGTTTGGCATTGTGAGATATGCAACCGTAAACCAGGCCGTGGATTTGGTAATTTCTTCTCTCTAGAGTTTTAGAAGCGTTCCATATGTTGCTCAATTTGCAGATGCACCTTCATTATCAATTTCACTTTGATCTGCTTGTATAGTGACATACTTTGTTTTCACCTTTCTTCCTTATCCCTTTTTCCTCGTAGATTCCAAGTTTTCCAACTTTGGCTAATTTTTATTTATTTTTTTAAAAATAATTGTTGATCATCTCCAGAGGCAACCGTTGAAGTTCTTCCCAGGCTTTTCAAAATAAAGTATGAAAGTGGTATTTTGGAAGAGCTACTTTATGTTGATATGCCCAAAGAATATCAGAATTCATCAGGGCAAATCGTCCTCGACTATGCAAAAGCTATACAAGAGAGTGTCTTCGAGCAACTTCGTGTTGTCCGTGATGGTCAACTGCGTATAGTGTTCACTCAAGACTTGAAGGTCATTTGTTGTGTGATCCTGTCCTCCAGTTGTTTAATATCTAAGGCCTTCACTCTTTTACTAACTAGGGTTCATGGTCCATCTATTTAAGCAGATTTGCTCTTGGGAATTCTGTGCGAGACGTCATGAAGAGCTTATTCCCAGAAGATTGCTAATACCTCAGGTGTTGATTGAATCTGTCTAAACCTTATTCTCTATAGTCTTGACATATTTTATGCTCTTAAAATTTTTAAAATATTGTTTGTGTTTGCTTGTATAACATGGAGTACTTTTTGGTCAGAGGATGTTTCAATCATCATTCTTATCATATTGGAGGTTGGAGTTTGCTGTTGGTGTTCATTTATGATGAGCTTCTTTTTGTTCTTATAGGTAAATCAGCTTGGGGCTGTGGCTCAGAAGTATCAGGCTGCCACACAAAATACATCAGCCAGTGTTTCTTCTCCTGAGTTGCAGAGTAACTGTAATATGTGAGTTCAAACTTCATGCTTTGGCTGGTTAATTAAATCACCAGTACTATTCTTGCTGTCATACTTGTGTAGATAGCCAGTTATTCACTCTTCTTTTTCAATACCTGTGAGACTGGTGTATGTTGTGCAGGCCTGTGGTTATCATTACTCATGTGTTTTGAATATCAGCGATGTGTTTCTCTATTGCTGCTATGCATGACTGATGTCATTATTAATATATTGCGCTGGAACACGGCCTGTTACTACTAGTCTGCTATTGGTTTGTTTTTCCCCTAGAAGGAATTTTGTAGTTCCACCAGGTGTTTGACCTAGTTATAGTTCTAGAGTATGGAATTGCTGTTTATGACTGAAATAGCTTACTATTCAAGGATTTACAACTATGCTTTTGAAGACTTATAAAAATGCTAGGAACAGAAGCAATTAACTGAATCAGTTTCTAGTTGAATTTGACTTTGCTGAACATTAATTTTTTTCTATAGTTTTTCATGGTTGGATTCCCCCCCTCAGATTCAAACCTAGACATTTCCTACATGTCATTTTTTGAAGATTGTTCTAGGATTATGAAATGGTTAATGTGTGCATGTTCGCTGCCTGTATGTTCAGGTTTGTTGCCTCAGCGCGTCAGTTGGCAAAAGCATTGGAAGTCCCTTTGGTTAATGAACTAGGATACACAAAGAGATATGTGCGATGTTTACAGGTATTCTCAAAATCTTGTGACAGATTGCTTTCCTACTTGTTACCAGACAACCTGTATGGGTTAAAGGATGAATGCGGTGGGGAAAATTAATTGTATATTTGAGTTGGCTAGTAGAGACTGCATCTCAGGTTAAAGAGAGGGGAAACACATTAAAAAATGAGGATTGTTGACTATTACTTTAACATTGTTGGATAATAGGGTGGACAACCTCTCTATCGACTTTCACAGATCCCCTTGAGAAGTTCAATTCTGAGTTAATATAGTTTCACTTATCTTCCTAGGTGCTTTGCTGATCACGATGATAGCTGGAACTAGATTATAATTTATAGTGTCAGTGAGGGACAGAAAAGTAAGTTATTCTTTTAACGGTCACAAACATGAGTTTTTTTGAAGGCTACCTTGAAATTTACCTGTTACTAGGTTTGCAAATGGGGATACTCTTGAATCATTGGAATTAAGAGGGCTATCAAGAGTCTCTTACCGCTAGAACAAGTGTTATTTGATGGGTTGAATTTGTTTTGCATCTCTGTTTATAAATACCTTCCCTGCTGCTAGTTATGGTTACACAGTGGTCCACAATCCACATTAAAGTAATTGTTGCAATCACTGACAAGTCAACTGATTTTTCATCTACATTTAACTGGAAATTTAAATAATATGGAATTAGATGGATAAATTCTGCTACTAGTTTCACAATTGCTTTAGCTAAAAAGAAGAAATGGACTAAGTTGTTTTCTCGGTATGGGATACACGCGTGGTTTCTGCCTGTCTTAAGAATATATTTGGTGTCAAACATAGTTTTTGGCCTGTGCTAGTTAGCTGAATCTGTTTGAGCTTCAGATGCTGGTTGATTAGAGGATGATAAATATAAATTCCCAAGGTCTTAACTGTTGATAAAGTGTAGTTCTATTGGAGTGCTTGCAAAAAGAAAGAGTACAAGTACAGTGTTGTATACTTATTGGAGCTGGATGGGTCTTCAATGAAGCCATAGAGGAGACCACTGCATTGAGACGACTGCTTATGTGTTGGCAAATTCGTAGGACTTATTATTGTATGGTAGAGTGAAAAGGCTTCAAATCAATTTGCACGTGCTCGTCGTAGTCAACCAATTACTTCTTGTACTGTGACAATGGTGAAGATATATGCCATTCTTGATGAATAACTATTACCTGTGCCTCGTATGGTTTACAGAACGTCATGTATAAGGATAACCCAAATTTCTTGTGTTTATTTGGTCTGAGACTTGTGAGTTTGATGTTTCTCATGTGATCCACCTGAGATAATGAGCTCTCTACCATTTTTTTATTGACTGTTAGGCTGGATGCACCACAGTATTGTTTTGGTTTAGTGGAAGAAATTATGTATACAGTATTACTTCATGATAGAAGCCAGAAAAGAGTCATTAGCTTAATGAAGAGGAGAAGGTGAAAACTAGATGATGTGCAATTATGAACTATGGCTGATGACATGTTCGACTTAAATGTGTTTCCAAGTATGATGGCAAAATATGATCCATATAATTGAGGCCACAGTGAGATAAAAGCTTGGTTGTAGCATATTTGATTTCACTCTTTTGTCTCTCTTCTGCCTCTGAGAATGTGTTGCCAAACATGATAGAGAAATATCAAAAGTATAAATTGATGCCACATAGTGAGATACAACTATAAGCTCGGTTGTAGTATAGGATTTTACTGTTAAGTCTATTTTGACATCTGACACATTCTCTGATGAGGATGTTTTATTTATTGTTAATGATCTGGTTTCTTTTTTATGCATTGCAGATATCCGAAGTTGTAAACAGCATGAAGGATTTAATTGATTACAGCCGAGAAACTAGTACAGGACCTATGGGTAAGACCTGTGATACCCTTCTGATTTCTTAAACCTCATTCTACCAAGTGTGGTGGTAGCATTTTTTAAGACGAGTAATTTAACTGAGAAATATATCTAAAAAAACTATTTTTTCCCTACCTGCTTGATTACAATAGCCTGAGATTGATGACTACCTTGTGACATTTATGCGCTCAAAGTTCTGATTTCTCTGTGCTTTTATACAAGTTCCTCCCTTCACTTTATAAGACTATTGTTGACTTAATGTAGATTATTGATGTCATTCAGATACTTTGGGTTGTGCTTTAAGTGGGCACTGTCATGTATATGATCAGATGATCCTTGCTGGACTTGCTATGTTAGTTGCACTGAGACCAGTATTACTTCTGGAATTAAAAATTAGGTTAGGAAGGAAAAAAGAACTCTGCAGGCATTTAAACCGTAGTAGTTGGTAATGCTGAGGCAGATATCTTAATAAGCTTGCTTATGTTCCTTGATGGAGGTTTAGATGCTAATGTTCGTTTTAACATGATTGGTCGATGTTTTGATTTTCAGAGAGCTTGGCCAAATTTCCTAGGAGGACAAGTGCGTCAACTGGAATTCATGGTCAATCTCAGCATACCGAGGATCAGATTCATCATCAACAAACTATAGGTCAGAGTTTGAACAATGATGCTTCGGGTCCGACTGCTACTGTCCAACTTCCTACTAGCAATGGGATGACAAATGTGAATAATGCTCACAATTCAGCTCCGCCAACTCCCTCTGGCAGTTCCATTGCTGGGCTTCTGCATCAGAACTCGATGAATTCCAGACAACAAAACCCAATGAGCAGTGCTAACAGTCCTTACGGAGGAAATGGTGTTCAAATGCCGTCCCCTAGTTCTTCAAGTACTATTCCACAGCCACAATCGAATCCTTCTCCATTTCGGTCTCCAACACCGTCAACATCCAACAATCCTCCACAAAATTCTCACGGGGGCTTATCAAGTGTAGGAGCACACATGAATTCTGCTAATTCCCCTGGTATCTTAATGCAGCAGCCTGCTCTATCCAGTGATGCAGATGCAAATGATTCACAGAGTTCTGTCCATAAAATCATACATGAGATGATGATGACATCTCAACTTGGTGGTGGTATGATGGGTGTCAATAACTTGGGGAATGATATGAAAAATGTTAATGGGATGATGCCTACTAGCAATAACATGGGTGTCAATGGTAATAACAGCATAATTGGAAATGGAGTCACAAACGGCAACAGTGGTGTCGGAGGAGGTTCAGGATATGGCAGCATGGCAAATGGACTTAGTCAGGCTGCCATGGTTAATGGAATTCGAGCTGCTTTGGGCAACAACTCAGTGGCAATGAATGGAAGAGTGGGCATGGCAATGAATAGGGAACAGAGTATGAATCAATCGCAGGATTTGGGGAACCAATTACTCAATGGGCTTGGAGCTGTCAATGGCTTTAACAACCTTCAGTTTGATTGGAAAGGATCTCCATGAATGTTGATTATGGTAACTCATCTGATTCCAAGTGCTACTGCATCTGCAACTGCTTATTTGGTGAAGCGAAGCTATCCAGAGTTTTCCTTTCACCCCAGGGCTTGAAAACATGTGAAATATAGATGGCCACGTTCCTACGCAGGGGAGTGCATAGATGCTGGAGAAGTAGGAAAGAAATAGCATAGTGGTTTGGTGATTGAAGTTTTAAATGGTAATGGTGATATGGTGATGGCGATGCTAGTTACATATTCCTCTAACTTGATTTTGGCAATTTCAGGTGCGTAATGTGCCCTAACAGCCTTGAAAGGGGAAAAAAAAAAAGGAAGGAGAGACTTGAATGAATGAGCTCTAAGCAAATTCACCTTCCTGTTTAACCCTGGCCAAGACACTTGTAAACTATATGATCATATATATATGCTGAGTCTAGGCCTTGTCTCTTTGGTTTGGTCCCTTCCTGGCGAATGTGAGTGTATATAGTCTTGTCGATTTGTCTGCGACCAATTTTAATGTAGATTTTTCATGGGAGCTCTTGTCATGCCCCTGGATTTCCCTTCTTCGTTTTTTGGCATTATTTTTACATCAGACTTGTATGTATTCAGTTGAGTTGTCATCGTTGTCCTGAATGCTTTCCCGTGGTCCATGTGATTGCATGCTCACGCAATTTCTGGTGGTCTTACGTCAATATGAATTCTACCGTGGTGTTTGAGCTAATGGAGTAGGGTGTGATCTTGTGGACAATTTTAGGTTTCATTAGCTGCAGAAGTATAGCGTGAGATTGTTGATTTATTAGATCTTATATGAGGTTTGATTGATAAAATGAATGTTGCACCGTGAGATTGTATATTAACTAAAAATATAATGAAAATAAGGCTCAAGTAAAAATAACAATGAAAATTCTGTAGAATGAGGTATAAAAAATCAAAAGAAGGCTATCACAAATCTTGCCGTAGGTCATGTACCAGTTTCTCGGCTGTAATCAATTGAATCCTACATGCCGTCCACAACTTCGGATATCTGCAAGGCATAAAAGAAATAATAAAAAAATAATAATCTCTCTCTAGCTCTGGGGCGAAAAAAGAAGAAAAAAGGCGCAGCCTTTTTTCCATCCTTTGGAGGCCGATTTCTTCAAATTTCATTCACTTTTCACCGATGAATTATGGTTTAACGGATTCTCCTCTTGAATCTGCACAAAATCATATGCAATTTGTGGCGAGTTTTGATCTTAATCGGCCTTGGAGTAGGGTTTGAATACAGAAAGGGAGAGTTCTTGGTGGATCTTGTTCGTGATTTGGGTTTGGATCTTGGATATGGATTCGGATCAGGAGTTGAGCAAGAGATCGGATTGGTTTCTTGCTTTGAATCCTTGTCCGAGTTGGAGATTTGGTTGAAAAATCCAATCTTTTTTGGGTTTTGGTTTGGATCTGGTTGCGCAAAGGGGTTTAAAAGGGTTTGATTAAAATTTTCAGCACACTTTTTAATCAAATTCCTATCTCCTTCATCGGATTTGCATCAAGGGTTTGGAGGATTTGCATCGGACATCAAGAAGAACTCAAGGATTTGCGATCGGATAGCCACGGTTTCCAGGTTTTTCGATTCAATTCCTTGCGGTTTAATTGTTTTTCGGTTTGGTGCATTGTTTTGTTGATTCCGTTTTGTGTGTTGGAGGATTTCGGTTTTGAATTCAAGCATTGTATTAATTTGTTTCGTAGTTTTTGGTGAATTCCAATCGGTTTGGGCTAATTCCGATCGGATTTGTGCTAGTTTGTTGAAGTTCGGTTAGTTTTTTGTTGTTTATTTGAATTCCGATCGGTTTGGGTTAATTTCGATCGGATTGGTGTTTATTTGTGTGGTTGGTTGTCCGATTTGCTTTGGAACAATTTGCTCATCGGAATCCATACTTTGTGGTTTGTTCTTGCTCTATCACAATGGTGATTAATGGGGAGTCTTCAACGGGTGGTAAGAACAACAATAATCCTCGGAAGCAAGGCACGGCCGAGGGTGGTAGTAACAAGAGGCAAAATCAGCAAGTGCATCCAAGAGAATGGAATGATCCGAAACCTGAGAGAAGGAGGCTATCGAACGATCCAGACATTCTCATGAACAAGTCGACTATTGAAATTGTTGCAAACAATGGAGATAGTGTCGACTTTGTTCTCACTGAGGATGAGATACACAAAGATTTACACAAACCCTTCTTTGGATTCTTGGGTGTGTTTCCGGGTTTCTTCCCTGGAATGTATGCTATTCGATCTCTTTTGGTGGCTAAGTGGAAGGTTGCGTGCACTGTTCAGAGCAAGCAGAATGGCTATGTCATGTTCAGGTTTAACTGTGCTGAAGATAGAGATTTGGTGATGAATGGTCCAGACCATTATCTCCATGGAAAGAAACTGTTCATGTTGTTAGTGGATGAATCTGGGCAGTATGATGCGAGCATCCAGGCTATTAAACTAGTTTGGATACGGATGGAACACTTACCAAAGACTTATTGGCACAAGAAGGCATTGGAGAAAATTGCCTCTTCACTAGGAGATCCAATCCTCATGGATAATGGTACTCTCGAGTTGAGGGGCTACTATGCACGTCTCTTGGTATGGATTGATACATCCAAAAAGCTCAAGGAAGAGGTGAGCTTTCGTGTTCCAACTGGTGAGGTCGTTGTGCAAAAAATCATCTATGATTATTGTAGACCTTGGTGTACGAATTGTGGTGAAAACAATCATCTCATTGAAGTGTGTGATGACTACTGGAAAGCCAAGGAGATAGAGCAAAAAAATCCTACGGAACTGGTAGGTAACAAAGATATTAAGGTGAAGGGAAAGAAAAACTGGAGATTTCGATATAATGACCAAGTTTGGGTTAGGAAGATGCAAGCTGAAAATCTTGGAGATACACTAGATTCAAATTCGGTTGGAGGGGGAGAACATGTGATCATTGAGAATGCCTCTTCGGACAATGAGGGGGTTGAGAGGCGAAGGAAGGGTAAGGGAAAATTGGTTGAAGGCATAGTCAAAAGCATTGAGAAAGTTGGAAGTGCTAAAAAAGGACCGGACATAACTATCGGTGTAATGCAGGATGAGGTTAATCAGGCAGTTGTTGCGCTGCCCGCAGTACCAGCGCCCAAAGCTGCAAGCACTGGCGCTGAAAACCTCGCCGTAGGCACCAGGTCTCCCCAGGCAGCGCACGGCAGGAGCGCCGAGCGCTCGAAATCCAGCGTCTATGTCGCTAGACAAGCATATCCAGTGCCCAAAGAATCCGTTGGGCAGCAACAAGAGTTCGGAGACGATGACAATCCGAATGAGGGTGCTGGAATTTTGCCTAAACAAATGACCCATCCGGAGGCTCGAGGCTCAAAAATTCCCAGGTTACATAGGAGCAAGAGCAAGAGTAGACCTCCCCCTACCCCAGAGGCTTTGACTAGGTCTCGGAGTAAGAGCAGGACAAGAACAAATGAGCAAGGGAAGGGTATCCAGAAAACCTTCCAACGCATGCTATCGGCTTCAAGGAGCAACTCGGGTAGTTCTGGTACTCAAAATTCTGATGGCGGCGGTCCGAAGCCAAAAGGGACCTCGGTTTCCCAATGAATGCCGCATCTATGAATGTCAGGGGTCTATCGGCCCCTGTAAGGAGGAGATGGGTTAAAAATATCATCTCCACTAATAGAGTTGGATTGTGTGGTTTGTTGGAGACGAAAATGGAGGATAAAGTATTGAAAATTTTCTTAAAGAGTTTTAAGGGATGGAAGTTTACGCATAATTTTGAGCTGTGGCAGAACTCGAGAATACTCATTATTTGGGATCCGAAAGGCTTCTCAGTGGATGTTCTTGGGAAATCTCCACAATGTATTCACCTCAAGGTTCGTAATCTTTCTTCTGGCATTGAGTTTTTCTGTTCGTATGTGTATGGGCATAGTGAGGGACGTTTGGCACGTTTACCACTATGGGAGGAATTGAAGTCGTTTGGTGCTAATCTGAATTCTCCTTGGATGGTTCTTGGTGACTTTAATGCTATTCTTAGTGTTGATGATCATTATGGAGCTATTGTTCCTAGCTTGTATCCAATGAAGGAGTTTCGGATGTTTGTGTAAAGTGTGGACTAAGGGATGCGCCTGCTTTAGGTGAGCACTTAACCTGGCATAATGCGGATTGGAAAATTTGGAGGAAGCTGGATAGGGTGCTCTTGAACCATGGATGGGATGATGCTGCTTGTCGTACAACCTTTCTACCAATTTCGGCTCAATCAGACCACTCTCCCATGGTGGTGGATATGTCGCAAGAGATTGTTGGAAAGGGTAGGCCTTTTCGTTTTCAGAATATGTGGTTAGGTATCCGAATTGTGGGCAAATAGTAGAGGATTATTGGAGTCCGTCGGTTGAGGGGACTAAGCAATTTTCGGTGACCAGGAAATTATTTCGGATGAAAAACCCATTAAGGGAATTGGGTAAGCTTGATTTTAACCATATTTCTGAAAAGGCCAAGCGCGCGGATGCGGAGTACAACAAGGCTTTTGATGAATTTGACGCTAAGGTTCCTTCGGATCATGATGTTGCGGCATTGCGAAACTTGAAGAAGCAAGCTATGTTGTATTATCTGGCGGAATCTTCTTTTCTTGCTCAAAAGGGAAGGATAAATCATATTACTCAGGCGGATAAGGGATCAAAGTACTTTCACACTATGGTCTCTGAAAGAAAAGGAGGGGGTATCCCATCAATTACTGATAGTGAAAACCGGATTGTAACTTCTAATAGTCGCAAGGGTGAACTATTTGCAGATTTTTACAAGGGATTATTTGGCACAAGAAGAGATAGAGTCACTACTGACCCGAATGTTCTTGGTGCGGGCAACAAGCTCACGGACATGGATAGGGCCTATCTAAATCAGGAAGTGGAGGGTATTGAAGTTAAGCAGGCGCTATTTGCAATGGCGGATGATAAGTCTCCGGGCCCCGATGGTTATATGGCCAGATTCTTTAAGAAACAGTGGAACACCGTGGGTGAGGAAGTGACAGATGCGGTACTGGAATTCTTTCAGACAGGTGATATTTTGGCTCAGCTTAATCACACTTCGGTGGCATTGATACCGAAGAAGCCAGATAATCTAAAAGTGGGTGACTTTAGACCAATATCGTGCTGTAATGTGGTCTATAAAGTTATCACAAAAATTATAGCGAACAGGCTTGAAGGTATTTTGCCAGGGATCATTGACCCTTGTCAGGGTGTATTTGTGAAGGGCAGGAATATTTCGGACAATTTAATGTTGGCGCAGGAGTTTGTACGGGGTTATGGAAGGGTTCGTAATTCTCCTAGGTGCATGATTATGGTAGATTTACAGAAAGCTTTTAATACAGTCTCTTGGGATTTCCTGGAAGAAGTTTTACTCGGACTGGGATTTCTGGAAAGGCTGACTGATAGAATCATGACGCGTGTCCGCACTTCTTCATTCTCGATAGCAGTTAACGGTAAACTGTGTGATCACTTTCAGGGACAAAGGGGTATTCGTCAGGGAGATCCATTGTCGCCTCACCTGTTTGTGATTTGCATGGAGTATTTCTCGAGATTGTTGAAAAGGAAAACGGCCTCTAGACACTTCACTTTTCATCCAAGATGTGAGACTCTACGGATCACGCATTTGGCTTTTGCGGATGACCTCATTCTCTTCTCTAAGGCTAACACGAGTTCAGTACAAATACTCATGGCTGCCTTGAACAAGTTTGAGCGCACTTCGGGTTTAGGAATTAATGCGGCAAAGTCAAAGTTTTTTGGAGTTGGCATAAAGGAGAATATGAGCTTCACAGGCATCCCTTGGGCGACATTCCCTGTCCGGTATCTAGGCGTGCCACTTGATTCCAGTAAGTTGAAGGTGACACAATTTGGTACTCTACTAGGGAAGGTAGATTCGGAAATAGCAAAATGGAAGGGTCATACTCTTTCATATGCGGGCAAATTGGAGCTTGTGAGATCAATTGTGGGAGGTATTGCGGGATTCTGGATTCAGAATTTTATCATACAATCTACAGTTATGGATGCTCTGGAACAGAAGTGCAAATGATTCCTGTAGGGAGGTAAGCATAAGGCAAAGGTTGCGTGGAAGAAACTCTGTGCACCTAAGTCTTTTGGAGGCCTCGGTTTGAGAGACTTCAGCACGTGGAACCGTTCCTCAATGCCTAAAAGGATATGGGATATTCATATGAAGAAGGATAGCCTATGGGTCAAATGGATTCACTCGTTTTACCTTCAGGGCCAAGACTTTTGGAGCCTAAATCCGAGAATTGCGAATGGTAGATTGGGAGAGAGATTTTCGAGCTACTTTGGTGACCTTTGTAAGCTCAGGGATGATCTATGCGCAATGTTTAACGGTGATATGCAAGAGGTAATTTCCCATCTTGGAGTATGGTCTGGTTCGGGAAAATTTACTAGTACGGCTTATCTCTATATGCATCGCCATAAATATCCGGGTGCTTACGAGGTTGGCCGATCAAGTGAGAAAGTCTTCAATAGCATTTGGCGTGGTTTTCTTCCACCAAAGTTCTCATTTATCGCTTGGTTGGTGGCTATTCAGAGACTACATACCAAGGATAAGCATCGATTGGAGGAAGGGGATAGCATGGAGAAGGTATGTTCTTTATGCCATCTTGAAGAAGAGACGAACGAACATTTGTTTTCCAAGTGTGAGTTTTCTGAGGTTGTATGGGGGCGTATTCGGACTTGGATTGGGTTAAGGAGAAGAACTAGCTCAATTCCAAGTTCCATGACTTGGGTTAGGAGGCAAATAAAGGGTTCAAAAATGCGAAAGAAGTTTGGTATTTTAGCCTTAATCACCACTGTCTATCGCCTTTGGAGGGAAAGGAACAGTGTGGTCATGAATGGTGCTCAACCAAGTGCTGATAGAGTTGTAAAAATCATCATGAAGGATTGCTACATGGTGATGAATAGGCTATTTCCGGATTAGCACTTGTTTTAGATGGAGTGGCTGTGGGAAGGTTGAGGGTGCTGGTTGTTTCGCACTGGGTGCTTTCTGTTTCGGGTACTAGTGCTGGCTGCTTGGCGCTATGGTTCGTGGCATCAGGCCCTCATGCAGACAGAGGTTAATTGGTGACTGGTTGCTGGAAATAGGCATCACGGTTAGGTGCTGCTTGGTGCGGGAAGCTGGACTTTGCAGCCCGATTGATTCATTTTTCAGCGCCAAGGGGGAGTTGTTTTCAGCCCGATGGAGTCCAGAATTGTCTACGGTTTTTCTCGGATTTCTCCTAGCAATTGCAGCTCGGTTTTAGGTGCTGCTTGGTGCGGGAAGCTGGACTTTGCAGCCCGACTGATGCATTTTTCAGCGCCAAGGGGGAGTTTTTTTTAGCCCGATGGAGTCCAGAATTGTCTATGGTTTTTCTCGGATTTCTCCTGGCAATTGCAGCTCAGTTTTCTGGAGGAGGCAATGGGTTTTAGAGTATGGATTCACACTCCGATGCTCTTTCTCCTAAGCCTAGTTTTGACTTATGAATTAATGGTTATCTATGCGCTTTATGCTCGCGCTACACTTTGTGTTAAACTGGCATACAGCTGTCCATTTGCTCAAAATGGAGTGGGCGATTACATAATCGCCACGCTTGATGCACACAGTACAAGTGTATCCATTCTCACATTTTTAGGAGGTTGATTCGAATGGGATTTACAAAGGTTGGAGGCACGGCCTCGTTAAGCTTTGCCCACCGAATTACTCTCGGTGCCAATAAGAGAATGCTTGAAGGCCAATAACATTCCTCTATCTCCATCTTAGGAATGTACATAGTAGAAGCAGATCTTCACATGTGCCAATATGGTGCAAACTTGATCATCGGCTTCATTCTTAGGAGACATCCAAGACCCGAGACATCCAAGTCCCTCGGCTGCATTAGGATATTCAAATCATTCGACATTGGATTTTAGTAATTCCATCAGCATTCCGGCAGAGATATCAAGTCAAGACCCGAGTCTCAACCCTCGGCTGCATTAAGGAATTTGATTGGAGATGGCCCCATTTGTTAGGGGTAGAAGCGGTTTCTTTGTGTATGGGTAGTGAGTTTGTTCTCACCCCATTTTTGAGTGTTATTTAGCCTGTGTTTTTCCAGGTTGTTTTGTGCTCCCTTTGCTCGATTATCTTGCTTAGGGTTGGTAGTTATTTTACTTAGATTAAAAGGAGGGGGGGGGGGGGGGGGGGAATGGGGGAGTGTTATCCTTTGGATTTGCATTCTTCCATTCCCCCCTACCTCATTTGTGGATTTTCTCCTTAGGTTTACCTAAGGTTGGATTCTTTTGTATTTGGTGGGGTCCTCTTTAGGCCCTTCTGCAGGTTCCACCGTCTATACTATTTACCTATTTACGTGCAAGCCATAAAAGAGGAACCAGATAATTAGCTAATAGAATATTACCATCGCAAAGGTGTCGGATGTCAAAGCAAAATGTCAAATCCTCCCCTTTGTTCAACTAATTTGGGACTTCAAATGTCAAAATATTTTAAAAGGTGATATATGTGGTGCAAATTAGATTGTAAATAAAATAAAATAAAATAAAATAAGCGATTAAGAGTATCTTAAAAAGTTCCACACATGAAAAATGTCAAAATTAAATGAACATCTTGAAAAGAAAAGTGTGCCAAAATTAATTGAATGGAGGAAGTACTAATCTACTATATTAAGATAGATTATATCACACTAAAATTGCAAAATATAAAGTTAAAATAATAATTAGTTACTCCCTCCGTCTCAGTCTATTCTACACAGAATTTATTTTTTGGTAAACAATATAAAACTTTGACCACATATTTGAATAGGTTTGTAAACAATAATTTTATCATATAGAATATGGTTAGATTCATAGTAATATGTAGTTTTTAAATATCAAATTTTTGTGTGTCATTATTGTCAGTAGCTACACATGTTTACAGTTAAACATATTTATTAGGGATCATGAAAAAATTCTGTACAGAATATGATGAAAATTTTCACAAATTTTTATTTTTGACCGACTAACTCTTGAGACAGGGGCTTTTTGTAGGGCATTTATCGAAGGAGACCTTCGTTACGGAAGAGAGTTTGTTTACGGCTCTCTTTTGAGGTGGTGTTTGGTTCTCTTAGCTTGTTATTTATCCTAAGCCTTCGAAGCTTGAAGGGGACAGTGTAAAACGTAGAGACGTTAGACACGCGTGAGGCTTCATCACTATAGTACATTTTTCGACAATGGCTTTGCCATCACCGAATTCCCATCAATGCAGTGAACTTCCCCGTACCCCCTCCGGGACTCCTTTTGAAGGAGACCGTTCCTAAGTGTACCTTAGGGAGGAAGAGGAGGTGCAATCTAGGGGGAGACTGGAGAGGGTTTCTCCGGAGACTTCAATTACTGAAGGTCACATAGCCAATTCCGGTGATGAGGATGAAGTTCATGGTTCCAGCATGCCACCGGTAAGGGAAGAACCATGTGCTGGGGCTTCCCAGAATATTAACAAAAAGGAAGGCAAGCGTCCGATAGAGGGATCCTCAAATCCCTTATGGGTAGATAAGCTTTGAGGATGGGAGAATGAGCTTCCTTCAACTACTGTTTGGAGGCAAAAATCCTGACACGAGGGATTATGAGAAGAAGGAGAAGAAAAGGGCCGAAGGCCAATCTTGAAGGCTTTCCAACGACCTGGGGCCCTGATAGAATGATTTACCGTAATGAATTGTATTATTGATATCTGAATATATAGAGAGTACAATAGAGGTGTAATAAGGAAAGAAATCTAATCATAATAAATCATAATCTAATTAGGAGTCTGATTTATTCTAACACCCCCCTCAAGCGAAGCGTCGAATGCTCGCTAACACATAGCTTGGATTTGAAGAACTTGAATAGCGGACGAGAGAGCCCCTTGGTGAAAATGTCTGCAATCTGAAGAGAAGTCGGAACATGAGCAACGCGCAGCTTTCCGAATGTCACCAACTCACGAACAAAATGGTAGTCGATGTCGATGTGCTTCGCCCACTTGTGTGCCACCGGATTATGAGCCAAGAAGATAACACTACTATTGTCGCATAACAACAGTGGAGAACCAAAAAGTGGAACCCGAAGATCACGAAGCAAATGAGTGAGCCATACCACTTCTGAGGCAGTGTTAGCGAGAGCACGGTATTCAGACTCAGTGTTAGAGCGAGAAACAGTGGACTGTTTCTTGGCACTCCAAGAAACTAGATTCCTACCAAGAAAAACCACATAACCATAAGTGGACCGACGAGTCTCTAGATAGCGAGCCCAATAAGCATCAGAGTACCCTAACACATCAAGAGTACTAGCAGAACAAAACCTGAGACCAAAATGAAGAGTGCCACGAACATACCGCAAAATCCGAGTCACATCAGCAAAATGGTCATCTCTGGGATCCTGAAGATACTGACTCAGCGTGTTGATCGAGAATGCCAAATCCGGGTGAGAGATAGTGAGATACTGAAGAGCACCAACAAGAGAACGATAAAGTGTAGGATCCCGGAATGGAGGACTGGTAAAGCTGTGAAGCTGAGAACCAGCGACAAATGGAGTAGAAACAGGTGCCGCGTCAAACATACCTGCATGATTCAAAATATCACAAGCATACTTTGCTTGGCCAAGCAGTAACCCTGAGGAGGTAGGCAAAACTTCAAGACCAAGAAAGTAATGAAGATCACCAAGATCCTTGATCGCAAACTCTCTGTGTGTCCGATCAATGAACTGGGGAAGAAGAGTCGAGTCATTGCCTGTAAGAATGATATTGTCCACATACACAAGTAAGTACAGTAACGATGACCCTCTTGAAAGGACAAATAAAGAAGTATCAGCTGAGCTGCACTCAAAACCAAGCTGTGTCAGATAACTGCTGAAACGCTAGAACCAAGCCCGAGGAGGCTGCTTAAGACCATGAATGGCCTTTCGTAAGCGACAAACATAGTCTGGATGGACAGAATCTTGATAACCAATGAGCTGCTTTATGTAGACTGGAACATCAAGAACACCATTAAGGAAAGCGTTATTAACATCCAATTGATGAAGTGGCCAAGAACGCATGGTGGCTATGGCGAGAACCGTCCTAACAGTGGAGGCTTTGACCACGGGACTGAAAGTGTGGTCAAAATCAAAATCCAGAATCTGCGAGAAACCCTGCACCACAAGTCTAGCTTTGTGATGCTCAATAGTTCCATCTGGTCGATACTTGAGCCTATAGACCCATTTGGAGCCAACAATATTGACATTCGAAGGTCGAGGCACCAAATCCCAAGTGTGCTGACCACGAAGAGCAGCCATCTCATCATCCATGGCTGAAACCCAGGCTGGATCCTGAAGGGCAGAGCGATAATCAGTGGGCTCTGTCTGAGAGAAGAGCGCGGCAGTGAGACCATGAGTAATAATATCCGAATAATCCCGGCGCTGAATGGCACCAGTAGAAGATCAAGTGGCCATCCGATGGGTAAAAAGCTAGGGCAACGAAGCTGGAGGAGTCGAACCAGCTGACGACGCCATTGAAGATCGAGCTGCGCTGGCCGGAGAGTGGCCGTTGGAATTCTCCGGAGAAAGAAAGGCCAATACTGGCTGAGATGTGGGGTCTGGTGGCTGAGACGGTGGCTGAGGAGTGATGGCCGGCGGCTGAGGTGTGGTGGCCATTGGCCAAGGAGCTAGATCCGGGTCGGCTATCCAGATGGAAGATGGTGGTGAAGGAGGGGTGGCTGGAACGGGCACAGGTGTGGTGGGCCCAATCGATGAAGTAACAGCTCCATTAAAAAATGATGAAATCTCCAGATCTGAAATAGAGTGACCGCCCGCGAAAGATGGGACATAAGTGAATAAGATTTCATCAAAGCGAACGTGGTGAGAAACATAGATACGCCTAGTAGTGGGGTCGAGACACTGGAAGCCCTTGTAACGAGGGCTGTAGCCAATAAAAACACATGGAATGGATCGCGGTGCAAACTTATCAGTAGCAGTGGCACGCAAACATGGAAAAACACGGTAGCCAAATGGGTGAAAGAGGGTATACTCAGGCACATGACCAAAAACAACCTCAAAAGGTGATTTTCCACCAAGAACTGAACTTGGCAGACGGTTAATGATGTAAACCGCAGAGGAGAAAGCTTCCACCCAATAACATTGTGGCACAGAAGAGTGAAAAAGTATGGCAAGACCCATCTCTGTGATGTGACGATGCTTTCGCTCAGCTCGGCCATTCTGAGAAGGTGTATAGGGTGATGACATCTGATGATGAATGCCACATGATATGAAGTGAGCTTGAAGTCGATGATTAGTAAACTTTGTGCCACCATCGGTCTGAAATTTTTTAACCCTAGTAGAAAACTGGGTCTCAACGAATTTATGAAATTGGATAAATGTGTCATAGAAGTCCGACTTATACCGCATCGGGAAAAACCATGGGAATCGCAAAAAATATCGATGAAAATGGCATAATAAGAAAAACCACCTGCCGATAAAACAGGGGCTGGTCCCCACAAATCACAATACACCTTATCCAACAAACCAATAGCGAGCTTCTCACTAGTGGAAAAAGGTAAACGGTTACTCTTGGCCATCTAACAAGGAGAGCAATTAACAGATGCCGGCATAGCGGAAGTGATAGTAATATGGCCACGTCGACTTAACAACTGAACAGTATCATGAGACACATGACCGAGGTGAGAGTGCCACTGCTCAAAAGAAGCCTGGAGCTTTCCAGAACGTAATTCGCCTAAAAAGATAGAATCACCAGTCTCAAGAAAATAAAGACCTGAACTATGATGGCCTTGACCAATTATCTTCCCTGTATGCTTGTGCTCAATGGAAAATGCGTTGGCATCAAATATAACACAGACAGGTAAATCAGGAGTAAGCTTACTAATGGACAATAAACGTCTAGTAATCTTAGGGACCACAAGGATATCATTAACAGAAAAACCAGAGAAATGACATTTGCCGATGTGAGAAATAGATAATGATTCACCATTTCCAACAAGAATAGAATTAGAACCACGATAACATTGTACCTTATCAAGGTGACTAGTGCGAGCAGTGATATGAGATGTAGCACCTGAATCAACGATCCACTGATTCGACGAAGAATGACGGTTTGGACTATTCAAACCGGCCTGAAACAATGCCTTGTCCGCAATCCAATTAATGGAGCAATATTCCCGAGATGTAGGGCCCAAATAAACCATAAGAAAAGACCAAAATTTGCACAGAAATTGACCGGGTGCTGACGAAAATTTGAGAAACTCGTGAGAAAGCACCTCTACTTGCGATAAACAGCTTCAACTCGTGAGAAACAGCTTTAACTCGCGATAAATTGGATGACGTGATAAATGGGAAAGATCAACTCACGATCAACTAGCGCGTGACCTTCACGCGCTAGAGAAAAATCGAAAACCTGCCACCGTTCATTGTTCCGCAACCCCACGAGAAATTGAAAATATCACGATATAATGATCAGATCGCGAGAAGAAGAGATGGCTGGTTGTTTCGTGCGTGCAGGGACGTGCCTTCAATGGATGCCGCGTGATCTTCACGCACTCTTCTATGAGCCTGTGCGTGTTAGACACGCCCCGTCTTCTTCTTCGATGGAAACCCTTTGCGTTGACTTCTCTTCACCGGAGTTGTACGGATCGACGAAGCTTACTGCTGGAGAAAGACGGAAGCTTACTACTGGAGAAAGAAGGAAACTCGCCGCTGGAGATGGGTTCCGCCACCGTTAGAGAGAAGGGTTCCGCCGCTGTAGGGAAAGGTGGGAGAAGAGCTTCGCCGCTCGCTGTGAAGAATGGCTTTGCTGGAAACAATTGCCGGGAAAATAAATAAATTTACGATTAATGATTTAGGATCAGAACTTGCTCTGATACCATGATAGAATGATTTGCCATAATGAATTGTATTATTGATATATGAATATATAGAGAGTACAATATAGGTATAATAAGGAAATAACTCTAATCATAATAAATCATAATCTAATTAGGAGTCTGATTTATTCTAACAGACCCTTGAAGGGAAAAACCAAGAGGGTCCATGGGACCCCTCACTAGGGGTCCTTATCGAGGGGGACTGACCATCAGATTTGTCTGAAGGTGTTTGTCCATTTAGCTAGGATTTAATTCATTTTTCTATTCACTTTATACTATCTTTGGTTTTTCCTGCCTGATTCTGATTTATTTTGTTCTTTCGACCTGCAGTGGGCTTGCTCAATAGGTTGAAGGAGGACGACAAGACTTGCCAGACCCCCGGGGAGCCTCTCTCGACGGGATTGACCCAAGGGGCATTCCAGGTCCAACCTCATCCTAATCTCAAGGCTGGACAGAGCCTTAAGACGGGTCGAGAAAGTTCGGGTCGGCCTGACCCTTCGTCTAAGAAGACAAAAACCACGGAGGCTAACCCATTTTATGTTTGGCCTCATCCGAGTTTGCCGCTTCCCCCAAGCAGTGATCACACTCCGTTTACATTTCTTTCGAGCTCCATTCAAAGGGAGCTAGTTACGTTTCCCATCATAAGTTTTCTAACTTCTTAGTGTTTTTTTAAACTTGTGCACAATGTCACTGTCACCTGTTCATCTATTAGGTTACAAATGCTTTCGATGCAGTCGATGGTGCAGTCAACTCCCCAAGCGCCTCCTTGCACGCTTCTCTCAACATCGTGATTGAGGTTCTTCTGGCACAAGCCCGCCAAGTTGGCAGAGAAGAAAACCTTCTTAAGGTCTCGGGGGATGGATTGCGCCAACCTTCGAGCTCAAGTTGAAGAAAACAATGGAGCTTCAAACGGCCAACGAGAAGCTTAAAGCTGAGAAAAGGGTTCTTGTTGTCAAGGCGGATATCTTGTCATCCCAAAAGGAGGTTTTGGAGAGGTCTTGCACTCCTCAAGCCCATCATTCACTGCTCAGGACCTTTGTCTACAAAATGGTTAAGACCGTGGACTTCTAGGATATGTTCTTTGATCTTCTCAATACTACCAAGAGGATAGCTTGTGCCTCGATAGCCATGGAATTAGCCTCACAGCTGCCCCAGAGTATTGCCATGGTTATATGCAACGACATTGAGGTCGAGGGTGTTGAACGTATATTGAAAAAACATGTGAAAATTAAATAACGAAATTACACGAGCAATTTAACATAATTAACAATAATTAAATAGTATTAATTATTCACGTACAATTAGTAAGCATGTTTCAAGCAATCACATATTGATGGAGTCACGAGTACACTCGCTGTTCTTGAAACGAATGAGTCCTGTCGTGGACATTGTTCCCTAGGATAAAACCATCGAAGGTAATTTTAACAAGTAAATTACCTCAGAGTCACACAAAGCCCGAAGGACTATCACCGACAAAGACAGAGAAAGAAGATAAGACTTAAGTTTAGAAGTCGGGAGGAACTTGAGAATGGTGCGAGGTTTCTGTCTGACATAGAGACTCTATTTATAGATGTCTAAGAAACCCTATGGAAAGATACGTGGAAGATCTGATTCCTGTAATCAGAGAAAATGTTCTCTAACCACCAAATATTTTACAAATATTTGAATAGATTCTGGAAAGATAAGAATATCATATTCCTTATCATGATTAACCGCATATCAAATCTCAGATATTCCACACGTGATTCTTAGAATATTTGTTATGCGGTTTGGGATTTCTAGAGGCTTCCACACGATCCAAATGCATTTTAGACACTCAAAAAATTACAGAAAACTTAGTACGTACGAATGAATATCCGCCTAAGTTTCCATTCTCAGAATGACTCTTTGAGCATCCATATCTCATTCACCTTTTATCCGTTTTGAGAGTTTAAATAGTCGATTTTATAGTACTCGCAGAGGAGAATCCAAAACCGACACCCACTGACTCTAATTCAGTTCGAACTCAACTCAAAACGAAGCCCAGAAGTTGATGAAATTCAACTTGTTTTACAATCATTTTCCAACAATCCCCCACATGAATAGATATTGATGTGGAATCAGAACAATCACGCCAGACTTAGAGCTTGACTTGGTGATAGATTCATTTCGATGGCATAGATGCTGCATAGGATAAGTAGGTGTCACCCTTTGAACTTTCCCTTGAGAGAGTACACTTATCCCACTGGTTAGGAAGTAGACGCGATGTCCTTGAACTTCCCCGACCTCTTGTGTGAAAGACAATGCATTTCCCACAGACATCTTTCCTAGCCTTTGCGCTTTCCTCGGTTGTGTCCATTAATCAGGCCATGGCACACCCCCTAGTTCTGTAAAGTTTCTAAGGAACTGCATCCCAACAATTCCCTTCGAAGCTGCCACACTTCTCGCTTACATAGGTGATTCTTAGCGTAAGAGCAGTTCCGTAAAATATGCGCTCTTTCAAGTATCATACACTCGATGCCGTGAATCATTAAAAGCAATTTAACGCTTAACCTCCACTCACTTCACTGTTTCTTCATCATAGGAAATAAGACAGGAGGTATGAACCCCCCACAGTGATCGTGATGGGTCTTTGCAGTTTAGTTGTCCCTTTGAACCTAGATCTTGGGATCTCCAATCACATAGATTGGGTGTCCACGTACGTAACCCATCATTTAATGGACTTCAGTCCCACTCCTCTCGATGATGTTTCAACTACCTCTCGATTCAACCCCTTAGTCAAGGGATCGGCTATGTTTTCCTTAGACCTTACATAGTCAATTGTGATCACTCCAGTTGAGAGAAGTTGTCTTATAGAACTATGTCTCCATCGAATATGATGAGACTTCCCATTATAGAGCATATTCTGAGCCTTTCCAATAGCAGATACACTATCACAATGTATACATATGGCTGGCATAGGCTTCGGCCATCTAGGAATGTCCTCTACGAATTGAAGGAGCCATTCGGCCTCCTCACCCACCTTGTCTAAGGCAACAAACTCGGATTCCATCATGGATCGAGTAATAACCATCCGTTTAGAGGACTTCCACGAGACTGCTCCTCCACCTAGTGTAAATACATACCCACTAGTGGATTTCAGATCCTTATATCGTGTATCCAGTTTGCATCACTGTATCCTTCAACTACAGCAGGATAACTCGAATAATGTAGACCATAATCACGAGTGAAACGTAGATATCTCAATACTTTAGTTATTGCTTTCCAGTGAGTCATACTGGGATTACTCGTGTATCTACTCAACCTACTTACAGTGTAGGCAATGTCTGGTCTGGTACAACTCATCAAGTACATCAGACTCCCAATGACTCTCGAGTACTCCACCTGATTAATAGCCTCCAATTTGTTCTTTCGTAGATGCAAATTTGGATCTATTGGAGTCATCGCCACCACTGAGTCATTCTTGTTGAATTTCTCAAGGATTTTATCTACATAATGAGACTGGGTTAAGGTGATACCATCAGAGCTTCGGATGATCTTTATCCCCAAGATCACATCCGCCAGTCCCATATCCTTCATGTCAAGACGAGAGTTCAATATGTCCTTGGTAGATTTGATCATCTTTTCATTACTACCCATAATGAGCAGGTCATCTACATATAAACATAGGATTACATATCCATTTTCCGTGTTTTTCACGTAGACACACTTATCACACTTATTGATTTTGAAACCATTGGCAAGGATGATATGGTCAAACTTCTCATGCCATTGCTTTGGTGCTTGTTTGAGACCATACAATGATTTCACCAACTTGCAGACTTTTCCTCCTTGACAGGGAGCCATAAACCCCTCAGGTTGCTCCATGTAGATTTCTTCCTCTAAATCTCCATTCAAGAAGGCAGTCTTCACATCCATTTGATGAACCTCAAGCTTATGCAACGCGGCGATAACAAGTATCATTCTAATGAAGCTTATTCTCGTGACTGGAGAATAAGTATCAAAGTAGTCAAAACCTTCCTTTTGTCTATAACCTTTGATTACAAGTCTGGCTTTATACTTGTCAATCGAGCCATCTACTCTCATCTTCTTCTTGAAGATCCATTTGTAGCCCAGTGGTTTACACCTCAGAGGTAAGTCCACTAGCTCCCAAGTATGATTATGTAGATCGAGTCGATTTCGCTTTTAATCGCTTCTTTCCACATAGGCCCCTCAGACGAATTCACAGCTTCTTTATAACTTTGTGGCTCACTTTCAAGCATAAACGTTAGATAATCAGGACCAAATAATTTTCCGGTCTTAATCCATTTACTTCGTCTAGGTTCATCCACTTCCTCCTCTTGATCCTCGAGATCGTCAGGAATTACTACGCCTTCGTCTAGTGACTCAACGGTCCTCTTCGACGATTCAGGCCTTTCCTTGGCAGGGAACACATCCTCAAAGAAATTTGCATTTCTTGGTTCCATGATCGTGTTCTTGTGAATCTCTGGATGATGAGATTCATGTACAAGGAAGCGATAAGCACTACTCTCATGTGCATATCTTATAAAGATACATTCAACCATTTTAGGTCCAATCCTTAACTTCTTGGGGGGTGGGATTAATACCTTCGCAAGGCACCCCCACATTCGCAAGTACGTAAAGGATGGCTTCGTGCCTTTCCACAACTCATGAGAAGTTTCTTTCTCATGCTTACGGGGTATCTTATTCAAAAGATAATTGGCCGTCAAAATAGCCTCCCCTCACATGCTTCGTGGCAACCCAGAACTTATCAACATCGCATTCATCATCTCTTTAAGAGTGCAATTTTTACGTTCAGCCACACCATTAGATTGAGGCGAGTAGGGGGCAGTGACCTCGTGAATAATGCCATGTTCAGAACAATAGTCCCTAAATGGCTCTACATATTCACCTCTAAGGTCACTTCTAATCACCTTGATCTTCTTATCAAGTTGAGTTTCAACTTCCGTTTTGTAGAGAACAAATTTCTCAATTGCCTCATCTTTGCTTTTCAGCAAGTACACATAACCGTATTTCATACAATCATCCATGAAAGTGATGAAATACTTGTAACCTCCTCTTGTTTGCACGAACTTGAGATCACAGATATCGGTATGTATCAGCTCAAGAGGTTTCGTGTTTCGTTTAACTTGTTTGAAAGACATTCGAGTCATCTTAGCTTCAACACAAGTTTCACACTTATGATTTGCATCAATTTCCATGTTAGGTATGTTCTCCATTTTAATTAATCTTCTTATCGAATCATAATTAACGTGTCCTAGTCTACCATGCCATAAATTGGAAGACTCAATCATGTAAGCAGAAGAAGAAGCATTCATTTCATCTTTTTAGGAGGTACAACCATGGAGTTCAACTTGAACATACCATCTAGCTCATAACCTTTGCCTACAAACATACCTTGCTTTGACAAGACTAACTTATCAGACTCAAACAATAGCTTAAAGACATGCTTGATCAACACAGAACCGGACACAAGGTTCTTGCGAATGTCTGGCACATGCAAAACATTCTTCAACGTCAACTCCTTCCCAGACGTCATCTTCAGCACCACAGTGCCACACCCTTTCACCATAGAAGTTGTAGAGTTGCCCATGTAGATGGTCTCTCCATCTTTAATTGCCTTGAAGTTTGAGAACACTTCCTTGACAGAGCAAATGTGCTTAATAGCACTAGTATCAATTCACCATTCCTTTGGATTGGAGTCCACCATGTTGACTTCAGAAATCACAGCACACAGATCGATGTTATTCACATCTAGTGCAAGATTTTCAACCATGATGGCTTCATTCTTGGCATTCTTTGGCTTCTTACACTCGGAGGACTTGTGGCCAACGGGGTTGCAGTTGTAGCACTTGGCAGTGAACTTCGACTTCTTCGAAACTCCACCCTTAGCTCCCAACTTGGATTCCTTCTCTGCCTTGGCCTTCTTTGACTTGGAGCTCCCACCAACCTCCACGAGATTGGCCTTTGCCACGGGCACATATTCATTCATCCTCTTTTCAGAGATGTGGTTATCCTCCTCAACACGAAGCTTTTGGATCAGATCCCTCATGGTCATCACCTTTCGCTTGTGTTTCAGATAACTCTTGAAGTCCTTCCAACTTGGAGGCAGCTTCTCGATGATGCAATAGACTAGGAGAGTCTCACACATTGTCATCTTCTCGGCTATCAGCTCATTGATCATCATTTGAAGCTCTTGAGCTTGACTGACCACAGACTTGGCATCAACCATCTTGTAGTCGAGGAACTGGCCGACGACCCACTTCTTGGATCCAACTTCCTCACCCCTGTACTCTTGGTCAAGAGTTTCCCACAACACCTTAGAAGGCTCCTTCACCTGATACACATTCAAAATGGCATCGTGAAAGATATTCAAAATGACGTTGTGGCAGACATACTCCTTAGAGTTCCACTCCACCGCAGCATCTTGAACTTCCTTAGCGCTTTTCTCATCCACAACGGGACGATCTTCATGAACGTAACGTTCCAAACCCATAGTGGACAAGTAGAAGAGCATCTTTTGTTGCCACATCTTGAAGTTCATACCATTATTGAACTTCTTGGGTTTCTCAGCATGAGGAACAACCACAAGAGGCATCGTCCCAGTGGTAGTCTTCGTAGCATCATTGCTCAACATGGTTCTCGGAGTCACCAATGTGCACATACAAAAATATTCATCAATAAATATAAGTACACATCAAATATCGTAGTATAATATTTTAAATAATTATACAAAACAAATTGCTCAATATAATTTTTTCTTAAGCAACCAAAATCCAATAAATTTTCAATGTCATAAGACTTTCCAAACTAATTCTCCCGCACAAAATTAAGCATGCTATCGGAAAATCATATTAAAATGCAATTTCTCAAGCATGCATGCAATGTCCGTATGTAGCATGCAATATGCAATGCAATATTGATAAAAAAATTGCACAAATAAGCATATCAAATAAGACGAATTAAGCATGCACACGTAACCACTATCATGGGATATTTTGTTTGAATATTAAAATGGCATACAGTTGCAAGAATTGGCATGCAATATATATATTTTTTTAATTAGAACCATCCGAGGATGGGGGAAATATATTTGGCTCCCCTGACCAAAATAGAGTGGGCCCAATTAGGCGCTAAATGTCGTGATACATCATAGTGAACAAAATGATCCTCCAATTGATGATCCCAGAGCCGAAATTAGCTCCTGAAGCAAAACAGCTCTTGCTTCCAAAAGCGGTGTTTCCACCGTAACAGACTATAACAAAAATTATGTAGATTATGAACAAGACTAGCTAAATCAACAAGTAAGTCGCCATCTCACTAGTACATCGCGAACTGGTCGGAGAAACGAGAAATCGAGACTCCTATTTGTCAACGATGTAATAGCCGAGAGGAGCAGAGCGATTGGACTCCCAAGTAGCAGAGTGATAGAACTCCCGAGTATCAGCCTCAAATGTCAGTTGGGGAGTGAGGTGGAAGAAAAAACCTCCTTTGCATGAGATGTGGCCTCCATAGCAACAGTTTGCTCATAAGATCCTCAATTTCCGTAAGTAAGCAGATCAACTAAAAGAACTGGAACAAATTTGTGCTTCCCTCCTGTGCATTTTGCTGAGATTTGTTAAGTTGTAGCTGAGAAAAATTGCTCCCTCTCCGTTTTGCAAGCTCTGAAAAAAGAAAAGGGAACCAGCAGTACTTGGAAAACATATAGAACAACATATTCCACAGCAAGAACTAACTCTTTTGAGCTAAACAAATAGAGAGTTTTCTAACTAAAGAGGGCTTGGATCCCTACGTGGTTCAATACGAAAAGCCGGAAAACTCATGCAATCAAGTGCTAATAAACCTTTGAGAAATAGAGGAATAGAATAGAGATCTAAAACCCCATGTAGGCAGTTTTCCCTTGCATATTTTGCCAGAAAATCAGTGGCCAAATTTGCTTCTCTCGGTATGTGTTGCAATCTAATGGAGCCTTGTGTTATATTTAAAGCACTGCACATGGAGAAAACTCTCCAAGGGCAGGAGATAGGGTTCTGGATACCCCTAACAGCATATAAACTATCTGATTCAATTACAACATTCTCTAAATCAAGTTCAGAAACTATGTTATATCCACTTTGTATAGCAATTAATTCCGCATGTAAGGGCATGGACAGTGAAAAGTACTGACTAACATTTTAACCACACTTCCATGTCTATCTCTCACAATAGCAGCAGCAGATGAAAAACCTCCAGAGATCCATGAGGCATCTGTGTTGATTTTGTAACCTTTTATAGGTTTATCCCAGTGGACCTTAGAGATAACATTTTTCTGTTTTTGTAATATATGAGGTACAATGTTATCCTGAATCCAAAGTCTATGCTTATCCTTATTACCTATTAGGTTATGTGCTGTAAATATTTGATAAATCAAATCTTTAATTTCGGCAACACAGGCTTCATGTGAGTAAGGTCTGTTGTCAAAGATAAATTTGTTCCTATGGATCCATAGTGTCCAAATTGTAACCAATAGAGCTGCAATGATAATGTTTCCGTGTATACTAGAATCAGCTCTAAATGTTAAGAAAAATTGCACCCTACTTTTTAAGTCCCTAAATTCTGTACATGGTATCCTCAATATCGAATGCACACTATGCCCGAAAGCAGTTGATGAGTTGCAAGAATTGAAAAAATGTTCCCCACTATCACAACTGTTCTTGCAGATAGGACATATTGAAGCAACAGAAAAACCCATTATTTAGATCCCTCCAAAGTAAAATAGACATCTTTCTAGGAATGAAGGGAGACCAAAACTTTTTGAAGTGTTGAATTAGAGGGCCTCTCTGTCTTAGGGCATTATAAGCCGAGCTTACAGTGAATTTTCCATCGACTGTGGGAGTCCAGATCAGTTTGTCTTCATGACTGTATTCCAGCTTTGTTTCCTGCAAAATAAGAATGATGTTGGTAGCTGATGTGTCCATTTTAGATGGTTATTTTAGGCTTTTTAGGATTAGGTTTTGTGCAATTTTGTGCTCTACATGTGGCATTTTGCCTTGAAATCATCTAAGGAGGGATAAAGGCGGCTTTGACATTTTTATCACTTTTTAGATGATTTTGTGTGACAAGGTGATTTGTTTGAAGACTTTGAAGATTTGAAGACTTAGAAGATTTATCTTTGAAGATTTGAAGATTTGAAGACCTTTACATTTGAGCGTTGTGAAGATTGAAGAAGTGAAGAGATGAAGAAAGGAGAGCAAAGCAACGGATGAATGATGATCCAGGGCTCTCAGAATTTTACGAGAAGAATCAGCCCTCAAGAGTGGCACCATTGGATTCCGCTTCTCGAGCACTATAAAATCGACTACAAGAACTCCCGAAACGGATCAACGGTTCACCCGGAGGAAGCAAAACAAAACAGGGCTGGATTTCACTGCTGGTCGCGACTCGCGAGACTCGCGATGGAACTGGTCGCGAGTCGCGACGACAGCGCGAATCCAGCTCTGCAGCAGCGTTTTTCTCCCCTTTTTTCTTCCACTATAAATGCCTCTTCACTCCTTCTTCTACACAGCTTTTGGCCCCTGTTTTGGGCCAAAACCCTAGCTTTTCTCTTCTTGTTTTCTTAGTTTCTATGCCTTTTGTTGTTCTAGAGTAGTTTTTGTTCTTGGGAGCAAGGATTGAAGCTTCCATTTCTATGTAGCAAGGAGCATTTATATCTATCTATTTGGTGTTTTTGCTATTGTGCTTTTATTGTGCTTGAATGTTAATTGTTGATGCCATTGATGTTGTTGAAAGCTTGAATGAAATAGTTGTATGAATTGCTAGCTAGGGTTTGGGGGATTTGGGTTAATTTCCCCCCTTTTCTTGTTAGGAATGTATGAGTATGATTTAGAGCTTTTGATTGTGTTAATGGATTGATAATGTGCTAGATGAATGTGATTGATGTTGAACTCTTCGTCATGTTCGTTTGTGTAGCAAACGAGAGAGTTATATGCTCTTGGATGAATGTGCGTTGCACGTTCATCCAATCTCGTGTAATTGCATGAATTGGTTAAATACTTAGTCATGGTGTAGTGGTCATAAGCATTGCCAAGCTTGTTGGTTCTTCGTGATTAAATGCCACCAATGGGATACCTTGAGTCGTGGTCGCGACAACGGGAGTTATTGGTGAAGTTTGACGAGAGATGTCGAACTCACTCTTGCAAACTACGAACTAAGAAGGATAGGAGTTTAGTCTTCACAACAAGTAGTTGAAGTATTGAATAGATGATTTTAACTCATCCTTGAAGCATTTGTTATTTAGCATTTGTGTATTCTTGATGGTGTGTTTCACTTCACTTGTGCCTTGAGTTGTTTGAGCATAGGGAGTGCTTGTATGATTAAATTGGTTAGGTGTTAGGAACGTGATGAATTCCGTAGCTCCTTTGCATGAAAATCTATGAGCATGAACTTAGAACTTCTTGTGATTTATGTGTTGTGATTCTTGCTAGATGGGTATGTTGATGTTGAGTCATGTAATGCTATATGATAGAATGAGTGAATGATTCAATGACCTACATTAGATTTGGAAGTGGATATCCATTGCCCCCAAGGCTTTATCTTTGTAGTTTAAAACCCCTTTTCTTTAGTTTTGTTTGATGATTAGCATAGTCACTTGACCTTGCTAGTTATCTTGTCTTTTTACTTTCGTAACTTAGGAACAACCAACCAATCCCCCCCCATTTACATTCTTTTATGTGTGTGTATATATATCTACTCCTAGCCTAATATCAACCATTGTGTGCTTAGACGCTTAGGAAGATCCCTCTTCTCCTTGGACGACCCCGATTTGCTGCTATCTACCTAGTTGTAGAAAGTAAGCAAAAAGGGCTTACAAATTATGTTTTGCACGGAGGGCGCGACGACCGCCCGCCTGTCAAAATGGCGCCGTTGCCAGGGAAGAGGCGTTTATTCTTAAGTATTTAGGTGTATTTGGTTGTGTATTGGCTAGTTGTTTTTATTTTCCACTACTTGGTGGTTGTTTTTGTTCGGAGTAGGTATTGCTTGAGTTCTTGGTAATTTATTTTATCGAGAATCCTTGCACTATGATTCTGAACTTTTGAATTTTTTTTAATGGAGCGTCTCACCTTGAGGGAACTCATGATGAGAAGAGAGGCTCAACAAGCAAGGTTTTGTAGGATGTGTCATTCCGACCATCCTACCGAATCTTGCCCTTTGTTGAGGGAAAATACGATGACCGAGAAAGAACCCTTGGTTTTCAAAACCATGGGTACTATGAAGAGTGCTATCAAGAGGTTGGAGATGTTGGTTTTCAAGGGCAAGAAGCTCATGAATGCTATCCATACCACGACTCTTACAATCCGGAATGGAGTGGTAGTCCGGATTGGTGGTATGAGAATGAGCCGGAAAACCAACATTACGAGCAACCTAGTTGGCCATCACCACCCTATACCATACCCCAAAACCAAGCCCAACAAGGAAGTTCAAGTTTGACACGTGAGGATGTCTTAAATACCATAGCAAACTTGAACTCCTTTACCAGTGAGGAGCCGCATACCCAGCTCTCCTCTAGTGTTGAGGCCATTGAGGGGCATGCGAGGGACATATTAGAGGTATTGGCCCGCATAGAAGCTCGTGATTCCAAAAATACACCATCCCAACTTGAACTCGATGACTCGGTGAGTGAGGTCACCAATAAAAATGATTTTGAGTTTGAAAGGGATGAGGAGTTGGTTGTAGAGGATAGAAAAATGGAGGAAGAGGTGATAGTGCTACATCCATTAGCATCGTCACCCCTTCTCCCACCTAGTGAACCAACTCCACCATTTTTGGAAGTTTTGAGGGAAACGAGAGAGGAGCCGAAAGATTATCCCAAGCTCCCTAACCACTCAATTCCCTTTGAACCATCTCCACCTCCACAAAACTTTCCTCTTGAAAGTTTTGTACCCCCACCTCTCGACTTTTGGAAGCTCATGGTGAAGGGGTTCAAGCCTTCACCATATGGATAACATTAGGGTCGTGCCGACGACCTTAAAAATATGGAGCTTCGTCGTGCCGACGACGTTAAATAAATTCGGCATTTCTTTTAGTTTTTGTTTCTTAGTTTGTGTTTCTTAGTTTGTTTTTGTTGTTGTTTTGTTTTGTTCTTTTTATGGCATGTTTTTTGTGATTTTGTAGCAACATGAAGTGCATTGCAATGAAGGAGATGAAGGAACGAGATCAATGAACGAGGGAAGAAAGCTTGGACAGTTGGTAAGAAAACGAAAAAAATTTTAAGCCTGGGATACCCTGCCGTCGCGAGTCGCGATGAGCTTCGTCGCGAGTCGCGACGAATAGGGGAGAAAAATCCACTCCCAGCACCAACTTTCTGCGAGTCGCGATGACCTCGCGATGTTCGTCGCGAGTCGCGACGAGCTCAGAATTTTTGGGCTCTCGGAACCAACTTTCCGTGAGTCGCGACAGACTCGCGATGGGCCATCGCGAGTCGCGACAAAAAGGTCGCGAGTCGCGGCGTGATCAGAAAATTTTTCCCAAAAATTATGCTCCCGGCCTCTACTTTTCGCGAGTCGCGACGACCCCGTCGCGAGTCGCGATGAAGTCCGTCGCGAGTCGCGATGAAAATTCCAAGTTTTCATTTGATCTTAAACATTGCATGATTCTTCCTTCTTCTCCACCCAACACTCCCAAGAACCACCACATCTCCACTCATTCTCAACCATCCGACATATATTGGCATATGAACATTCTTGCATCTTTATAGTACATTTGTTGATTGTAGTATGCCGACTACATCATTGTGATCGTAAGTGCATATCCTATAATGATGCTTGTATACATGTCAATATATGTTGGATATTTTTCATGATTATTCTTATAGTGTTGGTTGAGTGTGATTTGGTTGTTCTTTGAAAATACTATAGTTATTAACTCTTGATGCTAAACCTAGTATTACATATCCTTATGTACTTGTGAGTTTAATGTGTTCTTCGTGGTGTTAGTCTTGATCAAACGGCGCCATGGAGACAATGCTTTTCTCGAGGGGTGAGTTCTTCTACGGCATCTTTGCTCCCCCTTCCGGTTCCGACACCGATTTCGGGACCATACAATTACATTGGATTGCACCACATCACCGGCGACTTTGCGGAGAAACGGGTGTCACTCTACCCCCTTACCTTGATTGTTATTGTTCTTGCCTTATATGTTTACATTGAGGGCAATGTAATGTTTTAAGTGTGGGGAGGGGTTAGAGGATTCACATGCATGCTAAATAGTTTTGGAATGCTTTTTGCTACTTTTCATTGGAAAAACATGAGAAAAAAAAAATATAGAAAAACAAAAAAGAAAAAAAATAGAAAAAGAAAAAAAAAAGAAAAAGAAAACCCGCTAAGTTGAAAACCCGAGAGGGCAACTTAGGCAACATTGGGGGCCCGGATAGGTCGAAAACCCGAAAGGGCGGCCTAGGCAAAAATGAGAGGCTAAAATGTGCGGAAAAAGGTGAGATGTGAGCTAAAGAAACATGATGTGTGGCTAGGATGAAAACTCGAAAGAGCTCCTAGGCAAAATGAGAGAAAAAGAGAGAAAAAGAAAAATTCTAAGATTTCACTCATTTGCCGGCATTGGAGTCATAAGGTTGCGGTTGTCACATGGATGGATCGGGTAGCTCAACATCTATAGACCTCTTGGGATTGGGTAGCTTAGTGGGTTAGGAAACGAAGTGTGGTTATAAAAATTCCTTATCTCTTTCTACTTCGTTTTTGGTTGATATATTGGCATTAGGTGAAGCATGTGTTTGAACCTCTTATATGGCTTTAGCTTCATTTTATGTCATTGGATTTTGGTGGATATATTGGCATTAGGTGAAGTATGTGCTTAAACCTCTTAAATGGTTTTAACTTCATCTTGTGTCATTGGACTTTGGGAATATCAATTCTGGGCTTTGAAAAATATTTATGGGTAGTGAATTGATAAGTGGTAGGTTTGGTTAGATTAAGGATTGGGGATGTGTGTGTGAAAAATTCTCATGTGAGCTTTTATTTTGGGATTTATGATATTGAGAGTTTTTGTGAGGCTTTGTTTGGGGGATTAGTTTAGGATATGGCCATATGAATTCCTCCGTGTGCTTGGATCCTTTCTTACTCGAGGGCGAGTAAGGTTTAAGTGTGGGGAGGTTTGATGAGGCCATTTTATGCAGTTATTTTAGGGTTTTTAGGATGTGGATATGTCATTTCCTCCATGTGCTTGAATCTTTTCTTACTCGAGGGCGAGTAAGGTTTAAGTGTGGGAAGGTTTGATGTGTCCATTTTAGATGGTTATTTTAGGATTTTTAGGATTTTTAGGATTAGGTTTTGTGCAATTTTGTACTCTACATGTGGCATTTTGCCTTGAAATCATCTAAGGAGGGATAAAGGCGGCTTTGACGTTTTTATCACTTTTTAGATGATTTTGTGTGACAAGGTGATTTGTTTGAAGACTTTGAAGATTTGAAGACTTTGAAGATTTATCTTTGAAGATTTGAAGATTTGAAGACCTTTACATTTGAGCGTTGTGAAGATTTGAAGAAGTGAAGAGATGAAGAAAGGAGAGCAAAGCAACGGATGAATGATGATCCAGGGTTCTCAGAATTTTCCGAGAAGAATCAGCCCTCAAGAGTGGCACCATTGGATTCCTCTTTTCGAGCACTATAAAATCGACTACAAGAACTCCCGAAACGGATCAACGGTTCACCCGGAGGAAGCAAAACAAAACAGGGCTGGATTTCACTGCTGGTCGCGACTCGCGATGGAACTGGTCGCGAGTCGCGACGACAGCGCGAATCCAGCTCCACAGCAGCATTTTTCTCCCCTTTTTTCTTCCACTATAAATACCTCTTCACCCCTTCTTCTCCACAGCTTTTGGCCCCTGTTTTGGGCCAAAACCCTAGCTTTTCTCTTCTTGTTTTCTTAGTTTCTATGCCTTTTGTTGTTCTAGAGTAGTTTTTGTACTTGGGAGCAAGGATTGAAGCTTCCATTTCTATGTAGAAAGGAGCATTTATATCTATCTATTTGGTGTTTTTGCTATTGTGCTTTTATTGTGCTTGAATGTTAATTGTTGATGCCATTGATGTTGTTGAAAGCTTGAATGAAATACTTGTATGAATTGTTAGCTAGGGTTTGGGGGATTTGGGTTAATTTTCCCCCTTTTCTTGTTAGGAATGTATGAGTATGATTTAGAGCTTTTGATTGTGTTAATGGATTGATAATGTGCTAGATGAATGTGATTGATGTTGAACTCTTCGTCATGTTCGTTTGTGTAGCAAACGAGAGAGTTATATGCTCTTGGATGAATGTGCGTTGCACGTTCATCCAATCTCGTGTAATTGCATGAATTGGTTAAATGCTTAGTCACGGTGGAGTGGTCATAAGCATTGCCAAGCTTGTTGGTTCTTCGTGATTAAATGCCACCAATGGGATACCTTGAGTCGTGGTCACGACAACGGCAGTCATTGGTGAGGTTTGACGAGAGATGTCGAACTCACTCTTGCAAACTACGAACTAAGAAGGATAGGAGTTTAGTCTTCACAACAAGTAGTTGAAGTATTGAATAGATGATTTTAACTCATCCTTGAAGCATTTGTTATTTAGCATTTGTGTATTCTTGATGGTGTGTTTCACTTCACTTGTGCCATGAGTTGTTTGAGCATAGGGAGTGCTTGTATGATTGAATTGGTTAGGTGTTAGAAACGTGACGAATTCCGTAGCTCCTTTGCATGAAAATCTATGAGCATGAACTTAGAACTTCTTGTGATTTATGTGTTGTGATTCTTGCTAGATGGGTATGTTGATGTTGAGTCATGTAATGCTATATGATAGAATGAGTGAATGATTCAATGACCTACATTAGATTTGGAAGTGGATATCCATTGCCCCCAAGGCTTTATCTTTGTAGTTTAAAACCCCTTTTCTTTAGTTTTGTTTGATGATTAGCATAGTCACTTGACCTTGCTAGTTATCTTGTCTTTTTACTTTCGTAACTTAGGAACAACCAACAAACCCCCCCCATTTACATGCTTTTATGTGTGTGTATATATATCTACTCCTAGCCTAATATCAACCATTGTGTGCTTAGACGCTTAGGAAGATCCCTCTTCTCCTTGGACGACCCCGATTTGCTGCTATCTACCTAGTTGTAGAAAGTAAGCAAAAAGGGCTTACAAATTATCTTTTGCACGGAGGGCGCGATGACCGCCCGCCTGTCAGTAGCTAAGTGTGGCTCCAGGATTGCTATGAGAGCTGATTTGTTATTTAAAAAATCCCTGAGAGAGATAGACTCAAAAGGAATGTCAATATCCTCTGGCCAGTTATAAAAAATTGCACCATCGCCACTCCAATTAGCACTCCAAAAAGAGCAGTCACCCCTGCCAAAAATCACTCTGGACAAACTGTTTGCCAAAGCTGTTATTTTTGTGATTCTACCCCATATGTTAGATTTTTTGTAAGAAATTGGCAGAGTCCATAAAAGGTTTGACCATTGGGTGCTATTAATTTGTAGCTTCCACCATAATTTACTAGAAAAAGCATCAACTGTAGCATTTAGGTCCCTGAATCCCAGACCATTTTCTTCTACTGGAAAACACATTCTTTTCCAAGACCTCCACCTTTTCCTTTCAGAGAGGTCAGTATTACCCCAGAAAAAATCCGTTGCCAATTTTTCCATTGTTTTTAAAACTGTCCTTGGGGGTTTTAATACTCCAAAAATGTGCGTTGGGATAGAATGCAACACATGGTTAATCAAGACTATTTTACCAGTTGAACTCAACCACCTATTTTTCCAATTGTTTATCTGTTTCTCCATTCTTTCAATTACTGGTAAATAATGCACTTTTAAATTACGACCTATAAAAATTGGAACACCAAGGTATTTGAATGGAAAGGGACCTTTCACCATCCCTAGTGTTCTCCTAACAGACTGAATGTACTGTGGAGGTGCCTTATGAGAGACAAAAAATTCAGATTTTGAAAAGTTAACTTGTTGACCCAAAGTCTCTTCATATGCATTTAGAAAAAGTTTGAAACGCTTTAAATTTTTTGTCTCAGTATTCAAGAAAACAGCAGTGTCATCAGCGTACATGAGGTGAGTTAAGGGTGTACAGACATTAGGAAGGCTAAAATATATTAAGTATCCCGTGATGAACAATTTTTTTAGACCCCTTGAGAAAGCCTCTGATAAGATATTATACAAAAAATGAGATAAAGGATCTCCTTGCTTGATCCCCCTAGTAGAGCTAAAGAAGCCTGTAGTTACCCCATTAATTAACACAGAGAAATTTACTAAAGCAATATTATGCATAATTAGTCTCACAAATTTCCTATGGAAACCAAACCGAAGGAGAATAGAGTTTTAAAAAGACCAAGAAACTCTGTCAAAAGCTTTTTGCATATCAAGTTTAACTATGAGATTTGGGATCTTTGTTTTTCTAGACAGTAATCTAGTCATTTGCTGCATTAGAATCACATTATCCGAAATATCCCTCCCTTTCATGAATGCACTTTGTTTAGGTGAAATCAAGAACTGCATTAAAGGTTTGATCCTTTCCATTAAAAGTTTTGAGAAAACTTTGTTAACGAAGTTGGATAAACTTATTGGCCGAAAATCAGCAAATGTATTCGGGATTGGTTTCTTTGGGATTAAAGTGAGCCAGGTACTAGAAATGGCTTTTGGGATTGTTCCATTATGTAAGAAGTCATTTGCAGCTTCTAATAAATCTTCATTAATGGAATCCCAGAAATAGGTAAAAAATAACCAGAGTACCCATCAGGGCCTGGTGCACTTGCTTTGTTAAGATAAAAAACAGCATATTTCAATTCCTGAGAGCTGAAAGGAGAAAGCAAGAGGCTGTTATGTTGTTCAGTTAGTACTGTTGGGATTTCTGCCAAAAATTTATTAAAATGAGTTCCCTTTTTTTGTGAGACATCCTCTGTTAGTAATTCCTGATAAAATCTTACACCCTCCTCTTTAATTAGGTTAGGATCAGATATCCATATACCATTTCCATCTTTTATTTTCCCTATTCTGGCTCTGGCTTTTTTTTCTCTAATTGTGTGATGGAAATACTTAGTGTTTGCATCTCCATGTTTTAACCAGTTTAACCTAGCCCTTTGCTTCAAGAAAATGTTATATTCCTTTTGAGCTCTGAGAAGAGTGTCTTTAGATTTCATGAGTTCCATGAGAACTGATTCATCATGTGTCTGCTGAAACATTATTTCCAAGTCATTTACTTTTGATTCAGATTGGACCAAATTTTTATTTACATTGCCAAATGTGTTTTTGTTCCATTCCTTAATTACTACCTTAAGTCTCTTTAGTTTATGAACAAACCTTAGCATACCAGATAGGGGGAAAATAGTTTCCAGTTGGATTCCACTAAATATTTAAATTCTTTCCTATTTGTCCACATTTCCTGGTATCTGAAAGGTCTTGGAGCCAGTTCAACTGCTGATTGAATAGATAGTAATAGTGGAGAATGGTCAGAAGTCATCCTGTTAAGAACTTGTATGGAACTGTTTGGGAATATATCTAGCCATTCTAATGTCTAATCTTTGAAATTGGAGATCCTTACATTTGTCTCTAAATCTGTTATTGCTCCAAGTGAAAGAGTTACCTACAGTTGGGATTTCATGCAGGTCCATAGTTGTTAGAAAGTCATTAATTTGATTCATACTTTTTCTGGGAGTTGACTTTCTACCCTTATATTCAGAGACCGAGGTAACTGTATTGAAATCTCCTATGTATATGGATGGGTCAGATGTTGATGCTTTTAAATCAGACCATAAAAATTCCCTCAACTGTCTATGTACACTAGCATAAATAAAGAATATATTCCAGTGAACAGAGGAGGCAATGTCTGTAACTTTAGCCTGTATATACTGATCAGATTCATTTAAAATGTCTAGATTAAAAACATGATTCCAAAGAATCCATATTTTAGATGCTTCAGAATACTTAAATTTTGGTTGTCATGCCATGGCTCAATTAAGCATAGAATGTCTATCCTGTGTTTCAATTTTAGAGCCTTTATCCTATCCAGAGAGGATCCATAACCCCTAACATTCCACACTAAAATATTTCCTATTTTTGTGTACTGAATCATTTAAAACTAAGGGGGGTGGCTTTTTGTGATGATCTTAGTTTCCTTTGTTTTGACCCTGTGGCAATACTAATCTTAGTTTCCTTTGTTTTGACCCTGTGGCAATACTATTTTTTCCTTTCTTATCTTCACTTTTCCTAGAATTATCTGTTGAAAAAGTACTTACCTTCAATTTATTTACCTGCACTGCATTTCCATTGTGATCCTCAGTGGGGATTTGGTCTTGGCTAATATGACTTGGTACTGGTACTTCAAGAGAACTCTTTGCTGCCTCAGTTGATTGAACATTTGAAACCTGCTGAGCTGCTTCAGGAGTGGGGGACTCCATGATTTCATCCGAGACCTGCTGAGCTCCTTCAGGGGTGGATAAACTTGTCTCCATGATTTCTATTTTTTCTGCATCATTCTGGGATACCACGGCATCTTGAGATTCCATTGACTCATGGAAAATATCCACAGCATCATCCTTTTGGACAGAAGAGTCCACATCCTGTAGATCAATTAAAGTATGGAAAGCATTTGATATGGTAACCATATTATTATTTTTTATCTCTTCCTGGATGGGGGGGAGTTCGGTTTGTTGAGATTTTTTTCTCCAAAAGAGATTTGTGATAGGCTTAGAGATATCATCTAGAGAGTAAAAAGGCTTTCTTTTAAACTGACTAGGTCTGAGTGAGTTAGTATTATTATGCGAAAGAGAAACAGATTTCAAATTCTGCATTTGGAACTCAATTTCTTTTTGTGAGACCGATAGATTAGATTGACCTACCAAGTCTACTGATGCCTTAGGATCACTAACTCTATTTTTCTGATTGTCTACGGTTTGAATATCTTCAGGTACTTCAGCATGTCCACCCTTATTTGCCTTGTTATCAGCTTGATATTTACCATTTTTCCTTAGTTCAGGGTGCAGAAAGTTACAAGTTGACTGACTGTGACCAATAATTCTACAGTGAGTGCAGTACATTGGCAAATGATCATATTCAATTGGATAGTCGTAACCTTATTACCAATGCCTACCACTATTGAGTTAGGGAGATGAGATAAAAGGTCTACTTCTACACAGACTTTAATTGCCGAAGGCCTAGTTAGAGCATTTGTTGCAGCATCCATTTTGAGAAATTTTCCTATTTGGTTGCTAATGCCTATAATTGCCGAAGTATTATAAAAATGTAAAGGCAGTTGATGGAAGGTTACCCATGCTGGAACCACAGATGATTCAGCCGTAGGTGAGAAATCTGGAGTCCACTTCTGGACCTTCATTGCTGCTCCATGAAACATCCATTGACCTTTCATCCAGCACCGTTGGTAATCTTCATTATCCTGAAAGCGAATAAGCACATGTCGGTAATCAATAGATCCCAATTGAAAATTTTCTTTAAAACCTATCGATTTAAAGCAGACAACAGTTTCTCCATTGGAGGTTTTCCTCTGTTGAATTTCCCGACTAATGCGTTCTGATAGTGTAAAACCAAGAGCTCGCCTTCCTCGGGAGGAAGGATGAAAGCTAATTTGCCCTTATATTCAGTGATAGGGTGCAAATCGGGCGTGTCTGGGAGGGAGGATAAGAGTGGTGCAGGTTTAGAATTCAGAGCTTGTAAGAAGCTCTTGTGTGTGGACGGATGAGGTTCAGTGGTAGGCGTCGGAGATGCCATGGCCGAGAACCAGAGCCAAGAAAGAGCCGTTCAGAGAGAAAGGAAAACGATGATAGGAAAAAAACGGTAAAGAAATTTTTGTAAACAGTGGTCAGTGTGTGTTTCGCACGTAGATTCGCACACAGTGGTGATTACTGCTAGGAGGATAAGAGTGGCATGCAATATATCGGCATGCACTTAACATATGGAAATTTTGGATTGCAAATTCTACAAATTCGGGATCATATATTCTGGATCGCATGCAATCTGCAAATTCTGGATTGCATAGAAATTTTCACTACCATCATATATGCAGTCATATATTATATACAATTTCCGCATCAATATAGATCAACAATAATAATTCATTTCAAGACTGTTGAACGTATATTGAAAAAACATGTGAAAATTAAATAACAAAATTACACGAGCAATTTAACATAATTAACAATAATAAAATAATACTAATTATTCACGTACAATTAGTAAGCATGTTTCAAGCAATCACATATTGATGGAGTCACGAGTACACTCGCTGTCCTTGAAACGAATGAGTCCCGTCGTGGACATCGTTCCCTAGAGTCACACAAATCCCGAAGGACCATCACCGACAAAGACAGAGAAAGAAGATAATACTCAAGTTTAGAAGTAGAGAGGAACTTGAGAATGGTGCAAGGTTTCTGTCTGACATAGAGGTTCTATTTATAGATGTCTAAGAAACCCTATGGAAAGATACATGGAAGATCTGATTCCCGTAATCAAAGAAAATATTCTCTAACCACCAAATATTTTACAAATATTTGAATAGATTCTGGAAAGATAAGAATATCATATTCTTTATCATGATTAAGCGCGTATCAAATCTCAGATATTCCACATGTGATTCTTAGAATATTTGTTACGCGATTTGGGCTTTCTAGAGACTTCCACACGATCCAAACGCATTTTACACAGTAAAAAAATTACAGAAAACTTAGTACGTGCGAATGAATTTCCGCCTAAGTTTCCATTCTCAGAGTGACTCTTTGGGCATCCATATCTCATTCACCCTTTATCCGTTTTGAGAGTTTAAACAGTCGATTTTATAGTACTTGCAGAGGAGAATCCAAAGTCGATTTTATAGTACTTGCAGAGGAGAATCCAAAACCGACGCCCACTTACTCTAATTCAATTCGAGCTCAACTCAAAACAAAGCTCAAAAGTTGACGAAATTCAACTTGTTTTACCATCATTTTTCCAACAGAGGGGAAGGTGGAACTTAAATGGAACCGAGCAATCCAGGATGACGGGTTGAAACTTCCTCTTCTTGACTTCATCTAGACTTTGGGGAGGCTTTACACCATCGAGGACCTCCAAGGCCTCAATCATGACGAGGATGAGGAGTTGAAGAAGGGGTTAGCTGGTCCTGATGCCCTCGTTCACCAAGAGGTGCCTACCTAGGATCCGCCCATAGGTGGGGATAGGAACGCAACCATCGAGGAGGATGGGGCTCCGAAAGACGCTGTGGCCTTTAGTGAGCCTGTTCACAACTCTTCTGTAGCAAATGAGACTGCTGAGAAAGGCAATGAAAACCTTGGCATAGAGAGAAATGTATGAGTCCTTCTTGCTCTTAGAAAAAAGAAAAATTGTGTAATTTCCCTTAGTTGCTAATGAATGGATTTTGGTTATCCCGATCTCATTTCTTTCTTTCATGTTTTGTACTGTATGTCTCTGGTCTCGTATCTTCCTCCCCCCTCTTCTCGAGATTCCTATCTCCGTTCGTTTCTACAAGTCCTAAGGAGATGGTATCATGAGAATGAAGACTGGGCGTGGTGCAACTATCCCAAGGCTGGCCGGTACTAGTACGCAACCGACAAGCTGAGGGAGGAATTGGATGAGGCTTAAGGAATTTATCGAGAGCCAATCATGAATCATCAAGGGGCATGACTTATCGAGAGCCAATCATGAATCATCAAGGGGCAATCATGACTCAGCGAGGGCCGATCATGATTTAGCGGGGTTAAATCACAATTTGGATTTGTGGCGCAATGGTCGTCACTCTTTGATGCAAAAACTTTAAGATGAGCTGCATGAATTAAGGAAGGACAGGGATCGAAAGGTCGTTGCCCTCAAAGTCCTTGACGACGACTATGACTCCTTTGATCGGTGACACCAAAAAGTTATTCACGACATCACAGGGTAGTTCGGGTTGTTGCACCAATGCCTTTCCGATGCTAGGGCCTATCATGCCCTATCACGGGGAAGTGGCCCTGAGCAGGATATCAAGTATTACAAGAGTGGGGTTTGGAGGTTAAGAGCCCAAGTTGCCGATGTTGTGAATGTAAAAAAAAACATGCCAATAAGCGGATCATCGCATTGCAATGAAAGGTTGAGGAAAATGGGAACTTATGCTAGCTTCTCCTTTCTTGACGACAAAGAGCGGCTTGAACAACGAGTTTTCGAGCATGAGTCAGCGATTAGAGCTTTTTCAGATAGCCTGCGTGCTCACGGGCTCACCTATGGGGCATCAAATCTAGGCCTTATTGACAATATTCTTGACCATCTTCACGTGATTACCAAAAGGATGATCGAACGAGGTATCGACAAGATTCCCCCATGATGAAGTGTACAATGCTACGATGGCTTGGATAAGGAAAATCGGGCCTTCTGGGGATATGGGAGGTTCCTCACGAAGGGCTCTATCCTCAAAAGCCCCTTTCCCCAGAGGGAGTTCGAATTGCATAACTTCGAGTTTGAGGGATGGAAACTCCAGAGACATATCATCACGAGAGTCTGCAACCTGAAGGGAACCAACGAGGGGTTTCGGTAGGGGCTCGAGTAGGGGGAATAATGCTGAGCCATCGTCCCACGATCCTGAGAGGAGTTTGAGTCGAGGTAGTAACACTGGGCCTACTGGCTGTTCGACAAAAATCCCTAGGAGAGGACCGGGTTGAGGTCAGGGAGGTGACGCCAGCTTGTCGAGACTCCCATCTGACTACTCGGAGATCAAGATGGATCATGATTTTCTACGAGCCGTGAGCATCAAGATCGAAGAGGAGGTAGAACAACAGGAGTCACGATATGTATATGCTAGGTTTCTCCTGAAATACACATATTTTCACAATGTTTGTATTTTCAAATGTATTTGCGATCGAGCTTTGCTGGAAACGCTTTAGCAATGATGATTGTGATCTCTTCGACCTTACATGCGGAGTTTGGCCACCATCGTTTAATAATTAAACTCGGAGCAAGCAGGAGTAATTGAATAAGTGGTTAATGATTCGAGTATAGAATATGCCCACATTTTGAATGCTTCGACGTAGCATTGAGCGTACGAGACACAAAATAGCATAAACCTTCTCATTAATCTGAACAAACAAAGTGTATAAATGCTTACCCTGTGGGGGTTCAGATTGCATCGTAGAAAAGAGAGTGTTCTTCGGTCTATAGCGATGTTTTTTGGGCGTGCTACTCTCCGATCAAAGAACATTAGTCATCTCCTAGAGCTATTTTAGGGTGAGCTGCTCCCTGGGCAGACTACAACTTAGAAGGTTACAAAAAGCAAAGAAAAAGCATTAAGACTGCAATTGGTACCTTTCAATGAAGATATTGACCCTCTCAGAGCCAATCATACTTTCGAAGGTTAACCATGTTCCACATCCTAGGGAACCGATCTCTTTTAGCAGTTTCCACCACGTAGCTGTCTCCTGGTGAGCTTTAACATGCTTGTAAGGTACATCCTAGTTTGCTGCTAACTTTCCATCGAGTTCCTGTCAGCTCTTTTCATTCTTCCTCATGATGAAGGTCCCCCGGTGTAAGTTGAACCTTCTGGACCCTTCGATCATGGTAATGTTTAACCCGTTCCTTCACCTTAGCCTTATAGAGGGATGGCCTTTTCCTTTTCTCCTCAATGAGCTCGAGGTCCAGCCGACGATTTTCATCACAAGTTCTTTTATCTTCATTACTAGTGGCGATCGCCCTCGGACTGGGTATCCCAATTTCAGGAGGGATTACAGCCTCCAAACCATAGATTAAGTTGTATGGGGCTTCTTCTATGGTGCAAGATTTGACTATTTGATAAGACCATAAGACACTGGGTAACTCATTTATCCAGTTACTTTCAGCCACTTCGAGCCTTGCCCCGATGACATTGGCGATGGTTCGATTGGTGACTTCGACTTGACCGTTTGCCTGAGGGTGGTAGACCACTGTTACCTTCTGCTGAATTTTGCAATTTTCACACTAACTCTTAAAAAGGATCATGGGCAAACTGCATTCAATTGTTAGTTATGACAATTTTGGGAATGCTAAACCGACATATGATGTTCTTCCAATAGATAGAAGGCGATCACTATTTTTCCCTTAATTTTGGTCAGTGCTTTGGCCTCAACCCACTTTCTGAAGTAATCGATGGATACAATAGGTGCTGAAATTTCCTAGGTGTCCCAGGGAAGGGTCTGACCAGATTGATCCTCCATTTGTCAAACTACCGCAAGCTATATATGTTTATCATTTCTTCCAGTGGGACATGACTGATCGACACATGCCTTTGACACTGGTGGCACAACTGGATATGCTTGTTAGCATCATCAAACAACTTGTGATAGTAGTATCCAGTTCGAAGGAGTCTCTTTGCCACCGAGCGAGCCCCCTGATGTCTTCCACATACCCCTTCATGGGCCTCCCCGACCAGGTAGTCGGCCTTGTTAGGGGTGACACACCATAGGAGCGGCTGTAGGTGCCCTCAACGGCAAAGCACATCATCCTGAATTACATATTTTGGGGTTTTGAGCCTTATCCTCCTTGCTACAACAACTCTTTCTAGAAAAAATCCCTCTCAAAGGTATCTCATGACGGCGTCATCCAAGAATCCTCTTCATCGATTACCATCATTGTCTCCTTCTCGAAGCTCCGCCTACTTAGTGTTTCCATCAGCAATCTCCTTTGAGGTTGAATGTTAAGGTTAGACAAGGAAAGTTTGCTTAAGTTATCTGCTTTGTGATTCATCTCTAAGGGTAACTGCATCAGGGTATACTCTCGAAAGCCCTTCAACATGGGATTAGCAACCTGTAAGTTGTGCTGCAGGATTCGTTCCCTAGCATCGTACTCCTCTTTGGCTTCATGAACCACTATTTGGGAGTCACTGAATATCTACAGATATCTGTATTCGAGCTCTTTAGCCAGTCAAAGGCTAGTGATTAGGGGTTTGTATTCAACCTTGTTGTTAGCGGCCTTGAAGTTAAAATGTAGCGCATAAAGGTAATTGGTGCCATCGGGGCTAGTGAGCAACACTCTTGCTCCACTTTCCCTTGAATGCAAAGATCCATCAACATAAAGCTTCCAAGTTTTATCTACTATAAGTTTATCAGTAATCATGATAGGTTTAGTCGTTTTAGCTATGAAGTCGGCCAATGTCTATCCCTTGATTGCCATTCTTGGCTGAAATTGGATGTCATGCTCTCATTAGCCTATTTCATCATTCACCCCAAAGCCTCATGCTTTGACATTATCTTCCCGATGTGATGGTTGATGAGTAATATGATGGTGTGGCCCTAAAAATAGGGTTGAATGCTTCAAGCTACGTGTACTAGAGCCAAGATCAGTCTCTAGATAGCCGTGTACCGTGTCTCCGGTCCTTGCAAGGCCCTACTAACAAAGTAGATTGGGTGTTGCTGCCGCTCATTTTCCTTCACCAAGACGACACTGATTTCCAAGGGGGAGGCTGAAGTTTACAAGTACAAAACCTCCCATTTTTTGGGTTTCATCTGTATAGACAAGGTTTGAAAGTGTTCCTTCAATTCTTGGAAGGCTTCCTCTCACTCATCCATCCATTTGAAATTCCTATCCTTTTTCAACACGTCAAAGAAAAGTAGGTTTCTCGGCCCTTTTTGATGGGAAATGGCTTAGAGCAGCTAAAGGTTTCTCGGCCCTTAGAAAATTTTCAGCGTCTACGACAACTTTATGTTAATCAAGGTTTTTGACCTTTTTGGGATTAACATCAATCCCCCGCTTCGACCTTTTCAGGATTAACATCATAAGCCTCTATTTGGGAATCAGCTGAAGCCTCTATAATATGACCAATCTCCACATGCATATTTGGCGCATGATTTGATGTTGGGTTTGCTGTGGTAATACCCCTCATATAGGGCTCGATACTGACGTTCGGTTGCCTGGAAGATCCCACCAACCCAGCGTGAGATCCTCCTTCAATAGTGGTGGTCAAGCTTTATCCGATAGATATTTTAATTGGATCTGCCCTGACAGGTTGAGATCTAGGGGGGCTGAACATTTTCCAAATCCTCCTTATTCTTCTTGTTTATGGTGACTCCAGTTCTTCACCGGTGCCGATATTCTTTTCTTCACTGGTGCCGATATTCTTTCTTCTCAGTCATTCACTCCTACACAACGTATTGTGGGTAGAAGCGGACATAAACCAAGGAATCCACAATCTGACTTAATGGGTCACACCAGGTGTGCCAATTAGTGCGTCCGGAACACATTTGGGCCACATTGTCAATTCCTTCGCAATGTATTTTGGGGGAAAACTCTCCGATGATAAATACATCCAACGTATGTCGGAGTGAGTCTAATGAATTGTGAAAATAGGTTATACCTACACACACATATTTCTCCCATTGAGCTTATGTTGATGAATGTTCATATTTGTAAACACGAAAAAGTCATCCTTGAAAAAATTTCTCATACTTTATGAAAGACAATGAAAATTAAACTGGTACAGATATAAACCTACTTCGGAGTAATTTTTATCATGGTAAACTAACAATTGAAAGAATGCAAAAAACTACTGAGAACACAATATGGATGCCTCCAGCCCATAATGGAACAAATAACTGCAAAATTTTGTAATTGGAAAACAAGAAATCGGCCATCAAGTGAAAAGATAATTATCATAAAACATGTTCTTACAGCAGTACCAAACCTTATTTGGACATTAAGCACCCCTACAATAGCAATTTTCTTGAAAATAGAGTCCTAATGTGCTAATTTCTTATTGGGTGAGAAACAAGGGAAAATACATGTTCAAGTTTTTGTAGAAAATTTAATTAAGCACCGATGATTTTTCATTGAAAATATGGAAGAAAATGCAAAAAGGGGAGGCACCACAAAAAAAGCCTATGGTTCCTACAGATGCAAAACAAAATTATGGGGATATTTTTATCGCATGATTTAACTTAATTTTTGTGAGATTCATCCAATTATTTGTGTTCATGATAATGTCATTATAATTGTTCTTGAATGTTTGAAATGCATGAATAGTACACCACATTAGCACACACTTTGGGTTATATTCATATATGGTGCAAATATTAATGCACCCTTGGGAAAAGAAACCAGGATGTTAGAATGGGTAAGTGAGTATGTTGGGTCTGTGTGGGTGTGTGCATGGGAGACCTGAGTATTGCTTTGACTTATTTTCCATCACACTAGTTTTAGTTAATTACGTAAAGTTTTCCGATAGGTTGCTGGTAGAGATAGTGAAAATTAGCAAGCTAGGGTTGTAAGAGACCTTAGTATCATAGATAAGTTGCCAACGACCCTTGGGCCTAGTTGATATAATCCGGGGAAGAAGTGCATTTGTGATGGAAGCCTGGGGCGTAATTGCACGGGGGTGAAATAAACCTATAACAATGGTTGGAACTTGTTGTACTCCCCTAATTATAATGGTGGTGTCGATGGAGGGTTGCAAGTGCACCCGGCGTGATAGGTACGGGGAAGTATATGCCATCGGCCACACCATATGTTGTGAACAGTTTATTTGGTTGTTTAGTAAATATTACATATGAATGAATTGAGGATCAAAACATTAGATTAATCATGTTTTTCAATGACTCACCAAGTGCTTAGCTTAATTAGATTACTTGCTGTTTTACTTTATATTTTGCAGTTGATAATATGAATATCCAAAGACCCCCTATTGTGTTTACATTTACTAGCTATTCCTTTCACTCGTACAGATTGACGTCTCGTATAAGGTTGTGTCTTTAGTTGATACATGAGCCCTAGAATCTCTGAAGATAAACCTAGGGCTTACCGCTTACTACCCTTTAGGTAGCGTATCAGTGAGAACGGGTGCAGAATTACAAATTTTATCTTTTACCTTCTCAGGCTCCGCTCAGGTTAATTAGCTAAAATTAATGACTCCGGGTGGAGGAGGATCACTTGGTTATCACAAAGGTGACCATGTTCATGCAGAATATGTGTAGGTGGTCTTCTTGGCCTGCCTCGCTATTGTTCTCCCCTAGGTTTGGGGGAATCTTCAACTATAGATCAGCTGTGAATAACTGTATGCTTATTGTGAACGACGACCCTCTCCTTTCTTTCCTTTCCAATTATTTCTCCATTCTTATCATCAAGGCCTTAAAATTGGCCACGTGTTTCCCTCTTGGCGGTGGCATGTAGCCTGCATGCCACTTGTTGTCTGCTATTGCTTCTCCTCCATCCATTTGGGTTCCTCTCGGAGGTAGCCATGTGATGTGTCCATTTTATATGGTTATATTAGGACTTTTAGGATTCACTTTTGTACACTTTTGTGCTCTAGATGTGGTATTTTGCTTTCAAATTCTCTAAGAATAGTTAAAAGTGACTTTTACATTTTTATTACTTTTCTAGATGATTTTGTGTGACAAGGAAATTTGTTTGAAGAATTTAAAGAATACCTTTGAAGATTTAAAGAATTGAAGACCTGTATTTGAGCTTTTGAAGACTTGAAAAATTGAAGATAAGTGAAGTGAAGAGGAGGACTTGAAACAAAAAGAAGAAAGAAATCAAGATGCTGAAATTGGGCTCGGTCGAGAGTCACGACAGATTGGTCGCGAGTCGCGATGGACGGGTGGCCAGAAAATTTCTTACTTTTGTACTACAAATACTGAATCCTATCCTCATCTCAAAAGTCTCTTCTTCTTCCTGCAATTTTCTGGGTTCAAAACCCTAGTTTTCCTTTCTTTTGTTTCTTAGTTTTTGTAGGATAATCATGCATTTTCATTATCTAGGTTAGTTTAATCTTGGGAGCAATTGATTGAGACCTCCTTGCTAATGTATTGAGCATAATATCTATCTATTTGTTGCTTTTGCTATTGTGCATTTATTGACCTTTGAATGTGAATTGTTAATGGCATTAATGTTATTGGAAGTTTGAGTATTTATTTTCACAAGTAGTGAAAATAGTGAATAGATTGTTTCACTCGTTCTTCAAGCCTTTGTTATTTAGTATTCATGTGTTCTTAATTCTATGTTTTGCATTTTATTTCCCTCGGACTATCTCTGTTTAGCTAAGGATGAGCATAACTACATTTGTATTTAGAGGGGGGCCCGAAAAGGCACCACTACTGTGGACTTTCCACCGCTTTTTCTATTTACCATAGTTACACTCAATAACAAGCCCTAGAAGAAGGTTTAATTTTCACAAATGAGGAGATCATGAATGTAATAGAAACACTATCACAAGAAGGACCCTTTAGCACCGTTTTTTATTATGTTCTAGCATAGGTTTGTTCGCAAAAAAAAACTGGTGCCTAAGTAAGCGATGATACTTTAGCACCGGTTGGAAAAACCGCTGCTAAATCCCAAATTTTAGCACCAGTTTTTTAGTTAGCACCGGTTTTTAAACCGATTCTAAAATGTACCGCTATAGCAACGATTTTTCTTGTTAGCACCGGTTTAAAATCCGGTGCTAAATTAGCAACGGTTTTTTCTTTAGCACCGGTTGAAAACCGGTGATAAATTAGCACCGGTTGGAAAACCGGTGCTAATAAGAAAATCGGTGCTAAATTTAGCACCGGTTGTAAACTGGCTCTAAAAAAAGTGGTGCTAAATTTGTAAATTTTGCACCGGTTATTTTTAGCACCGGTTGTAAAATCGGTGCTAAATATGCAAATGTAACACCGGTTTTTAGTTAGCATAGGTTTCGAAACTGCTGATAATTTTTTTTTATTGCAGCGGTTCACTTTGAGCAACAGTTTGTAAACCGGTGCTAAAAGTGTGTATGTTGCACCGGTTATTTTTTAGCACCGGTTTTTGAACCAGTGCTAGATATGTTTATGTTGCACCAGTTTAAAAACCGGTGCTATGAGTGGAAATTTATCACCGGTTATTATTTTGCACCAGTTTTTTAACAGGTGATAATAGTGTATATTTTGCACCGATTTATTTTTTTGCAGCAGTTTTGAAACTATTGCTAAAAGCGTAAATTTTGCACCTGTTATTATTAGGACCGGTTTTGTAATCAGAAGAAACCGGTGTTAAACGTGACTAACTATTTGTGGTCATTGTAAGCTGCGGCGCGCTGCTGCTTTTTCAATTCATATTCACGCAACCAGTTTCATTTTTAAGCTTGTTTTCCTACCCGCTGCATTCTTTTTCAAGGATGGTATCGATTATTTGTTGTGCATAGTAACATAACGGTGCATAAATAAAAATAGAACAAATTGTGAGCAACCATGACAGATAGACAAGAAGTAGGTTCAAAAAAGCATTGAGTTCGATGAACTATAATATTTTATTAACAAAAGAAGAGCAACGTGTTTCTTAGTGGCCTAAGATACTGGAACCCCCCTCATCACAGAATTGACGAGTATCAAAAGTGAAGGTCAATTACCTTTCTCATAAGAGATAACACTAACCGCTATCCGATGATGGAGGCAAGTCCCTATATGACATTCAATTGAGCTATGCATTTTGGTAGAGTACATTTTCCAAAAACACAAACCCATTTCTAAGCAATTCTCTGCAGTTCATCGCTCCCTATTAGAGTGTAATCTTCTGGAAATTGCTGAAACAATGTATTAAATCACATGTTAAGAAAAGGATATATTTGTGAGAGAATAACCGGTGCTAAAAGCAGTGTAGGAAAACATACCTGAATAATGTCAATGTGGTGCACGTGCCTAACAATTTTTTCCATGTAATACATGCAATGGTATCCACACTCCCAACTACTACTTTGTATCTTGTGCTGATGTAGAAGAGAATTTGTTGAAACGGTTAAGAACATGAAAATGACAGATGAAATATGACATTATGGGATAATACATACATTTATGACATTGCATGTATAGTTCAAAGGGTAGGTGGTATTTTGGTCGGAATTGATCCGTCGATATTTTGTTGCAATCCTACAATCGATGAAAACATATTTATGTCAACATATTAAAAAATCGTTTTCACAAATTGGGGTTCACACAATATATGAAAAAATATATATTAATTAACATTAATTGTAAATATTCGAGCCAAGAAAGTGATAAACGTACAAGAACACATTTATGTGAACAAACATTTTTGTAAAACATTGAAGTTGAAGGAATGACATGAATGTGTTCCACTTACAAATGAATCATTTTAAGGCATGACCTATTTCGTTTGCAAATTCCCCCAGTCATTGAGTCGATGCAATATACTCGATCGATTTCCAGTACGAAGACGAGCAAAAACCAATGGCCCCTTTAAAAAAAAGGAAAAACCAAAATGAAGCTAAAAATATATTTGTGAAAATAAAACCACAGCATATGGTTGCTATTGCTTCCATGTGGCCAGGACTAGCAACTCAGAAAACAAATGGAACTTACTCTCGATTGTACGGGAAGACGTATAGCCTCGCTTGAGTGAGGCACATGGCAGCCGAAACCTCCTCCGCAGTCAATTCCACCCTTTGATTTGCCTTTTGAGCCATTGAATTTGAAGAGGCCGGAATAAACTGGACGTGGCCTCCATGAACCAACCCATCACAAAGGTGTCTTGCAAAATAATATTGTAAGTGAAACAAATATAATGATACATCTATCTATAAATAATGTAACCATGCAAATTCTTACGATGCCCATATATCAAGTTGGCACCCACTGATCCACTCCATTTCATCTTTTACGTCCAAGCTGCTCATGAACAGTCTTAGCTTGTCAGTAAATATGGCTGTGTAGACTTCTTCTGATCCAAATACCTCTGTGTTGAAATTGATGCGGAAGACTTTGTTTGGTCCACATATTTTTGTAGATATCCTTAAAGCATCATTAGTCTCTTGAACAGCAGCGATGCATTCTTGGTCTTCCGTGACCCCCTAATTACATTGAGAATCTAATAATGTTAGTTGTCAAGTATTTGTATATGATTCAGAATTGGATCATATTGTAAAGGCTAAAATGGGTCCTTGGATCATATTAATATGTACTGGTTAGAAATCGATATGGGAGGATTTGGTTGCTCATTCTCCGTTGATGTAGTATTTTCTTTTGGAACTTGATAATGGGTAAAATGTTAGTCATGCATCGGTGAAAATCTGTCGGAATGAAATAGTCTGGGGGTATATACCTCTCCTTTTACCGATTGAGTGACCACCTGTCCATGCGGAGTATCTTCCTTACCCATCTCCTTCTGTAAGGGACAGTGTTTTAATAATATGTATCTGGATGTCATAGCCAGTTCATATGCTTATATGTTTAACCTATGTAGTGTCCTTGGAAAATCTTTGTGTGCGGTTTATTTGAGGACTTCCAACTTCGTCGACTACCAATTCTTGCGGAGGCGGTTGCTGCTCGTTCTCCTACTTAAGTACATGAAAAACATATTATGTTTTAGTAATATCTATAAATATATATATAATGCGATAAGAAGAAGAATACAATTGTCGCACCTCATCATCCTATTGCCCAATGACACTTATCAGCTTTCCCGGCTATAGAATGTTATATCCAATGGCCTTAGTGACAAACTCAAATTCTTCGTGTTCAATCGGCAAAGGTGCCTTGGGAATGAACACATGTCCACAAAGATTTACTCTCTCCCACTTGATGGGTAAGTCTGTGTCCGTGTCCTTTGGAAACAAGATACCAAATGCAGCTACATCCCTTTCTCCATTATGGTTCAAAACATATAGGTTGCACTTTTTTCCTTTCTGAGAAATAAACTCATAAATACATCGGTTGGATAATAAGTAAGTGTTATTAAGTAAAGAAAATTAAATAATTTTGTTAGTGCAATCATATATATTATAACAATAAATGAAGTCTACATGTAGCTGCTGAAGGCTGCAGCGCGCTGCAGCTTTCAGTTTTCAGCTGAGACTGAGAGCTGGATAATGCTGCAGCGTTCAACGTTCATCTGCCATGAACTGTCTATCAAATAAAACTCGATTTTGAAAGGAGAAATTATCTCATTTTACGTGGGAAAGAACAATTTGAAGATATATAAGTAGGCCCAAACTACCAACATCCAAAATGAACGTAAGGAGCTAATGACAAGGTTCATGGTATGGAATACCTTGTCATCCGCTACGATTCCTTGTGGCTCACTACACCTAGATGCTGAAGGAATGAATACTCGGTTGTCCTTATTCGCGGGGGTGGAAGATGTAGCAAGGAAATTGCGGGCATCCATGTGTAGTGGAATAGCTTTACCCAATTGTTCAGCTAGCCAATTTGTTTGGGCCTCAAATAAGGCAACAAATCTTTCCTTGAGCTCGATGACATCCATTGGTAGTTTGTTTGAATTTGAGATTTCCTCAGATGGTTTTGTGTTTCTGCTCCCACAACGACTAGATGCATAACGGGTCACAGCCATATGTGGTAGGGCCTCGTTCACCTTCGACGTTGTGGAGCAACCTCTCCAAAGACCCCCATGATCCTTCTTACCGGTTGCTTGAATGAGAATATCTTCTTTTCCTTGTATAACCAAATCTCTCTTTTGCTTCTTATCCATGAGAATTATCTCGGAAATAGAACATATATTAGCCATTACTATGCATTACATCTGAGAATATTGTTAGAGATAGAATCAATTATGAATTATGCTCACAATAGTGGGGGTGCTCTTTTAACGCAGTCGGTGGTGTAGGTTGATAATTTCTTGTCCCAGTTAGCTTCAAGGAACACCTCCCAGTGGTCCAGTTTGAAATCTATGAATTGAACTAAAGCCTCCGCTTCTTCTACACTATGACCTTCATCCAGAAGCTCATCAATTTTAGCCTTTCTTTACCTCTTCTTGAGTTCTATTGCAACCCTATGATTCCCTCCACTGCCCGTGTGATGGATGTACTCCTTTTGTGAGGCGCTTACTTTTGTTGCATCACTTATTGCCTATTTGGCCATCAATTTGTAAAATGCTCACAAAGTAATTACTAGAGATTAATAATTTTCAAGGAATTACCTTGAATTCAGGGGTTGATCTGTGTTTCACAAATAACTCCCACTCATATTTGTCCATCCAGCGATATCTCCCCATGCACAAGAACCAAGTTTTTTTGCACGATGTACTTGTGAGCCACCTTAGTCTTCCAATTCCTCCACTTTTCTCCTGCATAAATAGTACATTTATTTCGGAACTTATTCATCTCATTGAACGTCATTTTGGTTTGTATATCCCAGCTCATCTAGTGGACAAAGATACAACTTGTTAGTGCAAAATGTAATGAAGTTCACATGAACTGATGAAAATGGAGGATTACAACACACTTACGAGAATGTTTTCCCATGCATCTTTCTTTACATGGTCTGGGACTGATTTCCAATTATGCCATGTCCCGAAGTGGATTCTTCATCGGAAGGCATAGCCAACATACGTCGACCATCGGCTGCGCATAACTAGGGGTTCGAAGTCATCATCGAAGAATATTTTAAGTGCCTTATTTTGCTTCATAAGCAACACGGACTTGCACGTGGCTGTGCCTCTACACTTGTAATATTCTTTTATCTCTAACTTGTCGAAGCTTTCACTCATGTCATCTTTTAAAATAGTTTCTTCTTCTTCCCCCGACTTTTCAGACCATCTGTTGGAGGGGTAACACAATTCTCTTCAATGGCTTTTGTACCACCGGAGTAAAACAATTTCTTCCTCGGCTTCGCCATTCAATCTCTTGTATTAATCAATCAAACACGAGGAAGTTTATCCACATGAAACACTACCCACACTAGTGACCAAAGAAATGAAAACAAAAACTCACAAACTAAGAGACCCACCAAAATATAGCTATTTATTCGGAGCTGCGGAACTAACGAGATAAAAGGCCCAATGCATCCTCCGAAGAATACCATTACTACGTTAGAAGTTACAAATTTGATCAAAGTAGTGATTCCATCCGTGTGAAGCATTGGTTAACCATCAATGAAGATGATAAAATTGGCTTTTTACAGTTCTGAAGACTATGGATGCATCTGTAGCTAAACGTTATTCATTAAAATGATTAAGAAATTGGGAGATTTAAACAACAAATTGTCATTTATTTTCTTTGAGAAATAATTTATATGAGTTTATATGCATAGCATTGAGACTGTGTTGCATCAGTTTCTGCATTTGTACATTACAGAATTGCTATAGGTTAATATTGAAAGGTGGATGTTTCACTGTACCAAAAAAACCAAAAAATAGCTATTCATTAATCCCGGGAAAGATGCAAACTACCAATTACTCACAAGGAAATCTAAATACAACACACCCGAAGATGAATTTCCAATAACAACCAACCGAGAACATATTGTATCGGGGCAAAAATAGGGTTTGCAAAAATTCATATTCGGGCAAAAACATGGTTAGCAAAAAACGGGGTAGCCAAAAATTATGAAATTATTAGCAAACATATCATCTATCCACATGAAACACTACCCACACTAGTAACTCAAGCAATGAAAACATATACTCACAAACTTAGAGACCCGCTAAAATATAGCTATTCATTAAGCCCGGGAAAGATGCAAACTACCAATCACTTATACCTTATTGGTACACACTCTCGGTGGTATTGTATATTGCCAAGATCAGGCCACCTTCGTAACCCGCTTTATTGGTTGGAAGTTCCGACCAGAATGGCCACCAAAATTGTGAAGCTGATTCTCGAGCAAAATTGGGAAGTAGGATCGCGGCCAAGATTGGGAAGTAGAACCGCTCTAACTAAATGGTGAAGGGATGGACAATATCTTTGGGAAAAATTGGCAGGGAGTTATGGTGGAAAGAGAGAAAATTGGAGTCTAAGGTTGTGGAGGGAAGAGGGAAATTGGTAGTGGTGTTGGGGTGGGAGGGCGCCAAAAATTTGGGGTTAAGGTTATGGAGGGAATTGGGAAAATTTGGGAGGGAAGGAAAATGATGCTTTGTTGACCTAGAGCGGAAGTCAAAAAGTATAAAAAATTCTTATAGCAATTTGGAAATCTTATAGCAATTTATTAACAATTTAGTTGAAAGGACAAAGAGTTATACAATTTTTTTTTAAATCGGGTTTATAGTGTTCTCGACCCTTTTTTTTAAACATTAATTGTTGCCCGAAGGCTTACATCAAGCGGGTTTTGTAGATTTACATAAGATATGGGATAAACTCATTTATACTGAGGCATTATCAAAATATTAAAATTCTAATCTAAGACCTAAATAACTAATAGAGAAATATACACAAAGGAACTAATCGATATTGCAATACTAATCAAACACCAATGTGGCAGTGCGATGAGAAGGGTACATGAAGGATAAGTGCCTTTCACTGTGCAGTCTTAGTATAGGCTCAATATAAATTGACCTCTCGACTACCATCACAGCCAAACACAGTGAAGTATCGAGTCTTAACTCGCAACTGCCGGAGCTGAGTCTTGACTCGGAAGTTCGGAGCATACGCCGAGCAGACACCAACCCTTATACTATTACTTGTACACATAGAACAGCTAGAGAAATAGAGTCTAACCAGGAATTAGTCTGTGGCAATACAAACAAGTTTAAGTGCCTTGCTTAGTAGTAGCCTCACTTAGTTGCACTTGAGGAAGACTGTATTTGAGTCGCCTCTGTATGTAGTGGACGGCAGGTAGACTGTATTTGAGTCGCCGAAACTAATTATTGTATTTCTCACAAACAAATATAGAGTACAATAATGAAATATAATATGAGTAGCACTGTAGCTTAGTAACCATGACTTGTCAAGAATCCATCAAGATCTGATTAGAAACATGATTTACTCTAACAATAGTATAACAATATTAGAGAATGATCTATTGTTGACAGGAATAAATATAATACAAAAGGAAGCATAGTCCTACTAACACTCTGGCCTAGTCAAAATCACTTCTTCAGAATCGGTAAAATCAATCCAAATTTTCTATAACACCCTCGAGCCCTCGAACCCCTCCACCCCTCGACTCCTCAACCCCCTCGAACCCTTCCACCCCTCGAACCCCTCCACCCCCTTGAATCCTTCGACCCCTCGAACCTCATCCACCCCTCAAACCTCTCTAACCTCGAACCCCTCCACCTCTCGAATCCCTCCACCCCTCGAACCCCTCGACCCCTTGACCCCTTGACCCCTCGAACCCCTCGAACACCACCACCTATCGAGGCCCTCGAACCCCCTCGAACCCCACGCCCCCTCGAACCCCCCGCCACCTCGAACCCCTCCACCCCTCGAACCTTGTCCACCCCTCGAACCTTATCGACCCCTCAAACACCCCCACCTCCCGAGGCCCCCTCAAACCCCCTAGAACCCCACAACCCCTCGACCCCTCCAAACCCTCGACCCCTCGAACCCCTCGACCCCTCGAACCTCATCCATCCCTTGAACCCCCTCAACCCCTCGCCCCCTAGAGCACCTCGACCCCTCGAACCCCTCGACCCCTCCAACCCCTCGACCCCCTCCACCCCTCAAATCTCGAACCCCTCCACCCCTCGAACCTCATCGACCCCTCGAACACCCCCACTTCTCGAGGCCCTCGACCCCTCGAACGCTAAAACCCCTCTAACCCCTCCAACCCCTCCTCCCCTCGAACCTCATCGACCCCTTGAACACCCCCACCTCTCGAGGCCTTCCACTCCTTGAACCCAACGACCCCTCGACCCCTCCAACCCCTCCAACCCCTCGACCCCTCGACCCCTCCAACCCCTTGACTCCTCCAACCCGTCCACCCCTCGAACCTCATCCATCCCTCAAACCCCTCTTACCGCGAACCCCTCCACCCCTTGAACCCCTCCACCCCTTGAACCCCTCCACCCCTCGAACCCCTCCACCACTCCACCCCTCGAGAGCCTGGAGGTCTCCAGGCCCTCGATCCGTGTCTCTTAAAAGTGTCAACAATTTTCAACCCACGTCTTTGTAAAATTCATCCCAATTGGGTGTAAAATTCAGCCCATCTGTTTGTAGCCTTGGTGAATGTGTTTGTGAAATTGGTCACTTAACCCGCCCAATACCCTAACACATTTCCTCTCCCAAGCTCCCTCCACATTCCCCGCTCCCTCCAATGGCAAAATCTGTCCCCACTCCCTCCAATGGCAAACTCTATCCCTGCTCCTTCTACTGGCTAACTCTGTCCCCGCTTCCTCCGTCGTCCCCCCTCCCATTTGCCGACCCTTCTCCCTCCATCCTTCCTGCTCCCTCCACCGTCCCCGCTCAATTCCACCTCTGCCGAGCTCTGTCCCTTCCACCTTCCACCTTCCACATTCAACCAGGCTACCGTCAGTAAAGCTCCGTCCGCCTAGCTCCATCGGCCAAGCTCTGTCCGCCAACCACCGTCTGCACTCCAAACACCTTTCGTCCAGAAACCATAGTCTGAATTAGGTAAGCAGGTACACACTCGTGTTTGGTTTCCTAGGGTTTGCCTACTAATTTTTGTATGCTTTAGGTTTGATTTCATGAAAATTCCTAATTGGGATGAACCTTGATGTGCTTTTGTTTTGGAAATGCGTGAGTAATTGTGTATAAACCTGATTGTTTACTCTGAATATGAAAAATAATGATTCTGTATTCTGCAAGTGAGAAAACAAATGGGAAGTAGGTTTCTCCATCACTAGCAAAACTTGTCTCCATCAAAGAATCTGACATCTCCATGAGCACGATATATCCTGCGTCTTGTAAGGATCATGTGCTGTGTTTTTAATTTTGACATGTTCCCATGCTCTTAATATTTTTATGGAATTTGGCTATTTGGTTGTTTTTCATATGTAAGAAGTTTTTTTAAGCAACATTGGTGTGTTTATTGGCCAGAGATCATTACCATTTTTGTCTAAATGCTCCACAATGTCTCTTTATTGATTGCTAAAGTATTTGAAAATGTCAGATTCTTTTTAATCACCCTATCCATGTAGTACTTACAAACTAATGTAGTTTTCTTGTCCATTTACAGTACTGTATCAGTCATTTGTATCCCCTTCCTTTCTAATTTTCCGTTAGTACTCTGACAACCTAGTTTTCTAATTTTCCGTTAGTATTCTGAACACCCATTATTATTCTGGTTTGTGTTAACATTTTGCTGGCGCACTACATACCATAACACATATATTTTACTAGGTATGGCCCCTAGAAAGAGTTATCCCAAGCAGAAGAACAACACCCAAAACTCTCAGAAAAAAGTTAGAGCAGGCGAGAAGGATGAGTGTCAGCACGGGTCTCAGATTGTCCCTACGAACAATCCAATACTGACTGTAGAGCTGGACTGTCATGAAGCAATGGCTGTGTACAAAGAGTTCATTAGCAGGGTCCTCATACTAGAGAGAGGGTTGAGAGTAGAAAAACCCTACAAGTACTACGTGAACGAGCACGGCCGGGAAGGCTACACCTCACAACCGCCTCGGGCAAACTAGACCATGGCATGTGAGTACTTGTCGCTCATGAAGTACAAGAATAGTCTATATACTGTTCTCCGCGGTCAGTTCATTGAGCTTGTAGCGGATGTGATCAACAGGTACTACAAGATCCCACCGAAGTCGTCGAGTTTTTACGAAGCTGCCGAGAAAGATATTGAACAAGCTTCATGGGAAGACATCATAAGAGAAATCTGTGATGATAGCAGTGAAGTTATCCGGAATCTGCCACAAGAATGGTGTAGCATAGAGAAGAAATACTTGACTGAAGACATGAACGTGTGGTACAGTTTCATAGCTTCCCGGCTTCTCTAGGTGAAAATGAATAGTGAGGTTCTTCGGTCTCGTATGTTGCTGCTCTACAAGATCAAGAAGAACATGAGTATTGATGTTGGGACTACGACAAAAGGGTATATCTGGGATTGTGTCAATGCCCATAATTGCATAGGCTTTTCCTAACTCATCACTGCCATATGCGTGGAAGCAGGTTGCAGATTCAAAGATGGTGATGTCACAATGATGCCAAAGCATTCCATAAACCCTATAATATTCTCGAAGAAGAAGAACATTGCTGAGCCATCTAGGGCGGCAACAAGTACTTCATCTAAGACAAACTCGGATGGGGAAATGACAACATTGAAACTGAAGGTGGATCACTTGGTGCGATGGACATCGCAGGTTGGGAAGATCCTCACTGCCATGTGTGGCGAGAGGATCAAGAAATTGGGTCCAATCCCTACCTTAGATTCTCCAACGTCCAACACTGGGACGAACAGGTCGCGTAGGGGTTGACTACCTACATTGAGCCCACATCTTCATTTTGTCAGGTTGTTTCTTTTGATAGGTTATATGGAACTTTGATTGGTAGATTTTTTATTTGCATAACATATATTGCTACTGTGTTGCTACTGTTTGGATGTGATTTTGGAAATTGACATTTCTAGTCTCGTATCGTATTCATGTTCTTTTCTTAGAGGAAATAGGCAACTCAAAACAGCTAATGTGTGTGTGTAAAAGCTACAGCGCGCTGAGTCAAAAGAGCTGCAGCGTGTTGCAGCTGGCAGTAGCTACCATAGGAAAATGAAGCTAATTTAGTCCAAGGATTTGTTTTTCAAATAGCGGCAGTGCGCTGCAGCAGGCAGGAGCTACCATAGGAAAATAAAGCTAATTTTGTGCAAGTTTTTTTTAAAAAATAGCGGTAGCGCACTGCAGCTCACAGATATGCTCAAATTGGGGACCAATTGGAACATAGTTGGTACAAAGCAGAACAAACTACAAAAATACACAAACTTTATCTCGAATTCATTGATCGATACCCTCTCTAGTCTTCAACCACCTTCCTCTTCTTGGATTGAACATCTCAAATTTCTTGGCCATCTTAATCTATCCAAATGCCATCTCTGTGTTTCCTCCGTATTACTCCCTTCTCAATCCTGTTGTTATTAAGTGGAGGGGAAATAGAGGGGAACTCTAACCTTTCACTTGTAACTTCAAAATGAATTTCATCACGGAAAGAGAATTTCTTACCTTGTAACACAACAGACCAACCTACATTGCATGGGCCATTTATGTAGAAAACTTGTCTTGCTTGTTTGGCCAAAATAAACTGATCATTTTCATATGCTTCATAAGTCTGGTGAACAAGGGTAAATCCCATTGTGTCATCAGTTCGAACTCCAGCTGTGTTATCAAACCACTTACACTTGAAAACCGGAATCTTGAATTCTCCATAGTCAAGCTCCCAAATCTCATCAATAACACCATAAAACAACATCACAGCTAGGACTGGTTTATTATCTTTCTTACTTGCTTGCCACATAGTCTCCGACTCAATGTATACCCCACTATTTTGTGTTTTGCTCTTTAAATCTTGGTCCCTAGTAGCAAAATGGAAACCGTTCATGTCATATCCAGAATACCTCAAAACCGTGCAGTTAGGCTTCCTTGCAAATGCCCTAATTTTTGGGCCGTAACCACCTACATTGTATCGTTCATATAACTAATTCACAAACTTGTCATTGTGCTCCAACTGAACTTTATTATGGGGCCACGTGGGATGAGACTCCGTGATCGAATTAAGGTGCTCGGTCACATAAGTAGTAGTCTCCATACAATTCCTCAACACATACAAATGAACTAACATCAGATCACTATTCAATGGAGTAAATAACCTCGGTTTGCCCACCTTCCTTCCAACATATCGATTATGGGGCACCCCAAAATTTCTATGTTCCTCCAAATAGCTAGAGAAAAATTCAATTACTTCTTCGGTAACATACCTCACAACAATACTAACATCCGGCCGACTCATACATTTCATGTATCCCTTGAAGACTTTCATGTGACGCTCGAAAGAATACATCCAACGCATACCAACCGGACCACATATCTTTACCTACCACACTAAATAAACAACCAAGTGAACCATTATATCAAAAAAAGATGGAGGGAAATACATTTCCAACTTGCATAGCATAACAACAACCTCTTTTTGTAGGACATCCAAATGGTCCCAATCAACAGACTTCCGGCATGTGGAAGCAAAAAATAAACAAAGTCTAGTGATTGAGTACCTTACGTCGGCCTCCATTACCCCACGAATAGCAATAGGTAACAGTTGTTGCATCAAAACATGACAATCATGAGATTTCAACCCGGTCATCCGACAATCCTTCGTAACTAATCGACTCACATTCGATGAATAACCAATTGGGACCTTCACTGATTTCAAACTATCACAAACTGAGATTCTCTCCTCCTTTGACAATGTACAAGGTGCAGGGGGCAAGTAAGCCCTCTTACCCTTCACTTCTGGGGTGAGGTCATTTCTGATTCCCAAGTCAACCAAGTCCAACCAGGCATTCAAACTATCTTTCGTCTTCCAGGGAATATTCAAGAGGCTGCCTATCAAACTTTCATAAACATTTTTCTCAATATGCATCATGTCTAGGCAATGCCTAACCTCAAGATGCTCCCAGTACGGTAGATAAAAAAATGTTGACCTTTTCTTCCATCGACCATCACAATGTATTCTGTCCTTGCCATTATACTTTCCCAACACCACTCTCAATTTCTTAACCTTATTGTGAATCTGCACACCAATTAGTGGTGTAGGGGATTTCCTTCGTTCTTTCCCACCAAAAAAATTGACCACATCATCCCGGTATTTATGGTTTCCTTGTAGCCACTTTCTATGGCCAAGATACACTATCTTTCTTCCATGTCTTAGCTGTTTGAATTCTGTCTTCTCCTCACAAATAGAACATGCTTTGTGCCCCTTCACAATATAGCCCAAAAAATTTCCACAGGCTGGAAAATCATTGATCGTGAAAAAAAGCATGGCACGCAATCGAAAATCCACATTCATATGGGCATCAAATACCAACACCCCCTTTTCTTCCCATAATATCTTCAAATCATCGATCAATGGTCTCAAATACACATCAACCTCGTTCCCAGGTTGTCTAGGACCTGAGATTAACAAAGGCATCATAACATATTTATGTTTCATGCACAAATAAGGGGGCAAATTATATATAACCAACATCACGAGCCAAGAACTATGTTTCGATGACATATTACCAAATGGTTTCATCCCATCAGTACATAATGCAAGGCGTAAATTTCTAACCTCCGAACCAAATGAAGGATATCGCTTGTCAAAATTTATCCATTGTTCACCCTCTGCCGGATGTCTTATCTTGTCGTCGCTTGGTCTTTCCCTCTTTCCATGCCATCGCAAGTTATTTGCATCTTTTGAATTTGCGAATAACCTCTTAAACCTAGGAATTAAAGTAAGATACCACATACACTTCAATGAGACCTTCTTCTTCTTCTTACCCAAACACCCATCATCATCATTTCTCACACCCTTATATCTTGAATGTTTGCACACGGGACATTGAACCGCGTCTTTCAAATCACCGTCATACAACACACAATCATTTGGACATGCATGTATTTTCTTGTATTCCAAACCGAGTGAACACAATATTTCCTTGGCCTCGTAAAAGTTCTTCGGTATTCCATTCCCTTCCGGAAACTTATCCTTTAGAAGCTTTAGGAGTGAATTCACACTAGCATCACTCCAAGAACTTATGGCTTTCAAATTGAAAACCTCCATAAAAAAAGAGATTATGGTATCCTTACTTTTACATCCCGGATACAATGGCTTCTCTTTTTCGTCGAGCAAAGCACTCAACATTTTAGGCTTCCCCGCAAAATCTCTTACTATGTCATCGAACATAGCATCAACGGTACTTTTGTTTCTATCTACCTTGTTAAAACCACCATTATGTCCTTGCTCAACCTCTCCATGAAATGTCCATACAATGTAACCTCCGTCAAATCCGTTCTTCAACAAATGAAATCTAACAAGCCCACAATCATCAAACCGTTCACGACACAAGCATCTTTTGCGTGGACAAAGTATCCTCTCCTCCCGACCAAAGGCATAATCAAGAAATGAATCAATATATGCAATATGTTCACCACTCCCTCTAGTTACACTTGGATAGATAACCATTACACAAATTTTCATTGTTCACACATAATAAAAATAAACACAATCAATTTGCTACACAATACTAAAAGTGTCATGTATGTGTATATGTATGTGAATCGATCAACTAACTTGTTCTTGGGATACACACACACATATATATATATATATACCATCTCCCAAAACAAACACAACCATGTTTACATCCACACTCATTTACACTCTCACAACATGATACTAAACTGACGGCATAAAGCATATAGAAACCATTAATACATACGAATAAACTCTCTTCAAGCACGCATTTATGGTTATTATAACTACTAGCTATTTGATTGAAATTCCAAGAAGTTAATGAAAACTTACATCCACGTGGCTTCATTGCTCTGAGCTATAGCTCACCATCCAAAACATCTTCCATCAATGAAGGGAGAAGGTAATTTTAGAGGGGTAGTTCGGAGCATTAAATGCTCAATTTAGCACCGGTTTTTGTGAATAGTGTGTAAAACCGGTGCCATTTTTCCTATTAGCACAAGTTTTTAACCGGTGCAAACTTTAACAATGCCGTTTTTCCCGCCTTTTTTCCAAAATTCTTTTAGCACTGGTTTTGGTCATTTTTAGCACTAGATTCTAAAATCGGTGCCAAATATCTACTTTACACCGGTTTTTCAATTTTTAGCACCGGTTTTCAAACCGGTTCAAATTTAGCACCGAATTTCAACATTTTTTAACACCGGTTTTTCAAACCGGTGCTAACATTTCCAATTCACCGGTTTTCAAACCGGTTCTAATTTAAAACCGGTTTTTGTTATTTTTAGCACCGGTTTTTTACCGGTGTTAGTTTAACACCGGTTTTCATCAATTCTAGCACCGGTTTTTTAACCGGTGTTATATTGACACCGGTTATAATAAATAAAACTGGTGCTAACATAATTATAACTGGTGCTAAATTAACACCGGTTAAAAAACCGGTGCTAACAAAAAAAACCGTTGCTTTTACATTATTTGCACCGGTTTTTTAAACCGTTGCTAAAAAACCGGTGCAAGAGGTGAGTCTCTATGGTAGTGAAAACATAACCATTCGAGCCAAGACTAATGAAGAATCGAAAACTCAAATCTCCTCTAGTCTCGAGGCCTTGGAGGGGCATGTTAGCAATTTATTGGAAGTGGTGACCGAATGGAAGCTCTTTATTCCAAAGATACACCATTCCAAGTCCAACTCGAAGATTCGGTGAGTGAGGTCACCTTGAAAAATGAATTTGAGTTCAAAGGGGATGAGGAGTTGGTTGTGGAAGACAAAGAAGTGGAGGAATATGTGATTGTGAAACATTCATCATTCTTACCATCATCACCCCCACCCCCACCTAGTGAACCAACTCCACCATTTTTGGAAGTTTTGAGGGAGATAAGAAAGGAGCAAAGAGACCATCCCAAGCCTCCTAACCACCCAACTCCTTTTAAACCATCTCCTCCTCCATAAAACTTTCCTCTTCAAAGTTTTGTACCTCCACCTCTCTATTTTTGGATACTCATGATGAAGGGGCTCAAACCTTCACCATATCGATAACATCAGGAGGCAACCCAAGCTTTTAAGTTAGGTTAATGTTTTTTCTTTTGTAGGAAAAAAACCCTGAACCCTGCCCTAAAACCCTTACCCAAAACCACAAGAATACCACCATAATCCACCACCAAAAACCACTACCAAAACCACTACCAAAACCACCATCTAGGAGTGCTACTAGTTGTTGTCTTTCATTTTGTTGATTGGGACTTGCATAGTTGTGGCTTCGTAGTGGATGGATCAAATTTGCATATTGGGCGGAGTTCGAGAACATATAGGAGAGAACGTTCATTGAAAAGTGAGCATTGTCATCACTGAGAAGGACCTTCAAGGTCCTAGTTGTGAGTATTTTTTCTTTCTTCCTTATTTCATTATCTTGTCCTTTTAACATTGAGGACAATGTGTATTTCAAGTGTGGGGAGGTAAAGAGAAATATATCTCATTGTATTATATTGTTGTTTGCATATTTTCCACATTGATTTTTTTTTGTTTCAAAAAAAATTAAAAAATGAAAAACAATTTCCCTGCTAAGTTCAAAACCCAAGAAGGAAACTTAGGCAAAAGTGGAAGGCCCAGATAGGTTGAAAACCTGAAAGGCCGACCTATGCAAAAATGAGAGGCCAAATGGTGTAAAAAATGGTAAGGGTGAGTATTGAAAAAGAAAAATGTGTGAAGCTATGATGAAAACCTGAGAGGGCTCCTAGGAAAAATGAGAAAAAATGAGAGAAATTGAAAATTTTTATGCTTCCCTTGATTTTTCTATTGGGTGGTTTTTTCAGTAGAGTAAGTTATCTTGGCATTATATGTATACCTTGCTTTTGTTATGGTTTGTTCGTTGTGTAGATTTTCATAGGCTTTGGGATGTGAGAGTGTGAGAGATTCTTATGTCTTGGGGGTTGTGGTAGTTTAGGATTATGATGTTGGATGTTTTGGGAAAACTTTTACATGCTAGTTTACGCTTTGATCTTTGTTTGTTCCTGTTTACTCGAGGAATAGTAAGTTTTAAGTGTGGGGAGATTTGATGAGAAGTCAAATGCATGTATTTTACAAAGCATTTAACATCTCTTTTTTCTCATATTTTGTTGTAATATTTCTAGATTTAGGTATGTTTACATGATAAAGGGTTTAGATGACCATTTTATGTTTTTATATCTAAATCCTTCATTTTGTAACCTATGTTTAGTCTAATGGATTTTTTGTCCTTACGAGCATCCATATTCCATTTTGTGAGCTTCATTTATAGATGTCTCATGAGCCCTTTGGAGTGGTTTAGTGAATGCCATGTGCCAAAATGTGGTAGAAGATAGAAAGGTTGAAGAAGGAAGGCAAAGAAGCAGATGAATTGTCACACGGAAGTTTGGACAAAGTTCTTAAAATTATTTGAAAAGAATCAGCATCAGCAAACAAGGGTGGCATCATTGAATTTTTTTGAGCACTATAAAATCGACTACAAGAACTCCCAAAGCGGATCAACGGTTCACCGGTGGGAAGCAAAACAAGAAGCCGCAAATTGTAGCTCACCAGCGCGGATCATTATCTGCCTGTGCGGATGGATCTGAATATTGGGCTGAAGCCACCACCGCCCGAGCTAGGCCATTTTCGCTCATCCCGGGCGATGCCTGCTGCATTTTGACTTTCCTTTTGACCAACTTGGGCTATAAATAGCCCCTTTTCTTCCCCATTCACCCAAGCCCGACTTGAGGGCTCCAAAACCCCAAATCTTCACCATTTTCTTCAATTTCTTCTTCTTTCTTTGTAGATCTTTGTTCTATGTTATGGTTTTTTATCTAGATAAGTTTTGTATTTGAGAGCAATTGATTGAAGCTTCCACACCTATGTTGTAAGAACCTCTATTTCACTATTTCTTGAATCTTTTCTTATTTAGTATTAATGTGTTGTTAATGCTATTTTTTACTTCATTTATGCCATGGGAAATTTGAGGATATGAAGTGTCTGTATGATTGAAGTGTAAGGGTATTAGGAAAGTGGCCAATTTCTTACCTCATTTGACATTAAAATCCAAGACATGGATTTAGAACTTCTTGTGTATAATGTGTTGTGATTCATGCTAGATAAGTATGTTAATGTGGATTTTTCTCATATTTATCCTATAGATGCAATGAAAGTTTGAATCTTGAATGTGGTTTGTTCCAGGTTTAGCCTAATGAAGGCTATGTTTGGTTAAATAACTATGTCATTTGTAGAAGTCTTGTTGTTATCAAATTTATGGTTATTCGTGTATAATGCCATTGATGAAATATCTTTATGATCGTTGAACATCTAAAATGATTATCAATGAAGTTTACAAATGGTCGTTGAACGTTTTTTTTGAATTACTCTGAAGAAGAAATGAATGTTGATCTTCAATTGGGAAGTGATAGCATTCCCCATAGGTAACAAATATGATAGAATGAGTGAATGATTCAATGATCTACATGAGGTTTGGAAGTTCATATCAAGTGCCCCATCCCCCCCTTTACTTTCCTTTATATAACTATATATATCTACTTCTAGCCATTATCAACCTTATTTGTTTAAAAGCTTAAGAAATCCCTCTTCTTCGTGAACGACCCGACTTTCCATTATCTACTTAATTGTAGATAGTAAGCATTAGGGCTTATAAATATTAACTTTGAGAGGTACGACGACGACCTCCCAACACAGTGCCTAACACTTTGCCTCACAATGACCCCATGGTAATTATTGAAAAAATACAAAATGTTACTATACACAAAGTGTTTGTGGATGATGGAAGTGCAGTCAAAATGCTATTTGTGGACTGCTTCGACAGGTTGGGCTTCAAGCGTACTGATCCCTAAAAATCCACATCCTCACTTGTTGGGTTTCACAAGGCAAACAAAAACACCTTTAGGTAGTATACAACAACCTATCACTAATGGGGAAACCGGAAGGAATTTCACCATCATGTGCGACTTCGTAGTGATGGACACTCCAAGTCGTTTACTGCTATAATAGGATGACCATGGATGAACATAGAAAAAGTGATATGGTCTCCGTACCACATGGTCATGAAATTCCCAATTTCGGTTGGAATTGTAACTATAAGAGAAAACCAGCAAATGCTGAGGCAATGCATGGTCATCGCAATGAAAGCATGAAGAGTTGGAGGCAAGGCGAAGATGGTTAACACAATCTCAAATGGTGGATCATTAGATCAGCCAAGATCATCAGCAGACCTAGGAGAAGATACAGAGCTAGTCAGCCTTGATGATAAAGACAGCTCAAAGTGTGTAAGGGTAGGAAAATGCCTTCCAAATGAGGATAAGATTGGAGTTATAGAAATCCCTCGAAGCCACAAAGAAATTTTTCATGGAACATTCAGAACATGGGATGATTAGACCTAAGCATCACTACCCACTTCTTGAATATCAGTGATGCGGTCAAACCGGTTAAGCAAAATTAGCATTACGTTGCTAGAGATGGGAAAAAATAAATCAAAGAAGAAGTTAGAGCACTGCTTGAAGCTGGCATATTAAAGAAATTTATATGTCCAAAGTGGCTAGCGAACCAAGTCATGGTAAGGAAGTCAGACGCAGGCTGGAGAATGTGCATTGATTTTAGAAATCTAAACAAGGTGTGCCCAAAGGATTTTTATCCTTTACAAAAAATCAATCAACTAGTTGATGTTATTTCAGGGTCCGTGGTCCTAGCATTTTTAGATGGATACAAGGGATACCACAAGATATTGATGAAACTTGAAGACGCAGAGAAAACAAATTTTATAACTTTCTTTGGGGCGTTTTGTTACACAAAAATGCCATTCAGGTTGAAATTCTAGAGCTACATACCAGAGAGTGGTTGACAGCGCATTCCACAATCTAATATGACGAAATGTAGAAGTATATGTCGATGGCCTGGTCATTAAGAGCAAGAAAGTGGATGGCTTTGCTGCAGATTTACAAGAGACTTTGGACACATTACGTGCCATAGGGATGAAGCTCAACCTCAAGAAATGCGTATTTGGAGGGTGAAGGAAAGTTTTTTGGTATACAGGGTGTCCTCAAAGGGCATCGAAGCCAACCCAGAAAAAGTCCAGGCCATAGTCAATCTTCCCCAGCAACGAACCATCAAACAAACACAAATTCTAATATGGTCACTTGCAGCGCTTAGTAGGTTTATTTCGAAAGCATTGGAGAAGTACTTTCCACTATTCGAAGTTCTATGGAAGGCCAAGAAGTTTAGCTGGAATGAAGATTGTCAGGCAGCTTATGAGGGTTTAAAAGAAAAATTCTAGCACTCCCAACTCTGAAATCTCCGACCCCTGGGGAAACATAATACTTGTATCTAGCGATCTCGTAGAATGCAGCAGGTCTGTTTTAGTTTGACTTGATGACAAAAAAAAGTAACTGTTTATTATATTAGCAGGATATTGTAGAGTGGAGAAAAAATATACATGCCAGTTGAAAAAATTAACCCTGGCTTTGGTATACTCGGCACGAAGGCTATGAATGTATTTCCATGGTCATCGTATCATTGTCTACACTAGTTTTCCAATTTAGAACGTCCTCAACAAGCCTGCATCATTAGGCGGACAGACGAAGTGGGCCCTGGAGCTAGGCCAATTTGAAATTCAATTCCAACCGAGGACAATGATCAAAGCCCAAGCACTAGCAAACTTCATTGCAGAGATAACCAGTGAAGAAGCGTAGAAATTGACTATGTATCAGAGCCTAAGAATTGTTAAAGGCAAGATAAAATGGGAAGAAGTGGCATGAACATTGTTTGTGGATGGCGCGTCAAGCAGAGAAGGTTGTGGGGGCATGATTTTTGTTGGTAAACCTAGACCGAGGAGAACACAGATGATCATTATGCTTCAATTTCCCACTCACCAACAATGAAGCAGAATATAAGGCCTTGATTTGTGGACTGGATCTTACATTCAGATTGAAGGCTAGAAGTGTTTAAGTGTCTGGTGATTTGTTAATTGTGATCCAGCAAGTGCGTGGAGACTTTGAAGTACGAGAAAAACAATTGGCAAAGTATTTAAGGAAAGTCCAGCAACTCATAACCCAACTCGAATACTTTGACATACAGCACGTACCGAGAAGTGAAAAGACAAGTTAGATGCACTAAGAAAACTAGCAACAACATGATTTGATTATGTCAGTGAACATGGAGATGTGGTAGTAGAAGTTATTCCTGTCACAAGCACGGTATCAACTATTGTGTCGGCAATTCAAACGGATGAAGTAAACTGTATAACGCCACTACTGAATTTATTTGCAGAGAGAACACAACTAGAAGATATGGTGCAAGCTAGGAAGTTAAAGGTACGTTTGCATTGTTACGCCTATGAAGAAGGGACTTTGTACAAGAAAGGTTTTCTCTCTCCATGGATAAAATGTGTGGGACCAACAAAGGCAGTGGAAATTTTAAAGGAAGTTCACGAAAAGCTATGTAGAACACATCAGGGAGCGAGAATGATAACAGAGAAGATTATCCGAGTGGGATACTATTGGCCGAATATGTTCAACGACGCACCCAACACTTTTCTATTGCATAAGCCACAAGCAGCTTTGACGGGAGTATATGGAGCCAGGCCGTTCAAAAATTGGGGGATTGACTTAGTTTGACCATTCCCAAAAGGCGAGAGCAACGCCGAATTCCTGGTGGTAGCAATCAACTACTTTACTAAGTGGGTGGAGGACAAACCATTAGGATGGATCACAGCTGAAACATAGTATGGTGAAACATAGTAGGTCACTTTGGGGTGCCATATATCATTGTCACGGATAATGGTACGTAGTTCACAAGTGGGGTATTCACAGTTTGGTGTTTGAAGTTCGGAATTGTCCAAAAAGTTTACCTCAGTAGCGCACCCTCAAGCTAACGACCAAGTGGAAGTAACGAACAAGACTATCGTTCAAGAAATCCAGAAGCAACTGGAGGGAAAGCGAACTAGATGGGTAAATGAATTACCAAACACCCTATGTTCATATAGAATGACTGTTCGAGAACCAACGAGGAAGACACCATACGCTCTGGTTTACGGTCACGAAGCAGTTATACTAGTGGAAATTGGTAATTCAAGCTTTCGAGTATGCAATTACAAGGAAAAAGACAACCCAGATACGATGAGGTTGGAGCTGGATAAGCTGGAAGAAAAAAGAGACTTGGAAACAATCATAGAAGCTAAGTATAACAAAAGAATGGCTAGGGTTTATAATCAGAAGGCGAGAGAAACACGGTTTCTTGATTTGTGATCTATTGCTCAGGAAGAATGAGGCTAGCCTGGCAAAAGAACGTGAAAAATTATGCCTCAAGTGGGAAGGGTCGTACAAGATAATGAAGGCACATAGATCAAACCACTATGAGCTAAAGAGAATGGACGGTAGCAGTGTTTGTAACACTTGGCACATAGTTAACTTATGGAAGTTTTATGTGTAGAATCAGTGAAGTGGCAGGAAATCTAGCTCCCATGTATAGAAATCATGAAATGATTATTGGTGGTGTTCACTCCCGTAGTTTGTGTTGAATGTGATATTATTACAGTATGAATCTTTTGTAACATAATTTTTCCTTTTCAAAACATCCATACTTCAAATTTATAACACTAAGTTACACATTCTTAATAGACCATCATATGGAGTTAATGGCATAAGTGTTAATAATGAATGCCACTCAACTCACTTCTTCAGAAAAAATAAACGAAAGAAAATCATGAACTTATGCCCACATTGAAGCAAAAACAAGTGATAGATCTTGCAACTTTGCACTATCATTAACCCACAAGCTATAGATCTTGCTATTAGACAAACATACCTCTAATACTGTGACAAAAGCAAGAAATAGATTGTGTGGCTTTGCAAAGTACATACTCTCAATAAAGCAAGCAATAAATCTTACTACAAGGCAGATATGCCTATAAAACATCGAATAAAGCAAGCTATAGGCCTTGCGGCTTTGAACAATAAAGAAAGCAATAGATCTTGTTTCTTGGCAGATATGCCTACGATAAAGCGACTAAAGAAAGCTATAGATCTTTTGTCTTTGCAATAAAAAGAGCTAAAATAATCAAAACAAAAGAGTTGGATATACGGGAAACAAGTCCTACAAAGATAAATGAACTACGCAGTCAACATTGTTCAAAAGTATGAAGGCAGAATAAAAAATGAGAGACAACCACATAAATTGATCCATTGATCACTGGTTCCCACAATGAGATATCCATGGCTGGTACATCTGCGAGATGAAGAAAGGAGAGTGTGAAGATTCTCTTTCAGCTCAACACATGTTTGCTCGAGTTGGTCTTCACAATTATATGTTTATAGCAAATCGCTCGTCATACTTACTTTGCCAACCAAATGTAGAAGAACTAAAGTGATCACACTGACCCTGCTTTTTCTTTAACTTCTCAAACAAGTCATCAATACAAACACATTTCTTATCAACGATCAACATCTTCTGATTGGCCTCGCGAGCCTTTCTAGAAGTAAAATTCTAAGTCTCTTCTCCTCTTCTTGTTATGAGGGCATCTTTGTCATAGCCAGCTGCTGATGATGGATAAGACCATTTTGTTCGCTTAAATCCTACATAAATCACGCATGGCATCCTGCAAATCCTTTACAGTCATATTCTATTTCCTTTCAAGATCATTGATACCTAGAAGCATATACTTCAAACGAATTGGCAAACTTATCACCAACTCTTTGACGAAATCAGGGAGGTCATGTACTCGCCAGCAGATTCAAGATCAACTAAACTGCAAACAATGTTCTTTCCAAGCGATTCGATGTTATACCCATCAAGAACAAACTTGCTGCAAAAGCAGGTTGGATATGAAGGAGGAGATAATGAGGGAATTGGAAATTTCCATCCAAGACATAAGGGAAGGGATTTTATGTGCGAAAAAAGCTATCAGAAGAAATAACCTCTTTGTATTCTTTAGTAAATGATCGGGTGGCACTAAGCAAGCTAATAGGTTCCGAAAAAGGATCACTACATCCTATAAAGTCAAGTCTTTTCAAGAATTTATGATTAACCTAAATATTGAAGCCCTGCACATAAGTAATGGTGACGAAAAATATAAAACATGAAGTATAAACTAACATTCATAATGGAAATCACATAGATAGTATAGACATACACCAAAATATTGTCTTAAGTTTACAATAAAAAAATCCATAAAATCGAGTACACTGGAAAACAACTAACTTCAGAGGTAGGCGGAGGCTGAACAACTATAGCAGTGGTTTCCTGGCTTGCCTGCTGAGGGGGATTCTCTTCGCTTGGCTACTGGATAGAAGCTTCAATACTCGCATCATCTACACCTCCACAAGCCTAGAAAACTGCTCAGCAATGCTCGCCATTTCCTTAGCAGCCTTCGCCCTTTCCTTAGAGGCTTTAAGCAAACTTTCTAGAGCTGCACATCTCATCTCCTGTGCCTCATACTTCTCTGACAGTGACTCATCAACAGGAGAAAACTTGGAAAGTTGCTCACTCACGAGGTGAAGTCTTTTGCCGACCTTATAAGACATAAAAAACAAAGCACAAAGTTAGCTAGCATTTTGCAAACGAGAAATCAAGATATGAAAAAGGGGTCACTAAAATTCATCTGCAGACTTACCACAGCCAGTGGATCAGGTATAGAAAGGTTGGAAAGGATATCCGATATCATCCCCTTAACGAAAGGATTCTCAGTTTGCCCCAGAGTTTGCGAACTGGATTGGTTAACATACCCTTTTTTGAAAGGAGGAAGTAAATGTCCTGAACGGCCACCACCCCTATCCATTTTCTGTTTCTTTCCTTTCGGTACAACGGGGTGACGACCACTTGTTTCCCCTCTTTCACTGTTCTTACCCTTATCACCAGGGCCTGTCTTATTATCACCTTGTTAGACGATGTTCCTCCCTGCGGCATTATCAATCTGAGTAGTAGCCTCAACTGAATCCTCATCATCACCATCAAAGAGCGATTCATCAATACCCTTAGATAGGTCTATATTTGAAACAAATTTAATATCATAGATCAAACGAACACACGATAAATATGGAAGAAATAAAAATTTGTCAAGATAAGAAAGATTACAGATTAAGCGTATCAAGACAAAAAAACCATCAGCATCAGAGTCATCATGGCGGAGATGTTGTGTATGAGCACAGAGTGTTACCATGATCTCTATCTCTTTGGTAAAAAGGGCATTCAAACTAGGAAGCTTAGACTTGGGAACCTTGTAGCTCTAAGAGGTTACAACAACTTCGGAGTTTTGGGTTAGTTTTATAAAGATATATTTTTCCGCCAGGGACAAACATTACTATGGAATCCCCTCATGAGCTCAACCTCAACGATCACGGGATAAGAGAAAATTTTTCTACTGTGTATTTCACTTTTTACAAATGATAGAAGTTGCAAAAAAATTTCAAGAGTGAAAGGAACGTTCAGTTTCTCACAAACCTAAAGAAACCCCATTATGATAGCAATGCCCTTGGGGTGAAATTGGGACAACCCAACCTTATATGAATGGAGAAGCCCAATCATATGTTGAGGGAGAGGAAAATGAAGGCCAAAGTTTAAGTATGCCAATTAACAGGAAATATAGCCAGGTGGAGGAGTGCAAATAGAGTCATAATTCACAGACGCGCAAAGATCAAAAAGAGACTAGAAATGGGAAATAATTATTTAAATCATCTAGATACGAACCAGATAGCCTACAACATATGGTAGAGGTTCCGTTGACATGACCAGAATCCATGTCGGAGTAGGCATCTTCTACAAGAGCCTCAACATGGTTAGAGAAAGACCTACGGATAGGTGCGGGTCCTAGAGTAGAAAGTAAAAACCTTAATTAGGGTTAAGCGCTGCAGACACAAGTTTTACAGAATACAGATTTAGAGAAAGCAAGCTGGAGAAGATGACCAAAAAAAATTAGAAACCCAACTACTTAAATTACCAGAAGTTGAGGAAGAATTTCAACGTATCCAATCCAGAATATGCATCAAAGAAAGTGGAATTAGGTTAAGGACAAAACTTACTCTTGAAGAGGATGGAGGAAGATGATATAAAGAAAACCTAGGAATGCTTAAAGAGGATGAAAGATTGGTAACATAGGAGATAAACTTAAATGAAACTGTGAGCAGAAAACATAAATATCAGCAACAAAAGGAGGATCAAGGAAGACAATCAGTTCAAAAAAGCAATGATGATAGTCTGACACAAAAAGCAAAATACCTTTTCCTTTTATCAGGATGGCAGCGAAATACGAAAAGACAACATAATGAATGAGAAAAGCATTGAATTATTATTTTTGAGTTCCTCATTTAAGTAGTAAAGCAAGAACAAACATAAAAGAAATGCAGACCATAATAGCAAAAACTAAGGATCGAATCTTGGCCCGTTAAAACAAAATCTTAATGCAAAAATATCCTTATCACAAGGAATTAAAAAATTCAGAACTAAAGAAGGATCGAAGACAAAGATATAGCCAAAAATATAACATCACTTCACAATACCGACAAATGTAGTGTTAAATGACGAACAGTCTGTTGACAAGCAACATCAGTTTGCATTTAAGCCATAAAGCTACGCCATTACTTTGTTCCTTTTAGTCTTCTTGGCTAGGGGGATTTATAGTGTATAACTAGCCCAAAGCCTGAGTCGTAGACCTGAAGTGGAAAACAAGCCGAACACCAGCCCGCAATGCGAGCACAGTTTGACACAACTCACGAACTGGAAAAAGTAGAGATCATGGTCACACGTCAACCACAAACCATCTTTCTCGAAGCCACAATCAAGCATCTGATGTCAAACCCGAGGGAAGCGGAGCCAAATTGAGAGTAAGCTATAAAAGGATAAAAGATCTCACAGAGAAAGGTAAGCATAACTATCTAAAGAAATTCCAATTATGAAAAGAGAGAACTGACTTGATCGTCGGAGCTGTTCATTATGAAGAGGGCAATAAGGTTGATCATTTTGACCCCCTTGACCATTTCTATACCAAAGATTGGCATGGTTCCTCCAAATGGCATTGTTAGGCCTATTTTTGTAGCCTTGACTACCTTGATAGCTTTTGTTGCCATGATAACCTTGCCCTCATTGATATCCCATGGAACTCACCTCCTCGACATAATCATCTTGAAAATGAGGATAAGTGTCCGTAGAATGCGCCAATGAACAAATTTCTCATTACTTCACATGTGGCACATTTCCGAACTAAGTCATCAAAGACATCACCATAAAAGTGAGGCCTAACATTTGATCCTCTAGCATTTTATTATTGGCAGGGACACTTGTGTTGTTTGGGGTTGCCTCCTATGATTGGATCTCAAACTAAAATTTCTTGACTCCTTGGCCAATTCTTCACATAAATCCATAGGCGCTCACAAACTATTGTTCCCAATAGAGCCACCAAAAGCTCCCCTCACTAGCCTTGCTCCTTATGAAAAAGACTTTTGTAGAAGTAGTACAGTAGGTCTCCTTCCGAATAGCCATGGTATGGAAAACTTGAAAAAAACTTCTTGAACCGCTCCCAATATTCACAAAAGGACTCTTCGTGTCATTGGAGGATGTTGCCAATCTCATTCTTCTAGGTTGGAATTGAGTGCTAATGGAGCCAATCCCTTGCACCATCTCTTAGTGAAAATGAGAAGGCCTTCACCATGTAAAGCTCTTCACCACTCCCTCAGGAATCATACCACGACAAACCATATGGAAGTTGGAGAGACGTTTGTTTGGGTCATTGCCTACCAAGAAAGGAAGGTAGCAAGTGTATTAACCCATATTTGAGTTCAAAATACCCATTAGGCCCAACTGCCGGACAAGTGAGGCACATAGGTTGTTGCTCAAGGTTGGGAGCCATAGTCTCCCTCAACAGAACAATCCCTCCTTGAAGGTGAGCATGTTATGGTTCTCATTTTGGATGCTCATATTGATGCTCCATGGAAGTATAAGGTTCCTCAAAATGGTCACTAGGTGGGGTGTTATTCACATGTTCTAAACAGAGCCTCCTAGCCATTTTCAAGTTCAGCTCTAACTCAGGATCGTAGTGTAGGGGTTCTTGTGAAGAGGATCACACACGAACCATACACCAAGAACTTGAACAATACATCTCCAAGCAAACCAAAAATCAAGTACAAATCAAATTAAAAAAACTATCACATATTAACACAAACATGCCCAAACACTTAAATATCTATGCCTCTTCCCTGACAGAGATGAAAAAATTTGCGAGGTTATCGCAGTACCTCTCAAATATACAATTTAGAGACCTAAAGTGCTTCCTAAATATGACTAAGTGGATAGTGGGAAATCAGGGTCATTAATAAAGAACATGAATTTTCATAAGGGTTCATGCATATAAGATAGGATAATCTTATATATATAGATATAAAAGTAATTAAAGAGGGGGGGGGGTGGTTGTTGGGTTTTCCTAAGTTATGGAAGTAAAAACAAAAGACAACTAAGATATAAAAAAAGTATGCCAATCACGCAACAACTAAGAAGAGATGATAAAATCACAAATGAAAATCCTTGGGGCAATTGATTCCCACTTCAAAACCTCTTATAGATCATAGGATCAACAACTCATTCAATCACATTGGTTACCTATGGTGAATGCTATCACTTTCATTTCGAAGATAAACATTCCATTATTCTTAAGAGTAATTCACCAAAGCGATCAACGACTATTTGTAAATCTCATTAATGATTACTTTAAACAAACAATGCCAAAAGATATTTCATCAATGGCAACATGCACAAAGAACCAATAAATTTGATAACAACTACGAGCATTCTACCAAATTCCTAGAAATTTAACAAAAGAAAGCATTTATTAGGTATCACATAGAACAATCAACATTCAAGATTCTACCGTTTAGTGCTACCTTAGGATAAATATGATAACAAACCACATTAACATACTCATCTAGCAAGATTAACATCATTTACCCAAAAATAAGTTCTAATTCCATTTCCTTGGATTTTCATGCCAAAAGTGAGAAGAAGTTGTACACTTTCCTAACACCCTAGCTTTTAACCACATTAACGTGCATGTTTCCACAGCCTTGGTCCGTGCCCAATGAACACTTCTAATTAGCGTTGATGATTTTGCTCCTTTTCCCTTCTTTCTTCTTCCATTTCCACAACCAACTACATTTAGGGTCAATGGCCTTCATTCTTCTATCAATCTCGCGATTGGCCTCCTATCTACTACCACACTTGCGAATGGCCTTCTCCAATGAAGATCTTTCATCTAAGCTCAAAGAAGCACATTTAGACCACTCACGGAGGAAAAATACCATTATACTACAAATAATTCTAAAAATAGGTAAGCTAACATAGACAACAACCGGATGGTTTCAACCTGCTATCATGCAAAACACCTGTAAACTTAATCATCCACCAACAAAAGAATATAAAAAGGAGGTGCTAAATTCTCTAAGAAAACATGCATTTCCCATCTCATCAAATTCCCCATACTTAAACCTTTACTCGTCCTCGATTTATCAAGAACAAACAAAGATCCTATGGTATAGCTAAGAAAATGTATCCCAGATAACACCCAACACTTTATTCTTAGGACGACCCTAACCCAAAATATTAGAGTTAACAAGAACCCTTATATCTCAAACTAAGATGTTTCAAACAAACAAAATCATTCCAATAACAAGAATGAGGTGTGATACTCCATAGAAAAACAAGAAGATAGCTTACTCTAGCCCAGAGAACAACCAAAAGGCACAAACAAAAGAAGCACATAAACATTTAATTTTTCTCTCATTTTGCCTAGGAGACCTCTCGGGTTTTTATCCTAGCATCTCTTTCTTTCAAGCCTCACACCTCACTTTTATCCACACCTTTAAGGCCTCTAATTTTGTTTCATTGGTTGTCTTTTGGGTTTCAACCTCTCCGGACCCCAAAATATTTCTTAAGTTGCCATTTTCGGGTAATTTTTTCATTTTTTTTATATTTTTTCTGCTCCAAAAGTGAGCTTTAAGTTACATAAAAGGAAAAACTTAAATCATTATTTGGAAACTTAAATCACTGTTCATAGGTGCGATTTTGGTGCGATTTTGTGTGTTTTCTTCTCTTCCTCAGTAACGGTCTGATTCTCCCTTTCTGTTATCGCCGGAAATGGCTCCTGAGCCGGCATCGCCTTCTGGTCTCATCATCGGCCATCGCTGCTCATGATGGCCGATATGGTAATCAATCACCCTTCACCTCTAAAAACCTTCGCCGCGGCTCTTCAGACCAAATCCCCCCTCTTTCTAAACATCTTCCAAATAACCCTGAACTGATTCCAAAATCTACCCATCTTGGCGATCCTGCTTGCTTATATTCGGATGATCAAATTGCAACGCTTTCGGCCCATTACTCCAATGCCCTGGTCGGTAAGTTTACCAAAGGTAGGCTTTCTATGGAACAGATGGAGGCAACTCTTAAGACAATCGCTTTTGATGGTAAGTATCAGTTAGGTTCACTAGATTATAAACATGTGCTAATTAGATTTGAGCAGGTTAACGATTACCAAAGATGCTGGATGAAGGGCATCTGGAACTTTAATGGTATACTGCTTAAGATGCTAAAGTGGACCCCTGAATTCTCAACTCATAAGGAATCCCCCATCGTTCCCATTTGGTGTACTATCAGGGAAGTACCTTTGTATTATTATAACTCTGCTTCCATTGAGTCAATTGGCAATAGTATAGGAAATTTTATAAAAAATGACCTAGCTACTGATCTGCTTACTAGGCCCTCTGCAATCAAATTCTGTGTTGAAGTCGACTTACAGAAACCTCTGTGCCATCACATTAGACTAGGTTCAGTATCAAATAATACTAAGTATCAAATTGAGTATGAGGATATTCCCCTATATTGTAACCATTGTGCTAAACTAGGTCATTCACTGACCCAATGTAGAGCAATTTCCCAAATTACTAAAGATAGAAATGAGGAAACTAATATAGGTCAGTTCCAACCTCCTCCACAGTGGCAGGCAACTGGAAAAAAATTTAACATTCCACCTCTGATCACAGACTCTACTACTGATCATCTTAACTCTGCTTCTGATATGGCTGCCAGAAACTTAGAGTCTAATTCTCCAGTAGAGATCCTTAAAACTCCTGTTAGTGGTAACCCTCTGGTGACAGGAAATCGTTCCTTAGTTACTCCAGATAACTCCATTTCCAGATTACTTAAGGAAACTGAAACTGTCAAACCTGCTCAGATAATATACGCTAAAGATGATCTCCAAATTGGTTCACTTCGGTTTCCACTAAACAATTCCACTAACAATCCTACACTTTCCTTACAAAGAAAGATGTCAAACAGATTTTCTGTTTTGCAGGATGAAGTTTTTTGCTCACAAGATCAGGTAGGCATCAATGAGCTAATATCAGTGGATTTGGATATTGCTCCTGAGTTAGATTCCTCTGATCAACAAGACTTAAATGCTGCTTCTACTTCGGAGCAACCTCGTAAGTTTGATCACCAAGGTAAGGCAAAAAATAAAAAGATTACCTATTTGAGTCAGTTGAATAAGATGTTATTAAGATAAGCTACTAAAGGTAATAAATCAAGTGAAATATGACAATTAAGGTCAATGTTAATTTTCTGATTTGGAATCTGCGTGGTATGGAATCTTCAATGCTTAGACTGCTTAATCTACTCAAACTCAAGAAAGTACTGTTGCTATGTATAATCGAGCCTATGCATGATAATACAAAAATCCAATATTACATGAGTGCACTTAATTTCTCCAACAACCTGTTTCTTCCTAATGGGAAGATATGGCTTCTCTGGTCAAATCCTGTATCTGTGTCATTTCTTTCCTCCCATGAACAATTTATGCATGTGAATATTTCCCATCTCTCTATTAATCTCTGTATGGAGGATGTTTTTGTTTATGCATTAAGAAATAGAGAGGGTAGGAAGGAACTTTGGAAGGAATTACAGCTGATATCTAAGGGGGACACTATTTTTATAGGAGACTTCAATACAATAACTTCTGTGACTGAATATAGAGGTCCCTCTAATCCTGCCTTAGGTAGTATAAGAGATTTTAATACATGGATTAACTCTAATGGACTACAGGAAATTAATACAGTGGGTAACCTTTTTACTTAGTGTAATTCTAGACTTAGGAATCCTACTTCTAAGAGGTTGGACAGAGGTCTTTGCACTTTATCATGGTACTCTAAATTTCCTTCCTCATCAATCCAGATCCTTAATAGACAAACATCATATCACTCTCCTCTCCTCCTCCAGCTATCCAATCTAGTTCTCTCATTCCCAAAGCCCTTTAGATTTATTAATGCTTGGTTCCAAAGGACAGATTTCTTAACACTAGTTCAGGATAATTGGGAAAAGCCAATCAAGGATAAAGGCATGATCAGGTTCTATCTAAAATTGGTTAGGCTTAAAAAGATGTTAAAAATATGGAACAGAGAATATTTTGGGAATATTGACTCAAATGTTACCCTAGCTGAGGAAGCTTTAAGGGTACAGGAACTTAACTTTGACCTAAACCCAACACTTTCTGAAAGAGTTACTCTTAACCAGAAAAAAGCAATGCTACTTAGGGCTTTAAAGGAGAAGGAGAAGTTTTGGAAACAAAAGGCAAGACTCAAATGGCATAAATTGGGGGATAATAATACTCAATTTTATCATAAGGTAGTTCAGGAAAAGAACTGTAAGTTGTAGATCTGTAAAATTAAAAATCAAAGGGGTCAATGGTTAAATACACAACCAGAAATTCAGAAGGAAGCAGTTCTTCATTTTTCAGATTTGTTAACTGAACCCAATCATAACACTACTGATACTTACTATTCTCAATTCCTTACTCAGATTCCCACAATTATGACTGACAGGGATAATCAATCTTTAGGAGATTCAGTTTCTGAAACTGAACTACAGGCTGTGGTTAATAGTTTAGATAACAATAGCAGTCCAGGGCCAGACGGTTTCACACCAAAATTTTACAGAAAATGCTGGTCTTTCGTTAAACAAGATCTAATGGATGCGGTAAATGACTTTATTTCAGGGTCTGAAATCCCTAAAGGTATATCCAGCACTTGGATAGTCCTAATCCCAAAAAAAGTAACAGTTTGTTCTTTTGGTGATTTTAGACCAATAAGCTTATCAAATGTCATAAACAAAATCTGTTTTAAGGTTTTAATGGAAAGATTGAGACCTCACATGGAGTCTCTGATCTCCCCTAATCAATCTTCCTTCTTGAAGAAAAGAGATATTTCAGATAATATCCTGTATCTTCAGGAAATGATTAGGTTCATTGATAAGAAAAACAGGATTCCAAATTGTATATTGAAATTGGACCTAAGGAAAGCTTTTGATAGGGTTAACTGGCAGTTCCTTAGAAAGATTTTAATTAAATTAATGGGAAATTTTTAAATGCGGTTATGAGTAATTTATCTCAGGCCTACTTCTCTGTCCTTGTAAATGGGAATCCAGCTGGTTTCTTCAAAGCTACTAGAGGTATTAAACAAGGTGATCCTCTCTCTCCTTTTCTTTTCAATACTTTCTCTGAAGCTTTCTCTAGGAGTTTATCATTCATTTTCTCCAATAATAGTCTTACAGGTTTCAAATTACCTGCTTCTATCTCTGCAGTATCACATTTAATGTATGCGGATGATACGATTATCTTTTTGCAAGCATCTAAATCAAATTTGATAAGAATTAAGGCCTTCTTAGATATTTTTGAAGTCACCTCGGGACAGAAGTTCAATTTCGATAAATTTGAATTTTATCTGAGTAAGAGAGCTTCGAATTTGAGGTTTAATCAGGTTAGGTCAATTATGAAAATGAAAAAAGGCTCATTCCCATTCACATATCTAGGTTGTCCCATTTTTCAGGGTAAAACCCTAAAGAGATACTTCCAACCATTAATGGCTATTCTTGACTCTAAACTTCAAAGTTGGAAAAATAAGTGGCTTAGTGCTGGTGGAAAAATGGTTTTAATCAAACACTGCTTATATTCCTTGCCACAGCATTTATGGGCTGTCACTAATCCCCCAAAAACAATTATTAGAACTTTTGAGAAGAGATTAGCAAGGTTTTTCTGGGGTGAATCTGAGGGAAAAAATAAAAAAATCTGGAGTAGATGGTCTGCTATTTCGGTTTCAACTGAATTGAATGGACTTGGGTTCAGATCTATTAAAGCCATCATTGATACTTGTTCTGCAAAACTTTGGTGGAAGAGCCAACTGGGATTGACTTTGTGGGCAAAATTGTTATGGTCTCTGCCTATTTCTTATAGAAAATCTATTACTTGGAAAAGAATTCTGGTAGTTAATTCCTTTGCAGAACAAAACTCTGGAATTATTCATGGTAAAGGTACCTGCAGTTTTTGGCTAGCAAATTGGTGTCCTTCTGGTCCTCTCATTAACTGTATCCCTCTGCACATAATATCTGATATGCCATATTTGTCTGTGGCTGATTTCATTAACAGTAAAGCTACTGTTTTAGCTAAAATTGGTTCCCTTCTAGAACATGATACTCTTGCCTTTCTTCAGGACTCAGAACTAACTATGGACAGAGATGATAGATTGATATGGAAACCTGAGCCCTCTGGTAATTTTACATCTAAGTCTGTATATAGAACTCTAACTCTGCTATCAGGTAACTCTCTTGCTCCTAAATTTATTTGGAACAATGCTATCCAGAAGAAGATATCAATTTTTACTTGGAAATTGTTACAATCTTTTCTCCCCTTTGATGAGGTTCTTATTACCTGTGGTTTCAGTTTAGCTTCTAAGTGTCCTGCTTGCTGTAGTGCAGACTCTATTCAGCACTTTTTTTATATCATGTCATATTGCCCGGACTGTCTGGAGTAACATTGCACCCATAGTAGATTTTCATCTTAATCAGGACCACTCCCTTTATGAAAGATTTTTTATTTTTTGGGATTGCCATGACTTACCTGGTTGGAAGCAGTTTATCAGTAAAATTATGCCTTCTCTCACCTGCTGGTCACTTTGGAAAGCTAGGAATAGGTTTATTTTTGATAATAAGTCCTTCTCTCCAGTGGCAATTACTGAAGAAATAGAGGAGCTTATAAAACTGTCTTTGTTTACCTCACCTAGGACATATTTCTCTCATTTTGCTATGTCATCTTCTCTAAGTCAATAGATTCCTTTCACTCGACCGCCTCCAAAGCCTAATATATCTATTGTTAATTGGGAAAAGCCTCCTCTAGGAACAATAAAAATAAACACAGATGCATCTTGGTTTCCAGATAAGGCTTGAGTTGGTTTGATTGCTAGGGATAATTTAGGTGACCCGATATGCATATTTTCTGATGCTATTACTGCTGTCTCACTTCTAGAAGCTGAAATTAAGGCTTTGCTACTAGCTTGTAATAAGTTTCATGCACTTGATCACAATCTCATCTTTGAAACTGATTGTAAGCTAGCTGTTCAAAAGATCAAAGATCCATATGCTGCATCCTGGAACCTTTTTGATCTGACTTATAGAGTTAAACACTCACTAGGCTCTTATCATCTACATCATGTGTTTAGAGAAAGTAATTCGGTGGCAAATGCTATTGCTAAACTTCATTTTAGTTCGGTTAAGAGTCTGAGCATTCATAATATCGCTCAGCATATCAAGGGACTGATTTCATTGGATAAGTTTCGGACTCCGCACATTAGAGTTCATCCTTTGCCTTAGGAATGATACTGCTAATCCAAGTTTATTCTGCAGAGTTGGATATGGACTTATGGATACTAACACGCATTTATGGTGGGCTCCTGGAAGCTCAGAGGTTACTACAATCCTGATCAAGCAATCCCTTTGGCTGATCAAGCAATCCCTTTGGAGGAGACTTGGATCTTACTCTCTCGGTGGTGAACTATTACTCTGTCTGTTTTTGGTTTTTTGGCTACAGATTTCCTGTAGGCTATCAACGTTCACTGATTGGAGTTGCCTGGCTGGAAATGAGAATTAACACAGGGGGTGGAGATTCTCTCCTCCGGATCGCAACTCCATCAGCTAGTCTATTTTCTGGGATAGTTGGTACATTTGTGCTAGTTACTAGATTCGGTAGGACTTTTGGAGGCAACGACGTTGATTTATTACATACTATGAACAGTAGATACTGATTGTATAGTCTAGTTTCCAAATGGAGGCTTGGGGAACCTCTAATATATTCTCCCCCACCTTCGGGTGTTCTTATTAAAAAAAAAAAAGGAAAAACAAAACACCACCAATCTCAAAACTCACCAAAACAAAATATCCAAATTAAACATCCAAGGTGCCCTCGCACCAAGACAAATAAAACAAGCCACAAACTTAACGAAAGAAGGTAAATAAGGGAAATGCCATCATCAAGCATATAAATAAAGTGTTTTCCAATCCCATCTCCACACTCGTAACCCATATCTTTTTCTGCACGTGCTCCTCACTCTGATGTCGACCCTCCTATCTCATTCCGTAGTCTAAGTGGTGAATATGATCATCAACGCAAGATATTAGGTAGAAATACTCATCTATAACGTAGGTCAAGTAGCTGACATCTTTTCTGATACCGAAGAGAGTGTAAATTATACCAGTGATCCCCTCGGGCTCCTGTGTTGGCGATGGCTAAGAACTATATCCAAATGATCCCTGCTCTGGCGGTTGTAAGCTGGTGTTTGTGGCCGAAATGGTCATCGTAAAGGGCATAACTCGGTGGTGGCTCACGGAAAGGACTGTACACGGGGTGCTCTCATGGGTGTCACTGCAAATTCTGTGGTGGAGGCTACTACGGAGAAGGGGAACCAATCCAGTCCTTATAGATAGATGAACCTAGTCTCGAGGACTCTCCCTGGTAGGATTGCGGTGGGGTTTTCTGTGGCGGTGGTTAAACATTGAAATGGTCCTAAAAAATGGGTGGGTGAGGCTGAGTTAGCTCTTCATCCATAGGTTTGGGACTCTTAACCTATCCTTTAGGCTGATCATCATCATGCTCTCGTTGCTCAACTAGTCCACCTGACTGCCAGTAAAACTTAGGAAAATAGCAAGCATCAGGCTCAATGAAGAAATCATCAGATGTGAACCTCTTCCAAAGGTGTTTCCTATCCCTGCGGGGGAACCTGAAGAAGTGGGTAATCAACTCACCATAAAGCAAATGCACTACTTCCAGTCCATCTTCAGCATCCCGATCTCTGTCAAGAAGCATCTAGTGATAGTATACCTGGAACGTGGAGCTGCCTGATCCGCATCACTTGCCGAAAGACCTAAAACCGAAGCCAGGAGGGTGGTCATGCCTACCATAACAATCTTTCTAGGGGGTCTAGTCGTCTCCCTACAACACTGGTTGATGACTGTAGTGACGCCATCGGGAAAACTAGTGCCAGATACTATGGACAAAAATAGTCGGATGATATAAGAAAGATAAGTACGCTGGAAAGAAGAACGAGAAAGGTTCCTACAATAGAATACCAAGGGTGTCACATTAAAGTATTAAACAACAAAACAACCCTCGAAACACAGTAATCCTTATAGCCGTGGTCCAAATATCGTAATCCATTACAACCGCCAAGGCGGCACTCGCGAACATGCCTTTCGTAGGCACAAACTACCATGATTACAGGGAAAAAGACCCTATAAGTAATAACAAGCATATTTACTCACACTATTGCAAAATACTAACTTAAGCATTAGAGCATAACCCCGGATCCAATTCGAAACTCTTTTGTTGGAGCAGGAATCAAAGGATTACGCCCTACTAAAAAATAGGTATATAGACACTGGTATGAGAGTGTTGGGATAGTAATATTGGTGCTAGAAATTTTATAGGAACGGATAATCTCCATGTGAACCAAAATATCGGTGCCTATGAATAAATCCACATCGGCTCACTGAATACCAGTGCTAGATACTGGTGCCTTTAAAGAAAAATATGTCTGAATTTAATAATTTCCAGCACCATTTTTGGCTGAGTGACATATACTTGTGGTAATACCGGTGCCTAGGATCGGAAAAGAAATTTTGGCGGGAAAAATTGTGGTGGGAAAATAGCTAATACTGATATAGATTATAATATATCAATTCTAGTAGTGCATTTAATATACAAATTTTAAAAATGCTTTAACGCAGCCTCACACAGCTGCGTTATAATTTTATAGGCACCAGTATGTTGATGAATGGCACTAGTAATCCTACCATGCTCGAAAAATATAAATGTTTCCAACAATAACAAGCCAGGATAGAAAAAAAAAGTTTTGAAAATTGGGTTTATGGTATGAGTTACTCTAGAACATGTATTAGCACTTTCCAACATATCATAAAAAAATAATTTATTCAATATCTCTATATATGCAATAATAACAAGAATCATGTATTTTATAGCAATGGGTAATGGGGTAACATAATTTTGGACCACCGTGTAATTTCCAAAGATTGTGTAGAAGTAATCAATGTTGACTTTCGAGGCACATCTGTTTATCCATACATGCCCGAATCACAAATTTGTAACCGTGTATTATTGAATTGCATTTTAGTGCTGCCAATTTTGTGATTCGGCAACTCCAAATTGAAATCCACTCAAACGTGATACTATCCTATACATTCCCATTGTATTTTCTATGTCCGTAATGGATTATTTATCAACAATCGGGCATGAGAACATATTTGTAATCCTTTTTTATTTCTCTTTCTCACTTCTAAGTAATAAACACTAAGTTACTTTAGAACATGTACTAGCGATTTCCAACATTTCACCATAAATATCATTCAATTTATAATTCTATATTTATTACAGAATAACAAAAATAATGTATTTTGGAGTGAAGGATTATGTCGTAACAATTTTTTGGGCCATAGCATAATTTTCCATAAATATGTTAGAGGCGCTTCCGTTCACCCATTGTAGCCTGGATTTCGAACAAGCATTTGTCTCTTATTTAATTGTGTTTCAGTGTTTTCAGTTGTGTTTTTTGGTCTTTAATTTTGTGAGTCTTCGCCACCAAATTTCTTCTATGGATCTAATAGTAAAAATAAAAAAGTTACTTATAGATCAAATAGTACTAGCATCAAAATTGTTTTCCATTCATATTGGTGCTACATTATGGTGGGAAACAAATTTTAATTTAAAATTTTTACTACAAGTAACAGTGTTTATCTCAATGTTTTGGGCACCTCGGTTTTTAGTACCAAAAAAATGAAGGTAAATATTAGCATAGTATAAAGTACATTTTTTTTCCTCGGTTTATTACCAAGGTAAAATTTATTATTTACCTCAGTTTTGGATCGACGTCGACAGGTTTTGTGGCCGACATCGGTCTAAGATAGAAGGTCAATAATGTGATACGATCGCTTCCTGGCGTCAGCAAGTATAGTGTCCGATATGGGTCAGAGAAAGAAGGAAGATGATAGGAGAAGAATTGTTGTGAGTTTGTGCAGGGCGGCGTCCATCATATTTACGGCAACATCGCAGACGCTTGAAACCAACATCGCACATTTAGGGTAATGATCGTTGTGGGCATGCTGGCGTGGAATGTCATCCAATATGATGTCGTTTTCATGGCCCGATGTCGTATAAAAAAATACCGAAAGTGATGTATGCAAGGTCAGCAAGGTGTCGTCAATGTATTGGTTTGTACGACATCGCAGGTTGATCGTGGAGACATCAATTCTCATACAATATTATAATATTTTATATTTGATTAGACAAACAATATTTAGTCATTAGCCATTACATGTTATTTAATATTCTATAATTTGTGAAATGGTTAAACATCATACAACAATCAATTGTTGTTCAATAAATGCGGGAAAAATGACATGTTAAAACCCAGAAAACTATCACATATAACACAAATATATGTTACAATCTATTAAAATGCATAAGGTTGATATGAAATTGAAATATTAATTGTATTAAACCTCCACTGTCTACATTGTACGACATAAACATTGTCAGGGTGACTAGTGAAATGAAAAATTCATCCATGTAAATGCTGAAAGTTCATTGATAACTGTCATTGTCCAATTACAACCAATCCACAGGAAACAAAATTTATGCTATAATTGGGCAGTCCCCAAATGAAATACACATAATATAGTCATACTTAGTCAAAAATTAATCTCAACATGGAAAAAATAACTAATTTGCTTTAATGTGATGTTGCATGCATAAGTCATCGATGTTGCATGCATAAGTCATCGATGTTGCAAGGGCCGACTAACGAGCGACGTCGAATAATTGATATTTTAATCATTTCCTAGACCTATGCAATACCGGTCGTTGTTCGATACACTATTGCAATGGCCAATTAATTGTGACCAACGTCACACATCCAAAGTTTGTTCATATGAAAATGTAATTATTGTCTACAATCAGCCCTAATCTAAGCTTTGTTTCTCACTCCTTACAAGCATGGCATTATCATGGAAACACAAACACTATTCAATCTTTGTTCAATAAGAAAAAAAAACAAAATCAATAATAAAATTGGTAAATGAACATGGAATGGATGGAAAACTACCTCAATTAATTTGAACGTAGAAATGATCCATCCATAGATACTTGTTGATGTTTGAAAGAAGCAATTTGATAGAGCTCTTAATTATAGTAGTGGTGTGAATGGAGAGGATGGTGTGGAGTTAGGTTTGGAGGAAGTGTGTTGGAGATGTGAAATGGATGTTGGTGTTGAATCATAATGAGATGAAATAGGGTTGGGGGTAAGTTTTGGTTCAAATTTTTGGCTCAAATTTTTAGTGCCTGCTGGAAATTTCAAGTTGACCGACATCGATCATAGATTGGTTTTGGGTTTCTAGGTGATACAAATGCGACGTCGCACGCAATGGCCATAGTCTAATTTTTGGAAAAGCTTAGTAACATACTCCGTGTTAGACTTACAGCCCCTTCTGTCAACCCATTTATGCCCAAATCGGATCAACATTGTCATGAAAATGTGAATAAAAATTGTTATCTCCAATATTGCATTTGACTTATTCTACTTCATTGGAGGGACCTAATTGCAAAAAGAAAAAAGTCACCGGTTGTCTCAATCTCAATTCGATCATCTCGGAAAGAAACTTTGTCATCCCTATTCGAATTTATATTAACCGATAGCAATAAAAAAAATGGGTCAGATTTCACATAGACTTCGACTAGTTCTTCCAATTGACCCTCATATACTTATAAGTAATCATCTACAATTTTCTCTAGACCATGTATTACCTCTTTCTGAAATTTGATTGACTTAATTCTATTATCTTTTTATTTCATAAAAAATCAAGAATATGTAGTTCTGTGTGACTCTATTTGGTGAAATTATCATTCCCATAATGCTTATCGTAAGGGTATTAATGGAATATTGATAAAAATGACAGACGATTACCCCAGTTCGCATCCCTCTTAGACAGTACACATAATCTCCATATCAAACATTTTTCCTTATGTTTGGCTGCAGAGTTTCGAACATGGTGTAATTTTTGAAAATTTTCATCATATAATGTCTGTGACTAATCTGGGCCCCTTCCATTGACCCATTCATGCCCAAATCAGAACATAGTGGTAATGACAATTTGAATCAGATAAGGGTATCTTCAATTTTGCATTTCAACTTCTCCCACTTTCTAAGAGGGGTCTAAGTGTAAAACCTAAAAAGTTAATCGGGTGTGCTAAAGTCAATTGAAGGATGTTAATAAATTTAATGGAAAACTATAAATTTCAATTAGTAGTTCCTAATATACTATTAACCGTTATTAAGGTCAATTATTTTTTTGTCAAACGCAAGCCTATTTGCTATGCTAGCGGGCTAAAATTGTCAGGCCACATTCAGTTTAGCCGACATCGGTCATATTTTGGTCATATGTCGGTAAGGCCAAATGAAGTGCGAAGTTTCACATATCGATGTAGAATTTATAAGGGTTCAAAATGACTATATATATGTAGCCCACCTCATAAACCATTTCAAACATTCAACTTCCCCTCAAATTCCAACAGTCCCCCAAGCGAGGTTCTCAAAGGTAAGGTTTCTAGATTCTTTGAAATCCTTCATTTTTGTTTTTCCCTTCAAATTGTTATGCATATGGAATGTGTTGTATGTTTTTTGATTTGTTGTAACTATGGATTAGAGTTTTTTGTTTCTATGTTCACTGCCAATTTTGTGTCCCTTTTTCTCTAGGTTCCTGCAGAATGTCACTGAAAATTTGGTTCACCTTCATTTTGTGAGATCGTTGTACGATGTCACTCATTCAAATTTGGCAGTTTTTTTCTTTTATGAGATGTCAAATCCTTCTCGGTTAACCAATTAGTTTTACCGATACTTGAGCAACGTCGGTTAGCATTGTCTGTATTGGCTCATGCTTTCAAATGAGAAGTCATTTGTCTATCGCTCGCCATGTTTGGTCTAAACGGTTGATGAGTGACATCGCACAAACATGTAGGCCATGCCATTATTTTGGATAGCCATGTATGTGCGACGCCTGGTCAACTTAAACGATAAATTGAACCAAATTATATTAGACCAATTTCTATCTATCCATATATATTTCATTTATAACAATATGAATTTCAGGAATCATGGCTGATAATGAAGGTTCAAGTAGTCGTTTACCAGTGGAGGTAAGCAATTTTTTGTTTAGTTTGCTATGTTCCTTTTATTATACTACATATATTCTTATTTAATTAGTCATAATATCATTGAACAATGCAGATCCGCAGTGATTCAGATGAGGAATGTGCAAGGTATTCATTGGGCAATATCATTCCACATTTCGTTCATACTTTGACCCAAATGAACTTCGATTCAAAACCAATGTTGGTATGTCCTACCCATTACACATGTATTTTATTTTGAATTAACATTTTCTCTAGATTACTTTCATATATACTAATTGTGGTTTTGCTGTTTATAATTTAATACGTCCCAAGCCAAATCGTTCCACTCCTACCAAATGTAAAGACGCCTATTGTTATGAGGTTTGGCGAGTTTGTTGATTCCCACGAACTGAGGGTTGGGAATACACTCTACTTCGAGCTATCAGATTGTTATGGGCCAATAGTGTTCAATGTCATCATTCTTGGGTTCCGTTTTAGTTTTACTACTTAGAATTTGGAACAAATAAAAAAAATTATTCAAATTTAGAACATTTGTAACATTAAGAGTATTTGTTGAATGTGATTTTTATGTAATTTCATCTTTAATCTTTAATCTATTTGTTGAATATTATTTTAATGTTATTTAATTCTTAACATGTATAACAAATTTTTAATATTACGACCATTCACAAAACTAAAAAATACTTGTATGTAATGAAAATCTGGTTTCAATCATTATGTAACTAGAAAATATTATTTTTGACCACATTGTTTTTATAAATTCAAACTATTAACTGACTATTTCCTTAGGTGGAGGGCAATTCGTACACAAAAACAAATGTTGTTGCAATAATGTACTATTTACTAGTGTGAAAGTGACTTTTATTCATTTTGGTCCTTGACCGGCTCATTTGTTATTTTGGCGGGCTAAAATAGTAGGCCCACATACACGTGTGACATTGGTCATAATTTGATTATTGATGAGAGAGCCATAGCAGAATCGTTAACTTGAACCAGAAGTAAAGATTAAAAGGCAAAATAAGAGTTTGAACATGGCCTTATGATATAGCTAATTCTAATTTTTTGTAATATTGTAATAGTACAGACTTGTTCAGTAGAAATCAAATGCGGTGTTCTAAAAAAATGCTAGTTAAGCTTTATGTTCATATTTAGTAACTGGTGACTTGTATGTGAGTCTGCATTTGTGGGTATGTGACCCTCTAAAGGGTTAATAGGAGGGTCGAATCTTGATACTTACATATGATGCTTACTTTTTTTTGAAGCTCTAGTCAAGGTTCCCGACAAACTCTTGCAAGAACTGAAACAATCTCTAGATTAAAGAACCTACTTTTGATGTTAGTAGCTTGGACTTGTTTTGTGTATGTATTTAGTTAGTTTTGGTAATCGATGTATCTACCTTGGTTAAAAGTCGTAACACTTCCTCATATCCTGAGAACCGCATTCTAACTTTCTGTACTTTCTCTTCCACCTTCTGTCCTCGCCGGTAACGGCTATTGCCGCCGTTAACGGTAAACCCAACTGTGAACATCTGAGCGACTGAGAAGGCCACTGACTAGCCGACTGCGACAAAAAACTTTTTTCCTTTTCTTTCATACCATTATCTGACAATAACGGTCATAAACGGACAGATCCCCCCCTTTTCTTATGGCGGCACATCCGCCTACCCACGGCGGCAACGCGGCGGGCAAAACCTTTCTCCAGGCCCTAGCAAACCGGCCCCCTCCACTGCATGCTAACCTTCCGTCCATTCCTGAAATTATCCCAAAGACGCTATATAAAGGAGATATAGCTTGCCTTGTCACGCGCAAAGAAGCCGAAATCCTCGCATCAAACTATGAAAATGCCCTCATTGGCAAATTTGCAAGAGGAAAGCCACCGATAGTCAAGCTAAATGAGGCATTTCAATCTGTTGGTTTCAAAGTTAGCTTTCAAATCGGCTCGATTGATTTCAGACATGTCCTGATACGGTTCCAAGAAAAAGAAGACTACCAGCGTTTCTGGCTAAAAGGCCATTGGATTTTCCTTGGTGCTCATATGAAAGTGCTGAAATGGACAATGGATTTTTCTCCAGAAGCAGAATCCTCAATCGTTCCGGTATGAGTTACTATCCCTTACGTACCTCTGTTTTTCTACAATACTGCAATGATAAAGTCGATGGGCAATCAAATTGCTAATTTCATAAAAATGGATGCTGCTACTGAGGCTCTATTTAGGCCATCTGCTGTCAAGCTATGTGTGGAAATAGATCTTAAGAAAAAATAGCCTACCTTCATTAGAGTAGGAATAGAGGAGGATGGGGTAGAATATAATGTGATGAAACTCCCTCTGGAATTTGAAGAGCTCCCACTGTACTGCTACCACTGTAAATCCATAGGTCGTGATGATAATCAATGTGTACATCTCCACCCTGAACTTAAGAGAAGTAGACCTTTTCAGAAAGTTCATCTTACCACTGATGCCACTATGCTACATAAAGATGGAAAGGATGTGGTTCCTCCTGTTTTGAATGCTGGCTCACCTGGAGTTTCTGCTCAAGACAAGGTTCAGACAATTAAGTACGAGGAAAAGGCTCATAAATCCAAATATGTGCCAAAAACAAAAGTAGCGCTTACTGATGACCTGATGGTTGATAAAAAGGCTGTAAACACTGAAGATGGAGTTATTGAGGAGGTTACTAAAGTCAATGAGGTCACTAAGGTCACCGAAGTCATCACTGAGGATAATGGGGAACCAGAACCGCCTATTAAGCTTGTGAATGATGTACATCTTTCTATGGATGTTCCTGAAATTGTGGACATCACGGAACAAGAAGAAACCTCTCAACAAGAAGAAATCAATGAAGATTCTCAGTCAAAGGCCCCTGTGGTGGTCTCTCTAGCAGAAACTTCATTTGGATTCCATCTCCATCACTCCGGCACACCTACACAACAACAACTTTCCCCTACTCAGGACCTTCACCCCAAAACCTATGCTGGCAATTCCTCCTCCTCTTCACCACCACACTTTAACAGTAAGAAAGCATCTGCTAGGGATGACACCCCGGCCAAAAGAGGTAAGACTTTCTCTCCTTTGAATACAATTTTGGCTGCTAAAAATTTTATCTTCTCTCAGTAGAGATCCAAACAAAATAGGTTCCTTCTCCTGGCTGAACCTGAAAACCCCGTGGAAGTTTCTGAATCGGTCTTTGAGGCTCCTGCTACCAGTGCTGAGGGTCCGGCTCCCAGTACTGAGGTTCCAGAAATCCCTCCTCAGGATATGCCCTACCATGTGGCACAGGTAAGTCCCACAAAGAACCAGAAAAAGTCCTCCAAGTCTAGGAAACCTGCTAAATTAGACAAGCAGGGAACATCTAGCACTTCGGCTAATGAGACCTATTTAACTCAGTTAAATAGTATCATGACTAGATGAAAAAGAACTAGTGATGTTTCTCTATGAATAGCACAACTTTAAAAATAAAATTCCTGGTTTGGAATCTCAGAGGAATGAACACTTCTATGCTTAGACTTTCTAATCTAATCACTAGGAACAACTTTGAACTTCTCTGCATTATTGAACCTAAACATGATAACATGCAATACAAACATTATAGATAGCTACTTCATTATGAAAATTGCATGTATGCCAATAATGGACAGATTTGGCTTTTTTGGAATACCAACTTGTCATTATCTGTTAAAGCTGATAATCTTCAGTTTCTAGCTGTAACTTTGAACTCTCTGACTCTCAATAAAATTATGGATGCATTTTTTGTTTATGGTCTGAGAACTAGAAATGGTAGGAAAGATCTATGGTCTGACCTTAGGTCTTTTGTTCACTCTGAGTCAATTTTTATTGGAGATTTCAATGTTATTACATCTATAAACGAATATAAAGGTCCTTCTACTCCCAAACTTGGTAGTATAAGGACTTTAATGAGTTTATTAATGTAATGGCACTGGATGAAATAAACACTATTGGGAATGTTTTTACTTGGAGCAACAACAGACTTAGGAACCCTACTAGACAAAGGTTAGATAGAGGTCTCTGTACATCATCATGGTCATCCACTTTTCCTGATTCTTCTGTTCAAGTTTTAAATAGAGCTTTTTCTGACCACAATCCTATGATTCTTTCCATTGGCAGTGATATTCAATCTGTTCCTAGGCCTTTTAGATTTATGAATACTTGGTATAAAAGGAAAGAATTCAGGGATGCTATCAAACAGAACTGGAATCTTCCTATCCATGAAACAGGAATGCTTGGATTTTTTCTTAAATTAATAAGACTGAAGAAGGAGCTTAAAATTTGGAATAGGGACCACTTCGGTAATGCCCATGAGAATGTGATTAAGGCTGAATCAGTTCTAGGTTTCCATGAATCTGAATATGATATAAATGCTTCCATTGAAAACCTGGTTAGAGTAAAAGAAGCTAAGGCTAGGTTGGTCAAAGCTCTCACAGAGCAAAAGAATTTTTGGAAACATAAGGCTAGGGTAAAATGGCTAAAGGAAGGGGACAGTAATACCAAATTCTTTCATAACTCTGTTAAAGAAAGAAAAAGTAGGGTTGGCATCACAAAAATTAAGAGCAGTAATAACCAATGGCTAGATAACATGCAAGATATTGAGAATGAAGCCATTAACTATTACAAGGATCTCTTAACCGAAGATAGTACCCCTGATAGCAACCTGTTTCAATCTCATTTCTTAAGCCAAATCCCTAAATTGATCAACAGTGAAGACAATGCTAAATTGCTACAACCTGTTGTACTTTCTGAGCTTAAAAAAAATAGTTTTTAGCCTGAACAGAAATGGAACTCCTGGTCCTGATGGATTCACTCCCATTTTCTATATCAAATCATAGGATGTCATTGCCAATGATTTATTGTCTGCAGTACATGATTTTTTTATCTAGCAGCAACATTCCTAGGGGTATCGGCAGCACTTGGATCACAATTATCCCTAAAAAGGATATTCCCGTGTCTTTCGATGATTATAGGCCAATAAGTCTTTCTAATGTTGTGAATAAAATCTGCTCTAAGGTGCTTATGGAAAGACTTAAACCCCTTATGCCCAGGATTATCTCTCCACAGCAAACTGCCTTTCTTAAAGGAAGAGATATCTCTGATAATGTTCTCTACCGTCAAGAAATGGTCAGATTCTTGCACAGGAAAAATAGAACTCCTAATTGTATTGTTAAACTAGACCTCAGGAAAGCATTTGATAGAGTTAAGTGGTCCTATCTATATTGTGTGCTAGCTAAATTTGGTTTCCATGCTAAATTCATTTTTAGTATTATGAAGAATCTATCACAGTCATGGTTCTCAATTCTGATAAATGGTAAGCCTGTGGGTTTTTTCCAAGCATCAAGAGGTCTTAAACAAGGTGATCCTCTCTCTCCTTTCTTGTTCAATATTTTTTCAGAAGCATTTAGCAGGAGCTTAGCTTTTATTTTTCAAAATGGTAAGCTAGCCTACTATGACTTACCTGGTCAGGCTCTTCAAACCTCTCACCTCTCTTATGCAGATGATACAGTGGTTTTTCTTAAAGCCAATACTCAAACTTTGATTAGGTTTAAAGCCTTCTTATCTAAGTTTGAGGATACTACTGGCCAAAAGATAAACTACAACAAGAGTGATATTTTCATTAGTAGGCATGCTTCTGTTCATCAAATTACCTCTGTTAGGACAATTCTTGACATGAAAATTGGTAAACTTCCTTTTAAATACTTAGATGTCCCCATCTTTCATGGCTTTGCAAAAAAAAAAAATTTCCAACCATTAATGGAACAGATCGATTCTAGGTTAAATAGTTGGAAAAATAAGTGGCTATCAACTGGGGGAAAAATCACTCTCATTCAGTCATGTATTTATTCTACTCCACAGCATATTTGGTATATTCTTAAATCTTCAAAGGAGATTATTCACACCTTGGAGAGAAAACTGAGTAGATTTTTCTGGGGGGTGCATGATCTGAAACCTAAACGGGAATGGAGGAAATGGGATGCTCTCTGCTATCCCATTAACCAAAATGGCCTAGGTTTTAGATTAATTTCCACCATCATTACCACCTGCTCAGTAAAATTGTGGTGGAAATATCAAATTGCTGATGCCCCATGGACCCATTTTATTGCTTCTCTGCCACCCTCCTTTAGAACCTCATCAAATTGGAAAAGAATTTGCTATGTTAATGCATGGGTTGAGTCTCATTCTAGAGTGATAGTTGGTACAGGTTCATGTAATATTTGGTCATCCAACTGGCTGGACTTATGTCCTGTTATGGATCTGTGTGACCAGAGTCTTATTGACATTCCAACTGACTGTACAGTGGCTAATTTCATCTTTCACAAGGACACTATTCTTCCTAAAATCTCCCCTTTTCTCTCACCTAATGTTGTCTCTCTTTTGCAGGGTGCAACACTCTCTTCACACAGACAGGATAGGTTAATATGGAAACCTGACAAAAAGGGAAGATTCTCCTTTCACTCTACATATCAATTGCTCAGATCACAAAGAGGTAATATTGCCTCAATTCAGCACCTATGGAATCCAAGGGTTCAAAAGAAAGTCTCAGTTTTTATGTGGAGATTGATTAACTCTCTCCTCCCGTTAGATAATGTTTTGAAAAAGATGAGTTTTTGCATGCCTTCAAGATGTTGTATGTGCTATCAGCATGAGGAATCTCTAGATCATTTGTTTAATTCCTGTCCTTTTGAAATTCACATTTGGAAGACAATGCATGAGTTTATGGGTATTAGGGATAGAATTTTTCCATCCATATGGGAAAGACTGTCATGCTACCTCACATATTCTAGCCTCAGCTCTTTACATTCCTTGATCATTAAATTAGCACCTTCAATAACTTGCTGGAACCTCTGGAAGGTCAGGAATAAATATCTGTATGACAATGTGCCTCCACGGACCAGCTTTGTTGTTTCACAGATCAGGGATCAGATCTTCTATTCTTTCAGTGCTACACCTGTTTATGTTTCTTGTGTTTTTGACTTGGGTATTGCAGATCACTCCTTTCTTCCTCTAATCAAATCTGCCCCCAAGCCAAAAATATTTTAAATTGCTTGGTCTAAACTGTGCATAGGTTTTAAAGTTAATGTTGATGCTGCATGGTGTGGTCTTTCTAAAAAGTGTGGGCTTGGTATGATCATCAGAGATAATAGAGGTGGTTTCATTGATGCACACAACAAGTATACAAATGCTGAAACTCCTCTAGAAGCAGAACTTAAGGCAATTTTATTTGCTCTTCAGAGGCTGCTGGTTACATGCTATTCAGTTCCTATCTGTATTGAATCTGATTGTCTTAATGCAGTCTCCTTTGTTCTGAACCCATCAACTGCTCATTGGACATTGTTCCAGTTGGATGATGACATTAACCTTCTTCTGAATGATACTACCCTAACGCATGTATATAGACAAGCTAACCAAGTTGCTAATAGCATATCAAAATTATGCCTCCAAGCTCAATCTTGTTCAAACCTATCTTTTAGTTCCCTATCTAACACTGTACAGGCACTGATTAGACTTGATCAGTTTGGTGTACCTACTATCAGAATTGTAACTTGAACGGATGCTACTGATCTTACTTATTTTCTGACAGGTGCACACCTCTGACTAAGAAGATCCTTTCAAGTTCACCATGACTGAGAAGATCTATTCAAGCTGAGAGGACCCGGGATGCTGACCATGATGAGCTTTACTGGGACTACATTCCAAGGATCAATTTCCAATATTTCCACACTCAGCTTTCTTTCCAACTAGTTTCCAGATTCCCACATCTGTTCCTTAAGATGAATACCAAAGATCAATTTTCGGCTCAGGAGTTTCTCCTTTCCAGCTCACTTTTTAATTCTAGCTCCACCTTTTGACTAAATTGTGCTTTGTTTTATACGATCACTAAATTGTTCGAGGGTACGGAGCTAAAATTATTGGGTGAACACAGAAACCTACTGCATAGATTTTGGCTGATCAGATGGTTCGAGGCCTCGAGGGGTTTGGGACCTTGAGGTGTTTTTCCGAGGTGGATCGAGACCTCACACATGGTGGATCGAGGAGTGTTTTTTCAGCGGTTCAAGACCTCGAGGGGTGTTTCGAGACCCCAAGGGATGGTTCGAGACCTCGAGGGGTGTTTCGAGACCTCGCAAATGGTGGATTGTATCCTAAATGGGCTGTGACAGATTTGCGGTTCGAGACCCCGAGGGATGGTTCGAGGCCTCGAGGGGTTCGAGACCTCGAGGTGTTTTTCTGAGGTGGATCGACGTAAATAGGTAAATAGTATAGACGGTGGAACCTGCAGTGGAGCCCTAAATGGACCCCACCAAATACAAAAGAATCCAACCCTAGGCTACAAAGTAAACCTAAGGAGTAAAATCCGAAAGGTGGGGGGGGGAATAGTAGAGTGTAAATCCAGAAGACAACACTCGACTATCCCCCCCCTCATGTCCAAATAAAATAACAACCAACCCAATGCAAGATGGCCGAGCAGAGGGAGCACAAAACAACCTGGAAAAAACACAGGCTATAACCCAAACGAAATGATGGGGTGAGAACAAACTCACTACCCATAAACAAATCCGCTTCTACCCCTAACAAATGGGGCCTTCTTCAATCCAATTCCGAAATGCAACCGAGAAGGGTCTCGGGTCTTGAATTAATGTAGTTGATGGATCGTTGATGAAGGGACTAAGAACCAAGAACGGCTAATAAGAAAATCCTAATGCAGCCGAGGATGTCTCGGGTCTTGGATGTCGCATAAAAGTTGAAGCCGATGAACCAAATGGACAACCGCTTCTACCATATACATCCCTAAGATGAAGAAAGAGGGATGTTATTGGCCTTCTGGCATTCTCCTTTTGCACCGAAGCTGATCCTATGGGCCAAGATTAATGAGGCCGTGCCTCCAACCTTAGTGTCTCCCAGTGAAATCAACTTCCGAAAGATGTGAGAATGGATGCACTTATACCGCGATACTCGCCCACTCCATTTTGAGAAAATGGACAGCTATATGCTATTTTAACACAGAGTGTAGCGCGAGCATAAAGCGCATAAATAACCGTCAAATCAGTAGTAAAAACTAGGCTTAGGAGAAAGAGTATGAGGACGGGAATCCTTACTCTAAAACCTATTGCCTCCTCCTGAATACCGAGCTGCAAGTGCCAAAAGAAATCCAAGAAGAACCGTAGACCAATCCGGACTCCATCGAGCACAAAACAGCTTCTCCCGGCGCTAAAAATCGCATCGATCATCGCTGAACACCGTGCCAGAAGACCAAAGCCGTGACACGCCGCTCCAGCCTTCAATCGCCAAAACCATCTCCCTTGCTGGCGTCCTGCATCCCTTCGGCCGCAACGAAGTCCAGCGCTACTCCTGGCGCCAGCACAGCGCCAGGAATGAAGCACCTTGACCCGAATTGTGAAGCACATAGCACGTTGCCGCCAGCACCCTTCAATCGCCAAGCAGCTTCTCCATTTAGAACAAGTGCTCCTCCGGAAACAGCCTATTCATCACCATGTAGCAATCCTTCATGATGATTTTCACCACTCTTTCCAAACTTGGTTGAGCACCATCCATAACCACGTTGTTCCTTTCCCTCCAAAGGCGATAAACCGTGGTGATCAAGGCTAGTATGCCAAACTTCTTTCGCAACTTGGAGCCCTTAACTTGCCTCTTCACCCAGGTCATGGAACTTTGGATTGAATTAGTACGTCTCCTTAAACCAATCCAAGTCCGAATACGCCCCCATACAACCTCAGAAAATTCACACTTGAAAAACAAATGCTCATTTGTCTCCTCTTCCAAGTGGCATAAAGAGCATACCTTCTCCATACTATCCCCTTCCTCCATCCGATGCTTATCTTTAGTATGAAGTCTCTGAATGACCGCCAACCAAGTGATGAATGAGAATTTCGGCGGAACAAACCCACGCCAAATACTGTTGAAAACCCTTTCACTTGATCGACCAACATCATAAACATTCGGGTATCTATGACGATGCATATGAAGATAAGCTGCACTAGTAAACTTTCCCGAGCCAGACCAAATGCCAAGATGGCCGATTACCTCTTGCAAATCACCATTAAACATTGCAAACAATTCATCCCTGAGTTTGCAGAGGTCACCAAAGTAGCTCGAGTATCGCTCTCCCAATCTACCATTTGCTATTCTCGGATTCAATCCCCAAAAATCTACTCCCTGAAGGTAGTACGAGTGAATCCATTGGACCCAAAGGCTATCCTTCTTCAAGTGAACATCCCACAGCCTTTTAGCCATTGAAGCCCGATTCCACGTAACAAAGTCCCTCAAACCGAGGCCTCCAAAAGACTTAGGCGCACAAAGTTTCTTCCATGCAACCTTCGCCTTATGTTTACCTCCCCATAAGAACCTTTTGCATTTCTGTTCGAGAGCATCCATTACCGTAGTTTGTATAACAAAGTTCTGAATCCAGAATCCCGCAATACCTCCAACGATTGATCTCAGAAGTTCCAATTTGCCTGCATATGAGAGGGTATGGCCCTTCCATTTAGCTATTTCCGAATCTACCTTTCCCAATAGAGTACCGAATTGTGTCACCTTCAACTTGCTGGAATCAAGTGGCACGCCTAGGTATCTAATGGGGAATGACGCCCAAGGTATACCTGTGAAGCTCAAATCCTCCTTTATACCAACCCCAAAGAACTTCGACTTTGCAGCATTAATACCCAAACCCGAAGTGCGCTCAAACTCATTCAGGGCGTCCATGAGTATATGTACTGAACTCGTGTTCGCCTTAGAAAAGAGCATGAGATCATCGGCAAAAGCCAAATGCGTGATCCGAAGAGTCTCGCATCTCGGATGGAATGTAAAATGCCTAGATGTCGTCCTCCTCTTCAGTAATCTCGAGAAATACTCCATGCAGATCACGAACAGGTGAGGCGACAAAGGATCTCCCTGACGAATACCCCTCTGTCCCTGAAAGTGATCGCACAATTTACCGTTGACTGCAATCGAGAACGAAGAAGTGCACACACAAGTCATAATTCTGTTTGTTAGCCTTTCCGGAAATCCTAGTCCAAGTAAAACCTCTTCTAAGAAATCCCAAGAGACTGTATCAAACGCCTTTTGAAGATCCACCATGATCATACATCTGGGCGAATTTCGAACTCTTCCATATCCCCGGACAAATTCCTGCGCTAACATGACATTATCCGAAATGTTTCTGCCCTTCACGAATGCTCCCTGACTAGGGTCAATAATACCTGGTAAAATACCTTCAATCCTGTTCGCCATAATCTTCGTGATAATTTTATAGACCACATTGCAGCACGCAATTGGTCTGAAGTCGCCGACCTTCAAATTATCCGGCTTCTTCGGAATTAGGGCCACCGCAGTGTGATTAAGCTGCGCCAAAATGTCGCCTGTCTGAAAGAATTCAAGTACTGCAGCCGTGACTTCCTCTCCCACTGTATTCCACTGCTTCTTAAAAAATCCTGCCGTATAGCCATCCGGACCGGGAGACTTATCATCTGCCATTGCAAATAGCGCCTGTTTAACTTCAATACTCGTCACATCCTGATCCAAGTAGGCTCTTTCCACCTCGGTTATCTTCGTGCTCGCATCAAATATGCTCGGATCCGTGGCCAATCTGTCCCTCTTCATACCGAATAGTCCTTTGTAAAACTCAGCAAATAACTCTCCCTTGCGACTATTGGATGTAACGATCCGATTGTCACTATCAATAATTGCAGGGATACCTCCTCCTTTTCGTGCAGAGACCATAGAGTGAAAATACTGTGATCCCTTATCCGCCTGAGTAATATGATTAATCCTTCCCTTTTGCGCAAGAAAAGAAGACTCCGCCAAATAAAACAACATTGCTTGCTTCTTCAATTTACGCAATGCCGCAACATCATCCTCCGAGGCATACTTAGCATCGAATTCATTAAAAGCCTTGTTGTACTCTGCATCCGCAGCCTTTGCCTTCTCGGAAATATGACTTAAATCAAGTCGACCCAATTCCTTCAAGGGGTACTTCATACGAAATAATTTCCTGGTCACTGAAAACTGCTTAGTCCCTTCAACCGACGGACTCCAATAATCTTCTACAATCTGTCCACAATTCGGATGACCCAACCACATATTCTGAAACCGAAAAGGCCTTCCCTTTCCATCTATCTCCTGCGACATATCCACCACCATGGGAGAGTGGTCTGATTGAGCCGAGATTGGTAAGAAGGTTGTACGACAAGCAGCTTCATCCCAACCGTGATTCAATAGTACTCTATCCAGCTTCCTCCAAATCTTCCAATCCGCACTATGCCAGGTTAGATGTTCTCCCAAAGCAGGTGCATCCCTAAGTCCACACTTTACACAAACATCCTGAAATTCCTTCATCGGATACAGACTAGGTACATTGGTCCCATAATGATCCTCAACGCTAAGGATAGCATTAAAATCACCAAGGACCATCCAAGGCGCATTCAGGCTAGCTCCAAACAACTTCAACTCCTCCCATAATGGTAAACGCGCCAAACGTCCTTCACTATGCCCATACACAAATGTGCAAAAAAACTCAATACCAGAGACAAGATTACGAACTTTCAGATGAATACATTGCGGCATTTTCCCTAGAACATCAACCAAGAAGCCTTTCGGATCCCAAATGATTAATATCCTCGAGTTCTGCCATAGTTCAAAATTGTGCGTAAACTTCCATCCCTTAAAACTTTTCAGAAAAATGCGCAACACCTTATCCTCCAATTTTGTTTCCAACAAACCACACAGACCAACTCTATTCGTGGAGATGATATTTTTCACCCACCTCCTTCTTACAGGGGCCGATAGACCCCTGACATTCATTGCTGATGTATTCATTAGGAAACAGAGGTCCCTTGTGGCTTCGGACCGCCGCCTTCAGTTGATTTACTTCCAGAACTGTCTGAATGACTCCTTGTAGCTGATAACATTCTCTGAAAAGGTTTCTGGATACCTTTCCCTTGCTCATTTAATCGATTCCTACTCTTGCTTCTAGACCTAGTCAAAACCCCTGATGCGGAGGGAGGTCTACTCTTACTCTTACTCCTATGCAATCTTGGTATTTTAAAGCCCCGAGCATCCGGATGAATCATCTGCTTAGGCAGTTTTCCCGCCCCTTCAATCGGATTATCATCATCTCCAAACGCTTGCTGTTTTTTATCGGGTTCCATGGCCGAACGAGTGCTGGATTGCTTGCGCTCAGTGCTTCTACCACGCGTTATTTGTGCTTGTTTTCCAACGCCAGCAGCTCCAGGTAGCGCTTGAGCAGAATTGGTGCCAACGCCGTGTCCAGCGCCAGCGTCTCCAGGCGCTGTTTGTCTTGATTTAGCGCCCGCGCCACGAATTCCAGCGCCCTTGCTTGCAGCGCCAGTGCTTATGGCCACGGGCGTAGGTGCTGCAGGCAGCGCAACAACGGCCCGATGATCATCATCCTGCACTCCCCGAATGGTTATTCCTGGCCCTTTTCTTGCACTTCCAACTCTCTCGATATTCTTGACTATGCTTTCAACCACTTTACCTTTCCCTTTTCTTTGCCTTTCTACCTCCTCATTGTCCGAAGAGGCGTCCTCAATGATCACATTCTCATTGACTCCAACCGAATTTGAGTTCTGATTATCTCCAATGGTTTCAGCTTGCATCTTCCGAACCCAAACATGATCATTGTACCGAGTTCTCATGTTTTTCTTGCCCTTCGCCTTCACAACTTTGCTCTCGGCCATAGGTTTCTTTTGTTGTGTCTCCTTGGCATTCCAATAGTCATCGCACTCTTCCATGAGATGATTGTTTTCACCACAATTAGCGCACCAAGGTCTGCAATAATCATAGATGATCTTTTGCACAAACAATTCACCAGATGGAACACGGAAAGTCACCTCCTCCTTAAGCTTTCTTGAAGTGTCAATCCATACCAAGAGGCGTGCGTAATAGCCCCTTAACTCAAGAGTACCATTGTCCCTAAGGATAGGTTCTCCTAGTGAAGTAGCAATCTTCTCCAATGACTTCTTGTGCCAATACGCCTTTGGCAAGTGTTCCATCCTTAACCAAACTGGTTTAGTGGCTTGGATGGTCGCATCATATTGCCCAGATTCATCAACTAGCATCATGAATAACTTCTTCCCATGGAGATAATGGTCAGGACCATTCATCACCTTGTCTTTATCCTCTGCACTGTTGAACTTGAACATGACGTATCCATTCTGCTTGGTCTGAACATTACACTGCACCTCCCACTTCGCTACCAACAATGTACGAATGGCATACATACTTGGAAAAAATCCCGGAAACACACCCAAGAATCTGAAAAATGGCTTATGTAGATCCTTATGAATCTCTTCATTAGTGAGCACAAAATCGACACTATCTCCACTGTTTGCAACAACTTCAATGGCCGACTTATTCATTAGAATTTCAGGATCATCCCATCTCCTTCTCCTCTCTAATTTCGGATCATTCCAATCTCTTGGATGCGCTTGCTGATTCTTCCTCTGATTAACATTCTTATCGGCCGTGCCTTCACCATTGTTATTCTTTTCTCCCGATTTATTCCCCACATTCATCACCATTGTTATGGATGAATTCCAATAAAACAGATCGGATTCACCAAAATAACCAAATCACAAATGAAAACAAACAATCCGATCGGGTGAACACCAATCAGGAGCACACCAACAATGAACAAAGCTTGCACTCTAAATCGAAAAACCCTAGGATTAATCGGTTTCAAGAACAAACTTAACACCAAACCGAGATCACCACAAAAGCTTGAAATCAAAACCAAATCCACCAATGTTAAAACCGAGTTCGAAATCAAGCAAGAACAATACTTGAAACAAAACCGATTTAAAACCTAAAAGAAATCGGATGAAGGAATAATCTTAAAACCGAAATCTTTCAAGTACTAGATCGGATGCACACATACATAAAATCATGCTCCAAATCGATATACAAACAAAACTCAAGAAGATGGATCGAATAAACCTGGAAATCGTGAAAACCGTGATCTCCAAGCAAACCGAATTCAATTCTTGCGTCCGAAGTTGGATTCCGATCAAAACTCCAATCTTGGTGCCAAATCCGATCAAAAGTGTAGGAATTAGAGTAGAATTGGTGCTGAAAATTGTACTCAAAACCTTTATACTCCTTTGCGCAACCAAATCCCAATCCAAATCGAAGAAAGATTGAGTTTTTCAATCAAATCTCCTTCTCGAACTAGGACTCAAGTGAAGAACAATTGCGATCTCCCCCCCAAATCCTGATCCGAAACCGAATCCACACTCCAAGTCCAAATCACGATCAAGATCCACCAAGAACCCTCTTTGCCGAATTCAAACCCTACTCCAAAGCCGATTTAGATCAAAAACTCACCACGAATTGCATATAGTTTTGTGCGGAATCCAGAGTAGAATCCGTTAAACCATAATTCATCGGTGGATTGTTAATGAAATTGAAGAAATCGGCTTCCAGAAGATGGAAGAAAGGCTGCGCCTTTTTTCTTCTATATTTCGCCCCAGAGCTAGAGAGAGAATATTGTTATTTTTCTGAGGTGGATTGAGACCTCACACATGGTGGATCGAGGAGTGTTTTTTTGGCGGTTCGAGACCTTGAGGGGTGTTTCGAGACCCCGAGGGATGGTTCGAGACCTCGAGGGGTGGTTCGAGACCTCGAGGGGTGTTTCAAGACCTCGTAAATGGTGGTTGTGACAGATTTGCAGTTCTTTCAGGCCAGTATAGATTTTCAATTCTTAGCAAGTCTACTCCTTTTCCTGCACACTAACATAGGTTAGTACTATTCTTTTGGAATCAACTAGGGTTGGTTCGAGGGTGTTTCAACTCTCATATGTATCTCATATGATCCAAACTTAGCGACGGCTACCTGTATTTTGTGAATGCACTTTTTAATGGTTTAGGGGGGCCAAATAAAATTCCCCTCCATCTCCGGATGGTTTCATTCAAAAAAAAAAAACCTTGGTTAAAAGAACTTTTTAAATATTACTGTAGATTGATACGATTTAGTTTTAGTGACCTTAGTTGAATAATTGTGTTTAGTATTCATTTATTTCAATTCAAGTTTTTTGCTCTATATTTTAGAGCATTTTTGTGTTGTAATAAATATTTTGATTTCTATTTCTTTAATTGATCACCTATTTACTAGCACCAGTACAAAAGACCATAGGCACCAGTATCTCAACCCCTTTGAATACTAGTGACTAAGTATAACGGTGTTGGAATGTAGATTTCCAGCACTGTTATTGAGAAATACTTAGTAACGGTTCACTTTATTTGCACCGGTACACCTAGCATCAGTAAATAATGACATCAACTAGTATAACATACCCGTGCTAAGTATTTCTCAGCACTAGTAGGAGTTACTGGTGAATATAAACTAAGTTCCAGCACTGCTATACTTACGCAATAGTATTTAAGGGGGCCAAAATACTGATGCCTATGCGGTGAATTACAAGTGCTACTGTACTTGTCTTGTCTTACAGTAGTGCGCCACGAGGAGTTACTACTATAGTTATGGAAATCCATACCATATAAATGGCACCGTCTTTGGGGACCTGGGTATTTAGGTTAATATTGTTCTTCCTGAACCATGGTGGCAACCAGAAGTCGTCAGAAAAGTGCGATAGGACCACTATCACCACTGCCACCAGAACCACAATTCTTGAAACATTATCCATTCGGGTAGAGAAAACCAAAGAGTCTTGAGATAATCTGGAGGCACACTCTCCCTCACAAGGCTAAAAGGAGAAACAATCCTCTGCAGCTTTCTTAGAGTAAAAATGAGAACATCTATACAAATAATTCATCAACACCCACAAAAAACCAAAAGACTGGTCCTTACAAGAGGAAAAGTTGAGGACAGAAAATAAAATTATCGAGGACATACGACAAGATGCCAAAGGCTATGACGTTGAAGCACTCCCCACTAGTAGAAGAACTAAAAAACTCAAAAAGGCCCTAAGGGTTCAAATTATCAACTCAACGCAAAGTGTACAACGAAACTACAGGAGTTTATACTCTCTTATAGGACTGCCATGAGGTTTCATAGGCCCTTTCCCAATTGGCTCAGAATGAGAAAATATCCTAATCGTTGCAGTTGACTACTTCATCAAATAGGTAGAAGCTAAGCCTCTGAACAGGATCATAGCCAAAGAAGTAATCTAATCTGTCTAAAAGAACATAGTATGTCTCCTAGGCATGACAAAGTCCATAATCTCGGACAAACGAACACAATTTGCAAGTGGAACCTTCAATGAGTAGTAGTGTGACTTGAGTATAAATCAAAAGTCACTTCAGTAGCGCACCCCAAGCCAACAACCAAGTTAAGGTCACAAATAGGACCATAGTCCAGGGGATTCAAAAACTACTGGAAGGGAAGCATACATGATGGGTTAAAGAACTACCAACAGTCACCTAGTCTAGTGAACAACACCAACAACACCAACTTCGCAAACACCCTATAGTTTAACATATGGATACAAAGCGGTCATCCCTGAAAAGGTAGGAATCTCAGCCCAAGACTCATTGGCTACAATGACAAAGGAAATTAGGAAGACTTTAGAGTGAACTTGGATATCCTAGAGGAGTGGTAACGAATCATAAAGATTAGAGAAGACAAGTACAAGCAGAATATCGCAAAGTAGTACAGTGACAATGTCTACACAACCACTTTAAGGTAGGGGATTTTCTAAGAGCAATACAAAATCCCGGAGGCATACAAGTCCAATAGTTACTCCCTTTCCTGTATGGATAAGACGCCTATTCTCAATACATGGCACATAATCAACCTTAGGAAATACAAAGTGTTGACCTAGGGTTCCTACATGGACGTATCATACATAGGTCCAATATAATCGCAGGCCAAGGAGTCCAAATTTTTGAGGGATGATATGATCATGCTTATACATACATAAATGAAAATATCTTATCAAAGACAATGCATAGTGTAAAAAAATTAGGGAAAATGCCCCACCCCATGACTTAAGCAGGCAAATCATCCGCTGCTTCACAAAATAAGCCAAATGCCCCACCCCACTACTTAAGCATGTAAATCACTTGGTACTTCACAAAATAAGGGCCACTTCCTACCTACTTACTTATGCAAGGAAACTACACATAACATCACATGCACGGAAAGCCTGTTTGCTCCAAGGACATATAGGATACATACAAAATGTGAAGCAAGTACCCACTAAAACTTGACCTCATTACAGATTTATGCCAATACAAAGGAAGAAGTCATAAAGCCTAGGCAACAACCCAAACACTTGGGGACCTGAGTTACATTGTTTTCTATTCCTACAATCACTAACCCATATTTTAAATTCTAAGATGTTATCAAGAAAGATTTCTATATCAAAAAAATATGGATGGCCTTTCTGGCCCAACTATTGCTACATAGCAAGTTTATGTTCATTATATGGCTTTCAATCCTCAATTGACCGGTACTTCTCACAATCAAGCTGAATACTCATCAGTCCCATAGTTTAGTAATAATAATCCATGGATTGCCACAAAGCTTCACTAGCACCCTCAAGCCTTTTAATATATGCCTGGAGATGTGCACCGTATTGCACGTGTTAACCAATGCATTCGGCATAATAATTTTCATGTTTTACTTGTTGGATTGCTTGTTTTAGTTAGGTTTACACGACAAAGGTTTTAGATGACCATTGTTTATTTTCTTATCTAAATCTTGATTTTTGTATACTTAATTAAGGGTAACAGATATGTTGTGTTCACAAACACCTAGATATTCATTCATGAACTAGTAGTTTACTTGTGGATACTTCGACATTATTTTATAGAAGGTCATTCGCAAGAACGGTAGAATATACTTAGGCCATTCACAAGAATGGTAGTAGATATGAATGCCACGAACTTATAATGTGGTAGTAGATGAAATTTGAGATAGAAATGGCGGTATTGAAGTTCAAAGAGGTAAAAAATGGAAGATGACATTATCCGCCTGAACCATCTGGCCAGCCAACAGGCCGGTATGAGACTAGAAGTTTCGGCACGGACCTCAGCCGCGCCACCACAGAACCTAGCTAGCACGGTCCCTGCCAAGGTGCATAGCACAGACCGTGCCACAACCCACAACACGGATCGTGCCACAACTCACAACACGTACCGTGACACAACCTCTAGCACGGATCATGCCATTTCACACGGTATGTGTCATTTCAAGTCCAAAATGTGAAGACCATTCCCTGGGGTGTGATGGATGACACGGCTACGCCAAAGCATTGATTAAAACAAGGCTCCAGTGAATGGCCTGTACCAAACAACACATGATGCACAATCAGAAGCATCAAAATTGAGATCCAACTGGTGGCCCCATGATAGACTGAACGGCCCATGCCAGCACAAGGGCCTCAGTCTATGCTAGGCACTTGGATTTCCTTAGTGGATTGTTTTTGGCAACGAGCGTTGGATTTCCTGGGTGGATTTCTTTTAGCAATGACTCTTGGATTGCTTTTGGGGAAGTTTTTAGGGCTAGCTTAACACTTATGTTTCTTGGTTACCTTTTTCTTCACTTTATTTTGGGTTGTTAGGTTACTTTAGGTTCTTCAGGGAGTGTGACAGTTGTGAGGTTCTTACTTCTTTGGGGGGAAATAGGGTAATCTAGGAATAATCCAAATGCATAGGTTAACTTATACCCGCATACTACACTCCGCTTAGGCTTTTTCTTGTTTTTATTTACTCGAGGATTAGTAAAGGCTTAAGTGTGGGGGATTTATGTGCATCATTAGGAATGCATTAACCTATGCATAAGGCATTATAATTAGGTTATTTTACTTGTTGGAATACTGGTGTTAATTAAGTTTCCACAAGTAAAGGGTTTAGATGGCCATGTTTGGTTTTCTTGTCTAAATCCCCTTTTTTTAGAATTAATTAATACTAATGGATACCATGTATCCACGATCATCTAGAACTTCCTTTTTTATCATCATTAGTAGGTGACTCGTGGGTACTTTTTGCCAAATTTGTATAGAAGGTCGTTCGCAAGGACAGTAGAAGATATTGAAAGCCATCCACATTAGAATGGTAGTAGATGAAGACCAAAAAATATACATTTTGGTAGTAGAAGGATTGAGCTAAAGATAGGTTGACTTGATGTTAATAGAGGCTAAGGAAGAAATGAAGGATTGTTATCCGATAGTTGCGCAAAGTTCTGGGAGAGATACAGGAAGAACTATCCTTTAAAGGTGGTTCCATTGGATTCTTCTTCTCGAGCACTATGAAATTGACTACAAGAACTCTCAAATCGGACAAACGGTTCATCAATAGCGGAGCAAAGAAGTTAGCAAGAAAAAATATCAGTAGGTGCACAAACCGCTCATGGGAGCCACGAGACCAAGCACACATGGCCCGTGTCAGGGGCCTTTGGCATGAGACATGCCAAAACCCTGCATAGGCCATGCCAACTTCGGCTAGCCGTGTCCTCAAGTTGCAATTTTCACTCCAAATTTGGCTAAGTATAGGTGCAGATCATTTTGTTTCACATGGCCCATGCCGTTCCAAGTCCAAGATGTTAAGACCAGCCCATATGATGTGAAGAATTAAGTGGCATTTGCCAAGAAACTGAGAAAAATGAGGATCCGGTTGACGGCCAGCGCCAAACGACACGGGGTGCAGATGAAAAGTGTAAAAATGAAGCTCCAGATGATGGCCCGCATCGGATGAGACAGACCTCGCCAGCACAGCTTTACCAAGATTGGCGTCCCATGCCAGTACAAGCCAAACGGCCCATGCCAGATCTGTTGTCCCGCACCATCATGAGGCCACATCAACCGCACGGGCCGTGCCATCTATGAAGCCCCATGTCAAGCAGTGGCTGCTAGGGTTTTGGCCTATTTTGGGACTATTTTTAGTTTCAATCCCCTAATACTATAAATATAGCCTTAGTCTACTAGGGTTAGAAGCTTTTGGGGTCATTTTCTTAGATTTTGAAGAGTAGCTTAGAGAGAGAAACACTTTCTCTTCTCTCTAGGTTCTTTCTCTATTCCTTTTTATTTTGCTTTTGCCAAAAAATGTGAAATTCAATTAAATACTTAAATTCCGTGTTTAGGGAGTAACTCTATAGTTTGGGGACAATAATTACATTCATGTGTTGATTTATGTGTTGTTAGATTCATTAGATCTTCCTAATTCTATGTTCTTGTGATATTATGTTGGCTTGTTCTTGAATTGTTATAATTGCTTGAATGATAAAATCCATTAGCACACACTCTAGTTTACATTCATGTTGGTGCACTTGTTGATACCCCCTAAGAAATAGAAACCTGGATGTGATATGGGCAGTGGGGTCTTGGTTCACGTGAGTTGGTTCGAAGGGTTATGGGTAGAGATAGCATTTAGTTGCAAACTAGGGTTCTAAGCGGTCCTAGAGCCATCGATAAGGTGCATATCTCCATTTTCCTCTTTATAGGCCTAGGGGTAGAGCATTTGTGGTGTAGAGCCCGAGACGTGATCGAACGGGAGAGAAACAAATATGTGCAATGGCAGGGCCATTTTTGCACTGCCCTAGTTATGGAGGAGGTGTCGATGGAAGATTACAAGAGTATCCTACATGATTGAGGTCTTATATGTGATAGAATCGAGGGTTGGAACATTAGATAAACCATGTTACAAAAATATTCCCCAAGTGTCCGTTTATATAGTTTACTTATGCTTTATCTTTATATTCATAGTTGTTAGTTGAAAAATCCAAAACCCCTCATTTTACTATATTAGCTATTTCGAGCACATAGATAGATTGACAACCCATACGTGGTTCTGTGTAATTGGCTATTAGGCTCTAGCATCTCTGTGGACAAACCCGGACTTACCACTAACTACCCATCGGTAACATAGTAGTGTTTTGGTTATGTGCTTCATTATGCATGCGTTAACCATTACATTCGGCATAATAAATGACTTGTTTTATATGTTGGATTGCTAGTATTGGTTGAGTTTACGTGACAAGGTTTAGGTGACCATGTTTGGTTTTCTTGTCTAAATCCTGCATTTTCTAGACTTAATTGGTACTAATGGATATCTTCTATCCAAGGGTACCTAGATCTTTCCTTGTGATCATCCTTAGTAGATCGCTTGTGGGTACTTTTTGTTACATTCTATGTGAAGGCCATTCTCAAGGATGGTAGAAGATATCTAAGGTTGTTCGCAAGGACGGTAGAAGAGGTAGAAGGCCATTCACATTAGAATGATAGTAAATGAAGGCCACATAAATTAAATTGTGGTAGTAGAAGGATGGATCTAAAGATAAGCGGTGTTGGAGTTCAAAACAACCAAGGAAGAAATGGAGAATCATGGTCCGAGAGTTGCACACAATTCTAGGAAAAATCCAAGAAACATTAGCCTTCAAGGTTGGTTCCATTAGATCTGTCTCCCTGAGAACCATAAAATTAACTGCAGGAACTCTCAAAATGGACTAATGTTTCATCCATAGCGAAGGAAATAGGTACAGCCGGCCGAAGAACAAACGAGTTGGCACAGACCATTCGCGAGTGACACCAAGGGAGTCATCAACGGCCCGTGCCAGAGGATGTGGTTTGCGCCAAAATACGCAGCTCGCACCTAGGGTATCCAGCACGAACCATGCCAAGGCTCGATGTGGACCACGCCAACCTCAATGGGGTGTATGCTCAAGTGCCGATTTTCACTAAAAATGGCTAAGTATGTGTGTGGACCATCCCATTTTTGATGGCCTCAACCGTTTCAAGTGCATAATGTCAAAACCAACCAGCGGGTTGTGAGGAATTGAGCGGCCTGCACCAAATTAATTAGCAAAATGAGCTTTTTTATGACGTCCAGCGCCAAGTGACACGGCCTGTGCCACACTGTTCATACCTCACACTAGATGCCAAGACCCGTTCCCGATAAGGCCTGCTCTAGATGTCACAGATTGCACTACAATATTCATAGCCCCGCACCAAAGATGTGGCACGACCTGCCCCACATTATTCATGCCTCGCACCAGATGCCACAGACCACACCTAACTCGGTATGTGCCTCACTATTCACAACCTCGCACTGTACTATTCATAGCCTCGTGCTTAACAATTCACAGTGGCAGCTGAGCTAGGGTTTTACACATTTTTGCCTTATTTTGGGCCTACTTTTAGGCCTAATCCCATTCTACAATATATAGGAGCCTTTAGTCTTCTAGGAAAACCAAAGTAGTCATAATGTAAATTTTTCTCCCTGTAGGTAGGTAGAAGGAAGAGGAGAGTTCTCTCTCTCTCTCTAGAGTTCTTCTTCTCTTTCCTTATTTTTTCTTTCTGTTTTCTTCATCTTTTCTACCTCTTATTTTTTTAGATCCATGGAATCTAACTCAATATTTTCCATGGATCTATTTTCTTAGAGGTAGATCTATAGCTTGGGGATAATTGTATTCATGTGTTAATTTTGTGCTTTTGTGAGATTCTTAGTTCATCCTAATTATTGTGCTTGTGATATTATTGTTACTTGTTCTTGAATGTTCTAATTGCATGAATAGTACAATCTATTAGCCCACACTCTAATCTATATTAATGTTGGTGGAATTATCGATACCTCTCGGGGAAGAGAAACCTTGGATGTATTATGGGTATTAGGGTTTGGGACCACTTGGGTGTGTGGACGTAGGTCTTTTTCAAGTTTACTGTTACATTGCCAGCACACTAGTCTTAGCTAATTACGTAAATTAGTCTGATGGGTAATGGGTAGAGATAGCAAAAAGTAGCAAGCTAGGGTTGTAAAAGGTCCTAGTGTAATAGATAATATGTCTACCTCTCTTTGCCTCATTCATAGGCCTAGGGAGTAGAGCATCAGTGGTGGAGTGCCCAGGACGTAATTGTAAGGGGAGAAATAGACCTACAAAAATGGTCGGACATTGTTGTACTCCCCTAATTATGTAGGCGGTGCTGATGGAAGGTTGCAAGAGCACCCAACATGACGGGTACAGAGAATTGTATGCCATCGACCACATTACGTGTTTTGAGCCCTAGATTAGGTTTTCCAAATCTCACATGTGAATGAATCAAGGATTGAAGCATTAAATCAAACATGTTACACAAGCATTCCCCAAGTTTCTAGTTAATATAGTTTACATTCTTTTTATTTTCATGTTAGTATTTGATAATTGAAAATGAAACCCGCCTGGTTGCCATACCATCTATTGCTAGCAGCACGTACGAATTAACAACCCGGAAGTAGCTGTGAGTGATTGACTTTTAGGCCCTAACATCTTTGTGGACATACCAAGGGCTTACCGCTAACTACCCTATCGGTAGCATAGTAGTAAGTTGGGTGCAGAACTATAAATTTTATCTTTAACCTTTGACCTCGGTCTAAGCCTTCGCTCAGGTTAATTAGCTATAATTAACGACCCCAAGTGGATGTCCACAGAGATGCAAGGGCCTAAAAGTCAATCAGACACAATCACGTCCGGGTTGTCAATATGTAAATGTTGTAAGGAATAGATGGTATAGTAAACGGGGGGGATGTTGGTTTTTCAACTAACAACTACAAAGAATGAAAGTAAAAAACACATAAACTATATTTGCTAGACATTTGGGGGATACTTGCGTAACATGGTTGATTTAATGCTTCTATCCTCGATTCATTCACATGTGAGAATTAGACAAACCTAATCTAGTGCTCATAACACGTAGTGTGGTCGATGACATAAACTTCCCCGTACCTGTCACGTCGGGTGCTCTTGCAACCTTCCATCAGCACCGCCTCCGTAATTAGGGGGGTACAACAAGGTCTATCTATTGTTGTAGGTCAGTTTATTCCCCGTACGATTACGTCTCGGGTGCTCCACCAAGGATTTTTGTACTCCCTAGGCCTACGAAGGAGTCAAATACGCACCTTATTTATGACACTAGGACCTCTTACAACCCTAGCTTTCTACTTTGTGCTATATCTGACCGTAACCCTTCGTAGTATTCCAAATAGCCAGCTAAGACTATTGTGCTTGCAATGTAACAGTAAAACTCGTAAAAGACCCACATGCACGCACTCACGTGGACCCAGACCCTGCTACCTATAACACATCTCAGATTTCTCTTCCCCAGGGGGTATCAATATTTTCACCAACATAAATATAGACTAGAGTGTGTGCTCATGGAGTGTACTATTCATGCAATTCTAAGATTAAAAAACTAATCACAATAATATCACAAGCACAATAATTAAGATGAACTAAGAATCTTTTAAAAGCATTTATCAACACATAGATATAATTATCCCCAAGTTATAGAAACTACTCCCTAGACATGATTCAAATAATGATTTGAATTCCACATCATAGGATCAAAGAAAACTAAAAAATAAAGAAAGAAAAAGGAGAGAATGTTTCTCTCTCTAGAATGCTGTCCAGATTACAAGGGTAGTATCTAAAAAATGTCAAAATTCTAAGATAAGATAAAACCCGAGTAAACTAAGGCTATATTTATTGTAGGAGGGGATTAGACTTAAAAAATAGGCCAAAAAGTGTGAAACCCTAGTTTAGTCGTCGCTTGGCGCGGACTGTTGCAAATGACGTGGTCCACGCCACGTACTTAGTATGTGATGGTGCGACTCATGTGATTTGCCCTAGCATGGGTCGTGGGATCTGGTGCGGTCCATTCCATCTCCTTGGTACGGGCCATCTGATTTAGACTAGCCTGCATCGTCTCCATTGGCTTAGACCGTGGCATTTGGCGCGGGTCGTGCTGGTGCGATTTGGGCCATCTGGTGTGGCCCATCGTCAGGATGGTCATTTTTGCACTTCTGATCTAGGGTTGTGTCATTTAGCATAAAAATTTATCAGAAGCCTCGTTTTGCTCAGTAATTAGCAGTGGGCTGCTTAATTCTTCACATCCCATCGACTGGTCTTGACATTTTGCACATGAAATGGCGCTAATCATAGAAAATGGGATGGTCCGTGCCTATACTTAGCCATTTTTAGTGAAACTTGGAAGTTAAAGTGTGGCCCGTTACATTTGGCATGGTCCACATCAGGCCTTAGTGTGGACCACGTCGTCTAGTGTGGGCTGCCGGTACCACCTATGAGCGGTCCGCATTGACCCGTTTATGCTTCGGCCGGCTAAACTTCTTTCCTTTGCTACAGATGAACTGTTAGTCCATTTTGAGAGTTCTAGTAGTCTATTTTATAGTTCTCAAGAAGACAAATCCATTTCTACTAACCTTGAAAGATGATTATTCTTGGATGGTTCCTAGAAGTTGGTGCAACCCTCAGACCATAATTCTCCATTTCTTCCTTGGCCATGTTAAACTCCAATCCCGCCTATTTTTGGCTCCATCCTTATATTACAACAAATTAAAGCCCGTGGCCTTCATCTAATACCATTATAATGTGAATGGGCTTTGGCTCTTTTACTAGTCCTTGCGAACGGCTTTTAATATCTTCTACCGTCCTTGTGAATGGCCTTCCCATAGAATGTAACAAAAATTAACCACGAGTGACCTACTAAGGATGGTCACAAAGAAAGATCAATGTGTCCATGGAAACAAGATGTCCATTAGTACTAATTAAGTCAAAAAAATGTGGGATTTAGACGAGAAAATAGATCATTACTGTCTAAACCCCTTGTCACGTAAACACAACTAATACCAGGAATCCAACATATAAAACAAGCTCATTATTACGTCGAATACAATGGTTAACACATGCATAATGAAGAACATCAGACACCCCCCACCCTCCCACAATTAACCCTTTACTCATCCTTGAGTAAATAAAGACATAAAAAAGAATTAAGCCAAATGTAGTGTGCAAGCATAAGTTAACTGAGGCATTTAAATTATTCCTAGATTATCCCTTTTCCCCTAAAAGAGCAAGAATCTCAAAACTCTCAAAATCCCTGAATAATTTAAGTAATCTAACCACCCGATGTAAAATGTGAAAAAAAAGTAAGCAATCCCCGGAAAGACTAAAAGACAGAATCATGGCGTGCGTCACAGCCCCTTCTTTCTCGATTGCGGTAAATGGCAAGCTGTGCGATCACTTTAATGGGAAAAGGGGTATACTACAGGGTTACCCCCTATCCCCCCTCCTCTTTGTGATTTGTATGGAATACTTCTCGAGGCTTCTAAGGAAGATGACTGAATCAAGGCACTTCACCTTCCATCCAAGATGCGAGGTGCTCAAAATCACTCACCTGGAATTTGCGGATGATCTTATGCTATTCTCTAAGGACAACACGAGTTCATTCTATAAACTCATGACCGCCTTGAATGATCTGGCCTTGCAATCAACGCGGCAAAGTCAATTTTTTTTGGAGTTGGGTTAAAGGAGGACCTAAGTTTTATCAGTATCCCATGGGCCACATTCCCAGTAAGATATCTAGGGATTCCACTAGACCCTAGTAAGTTGAAGGTGACACAATTTGGTACGTTACTTGGAAAGGTGGATTCGGAAATTGCTAAGTGGAAAGGTCATACACTATCTTATATTGGTAAGCTGCAGCTTGTCAAGTCCAGTGTCGGATGTATAACTGGGTTTTGGATTAAGAACTTTGTTTTATAGTCTGTGGTGATGGATGCGCTGGAACAGAAATGTAAGCATTTCTTATGGGGAGGAATGTATAAGAGTAAGGTGTCCTGGAAGAAAATCTGCATTCCAAGGTCAATTGGAGGTATCGACTTCAGGGATTTCTCTACCTGGAACCGAGATTCAATGACACAGAAGCTATGGGACATCCACACGAAGAAAGACAACCTATGGGTTAATTGGGTACATTCGTTTTACCTACAGGATACCGGACTTTGGGAAATCAATCCTAGGAATGGAAGGCTTCGGGAAAGATATTCAAGCCATTTTGGGGACTTATGCACTTTACGAGACGAGTAGCTGAATGCATTTAGCGGAAACCACATGGATGTGAGGAATTCTCTTAGCACTTTGGCAACCTCGGGGAAGTTCACTAGTAAGGCCTATTATTTTTTGAACCTGGAAAAATACCCAGGCCTATATAAAGACCAAGGTAGGCCACGACAGAGAGTTTTCAACACCATCTGGTGTGAATTTATCCCCCCAAAATTCTCCTTTATTACATGGTTGGCGACCATAGGTAGATTGCACATAAAAAATAGATACCATGCTGAAGAGGATGAGGATATTACGAACAGGGTTTATTCCTTATGCCATTTAGAAATAGAGACCAATGGACACTTGTTCTTTAGATGTGAATTTTTGTAAATAATATGGGGAAGAGTGAGAAATTGGATGGGATTAAAGAGGAGAACAAAGATGATAGCGGGCTAAAATATTTGGATGAAGAGACAAGTTAGAGATTCAAAGTTGTAGAAAAAACTTGGTCCTTTGGCCCTGTCATCTACGATCTATCACATATGGAGAGAAAGGAATAATGTAGTTAAAGATGGTGCCCAACCAAATTTGGCCAAGGTGTAAAAGCTTATCAGAAAGGATTGTCATATGGTACTTAATCGTCTCTTTTCAGATGAGCATTTGTACTAGTTTTGAATAGATTTGTCCGACTGCAATGATAAGGGATGACTGCTCGCGGTGGATTATTGGTTTTGGGCCTTCAAGGGGTGGAGATTTCTGGCCTCGAAGGGGTGGAGTATTCTAGAATTGAACGGATCGAATAACCTGGTCTCGAGGGGGTGGATTTTTCTGGTCCCGAAGGGGTGGAGTATTCTAGCCTCGATGGGGTGGAGTATTATGGCCTTGAAGGGGTGGAGTATTCTAGTCTCGAAGGGGTGGAGTATTCTGGTCTCTAAGGCATGGAGTTTTTTGGTCTCGAAGGGGTGGTGTATTCTGGCCTCGAAGGGATGGGGTATTCTGGTCTCGAAGGGATGAGGTATTCTGGCCTTGAAGTTGTGGAGTATTCTGGCTTTAAGGGGTGGAGTATTTTTTTCTCGAAGGGGTGGAATATTTTGGTCTCGAAGGAGTGAAATATTATGGTCTCGAAGGGGTGGCATATTCTGGTCTCGAAGGAGTGGGTGTACTCTCGTCTTAAAGGGGCGGCGTATTCTGGTCTCGAAGGGGTGGAGTATTCTGGCATGGGAGGGGTGTAGTATTCTAGCCTTAAAGGGGTGGAGTATTCAGAACTCGAAGGGGTGGAGTATTTGGGTCTCGAAGGGATGGAGTATTCAGGTCTCGAAGGGGTGGAGTATTCTAGCCTAGAAGGGGTGGTATACTCTAGCCTAAAAGGGGTGGTGTACTCTGGCCTCGAAGGGGTGGAGTTTTCTAATCTCAAAAGGGTGGAGTATTCTAGCCTCAAAGGGGTGGTGTACTCTGGCCTCGGAGGAGTGGAGCATTCAGGCCTTGAAGGGGTGGAGTTTTCTGATCTTGAAAGGGTGGAGTATTTTGGCCTTGAAGGGGTGGTGTATCCTGGCCTCGAAGGGGTGGGATATTCTGATCTCGACGGGGTGGGATATTTTGGTCTTGAAAGGGTGTAGTATTCTGGTCTGGAAGAGGTGGAGTATTTTGGTCTCGAACGGGTGGAGTATTCTGGCCTCTAACGGGTGGTGTATTCTAACATTGAATGGGGAAAGTATTCTAGTCTCGAAGGGGTGGAATATTCTGGTCTTGAAGGGGTGGAATATTCTGGTCTTAAAGGGGTGGAGTCTGGTCTCGAAGAGGTGGTGTATTCTGGCTCTCAAAGGGACGGGATATTCTGGCCTCGAAGAGGTTGAGTATGTTGGCCTTCAAGGGATGGAGTATTTTTGTCTTGAAGGGGTGGAGTATTCTAGCCTCCAACGGGTGGTGTATTCTGACATTGAACGGGTGGAGTCTGGTCTCGAAGAGGTGGTGTATTCTGGCTCTCGAAGGGACGGGATATTCTGAACTCAAAGGGGTGGAGTATTTTGGCCTTGAAGGGATGGAGTATTTTTGTCTCAAAAGGGTGGAGTATTCTGGTCTCGAAGGGGTGGAAAATTCTGGTCTTGAAGGGGTGGTGTATTCTTGCCTCCAAGGGGTGGGGGTATTCTAGTCTCGAAGGGGTGGAGTATACTGGTCTCGAATGGGTGGAGTATTCTTGCTGGGATGGGGTGGAGTATTCTGGTCTCTAAGGGGTGGATTATTCTGGCCTCGAAGGGATGGAGTATTCTGGTCTTGAAGGGCTGAAGTATTCTGGCTTCAAAGGGGTGGTGTACTTTGCCCTCAAAAGGGTGGGGTATTGTGGCCTCGAACGGGTGGAGTTTTCTGGCCTTGAAGGGGTGGAGTATTCTGGTCTCAAAGGGGTGGTGTATTCTGGCCTACAAGGGGTGGTGTACTCTGGCCATCAAAGGGTGGGGTATTCTGGCCTCGAAGGTATGGAGTATGCAGGTCTCGAAGGGATGGAGTTTTCTGAACTTGAAAGGGTGGAGTATTCTGGCCTTGAAGGGGTGTGTATTCTAGCCTCGAAGGGATGGGGTATTCTGATCTCAAAGGGGTGGAGTATTCAGGTCACGAAATGATGGAGTATTCTAGTCTTGATGGGTGGAGTATTCTGGTCTCGAACGAGTGGGGCATTCTGGCCTCGAAGGGGTGGAGTTTTCTGGACTCGAAAGGGTGGAGTATTCTGGCCTCATAGGGGTGGTGTATTCTGGCCTCGAAGGGGTGGGGTGTTCAGATCTCGAAGGGGCGGAGTACTTTGGCCTTGAAAGGGTAGGGTATTCTGGCCTCGAAGGTGTGGGGTATTCTGGCCTCGAAGGGGTGGAGTTTTCTAGACTCGAAAAGGTGGAGTATTCGGGCCTCGAAGGCGTGGTGTATTCTAGCTTCGAAAGGATGGAATATTCTGGTCTCTATGGGGCAGATTATTCTGTTCTCAAACGGGTGGAGTATTATGGTCTGAAACGGGTGGAGTATTCTGGTCTCAAATGGGTGGAGTGCATGGCTCGAGATTACATGTTAGGGCCACCATCTACTACTCGAGAGGTGGATGACGTACTCTCGAGTTCTACCATGATTTCGTGAGGTGGATGACGTATTCTCAAGTGTTGTATGTCTATCCTCTCGAGGGGTGCATGTCTAACCTCTCGAGGGGTGGATGTCTAACTTTTGGAGAGTACACAGACAATTTGGTGAATAAATGGAAGGAAAAGGAGCTGCTGTCCAAGAATTAAAGGGGCACTTTCCCTTATTTTCTAGGTTGATTTTACTTCTTTGTGGCTCTATTTGGTGGAGTTTTATTGAGTTTCGGCCTTCTCTTTGGGCTGAAATTGTATTGGGTGGACAGGGGAGTTCTCTTTTTCCCTTATTGGTGGGAGAGCAACCTTTGTCCATCTGGTTGCACAACCACGCGAATATGGTAGTGGGTTAATTAATTAGCGCACACGAAATTAAATAACCCATTTCTAGTTTTGTCACTTGGATTTGATAGTTACTACGTGCTCTATGCTCACGCTACACTTGGTGTTAAATTAGCATATAGTTGTCGATTTGCTTAAAATGGAGTGGGAAATTACAAAAATGCCAGGCTTGACACAAACCGTATAAGTTGTGTCCGTTCTCTTCATCACTAGGAGGGATATTTTTGGAGGGTTCCATGAGAGTTATTGGCATTCCCTATGAAAAGTCTTTACCTCTAAAATAGCCCCGGTTTAAATCACGAGAACGTTTGAAGGCCAACAACACCTCTCTTTATTATCTTAGGGGTGTGTATGGTAGAAGCTACTCCTCCATTATAGCTGTCCCAGCTTCACTCGGATTACGCATTATCAGCACACCATGGCAACCATAGAAGACCCGAGTACACTACACTCGGCTGCAGTTTATGTATATGGCTAGCGGGTTCCTCATCAACTTCTCTTCAAGACCCGAGACCCATGTCTCGTCTGCAATAAGGAGTTCATATGAAGAGCTAGTACACATTTTGGTTGCTATATATAGGTCTAGATTCACACATGTATCTAGACTTGCATTTATTTTCCTAGGCTTAGCACCATCTACCTTAGGGTGAGCATTTTGGGAGGGGAGGGATGTTCCTGTCGGGGGAGACCACTCTCCCCCCTCCCGCATCTCATTTTCCCCTAGTCTTTTCATCATTTAGCATAGGGATTGCATTACATTTTGTATTAGATGGGGTCGCATGCACTTTCATGGGGCCCCATCAGATGTTCCACCACATTTTCTATTTACCATATTTACCCTCATGGAAAAAGGTAAGCAAAGTGTCAAGCTAGCTTACCTTTCCTAAAAGGATCTCTAAAAGTAATCAAAGAGTCTTCTCCCAAAAAACAATCAACCAAGGAAATCCAAGAGTCATCAACATAGTTGTAACATAAGGATAACTCTTGATTCTCGACCTAGTTCCAACCAATGAGGCAAATGTATCATCAACCTAGTTTCTTTTTCTCTCAATTTCTCTCATATTTCCTAGGAGCCCTTTTGGGTTTCCATCCTAGCTTTAAAATACAAAGGGTACTCACATTCTCACCCTTTTCTGCACGACTTCTCATTTTTGCCTAGGCTCGTAAGCCTAGTCGGGCCTAGCCTCTCACTTTTATTTAGGTCTTTTGACCTATCTGGGCTTTTCCCAATGTTACCCAAGTCACCCTTTCAGGTTTTCAACTTGTCCAGGTTTTTATTATTTTTTCATTTTTCAAATTTTCAATTTTTTTGGTGTAGCGCAAAATTGCCCCAAAAATGGGCTTTGTACTTAAAAGGATGAGATCAATCACAAAAAATACACCACCAAAATCCTAAAACAACCTACCCTATACAAACTAGGAACCCTAGCATAGCATTTCATGCCACCAAATATCCACCAAAAACCAAAATCACCACAAACAAGAAAAACTACCAACAAATGAATAAAATGCATTAAGGAAATCCAAGAATGAAACTCCCTATGTGCTCATCACTCCCTTCCCAACACTTAACTGATGCATGGCCCTCATAGCAAGGAAAACCATGTAAAAACATAAGTGAGGTTGGGAGAAATAGTAACACTTACTCTTGCGGCCCCGAAGGCCTTTCTCCTCATCGTGACTAGTGCTGCTCCTGTCAATGTATCCTGTTGTTTGAAGAGCGGCCATGATGTATTCTATCCATAAGTAAGATCCTCCACTTTCATCATCACTCCTCCTATTGCTTGGACTACCTCTTGCAACACTAGGGTAGAGCTCAAAAGATGATCCCCAAGTGCTTGCAAACGGTCGATGATATCCGTGGATAGGCGAGAGTGGCTATGATGTGCTCTCGAAGAGGTCTCACCCTTTCCCTCTTCAATGTCTATCTTTTTGGTGGCTAAGACTCTATAGAACCCTCTCTCAAAGCACTGGCCTAGCTCAATAAATAGGTTATCCAAACATGTGTCATAGTTGATGGCGATGTGCTTTGGCTGTGGAAGTACAATGAAACTACAATTTCTCGCTCCACCATAAAGCTATACATATCAATCCTTCGATGTCATAGGTCCCACCATGAATTCCTTGGCTAGCTTCTTGATGTTATACTTTGTACCCAATTTTCCAAAGTTAGCCAACGCTCTATGTGTGACCAGATGCCCAAAGTACTGTGCCAGTAGACCTACCATGTTGCCCATAGATATCTTACCACTTTTTTTCCCTCATCATCGTGCACTAATGTACAAAGTTCCCGTCGGGTTTGGGTAGAAGTTACCCTCGGGAGTCATTTCCCAAAGGAAATGAACATCCAAACCCGGACATTGCGTTAGCTCACCGTGGCAGAAAACTCCCATTTCCAATAGTCTGTTAACGTAATGAAATCCCAGATGAACCAAGGCGGTGCTCTTGCACACATTCTTCTGATAAGTCCCTGTTAGTTGCGTCCAAAAGTTTTTGAGAGAAAAAGGCATCCATTGATAGTGTGTCATAGGGATCTCCTTGTCGTATCTCCATCTAAAGGCACGTGTTATCTCCTGATGTGTCATCTGATACTCCTTGTCGTCAAGGTTAAATTTGATCGCCTTGTGTCCATTCTCGTCCGTGATCGACACAAGAGTAGCTAGGAACTCTAGGTTTCACATGATGTAAGTCTTAGAATGTTTCTCTAATACTCCCTCTAGACCTACCCGACTTAATGGATAGATCACAGGTTGGAGTAAGCCTAGAGCTACTAGTGTGTCTTGCATGTGAAGCAGTTTCCTAGTATACTCCTCCTTGGCTCTCTCAAATTACTCCACCTCCTTGATGTAGTCATGGAGAAATTAGATAGTCCCATGAACTAATCAATCACAACCGTGGGTTTGGAAAGAGTAAGAGTTACCGGTTCATGGTTTGAACCATTCACCGGTTCTTCCTCTTTTCACCCCGAGTGGTAAGCCTAATTCGGACCTAGCCTCTCACTTTTACCTAGGTCTTTCAACCTATCCACGCTTTTCTCAATGTTACCCAAGTCGCCCTTTCAGGTTTCCAACTTGTCCAGGTTTTTATTCCTTTTCTATTTTTCAAAATTTTCAAATTTTTTTGGTGTAGCACAAAATTTCCCCAAAGTGGGCTTCATACTACAAAAAGATAACATAAAAAAATCACATCACCAATATCCTAAAACAATACATCCTAAAGCATCCTACTATAAAAAAAATCCAAAATCACCATAGAAACAAGAAAAACTACCAAGAAAAACATTAAAATTCACTGAGGATTTCAAAAAAAGAAAACTCCCTAAGTGCTCACTACTCCCAACCCCCCCCCCCCCCGCCACACTTAACATATGCATTATCCCAATGCAACAAAATCCATGTAAAAATAAGTGTGGTTGGGAGAAATAGTGACACTCACTCTCGCGGCCCCGAAGGGCTTTCCTGCTTGTGCCTCGTGTTGCTCCTCTCAATGTATCCATTTGCTTGAATTGTGGCCTCAATGGAATCTATGCTCGTGCTAAGATCTCCCAATTGCAATCTTATACCTCATATCATTTGGACAACCTCTTGAAACACTTGGGTAGAGCTCAAAAGCTTTTCCCCAAGGGAGTGCAATTGGTCAGTGATGTCCATAGATAAGTGAGAGCAAGGTGCACTCGAAGAAGTCTCACCCTTGGCCTCCTCAACATCTATCTCTGGGATGGCTAGAACTATGTAGAATTCACTCTCAGAACACGATTCAGGCAAAAGTCATAGGTTATCCAAACCTGTGTCGTAGGTGATGGCGGTGCGCTCCGACTAAGGAACCAACATGAAGCTACAAGTGTTCCCTCCGCCATAAAGCCACACAAAAAAGTCCTCAGATGTAGTGTGTGCCACCATGAATGCCTTGGCCAACTTATCAATGTTGTACTTTGTTCTCGATCTCCCCAAGTTGGCCAACGCACTCTGAGTGACCGAATGCCTTAAGTATTGTGCCAATAGCCCTGCCATGCTGCTAATAGGAATATTCCCACTCTTTATGCCCCTCATTGCCAAACACTCTAGTACAAAGATCTTTACCAAGTTCAGGTAGAAATTACCCTTGGGAGTCATTGCCCAGAGACATTGGATTAGCTCACCATGGAAGAAAACTCCCATTGCCAGTAATCGATGAACATAACAAAATGCCAGATGAACCAAGGCAGTGGTTATGCAAAGATTCTTCCGGTTAGTCCCTATTAGCTCCTTCCAAAAGCTCCCGAGATAAAAAGGCATCCTTTGACGGTGTGTCCTCAGGATATCTTTGTCGTACCTCCATCTGAAGGCGCGAGCTACCTCTCAGTTTGTCATAATATACTCCTTGTCATCAAGATTAAATTTGATCACCTTGTGTCCATACTAGTGCGTGACTGACTATAGAGTATCTGGGAAATCTAGGGTCTACCTGATGTAAGTCTTTGAGTGTCTTTCTAAGAACCCCTCTAGACCTAATTGTTCCAATAGATAGGAAATGAGCTCGAGTAAGCCTAGAGTTTCCAAGGTGTCTTTGCATGAAAAAACCAATCTCCAATATACTCCTTTTTTGCTCTCTCAAATTCCTCCACCTCCAGGCTGCAGTCTTAGAGATATTGGACAATCCCATGAACTTTTCAGTCACGAATGCAGGGTTGTAAAGAATGGGAGTCACCGGCTCATGGTTTCAACCCTTGGCCCGTTTCTTCCACTTCTCACTTAGTGAGGACTTCACTTTTTCCGACACATTATTTTTTTGAGGCATCCTAACACAATGAACGAAAGAGTGGTAATGTGATCAAATGCAAGGCACGGCCCACATTATCATTCAACAAGTCAATACCAACTAAATAGCCTAACCATTCCAAACACCATAATCTGAGCATGAAGGCTACATAAATAAGAACATTCTCATCAAACAAAACTCATGTAGATCCATACCAACCCATCAATAATATTATGCATTCAAGATTCACCCCCTCCCAAATCACCCAACACATGAAGAATATATCATCCAGGTACAATAGAACAAAATCAAGCGACCCAAACTTTCTTCAACACGAGATCATGCATACATATCCAACAACATATCCTAACAACATACACTCATTCAAGAATCATGATTTTCATAACACCAAAAAAATGTTAACAAAGCAAAGAAACAAAGAGTTCAATGGATTACCCGGAATTTGAAGCTAAGATTTAAAGGATCCACACAAGAAGAAGAAAAAGGTGCTAACTTTTGAGAGAAAAGCTTCAAAAATTTTAAGTTCACCAAGAGTCTGTGTGTGAGTGAGTGTTTCTTGGAATGTTCTAATGGGTCAAATGCCTCATTTAGGTGACGAAATGTACCAAGGTTCTAGAAAATTCAGCATAGGTGATAAAGGAGAGAGGTACAATTAGGATAAGGATGAAAGTTTTGAAAATTGCCAATTAGGGGACATTAGAACAAGCCAATTTATTCACAAGGTATATCGGAAGTATTATTTGCATAAAAAATCATAAGAAATTAGGGAATTTCAAAATTTATGAACCAAAAATAAATTTTTAATATTAAAATTAAGAATTTTCAAAATTTTGCATTTTGGAAAAATTTCATAGCAAAATTGGGGAAACGACGCAGATACCCTCGCGCTGAACGCAGCTGGCACAGACCCCCCCCTCGTGCCAAACACCCTTAGCCCAGACCATATACCCTGGAGCGGTCCGTGCTAGATCTTTCGCACGAGGCACCTCGTGCCAAGGTCCTCTGACGCAGACCATGTTACTTGGCGTGGACCGTGCAAGGTCTTGGCATGAGGCTACCGCAAATTTTGACCTATTTTCTTAGTTTTTCCCATTTTTTTCAAAAATGCTATGTCACCCATCAAGTCTAATTCCATCTAAACACAATCATGAGACTCGAACTCAAATTTACAGATCTTACAAGAGTTTCATCTCAAAATTCCTCATCACAAACAAGAATATACAAAATCTATCTAATCACAACTTGAAACTATGAAATCAAAGCAAAAAGCACCATATATTTATTGTCGTCCTCACGAATTATTTTCTTTTTCATGCAATTTTAGTGAGAACCACCAACATGTGGGTCTCCAGAATCACCATCAACGACTCCTCCCATGATGACATCGTTGTGGAGGGGTCTCCACAATATGGCACCCTTACCTTTGGACCCTTTTTCCGTCATAGAAAATGAATCACCGTGCCTTTCTATAGTTGAGTCTGTGAACATCAGATTGGGGTTAGGAGAAGGTCGAGGGATTTTTAAGCTCTCGACACTCTTCCTTTCCAATTGCAAGTTAGTTAGCATGGGAAAAAAGTCTAGCGCAGATGTATTGTCACTCGAATCATGATTCATCAACACGGAATTAATCCAACTATTCAGGATCATTTGTCACTCAAGAAGGTTCATGTAAATAATGCTCATCACATAGGGTAACACCTTTGCACATAAAAGAAGAATCGCCTAGACTTATAAATGTCAAATTCCTCTTTATCCACACCATCTTCTATAGTTAAGTTTCCCAAATAGACATCAATTTTAGTCAAATAAGCTTTCATTAGGTTAATAGGGAAACATTTAGAAGACGAAGAAAACCCCCGGTGACAAGTAAAACGATCATAATACCCTAGATACGTAAAAGTTTTCAAAAATTTTGGATCAACTATAATATCAAAACCCTTCAAGCAAATAAATAAAAAAAAGATCGGTCAAGATAAGCGAACATAGAGGCTATATCAGTTACCAATAATACAAAATCGTAAAAACATATATGGGAACATTGTCATAGATAACATAAAACAAATAGGAAATGCCCGAGTTCTACAGCGCTAAGAATCACTAGCTTTAGTAGGAGAGGGGGGAAAAGTGCGGACAACCAGAGCATCAGTCTCCTTGGTTACAGGAGGAACGGGAGCTTCACCATTTAGTTCACCCCCAAGGTTCACATAATCATTAACATTAGAATTTTGCTCAGGATGGTGATTCTCAGAGTTGGATAAACTGAGGGAGAGCTCCTCATAGTTGTTGATTGCGCACTTCTTCAGTTCGGCTGTAGAGGGAAGGTTGGAAGACCATCCAGATATGATAGAAGTTTGAACAAATGATCACCATCGTAGACGCCCTTAACAAAACCCTCATTAAGAATCTTCTTTTGCTTTGCCAAAATCTTTTTAAACTTGGCCAACCTAGGCGGCTTGTCAACCTTCGCAGTCGAATTCAGCTTCCGCGACTCAACCAAGGCCTCACAATAACAAACGTTGTGAGAATTAGTTGAAACCTCATTGAACAAAGCATAGAAATAATTATTCTTGACGAGTCGGTAAAACAGAAGCTAAGGGTTCCCGGGGGAAGCAGGGCCATTCATCTACATCTCTTCCAGCTGGAAAACCATTTTCTCCATCTCTTTCTCGATGGCTACATTGCGCTTATTAGAAAGATGTGCTCGCTCCTCAACCTCTTTTGTGGTGGTTCTCAGAGTAGAACACTCTGCCCTGCTCACCTGCAGTTCCTCCAGTATTGCACCATCCCCTTTAGCGAAGCTAGCAACTCGTTTGCTAACAAGTTGCAGACTTTCGCCAACCTTGGTTTCTAAGTAATCCAAAAAGTGGAGCGGTTATACAATAAGGCAAAAAAATTTATGTCATGATTATGCTTCAATAGAACAAGAACATTCACAACCATCATTTCCTAAAGGGATAGTTTAGCAAGCGTAGCGGGAGCAGTTCCCTCCACGAACAAATTGTGGCTCAGCATAAGAGAGTGAGAATGAGGTTGGCTAACACGCACCTTCTTCTTCATAGGCTCTAGGGTGGTAGAATTATTTTTAGTTCGTTCCTTATGCCTCTTCTGCTGATCTGTTTCTATGGGGATGGAAACCTTTCTTATTTTTGTGGTATGCGAGCCAGGAGCATGAGCCTGAGTAATAGTTTCAGTAGCCATCTCTTAAGGAATAACAACCTCAGCATTTTCACTGACTTCATTAGCCATGGTATCAATCTCGTCGTTCTCATCCTTGGACAGAAAGTTTCTCTCAATGGAGCATCGAGTGAGATACATATCTGCAACTTAACACAAGAAAACTACTAGGCGAACATGAAAACATAGAAGCAAAATAGAAGCAATGACACACAGAATCAAGCTGAGCATGGAAGATACAACTAAGTGAACAACAAGTTAGACACCTTTGCTTAAAGACTAGTAGGGCGAAGTGAGATGGAATGATGGCTAAGCGATGTTACAATTCCAGACTTGGCATTAAGGTGAACCCCAGCCTTAGGAAGTTTGGAATTATAAAATCTATAATTCCAAATCAAAAAGGCTAGCCTACTATCATTTCCAAGTTTTATGTAGAAAATGTTTTCATGCCACACCCCACAATTATTGGGGAAACCGCTAAAAAATTCAACAGTGGGGATCACAGGATAAAGGGTGAACTCATCAGTAGTATTCTTCACTTTGTGAAGATGGTAGATATTGCAAAATAAGTCAATAAAAAAAGGAATACTAGCCATTTTGCATACATGGTAGAAGATTACAAAGATAAATTTAACTTTAGAATGCAGCTGACATAAGGAAACTCTATAGTGCAAAAGTAGATCCAACTAGTGTTGGGGTAAGGGGAAAGAGAGACCAAACTTAAGATAACCTAAGTAACAAGACATAAAACCAAAGGGAAAATAGCGAACACTCTCCCAAGCTCCAGGAGCTTTAAGTTCGTACGAATGTGAAAAAGGAAAGCTATTTCCAACTCCTCGATATAATATTTAGAGAGGAGACTTTGAATTGAAGAACCGACAGGTGATAGGAATCCTCTCTGGAATTAACATCGACTTCAGGGACGTTTGCCGTAGAAATTCTAACATTGTTAGAAGTAAACATTGTAAACCTCAAGATCCCTAAAATCCATATGAGTGGGGTGATGTACCCATTTCATACAATTATATTAGGACTTTTAGAACCCACATTTGTATACTTTTGGTTTTTATTTTTAAGTTTTTGTTATTTTGTCTTGTTTTTTTACGGTGTATTTTTCTGCGACTTTATAATAAATTAAAGTGCATTGCATTGGAGGAGATGAAGGAATGAAATCCATGAGAAAGGGAAGAAATCTTGGAATGTTGGTGAGAAAAGATCAAATTCTTTCTAAGTGCTAGGAGGACTTGTGATCGCGAGTCGCGACTACCTCGCGATGACCTCGTGATGACCTCATGATGGACCATTATGAGTCGCGATGTGATCAGAAGTTTGAACTAAAAATCACCCCCCAGCCACCACTTTCCGTGAGTCACGATAAGCCATCCCGAGTCGTGATCAACAGGTCCTCCAAACAGCATCCACTCGAGACCTCAAGCCGAGCCGAACCTAAAAAGCCATCAGTCCTCGATGTCTTAGGCCCTCAAATCGAGCTGAAACCTTCGAAATATCATTTCGTCAAGACCTTGGGTCCTCGAGGCCAAAAGAACTCGACTCGAGTTAAAGCCCTCGAGACCTCGAGTCCTTGAGGCTTCTAGACTAGCCTTTTGAAAAGCCATGAGTCTCGAGACCATTATCCCTCGAGATCAGTCCTTCGAGACCAGTCAGCCCTCGAGACCTCAGGTCCTCAAGGCCGCAAGGCCTCAACTCGAACAGAACTTGAAAGTCCATCAGCCCTCGAGACGAACCCTCAAGACATCATCCCTTCGAGACCTCGAGGCAGCAAGCCCTCAACTCGAGCAGAACTTTACAGTACATCACCATCTTGAGTCCAGTTCTCGAGACCAGCCCCCGAGACATCATCCCCTCAAGACCTCAAGGTTGCAAAGTCCTTGGCTCGTGCCAAACCTGAAAGATCATCATTCCTTGAGACCATCACTCCTCAAGTAAAACCGAAGCCTTCGAAGCATCAGCCCCTCGAGACCTCTGGTTTTTTAGCCCACAAGCCCTCGATTTGAGCAGAAGTCCTCGAGACCTCGGGTCCTCGAGGATGCAATCCGACTCATGCTGAAGCCCTTGAGAACTTGGTTCCTCGAGGCTATAATCCCTTGACTCGAGCTGAAGTCCTCGAGACCTCGGGTCCTCAAGGCCATAAGCACTCGATTCGAGCTGAACCCAAAAGTGTGTCATACCCTCGATTCCTCGGGTCCTCGAGGCCAAAGGCCCTCGACTCAAGTTTAAGCCCTCGGCACCTCAGATCCTGTGAGATATCGAGTGCTCGAGACCAAAAGCCCTTGACTCGAGACGATGCATCGCGAATCGAGACCAGTGATGTCGTGAGTCGCGATGACAAATTCTACTTTTTCAACTGAGCCTAAACACTGCATAATCCTTCCCTCTTCTCCATATACTCCCATGAACCACCACTTATCAACTCAATCCTCCATCATCTCACATATACGGACATATGAAAATTCTTTTATCTTTGTAGTATCTTTGTTGATTGTAGTATGCAGACTACATCATTGAGTCTTTAATTTCTATGTTCTATAATGATGCTTGGATATGTGTCAATATATGTTGGATATTTTTATTAGACAATCTTATAGTGGTGATTGCATGATGGATTAGTTGTTCTTTGATAATACTATAGTTATTAACTTTTGATGCTAAACCTAGTATTACAAATTCTTATGTACTTGTGAGTTTTATGTTGTTCTTTGTGGTGTTAGTCTTGATAAAAAAGCGACAAGGATACAACGTTTTGCTCGAGGGGTGAGTTCTTTGATGGCACTTTGCTCCCCATTCCGGCCTCGAAACCAATTTCGGGACCGATTCTACACAAGTACATTGGATTGCGCCATATCACTAGCGACTATGCAGAGAAACTGGTGTCACTCTACCTCTTACCTTGAGTTTTATTATTCTTGCCTTACATGTTTACATTGAGGGAAATGTAATGTTTTTTTAGTGCCGGGAGGGGTTAGAGGAATCACATGCATGCTAGCTTCATTTGGAATGCTTTTTGCTACTTTTGGTTGGAAAAACATGAGAAAAAGAAAGAAAACAAAATAAAAAAATTTCAAATTTTGAAAAAAAATAGAAAATGAAAAAAAAAAAATAGAAAGAAAAGAAAACTCGCTAAGTTGAAAACCCGAGAGGGCAACTTAGGCAACATTGGGGGCCCGGATATGTCGAAAACCCGAGAGGGCGACCTAGGCAAAAATGAGAGACCAAAATGTGCGGAAAAATGTGAGATGTGAGCCAAATAAACATGATGTTTGACTAGGATGAAAACCCAAAAGGGCTCCTAGGCAAAATGAGAGAAAGAGAGAAAAACAAAGAAAAAGAAAAAAAGCTCGGCGTTGGAGTCATAAGGTTGCGGTGGTCATATGGATGGAACAGGTAGCTCAACATCTTTAGACCTGTTGGGATTGGGTAACTTAGTGGGTTGAAAAATGAAGTATGGGAATTAAATTATTGATTATTTTATACTTCGTTTTGGTTGATATATTGGCCTTGGGTGAAGTATGTGTTTAAACCTCCTCTATGGTTTTGACTTCACTTTGTGTCATTGGACTTTGGGATTATCAATTCGGGACTTTGAAACATTTTTATGGGTAGTGAATTGATAAGTAGTAGGTTTGGTTAGATTTAGGAATTGGGGTTGTGTGTGTGAAAAAATTCTCATTTGAGCTTTGATTTTGGGATTTATGATATTGAGAGTTTTTTGTGAGGTTTTGATTGGGGGAATATTAGTTTAGGATATGGACATATGAATTACTTCGTGTGCTTTAATCGTTTCTTACTCGAGGGCGAGTAAGGTTTAAGTGCGGGGAAATTTGATTTGCCCATTTTATGTGGTTATATTAACACTTCTAGGACCCACTTTTGTATACTTTTGTGCTCTAAATGGGACATTTTTCCTTCACGTTCTCTAGGGAGGGAAGTGACATTTACGCTTTTATTACTTTTCTAGACAATTTTGTCTGACATGGTAATTTGTTTGAAGACTTTGAAGAATACCTTTGAAGATTTGAAGATTTGAAGACTTGTATTTGAGATTTTTAAACTTTGAAGAATTGAAGAAGTGAACAGAAGAGAATGCTATGAAACAAAAAGGAGAAAGAAGAAATGGTGCTGGACTTGGAGTTCATTGCGAGGTCATCGCGAGCATGTCGTGACTCGCGATGGACGAGTGGTCAGAAACTCTTCTTGCTTTTTGTACTATAAATACTCACCTTATCCTCTCCTCTTAAAGAACAGGAATCCAACCTCTTCTTCTTGCATTTTTATGGGTTCAAACCCTTGTTTTTTCTTTCTTTCTTTTCTTAGTTTTTGTAGATTAATCATGTCTTGTAATTGTCTAGCTTAGTTTTATCTTGGGAGCAATGGATTTATGCTTCCATTTCTATGTAGTAAGAACCATATATATATATATATATGTATATATATATATATATATATATCTATTTGGTGCTTTTGCTATGGTGCATTTATTGAGCTTTGAATGTGAATTGTTAATGGCATTGATGTTGTTGGAAGCTTGAGTATATGAATTGCTTGTATGATTACTTGTTAGGGTTGGGAGACAGTAGCTAATTCTCCCCTCTTTTAATGTGGAATCCAAGAGCAAGAGTTAGAGCTTCTTAATGATGTTGACGTGTTGATTATTGCTAGATGAATGTGATGATGTTAAATTTGTTGTCATGTTTGTTTTAGGTAGAAAATGAGAGAAGTCAATGAATGTCGATTGTTCTTGGCTAATCTTGTGTAAATGCATGATTAGTGGAAGTAGTGAATAGATTTTGGCATTCGCTCGTGAAGCCTTTGTTATTTAGCATTCATGTGTTCTTAATGCTATGTTTCACTTCATTTATGTCATGTGTTGTTTGAGAATAAGAATTGTTTGTATGATTGAAGTGTTAGGGTGTTAGAAAAGTGACGAATTCCTTAGCTCATTTTCATGAAAATCTAGGAACATGAACTTAGAACTTCTTGTGCATAATGTGTTGTGATTCTTGCTAGATAAGTATGTTAATGTGGATTGTTCTCATATTTATCCTATAGATGCAATGAAAGGTTTAACCTTGAATGTGGTTTGTTCTAGGTTTAGCCTAATGAATGCTATGTTTGGTTAAATGGCTATGTCTTTGGTAGAAGGCTTGTCATTGTCAATTCTATGGTCCTTTGTGTATAATGTCATTGATGAAATACCCCTATGGTCATTGTTTGTCTAGGGTGATCATCAATGAGGTTTGCAAATGGTCGTTGTTCGTCTTTGAAAATTACTCTTAAGAAGGAATGAATGTTGATCTTCCATTGGCATTCCCCGAAGATAACAATTGTGATAGGATGATTTAATGGTTCAATGATCTACATTAGATTTGGAAGTGGATATCGATTTCCCCCTAGGCTTTATCTTTTGTAGTCTTAAAACCCTTTTTCTTAGTTTTGTTTGATGATTTAGCATAGTTGCTTGATTTCACTAGTTGTCTTGTCTTTTGACTTTCATAACTTAGGACCACCAAACAACCAAAAGTCCCCTATTTACTTGCTTTTATATGTGTATATATATCTACTCCTAGCCTTATATAAACCATTTGTGCTTAAATTCTTGAGAAAATCCCCCTTCTTTGTGGACGACCCCGACTTGCCACTATCTACTTAGTTGTAGATAGTAAGCATGTAGGGCTTATAAATATTAACTTTGAGAGGCACAGCGATGGCCTCCCAAATTTTGGCGTTGCTGCAGATGAAGAGGCATTTATTTTTAAGTGTTTAGGTGTATTTGGTTGCATATTAGCTAGTTGTTTTTATTTTCCACCCCTTGGTGGTTGTTTTTATTTGGAGTAGGTATTGCTTGAGTTCTTGGTAAATTTTTATCGAGAATCCTTGCAATATGATTTCGAAATTTTGAAAAAACATTTTAAAAAATAATAATAATAAAATAATGGAGCGTCTCACCTTGGGGGAACTCGTGATGAGAAGAGAGGCTCAACAAGCAAGGTTTTGGAGGATGTGTCATTCTGACCATCCTACCGAGTCTTTCTATTTGTTGAGGGAAAAACACTATGAAAGGGAAAGAATCCTTGGTTTCCAAAACCAAGGGTGTTATGAAGAGTGCTACCAAGATGTAGGAGATGTTGGTTTTCAAGGGCAAGAAGCTAAAGAATGGTATCCATACCACAATTCTTACAATCCGGAATGGAGTGTAATCCGGATTTTTGGTATGAGAATGAGCCAGAAAACCAACAATACAAGCAAAATAGTTGACCATCACCACCTTATACCATACCCCAAAACCAGGCCCAACAAGGAAGTTCAAGTTTGACACGTGAGAAAGTCATGAATACAATAGCAAACTCGAACAACTTTACTAGTGAAGAACCGGACACCCGGCTCTCCTCTAGTGTTGAGGCTATTGAGGGGCATGCGAGGAGTATATTAGAAGCATTGGCCCGAATGGAAGCTCGTAATTCTGAAAATACACTATCCCAAATCGAATTAGAGGATTCAATGAGTGAGGTCACCATGGGAAATGATCTTGAGTTCAAAGGGGGTGAGGAGTTGGTTGTTGAGGATGATAAAAAGGAGGAAGAGGTGATTGTTCTACATTCATTAGCATCATAACCCCTACCCCTACCTATTCAACCAACTTCACCATTTTCGGAAGTCTTGAGGGAGATAAGAGAGGAGCCAAAAGACTACCCCAAGCCTCCTAACCACCCAATTCCCTTTAAACCATCTCCACCTCAACAAGACTTTCCTCTTGAAAGTTTTGTACCCCCACCTCTCTACATTTGGATACTCATGGTGATGGATAACATTAGGGTCGTGCCAACGACCTTAAATATACAGAGCTTTGTTGTGTCGATAACGTAAATAAACTTGGCCTTTGATTTGGTTTTTATTGTTTAGTTTTTGTTATTTTGTCTTGTTCCTTTTATGGTGTGTTTTTCTGCGACTTTGTAGCAAAGTGAAGTGCATTGCATTGGAGGAGATGAAGGAATGAAATCCAGGAGAAAGGGAAGAAATCTTGGAATGTTGGTGAGAAAAGATCGAATTCTTTCTAAGTGCTGGGAGGGCTTGTGATCGCGAGTCGTGACTACCTCGTGATTACCTCACGATGGACCATCGTGAGTCTCGATGGGATCAAAAGTTTTGAGCTAAAAATCAGCCCCCAGCCACCGCAAGTCACGACGAGCCATCGCTAGACGCGACCAACAGGTCACCGAGACAGCTTCCAGTCAAGACCTTGAGTCGAGCCAAACCCAAAATTCCATCATTCCTCGAGGCCACAGGCCCTCGAATCGAGCTGAAACATTCGAGACATTATTCCCTCGAGACCTTGGATCCTCGAGGCCAAAAACCCTCGACTCGAGTTAAGGCCCTCGAGACCTCGGGTCCTCGAGGCTGCAAGACCAACCCTTCTAAAAGCCATGAGTCTCGAGACCATCATCCCTCGAGATTAGTCCTTTGAGACCAGTCATCCCTTGAGACCTCAGGTCCTCGAGACAGTAAGGCCTCGACTCGAGCAGATGTTGAATGTCCATCAGCCCTCGAGACCAACCCTCGAGACATCATCCCCTCGAGACTTTGAGGCAACAAGCCCTCGACTCGAGCAGAACTTGATAGTCCATCACCGTCTCGAGGGCACCAGCCCTCGAGACATTATTCCCTTGAGACCTCGAGGCTGCAAAGTCCTTGGCTTGAGCTGAACCTGAAGGACCATCATTCCTCGAGATCATCATTCCTTGAGTCGAACCAAGGTCCTTGATGCATCAGCCTCTCAAGACCTCAGGTTCTCGAGGCCACAAGCCCTCGATTCGAGCAGAAGTCTTCGAGACCTCGGGTCCTTAATGCTGCAATCCGACTCTTGCTAAAGCCCTCGAGACCTCGGGTTCTCGAGGCTGCAATCCCTTGACTCAAGCTGAAGAACACGAGACCTTGGGTTCTTGAGGCCACAAGCCCTCAATTCGAGCTGAACCCAAAAGTGCATCATACCCTTGAATCCTTGGTCCTCGAGGTTAAAGGCCATCAATCGAGTTGAAGCCCCTGGGACCTCAAGTCCCACGAGATCTCGAGTGCTTGAGACCAAATGACCTCGACTCGAGATGATGCATCATAATTTTGTGAGTCGCTATGAGAAATCCAACTTTTTCAAATGAGCTTAAACATCGGATAATCCTTTCTTCTTCTCCAAATACACCCAAGAACCACCACATATCCACTCATCCCCGCAAGACTTTGAGGCAGCAAGCCCTCGACTCAAGCGGAACTTGATAGTCCATCACCCTCTCAAGGCCAGTTCTCGAGACCAGCCCTTGAGACATCATTCACTTGAGACCTGGAGGCCGTAAAGTCCTTGGCTCGAGCCAAACCTGAAAGACCATTATTCCTCGAGTCGAACCGAAGCCCTCGATGCATCAGCCCCTCGAGACCTCGAGTTCTTGAGACCACAAGCCCTTGATTTGAGTATAAGTTCTCGAGACCTTGGGTCCTCGAGGCTGAAATCCCTCGACTCGAGCTGAAGTCCTCGAGACCTCAAGTCCTCGAGGCCACAAGCCCTTGATTCGAGCTGAACCCAAAAGTGCATCATGCCCTCGAATCCTCGGGTCCTCGAGGCTAAAGGCCCTCGACTCGAGTTGAAGCCCTCATGACCTCAGGTCCCGCAAGATGTCAAGTGCTTGAGACCAAAAGCCCTTGACTCAAGACGATACACCGCGAGTCGCGACCAGTGCTGTCGCGAGTCGCGATAAGATATCCAACTTTTTCAACTAAGCTCAAACACTGCATAATCCTTCCTTCTTCTCCAAATACACCCAAGAACCACCACATATCCACTCACTCCTCCACCATCTCACGTATACTGACATATGAAAATTCTTGCATCTTTATAGTATCTTTGTTGATTGTAGTATGATGACTACATCATTGAGTCTTTAATTGCTATGTTCTATAATGATGCTTGGATATGTGCCGATATATGTTGGATATTTTTATTGGACAATCTTATAGTGGTGATTGCATGATGGATTGGTCGTTCTTTGATAATACTATGGTTATTAACTTTTGATGCTAAACCTAGTATAACAAATTCTTATGTACTTGTGAGTTTGATGTTGTTCTTTGTGGTGTTAGTCTTGATCAAACAACGCCAAGGACACAACATTTTGCTTGAGAGGTGAGTTCTTCGATGGCATTTTGCTCCTTCCGGCTCCAAAACCAATTTTGGGACCGATTCTATATAAGTACATTGGATTGCGCCATATCACTGGCGACTATGCGGAGAAATGGTTTTCACTCTACCTCTTACCTTGAGTTATATTATTCCTGCCTTACATGTTTACATTGAGAGCAATGTAATGTTTTAAGTGCGGGAAGGGGTTAGAGGACTCACATGCATGCTAGCTTCATTTGGAATGTTTTTTTTCTACTTTTGATTGGGAAAACATGAGAAAAGGAATTTTTTTAAAAATTGAAAAATTGCAAATTTTGAAAAAAAAAGAAAAAAAGAAAAAGAAAAGAAAACCCTCTAAGTTAAAAACCTGAGAGGGAAACTTAGGCAACATTAGGGGCCCGGATATGTCGAAAACCCGAGAGGGCGACCTAGGCAAAAATGAGAGACCAAAATGTACGAAAAAGATGAGATGTGAGCCAACGAAACATGATGTGTGGCTAGGATGAAAACCCAAAAGGGCTACTAGGCAAAATGAGAGAAAGAGAGAAGAAGAAAAAAAAAATTCTAAGATTCACTCATTTGCTGGCATTGGAGTCATAAGGATGCAGTTGTCATATGGATGGATTGGGTAGCTCAACTTCTTTAGACCTCTTGGGATTGGGTAACTTAGTGGGTTGAAAAATGAAATTTTGGTATGAAATTCTTGATTTTTTATTCTTCGTTTTGGTTGATATATTGGCCGTGGGTGAAGTATGTGTTTAAACCACCTCTATGGTTTTGACTTCACTTTGTGTCATTGGACGTTGGGATTATCAATTCGGGACTTTGAAACATTTTTATGGGTAGTGAATTGATAAATGGTAGGTTTGGTTAGATTTAGGAATTGGGGTTATGTGTGTGAAAAAAATCTCATTTGAGCTTTGACTTTGTGATTTATGATATTGAGAGTTCTTTGTGAGGTTTTGATTGGGGGAATATTAGTTTAGGATATGGATATATGAATTCCTTCGTTTGCTTTAATCTTTTCTTACTTAAGGGCAAGTAAGGTTTAAGTGTGGGGAGGTTTGATATGCCCATTTTATTCGGTTATATCAGGACTTTTAGGACCCACTTTTGTATATTTTTGTTCCCTAAATGGGACATTTTTCCTTGAAGTTGTCTAAGGAGGGTTTAAAGCGACTTTTACGCTTTTATTACTTTTGTAGAGAACTTTGTGCTACAAGGTTATTTTTTTGAAGACTTTGAAGACTCTGAAGAATACCTTTGAAGATTTGAAGACATGTATTTGAGCTTTTGAAGATTTGAAGAATTGAGGAAGTGAAGAGAAGAGGAGGATATGAAACAAAAAGGAGAAAGAAGAAATGGTGCTGGATTTGGAGTCCGTCGTGAAATCATCGCGAGCACGTCGTGACTCGCAACTCGCAACGGATGAGTGGTTAGAAACTCTTCTTGCTTTTTGTACTATAAATACTCACCTTATCCTCTCCTCTTAAAGAACATGAAACCAACCTCTTCTTCTTGCATTTTTATGGGTTCAAACCCTAATTTTTCTTTCTTTCTTTTCTTAGTTTTTGTAGGTTAATCATGTCTTGTAATTCTCTAGCTTAGTTTTATCTTTGGAGCAATGGATTGAAGCTTCCATTTCTATGTAGTAAGAACCATATATATATATATATAAATGTGTATATATATATACATATCTATTTGGTGCTTTTGCTATTGTGAATTTATTGAGCTTTGAATGTGAATTGTTAATGGCATTTATGTTGTTGGAAGCTTGAGTATATGAATTTCTTGTATGATTACTTGTTAGGGTTGGGAGAAGGTAGTTGATTCTCCCCTCTTTTAATGTGGAATCCAAAAGCATGAGTTAGAGCTTCTTAATGATGTTGATGTACTGATTATTGTTCGATGAATGTGATGATGTTGCATTCATTGTCATGTTTGTTTTTGGTAGCAAATGAGAGAAGTCAATGAATGTCGATTGTTCTTGGCTAATCTTGTGTAAATGCATGATTAGTGGAAGTAGTTAATAGATTTTGTCATTTGTTCTTGAAGCCTTTGTTATTTAGCATTCATGTGTTTTTAATGCTATGTTTCACTTCATTTATGCCATGTGTTGTCTGAGAATAGGATGTGTTTGTATGATTGAAGTGTAAAAGTGTTAGGAAAGTGACAAATTCCTTAGCTCCTTTGCATGAAAATCTAGGAACATGAACTTAGAACTTCTTGTGCATAATGTGTTGTGATTCTTGCTAGATAAGTATGTTAATGTGGATTGTTCTCATACTTATCCTATACATGCAATGAAAGGTTGAACCTTGAATGTGGTTTGTTCTAGGTTTAGCCTAATGAATACTAGTTTGGTTAAATGGCTATGTCTTTGGTAGAAGGCTAGTCGTGGTCAAATCTATGGACCTTCGTGTATAATGCCATTGATGAAATACCCCTATGGTCGTTGTTTATCTACGGTGATCATCAAAGAGGTTTGCAAATGGTCGTGGTTTGTCTTTGCAAATTACTTTTAAGAAGGAATGAATGTTGATCTTCCATTGGCATTCCCCATAGATAACAATTGTGATAGGATGAGTGAATGGTTCAATGATCTACATTATATTTGGAAGTGGATATCGATTGCCCCCAAGGCTTTATGTTTTGTAGTTTTGTTTGGTGATTTAGCATAGTTGCTTGACTTTGCTAGTTGTCTTGTCTTTTAACTTTCATAACTTAGGACCACCAAACAACCAAAACCCCCAATTTACTTGCTTTTATATGTGTATATATATCTACTCCTAGCCTAATATAAACTATTTATGCTTAAACGCTTGAGAAAATCCCCCTTCTTCATGGATGACCCCGACTTGCCACTATCTACTTAGCTGTAGATAGTAACCATTTAGAGCTTATAAATATTAACTTTGAGAGGCACGGCGACGGCCTCCCATGGGGCATCAATTGAAACAGTACAGGCCATAATTCACAAATTCTGTCCAAAGTCCAGTACAAAAATAGAGAAATTGAAAATAGAATAGGCAACCTCAATCACAAGGAAACTAGACCACACTATTAAAATCCAACCTGCACACAGCTAGACCAACACAGCTTGACACAAAACAAAACAATGAGAACAAAGGAAGAGCTTACTAGTTTGGCGGAGAAGATGAGAGAATGCCGGAAGCAATAAATAAAAAAGTAGAAGACAAAAGAATTTGAGGTTATTTGAATCTTCAATTAGAGAAGTTAAAATTTTAAAACACAAGAAGCGGAATAATACATAATCATTATTACCTGACAGAAAGCAACCTACATTTTTTGGGAAATTGAGATGGTGACAGTAGTACACTGAATAGTGACATCTATTAAAGCGCAAGATCAAGGTTATTTAATAAAGAGAAAATGTAATGATGGGCGAGAAATTTACGGAACAAATAATGACTACACATGAGCGAATCTTGTCTATAGGATTGCAACAACTACTTACCCACACAATACGCAATTTTTCAAAATTTTGAAATTCAAAAAATAGCGGCATGATCCAAGAGATTTGAGATACACAACCAAGAAGCATACGACACTTCGTGAAAGTAATTCAGGTCCCTGTGAACAAAAACTGCTTATTACGCACAATTTTGAGTTGCTGAATAAGTTCGAGCGCAGCTACTGTATAAATATATAACTTCGTGTAGTATGGTCTTCAAGGTTGGGGGGGCTTAATGTGTACATGTAACCCCGCAATTAAAAGGTTGTTGGCCGCCAAGCCCAGCCCAATAACATCCTATAGTGAGACAAGCATTTTTCAGCCTAAGATGCAAGTCAGCTAGATGCAAGGCTTCTAGTCGTTGTAGAAAACGTAGGACGTGAAACACGGGATAAGAAAAGAACCTGAAGACCATAAACGAAGAACGTGGTGATCGTGTTGTACCCACGATCGTCAGGAGCATCAGTCTACTCACAAACTTGGTATGGGACGTGGTATTTAGTGTGGGCCATCTGGTGGTCCTGGCATCTTGGACTTGTAATGATGCATGCCATCATAAATGGAACAGTCTGCGCCCATACCTAGCCGATTTTGAGTGTTGATTGAGACTTGTGCTTATGGCCCATGGCATATTGCATGAACTACGCCAAGCCCTCGTGCTGACCCCTTTGGTGTGGGATGACTCCTTTGGTGTAGGTTGTTGGTGTTATGCATGAGCGGCCCGTGCAGACCAGTTTGTTCATCGGCCGTTTGAACTTCTTTCCTTCGCTACGGATGAAACGTTAGTCGAATTTGAGAGTTCTATTAGTAGATTTTTTAGTGATCGAGAAGACAAATCCAAATGGAATTAGCCTTGAAGGCTAATTCTTCTTGAATAGTTCTCAAACATTAGCGCAACTCATCAGATCATAATTCACTATTTCTTTGTTGCCGCTTTGAACTCCAAAGCCGCCTATCTTTGCCTCCAATCTCCTTCTACCATGCCTTGATTTTCATGGCCTTCATCTACTACCATTCTAGAGGTGAATGGACTTCAATCTCTTCTACTGTCCTTGGGAACGGCCACCGCCCTACAAACGGCTTCACATAGAATGTAACAAAAAAGTAACCACGAGCGACTCATTATAGATTATCACAAGGAAGATCTAGGAGCCCGTGGATACAAAATGTCCATTAGTACTAATTCAGTCTACAAAATGCAAAATTTAGTAAACAAAATATATGTAAGAATAGGGCAGTCCCAAAAAGAATTTCACAGAATGGAGTGAAATTGAGTGAAATGTAGACACCATTAATCCCAATTTCAATAGAGTATCTAATATGGGCCCTACCATTGTTGCAAATTAGTGAATACAACATTGAAAACATTGATTCAATTGCGACCTTGATTTGATACTACTAGAATTGTTAAAAAGTCCTTGACATGTGAGACCTCAGCCTTCGTTCGGTAACATTTTGCATGGAATGATACAATGCGACCGACGTTGTACATTCATGCTCTATAGTCATCCGAATCTTAGCATCATGTCTACTCTTTAAAAACGTGGCATTATCTTATAAAATAAAATAACATAAAGTGTATAACATGCAAAACAATCATCATGTACTCATGAAATTTCCGAATCATTAATCAATGAAGAAAAAAAACATGTTCAATAAGATTATCACCAAATTTGTAGATGAACATGGAATGACCATAACGGAATTTTGTGGTCATCAATTGATGATTTGGTTAAGTGTATCTTCAGTTTTACATTTCAAGTTCTCCCGATTTGTCGGAGGGACCTATGTACAATTGTTTTTTTTATAAAAATACACTGTTAGTCCAAAACCCTATTACGATCAATCGAGTGTAATAAAGAAATAGGGAGTAATTAACATATACTTCCACAAGTTCTTCTGAATGACACCTTGTGTACTTGTAAATAATGTGCTACAATTTACTCTAGATCATGTGCTATCGCTTGAAAAATCTTTGCAGACATAATTCTATTACATTTTTATTTCCTAAAAAAACATGAATATGAAATTTCATGCTATTCTATGTGGTTGAAAATATCATTCTCATAACGGAACATTGTGGTCGTCAATTTATGATTCGGTTGAGTGTATCTCAACCTTTACATTTCAAGTTTTCCAACTTTGTCGAAAGGACCTATTGAAAAATTACAAAAACAATACACTGTTAGTCCAAAACACGATTACGATCTGTCCGAAAAGAAATTTTCAGTCTCAAGTTTAACATATACTATTTGAGTGTAAAAAAGAAACTATGACTAATCAACATATACTTCCACAAGTTCTTCTGAATGACACCTTGTGTACTTGTAAGTAATGTGCTACAATTTACTCTAGGTCGTGTGCTATCGCTTTAAAAATCTTTGTGGACATAATTCTATTACATTTTTTATTTCCTAAAACAACACGAATATGAAATTTCATGTGATTCTATGTGGTGGAAAATACCGTTCTCATAACTTTTATTGTAGGGGTATAAATGGAATACTAAGAAAAATGACGGGCGATCACCCTGGTGTATCCGTTCAAGACCATAATGGAACATTTTGGTCGTCAATTGATAATTGGGTTGAGTGTATCTCCAGTTTTACATTTCAAGTTTTCCAAATTTTTTGGAGGCACCTATTGCAAAATTTCAAAAAATATACTTTTGGTCCAAAATTGATTACGATCAGTCCAAAAAGAAATTTTTAGTTTGAAGTTGAACTTATACTATTTGAGTGTAATAAAGAAACTAGGACTAATCAACATATACTTCTACAAGTTCTTCTAAATGACACCTTGTGTACTTGTAAGTAATGTGCTACAATTTACTCTAGGTTAGGTTTTATCGCTTTAACAATCTTCATGGAGAAAATTCTATTACATTTTTATTTCCAAAAAAACTACGAGTATGAAATTTTATGCGATTTTTTTTGTGGTTCCCATCAAACTAGCTAGATATCAATAAAGTTCACTGGTTGTGTTAAAATTGATTCCCATCGAACTAGACGTCTTTAAAGTTCATGGAAATTTATAGATGTCAATTCGTAGTATATAATATACAAATAACCATCATTAAGGCCAGCCACACTCGTTTTGGTCAATTGTGGGCCCAATTGTTCTGCTAGTAAGCCGAAATGTGGTGGCCCACTTTAAGAGGAATCGACATCGGTCATCCATCGATCATAAATTTGTATTCTCAATGGACGTGCGATGTCGCATATACACTTGCACTGTCATAGGACTTAACTTATGCTAATGGGCTGAAATGTTGAGGCCCACAAGTAGATTACACAACGTCGCGCATGGTTCACTACCCTGTCGATCTTATCGACTTATGTGCGACCTCGCAAAACAGGGGGCAGAATACACAATGATCCATAACGAATATATATGTAGCCCACCACTAGACATTACTCTTTACATTCAACTTCTCGACAATATTTTTCACTCTCTAGCCCTTTCTTCTCAAAGGTATGCACTCTAGATTCCCTATATTACCTTCGTTTGTGCATTCTTCATCAAATTTGATATGTATATTGTGGAAATTCCATATTTCTTTTTGTTTTTTGTATTCAAATTTCCATGGATGTTTTCTCTAGGTAGTAGGAATTTGGGATTGAAGTTCTCATTTAACCTATCATAATTTGTAGTTTTTACCTATATGTGCTCTGGTTTTCGTCTGCTGAGAATGTGTCTGTAATTCAAACTTGCGACCTCGGTGGTACATCGGTTATACTTCTTCTAGGACAAATGGTTAGCGACGTCGGTAACATTTTTCTCTTTGAACCTTAGTATTATTCAATGTCGCCTTCTCTTCGTTACCATATTGGTTTGAATGACTGGTAGCCTACATGCCAGCAACGTCGCGTATGAATGTATGATAAGTAATGTTTATTGGCCCCACAATAGATTAAATTCACCAATTCTTATTAAAATTTAGGAATCATGTCTAATAGTGCTGGTTCGAGTGGACGTTCCCCAATTTGGGTATGTCATTTATTGTTTCATTTTTAAATTCCATTTTATTTTCTATTTTTTTAAAGAAGAATAATAAAAGTTTCAATGATCAAAATATAGATCCCTAGCGATTCGGATGAGGATCGTTGTCCCTGGACCACATTCAAGGAAGTCATTACATACTTTGTCCACACTCTTACTAGGAAAAACTTTGGTTCCATTCCAATTTTCATAAGTCCTCCTTTGTTACACATGATGTATTATATTTTCAATTCACTTTCTCTGCAGTTTACATTCATATTTATTAAATGCTGTTCTTTGTTTATAAATCAGTACATCCCAGAACACATTTTAGAGCTCCTACCGTTGTACAAGACCCCTGGTGTGCTACGGTGCAATGGAAGGGTGTATAAGATGCACTGGGGCCAAAAAGTACAAGACCCTCACCCCTAAGGGATTTGGCAAATTTCTTGATGAGGAGGGACTCGTGATTAGAGACATGCTACATTTTGAGGTGAGAAATTGTATTGGGCCCGTAGTTTTTAATGTAACCATTCTTCCTTGTGGATTTGAGATTATTGATATTAAACATTTGTTTAAAACAAATATATTCAATTCAGAACGATATTTCTTGAATTACTTTATAATTCTTGAATTTTATGTCAAGAATTTTATTTATTGAATTTATTTCAATGTTATTGAATTCTTCATATATATATGTAACTTCGATCCTCTCTCTCTTTCAACATATGTAACTTCTTCTCCCTCTTAGCAACTAATTGTTGAAGACAAATATTGACCGCCTGCTTGATGGGCTATAATGGTTAGACCAATAGAATGTTGCGACGTCGCTAAGTGGTCAAAATCATGTCGCTCAGTCTTAGTGGGGTGTGAAGTTGTACAAGTTGACAAACGGCATAATGGCTTCCACCGAGTTGGTTAATGATTGATATCATGTCGCCCGAACCAATTATGATTGCGACGTTGCTTAATTCAAGGCGGTTCAAAATGACGTTGTTACTATATGGGTATAGAGGAACCCTAAGAAAAACTTTATGCATCTATCCGCAGTTTTCCTTTGAATTCCAACGGTCTTTAGCTTCCTCCCATCCCTTCTCTTCTCCCTTGGAAAAGGTATGGATTTTCTAATCCCCTAACACATATGTTTTATAATTCTTACTTTGCAATGTTTGATCTATTCTCTGTGAATATGTTTCCTAATTCTTACTTTACAATATTGTGATGTTTATAAAGCTTTTTTTAATGGTTTTATGGGTTCGTTGTTGCTGCCTTTGAAATATGTGACGTCAGTGACTTATATGTCACAACTCAAAATATGTGACAATAAACGAATGTCGCATAGTGATTTATTTAGTGACACATTTTTTTTCCAATTCGTGATTTTGGGTATAGATCTGAATTCTGTTCGCTTTGACCGACGAGTTTGTGAGGTCGCATCTATATGTCTACTAACCCACTGCTTTGGACCAACGTGACCGAACGACGGATGGTGTGACGTCAAGCATTGCATTTTATACACTAGTTTTGCACTTAACATTTCCACATATAATGCATACCTAATAGCTTGAAAAGGATAGTCTAATCAACGTTTTTTCAGGTATTTCACCTATTTAAATATTTATTTATACACTAACACAACTACACTCCTCGTAACATCTAAAACTTTTCGGTTATCGTACAGCTCACTGCACAACAGAGGCACCAAAAGCCTTTTATCTTTGACATTGAACATCATTCATTGGATTTTGATAGCCCATGTTTCGACTGCACTTTGAAACAACTCAACGTTGGGAAAATACCAACTTTGGTAAAGAGTTTGAATAAATTTTATTTGTAGACAATTCCATATGTTTATATATACATTTATATTTGTAATTAATATTTTTTACTGTGACTTAGTACAGCCCGTGGGAGATTGTACAACTTTGACCGCCTGAGAAGACCCCCGTAGTGGTAAGGTGCTATGGGATGGACTAGCATATGGACTACTTGGGGGGTGGGAAAATGACGGTCATTTTCCCAAAGGGTTTTGACAAATTCCTTACGGGAAACAACCTACACATCGGGGACACCTTGTTCTTTGAGATGATAGAAGCTAGGGTACCAATCGTCTACAAGGTCATCAATGTCCGAGTTGATTAATTTTATTATAATTTTGTTATATGGGAACTAAGACAATTTTTATTCAAATTTATGTACTTGAAAGGATATTCACAGGCCCACACTTTTTCTAATTGATTAAGAATCTTATTTGAACATTATGTAATTGACCGTACATGTTTATGTGTGTGATTTCATATGAGCACTATTTTATAAATCATTTGTTGGTCCTGTGATTTAAAAACATTGAACAAAGGGGGTACTGGTCGTATACAAATTAGGGAAGGTTTCTTTTCTATCACCGTAAAGTTCATGTGCATGACTTCGCAATGTCATTCGTAAATGTATCATCAAAAATGATGTATTATGCAAAATTGGCCCAACATCAAACACAAAAAAGAGCGACGTCGAACGCTACTCGGTTACATTATTTAATTCATTTTTTATCCTTTACTTTGGTTATTTTATTAACCGAGTTAAAAAAACCAATTATTTACCTCAGCTTTTCTATAACTGAGGTAAAAAACCTTTTACTTCAAAAAAACCAACCCAGGTAAACGTACGTTTTACCTCAATTTTTTGGGGTTAATAAAAAATTGAGGTAAAAGGGGCGAAGTAAGAGATCATTTTTCTTGTAGTGATTGTGATTCAATTCCTTATTTCAATTTGTGGTGCATGATAGTGGTTAGATTGAACTTTCCTAATTAGAAATTAGGGGTAGTATGTTGGGGCAATGGTAGTTTGTTTGTTTCATTCCATGATTGGCCATCAAGAGTAGATTTTAGTGTTCATTTTTCATTATAAGTTCTTTCTTATTTCCTTCCCTTGACATATGTTCTATGATTGTGTTATGAATTGATGATAATGAAAACATTAAGTATGGGGGAGGGGGATTAGATAACACTTATGATTTTTAGTTGTTTTTGTGTAACTAATAGCTCTTCTAAGAGCATTTTGAAAAAAAAATGAATAAATTTTAAAAATGAAAAAAATTATATACTCGGCTAAGTTGGAAACCCAAAAGGGTAACTTAGGCAATATTGGAAAAATCCTAGATATGTCAAAATACCTAGGTAAAAGTGAGAGGCTAGGCCAGCTAGGCTTATGAGCCTAGGAAAAAATGAGAGGCCGTGTGGAAAAAGGTCAGAAGTGAGTACCTTTTGAGTGTTAAAGTTAGGATGAAAACCCAAAAGGCCTCCTAGGTAAAATGAGAGAAATTGAGAGAAAACAAAAAACTAGGTTGATAATACATATGCATTCTTGGTTGTAAGTAGGTCGAGAATCTGGAGTTATCCCTATGTTACAACTAAGTCAACGACTCTTGGATTTCCTCGGTGGATTGTTTTTTAAGACAACTCTTTGATTGCTTTTGAGGATTATTTGGGAAAAGTAAGATAGCTTAGCACCTATATTCTTTGCTAACCTTTTTCTACATTTTACTTTGGGTGGTTAGATTACTTAGGTTCTTCGCGGAGCGCGACAGTTATGAGATTCTTTCTCATTTGAGGGAAACAGGGTAATCTAGGAATAAGTTGAATGTCTCGGTTAATTTATGCCTACACACTACATTTCACTTAGTATTTTTTCTTGTCTTTATTTACTCAAGGATGAGTAAAGGGTTAAGTGTGGGAGGTATGATGTGTTTCATTATGCGTGCATTAATCGTTGCATTCAACATAATAATTGGCTTGTTTTATATGTTGCATTGCTAGTATTAGTTGAGCTTATGTGACAGGGGGTTTAGACGACCATGTTTGTTTTTCTTGTCTAAATCCTGCATTTCGTAGACTTAATTGGTACTAATGGACATCTTATCCATGTGCACCTAGATCTTCCTTTCTGATCATCCTTAGTAGGTTGCTCGTGGGTACTTTTCGTTACATTCTATGTGAAGGCCATTTGCAAGGATAGTAGAAGATATCGAAGGTTGCTCCCAAGGACAGTAGAAGAGGTTGAAGGCCATTGACATTAGAATGGTAGTAGATGAAGGCTACGAACATCAAATCATGATAGTAGAAGAATAGAGCCAAAGATAGGTGGCATTAGAGTTCACAATGGCCAAGAATGAAATGGAGAATTGTGGTACGAGAGTTTTGCCAGATTCTGGGAACAATACAAGAAGAATCAGCCTTCAAGGTTGATTCCATTTAATTTATGTCCTTGAGAACCATAAAATTGACTACATGAACTCTCAAAATGAACTAATGTTTCATCCATAGAGAAGGAAAGAGGTTCAGTCGACTGAAGCACAAACGGATTATCACGTACCGTTCATGAGTGGCACCAAGTGAGGCACCAATGGCCCGTGCCAAAAAAAGTAGCCCGCACCAAGAGTGTCTAGCAAGAGCCGTGCGAAGGACCGGTGCAGACCGCACCAATCTCAATGGGTCGGGCCACGTGCTCAAGGGCCCATTTTCACTCAAAAACAACTAAGTATGGGCACGGACCATCCTTTTTTTTACAGCGCATGCCGTTTCAAGTGCAAACAAGACCAACTGGCGAGATATGAAGAATTGAGCGGCATGCAACAAATTAGTGAGCAAAACAAGGTTGCACTTGCCACGAATGCCACACTATTCATATCCTAGTGCCAAGGATGTGGCACGACCCGCACTATATGTCATGAACTGTTCCCGACAAGGCTTGCGCCAGTTGCCACGGCCCGGACTGCAATATTCATAGCCCCATGCAAAGGATAAGGCACAGCCCATGCCACACTAATCACACCCTGCTCCAGATTCCATAGACTGCGCCTAACATAGCCCATGCTGCACTATTCCATCCCAGCGCTGCACTATTCAGAGTGGCAGCTGAACTGGGGTTTAACCCATATTTGGCCTATATTAGGCCTATTTTTTGGCCAAATTACCTACTACTATATATAGGAGCCTTTATTCTTCTAAGAAAACCAAAGTAGTCATAATGTAGATTTTTTTTCTCTCTAAGTAGGTAGAAGGAAGAGGATATTTATATCTCTCTCTAGAGTTCTTCTTCTTTTTCCTTCTCCTTTTTTCATCTTTTCTTCATCTTATTTTTTTAGATCAATGGCATGTAACTCCATATTCTCCATGGATCTATTTTCTAGGGAGTAGATCCATAGCTTAGGGATATTGTATTCATGTGTTGATTTATGGTTTTGTGAGATTCTTAGTTCATCCTAATTATTATACTTTTGATATTATTGTGTCTTGTTCATAAATGGTCTAATTGCATGAATGGTACACTCCATTTTAATACACTCTAGTCTATATTCATGTTGGTGCAGGGTCCGGGTTCACGTGGGTGTGTGCACGTAGGTCTTTTCTTAGTTTTACTGTTACATTGAAAGTACACTAGTCTTAGCTGATTATGTAAAGTAGTCTGATGGGTTATGGGTAGAGATAGCAAAAAGTAGCAAGCTAAGATTGCAAGAGGTCCTAGTGTCATAGATAAGATGCCTACATCCCATTGCCTCGAGATGTAATCGTAAGGGGAGAAACAAAACTACAACAATGGTCAGACCTTGTTGTACTCCCCTAATTACGGAGGCAGTGCCGATAGAAGTTTGCAAGAGTACCCGACGTGACAGGTAGGGGGAAGTGTATGTCATTGACCACACTACGTGTTATGAGCACTAGATTAGGTTGTCTAAATCTCACATGTGAATGAATAGAGGATCGAAGCATTAAATTAACCAGGTTACGCAAGCATTTCTCAAGTGTCTAGTTAATATAGTTGACTTGCTTTTTATTTTCATGTTAGTAGTTAATAATTGAAACCTCTCTGGTCACCATTCTACCTATTCCTAGCAACACGTACAGATTGACAACCTGGACGTGGCTGTGTGTGATTGACTTTTAGGCCCTAGCATCTCTATTGACATACCCAGGGATTACCACTTACTACCCTATCGGTAGCATAGTAGTGAGTTGGGTGTAGAACTATAAATTTTATACCTTGCTCTAAGCCAGTTCAAGTAGGTTAGTAGCCTCGAGCCTATGCATTTCCCTCTTTTGGGATTTGTTTGTTTACTATTTAAAATGCCTTTGCTCAGGTTAATTTAGCTATGATTTTAATTACCCTGAGTGGAGGTGGGTCGATTGAAAAACCCTCCAAAACATACTTTGCAATATTTAGCTATTCCTAAAACATGGACGGATTCACAAAATGGGCCACAAAATTATGGACTTTACACCATCTAATGGAGTACACAGGTAGTTAGAGAAAAAGGGGGAAGAGAAATAGAGTGGGGGTTCCTCAAGAGCCGGCCTTAATAGTAGAGGAACCACTTGAGATGGCGAAAGAAAACCACACTTTAAGGGAGTTGATGGCTCTAAACTTAGAGAATCAACCCCTTTGCATCACCTTTCCCCCACTGCCACCCAATGTCAATTGCAAGCTGAAGAGTGGGATGATTCATTGCCTCCTAACTTTCCATGGTTTGGCCGGGAAGGATCCTAACAAACATCTTTCGGAATTCACCTCGTGTGCACAAATATGAAACCTCATGGAGTCTCAGGGGATGACTACAACTTGTAGGAATTTACTTTCTCTTGCCCGGATGCATCACCTCATTGATAGACATGAAAAGGTGATTCCTTGAGAAGTACTTCCTAGCATCCAAGTCTGTGAGACTGAAGAAGCAGTTGTCCAACATCACTCAGAATGCCAATGAGTCCTTGTACGAGTACTATGAGACATTCAAAAGACTGTTGGCTAGCTGTCCTTACAACCCATTCAAGGAAAGAGAATTGATTTACTATTTCTTCCATGGGTTGTGAGATGTTGATAAGAGGATGGTGAATGTCGCGTGCAATGGATCGATTTCCAAAAAAATCTGAAGGATGCTACGGTACTTTTTGAAGAGGTGGCTAATATGATGAGGCAATATGGTACGAGATCGAGGGTGAAGACTTTGGATGAACCATCTCAATCTCTCAAGTTAGAGGAGCAGGTCAAATTTTTTCCATCAATGATGAAAGGACCTTTGAAAGAGAGAGTTTACCAAGTCAAGGTTTGCGACTTATGTAATCTCGACTATCACACTGATGCTTGTCCACAAATAGTGGAAGATTTGAAGAGGTTAAAGCACTAGATTTTAACAATAGGAATAGGTAACAATTCGGTAAGGTGCAACAAAAACAAGGGTTCCAAGAGAACAAAGAAGATGTAAAGCAAGACCCCTTCGCAAACACCTTCAACTTGAGGTACCATGATTATCCCAAGTTCCGTTGGCATGAGGATAATAAAGCTCAAGGGTTAAAATGCCCCACCTCTACTAAGGGTCATTAAGTTGTAGCTAACTGAAATGAAGGTGTTCTAAGTCAAACAGACCAAAAAGGGATGCAATGAGGTGCTATCAAATTTAAATTTATAGTTCTGCACCCAAGCCACTACTTAGCTTCCTAGGGGGCAGTTAGTGGTAAGTCCGAGTTTGTCCACGGGGATGCTAGAGTCTAAAATTAAATTAAACACAACCACGTACGGGTTGTCAATCCTTTCGTGTGATAGGAGTAGCTAATACTATAAAATGGGGGGTTTTGGGTTTGTCAACTAACAATTACAAACACAAAAATAAAATGAAAGTAAACTATATAGATAGACACTTGGGGAATATTGGCCTAACATGGTTGATAAAAAATGTTCCGATCCTTGATCCCTTCACACATAAGACACAACAACCTAATCCAGTTCTCATAAAACATGGTGTGGTTGATGGTCAGCACTTCCTCATACCTGTCAAGTAGGGTGCTCTTGCAATCTTCCATCAGTACCTACTCCATAAGCAGGGGAGTGTAATAACAGCATTGCCATTGTGCATGTCCTTTTCTCACATGTACGATTACGTCATGGGTACTACACCACGAATGCTCTACCCCTGGACCAATAAAGAGGCAAGGGGAGATGGGCACCTTATCGATGGCACAAGGGTCGCTAAACCCCAATTTTGCTACTAAATGTTATCTCTACCCATAACCATTTGGACCAATTCGCGAGATAAGATTGGTGTGCCATCATAGTAACAATAAAACTTCGAAAAGGCCTGCGTGCACACACCCACGTGGACCCAGGCCCTTCTACCCATATCACATTTGGGTTCCTTTTCCCCAGGTGTATCAATATGTACACCAACATGAATGTAGACTAGAGTGTGTGGTAATGGAGTGCATAATTCATGCAATTATAACAATTAAAGAACAAGTCAACATAATATAACAGGCACATAAAATTAGGGAAATATAATGAATCTCACAAAACATAAATCAACACATGAATACAAATACTATCCCCAATCTATAGAACTACTCCCTAAACATAGAATTCAAGTATTTCAATGAATTCCACATTTTTGGGCAAAAAAAAATAAAAAGGTGAAAGAAGCTGAAGAAAACATAGTATTTCTCTCTCTAAGCTACTATTCAAAACCAAAATATGATATAAACTATGGAAAATGCTTTTTAACCCTAGTAGTCTAAGGCTATATTTATAGTCGTAGGGGATTGAGCCTAAACATAGGCCTAAAACCCCAACAACCGCCACTTGACATAGGGTGCTCTGGATGGCACGATCTGTGCTGCTGGCGTGGGGTATTAGTCTTGGCACGGGCCATGTACCTCGTGCTGGTGTAGGGTGCCGGTCTTGGTATGGCCTTGCTGGTGCTGTATGTGTCAACCAGTGCGATTCGTCGCCTGGAGATCCATTTTTGCACTTCTGATCTGCACCGCGTGTCGTTTGATCCAAGCCATTAACTTGATCTTCATTTTTCTCATTTTCTTGGCACATGCTGCACTATTCTTCACACCCCATAGGCTGGTCTGACATTTGTGACTTGAAACAGTGTGGGTTGTGTGAAACAGAATGGTCTGCCCCCATACTTAGCCGAAATTCAAGTGAAAAAAGGACTTGGGGACACGACCAGCAAAAGTTGGCACAGCTCGTGACCAGATTTGGTGTGGTATGGGCCGTGAATAATGAGCCTTATGCTTGGCTATGAATAGTCTGTACTGACCTGTGGCTAGTTTGGCAAGTGGACTTCTTTGCTCCGCTATGGATGAACCGTTAGTTTTCTTTGACAGTTCTTGTAGTCAATTTCATAGCGCTCGGGAAGTAGAATCTAATGGTGGCACCCTAAAGGGATTATTCTTCTTGGATCTTTCCCAAAAATCTGTTCAACTCCCGGAAAAAAATCCTCCATTTCTTTCTTGGCCGTTCTGAACTTCAAATCCACATATCATTAGCTCAATCCTTCTACTACCACACATTAGAGTTTGTATCCTTCATCTACTTCCATTATTGTGAATAGCCTTCGATATCTTCTACCTTCCTTGGAAATGGCCTTCTATACAAATGTGATGAAAAGTACCCACAAGCCACCTACTTATGATGATCAAAAAGGAAGATCTAGGTTCCCGTGGAAACAAGGTGTCCATTGGTGTCAATTAAGTCTACAAAATGCAGGAATGGAACAAGAAAACCAAACATTACCCTCTAAACCCTTTTTGTGTAACCTAACTAATACTAGCAATCCAACAAGTAAAATAAGCTAATTATTATGCTGAATGCATTGGTTAACGCATGCATAACTATAAACATCAATCACCTCAAACTTAACCCTTTACTCATTCTCGAGTAAATAAAAATAAGAAAAAGCTTAAGCAAAGTGTAGCATGCAGGTCTAAGTTAGCCGATGCATTCGACTTATTCCTAAGCTACTCTAGTTCCCCCAAAGAAGTAAGAAGAATCTCACAAGTCTCACACTCTCCGAAGATCCTAAACTAACGTAACCACCCAAAACAAAGTGAAGTAAAAGGTAAGCAAGAATGATAAGTGTTTAAGATAGCTTACTTTCCCTAAAAGTTCCTCAAAGCAATCCAAGACTCGTAGCCCAAAAACCACCAGAAAATTCTAATGATCATCATCTCGATTATAACGAAGGATAACTCTATTTTCTCAACTCAACTACAACCAAGTAAAATGCGAAAGTATCATCAAATTAGTTTCTTTTTTCTCTCAATTTCTCCTATTTTTTCTAGGAGCCCTTTCAGGTTATCATCCTAGCTTTCACACATGTTGAGCTCACATTCTCACAGTTTTCCACATGGCCTATCATGTTTTCCTAGGTTCGTAAACCTAGCCAGGCCTAACCTGTCATTTTTACCTAGGAATTTTGACATATCCGGGCTTTTCCCATTGTTTCCTAAGTTGCCCTTTTAGGTTTCAACTTAGCCTAAGGAAAAAACAAAAAATTACACCACCAAAGTTTCTAAAAAAACTACCCCAAGACAAACTATATATACTATCAAGTAAGTCTCACCACCAAATATGCAACCAAAACATCCCAACACAAATCAATTACAAAAAAACCAAAGAAAAACACCAAAAGCACAAACGAATCTGAAGATGAAAACTTCCTAAGTGCCCAACTACTCCCTCCCCCACACTTTAATCATGCATTGACCCCAATCCATCCTAAAAATGGAACTCATAAGTGGATTTCGGAAAATAGTGGCACTTACTTACTCTTGCGTCCCCAAAGGGCCTTCCTTTGCTTACCTCGTCTCGTCCTTCTCATTGTACCCCTTAGCTTGAATGGTAGCCTCTGTAGAACCCAACCTAGTGCCAAAATCCTCTAATTGTGACTTCATACTCCCTACCACAAGACCGATCTCTTGCACCACATGGGTAGAGCTAGCAAGTTGCTTCCCAAGAGTGCGCAATTGGTCAAGGATGCTTGTTGGTAGCTAAGTGCGGCTAGACGATACCCTAAAAGGTGTCTCACCATCCACCTCATCAATCTCTATCTCTAGGTTACATAGAACCCTATAGAACTCCTTCTCAAATCGTGGGTCGAGCTCTAGAAATAGATTATCCAATAGCGGCCCATGGTCAATGGCGGAGCACTCTGGCTGAGCAAGGACCATAAAATTACAAGCAGTTGCACAACCATACAACCACACAAATCAGTTGTCTGGGGTTGTAGTCGTTATTATAGAAGCACAAGCTAGCTTCTCAATAATATACTTTATCCCCGAACGTGTGAAACTCGCCAATGCAAATTGAGGAGGGATTGGATGGCCCAAACATTGTGCCAAGAGCCCTACCATGGCTCCCATTGATATTTTTCCACCTTTGTTCTCCCCTATTGCTATGCATTATTTTACAAAGGCTCCCACTAAGTTCGGGTAAAAGTTACCCTTAGGAGTCATCGCCCAAAGCCAATGCACATCTGAACCCGGACTTTGCGTTAGTACACCATTTTAAAATACTCCCATTGATAGTAATCGTTAAACACAGTACAACGCCGGATGAAGTACAACAGTGCTTTTGCACAAGTTCTTCCTGTATGTGCTTGTCAAGAGCCTCCAAAAGTTTCCAAGCAACAAAGGTAAACCCTGTAGGTGCATTCTTGGAACATCCCTTCCATATTTCCATCCAAAAGCGTGAGCCACCTCGTAATGTGTCATTGTGTACTCCTTCTCATCCAAGTGGAATTTGATAGGTCTATGCCCCCCTGCATTGGTAACTTGCCAAAGAGTTACCAAGAATTCCAAGGTCCACCGGATATAAGTCTTTGAATGCTTCTCTATAAAATATTCTAGACTTATCTGCAACGGGCTCGAGTAGGCCTAAAATTTCTAAAGTATCCTTGCACATGAAACCCATCTCCAAAATGTTCCTCTTTGGTCCATTCCAGTACCTCAACCACCGGGCTTCAGTCCCAGAGATGTTAGTCAAACACATGAACTCCTCTGTCACAAATGCGGGGTTGCGATGAATGGAATTCAATGGCTCTTTGTTTCCAACTTTAGCCTGTTTCATCCTTTTCTCACCCCGGGAAGATGTACCTTTCTCTAACACACTCTTTTTCGAAGGCACCATAACACAATGAAAGAGAAAGTTATAATGCAATAATACATAAGGGAATGGCCACAATATTATCTAAAAAGAACACTCTTCCCAAATAGCCTAGTCATTTAAAATTATGATGGTCTCAACATAAAGGCTATTCAATCAATACCATTGTCCTTAGACAACATACTCATGGAAATTCATATCAACCCATAAAAAAGATCATGTACTCAAGAATCATACCAACTAAATCACCACAACAAATGCAGATTATATCGTCTAAGCACAATAGCACATCATCCCATCAACACTTACTTCAACACAAGATCGTTCATATAACCCAAACAATTTCTCATAATTATGCTCACTTTTAAGATTCATGCTTCATATAACATCACCACAATGCTAAACAAAGAAAGTAAAAATGATGTTCATAGGATTACCCAAAATTTAAAGCTAGAAGTTGAAAGATCCATACAAGAAGAAGCAAAAATGCTAATTTTTGAGAAAATGCTCCAATTTTTTGAAGTTCACCAAAAATATGTGTGAGTGAGTGTTTCTTGAAAAGCTTGAATGTGTTAAATGACTCAACTAGGTGGAAGAATGTACCAAGAATCTAAAATTTCAACAAAACAGGGATAAGGAGGGGAGGTACAATTAAGATAAGGATAGATTATTAAAATTTCAAATCTAGGGGACAATAGGATCAATCAATTTAATCACAGGGGATATTTGAAGTTCAAAATTTTGCATTTTTAGTACAATTTGATTGCTCAAATGGGGCGCCGACACTGGTACCCTCATATCAAGAGCATCCGCACAGACCCCCTTGTGCCAAGGGTGTCTAGCATGGACCGTATCTTGTGCAACAGTTTGTGCCGATCATAGTAATGAGACCCCCTCATGCCAAGGTTATTTGACAAGAGCCGTATTTAGTGGCACAGCTCGTGCTAAGCCCTGACACGAGGCTTCCAAAATTTTGACCTTTTTTCCTTAGTTTTTCCCATTTTTCAAAAAACTTTTTCACCCATCAAGCCCTATTTCCATCTAATTAAAATCACGAGACTAGAAATCAAATTTACAATTCAACAAGACTTTCATCTCAAAATCCTCACCATACACAAAAACATGCAAAATCTATTCAGTACTAAATATCACTCAACCAAAGGAAAGAGAAACAGCGTATATTCTTAATTTAAACAACCTACCATTGGGTTTTCAGAGTACCCATTGGCAATTCCACCCACCATGACAGTGTTGTGAAGAGGCCTCCACAACGTGTGATCCTTACCTTTAGATGCCTTGTTCTCCCTAGAAGATGAATTCCCAAACCTTTCTAGTGTTGAGTCCATAAAAATCACCTTGGGTTTAGGAAGAGGTCGAGGGGGTTTTTTTCCCTCGCTGCTCTTCCCTAACTGTAGCATGTTAGTGAGCACAGAAAAGCATTTCGACACAGATATGTCATCACTAGAATCAAGCAATTTAAAGTACTCGTTATCAACATCATTATTACCAAGGAATTCATCTAAGCATTCTTTCTCATTAGCCATGTAAGAAGTTTCACATTGATCATGCTCATCAACTAGACTTATGCATTTGCAAACAAAAGATGAATTTGATGAATTATGCCTAGACTTATAGATGTCAAAACTAACCGTATCCATATCATCTTCTAGGGTATGGGTTCCTAAATGGACAACGATTTCCATCCTTGATGTTTTAAGGAATGGTCTTCCCAATAAGATAAGGGGTGCACTTCTGTCATGTGCCACGTCAAGGCCGTAAAAGTCCACAAAAAATACCAACTTGCTAACCTAAACCCTCATATCCCTCACTAGCCCTTGAGGGCCAGCTGGGAGTGATTAGCTAATTGTGAAATCACCCTGGTGTCCCTAAGTTCACCTATGTCTAGGCGTTCAAAAAGCCTATATGGAATCAAATTAATGGATGCTCCCATATCAACCATAGAATTTTAAACTAACTTTCCACCCAAGGAGATAGGAATAGAGAACATCCCGGGGTCGTCGCATTTCAAATTTGTATGGTTCAAAATGATGACTCCCACCATTTTCAAGTGTCCTACCTTCCTAATTGGTTTACTTCCCTTTTTAGTGCATGTAACTTTTAGAAATTTAGCATATGATGGCACATGTTCAATTAGCTCTACGATCGGGATTATTACCTTAACCTTTTTGAAAATTCTTTGGATGCTTTCATCATTGGTCGCCACCTTTAGCCTCCCCCTCAATGAACATGGAAATTGCGATGGGATGGTCACTTGTGCCTTGTGTGGTGGAAGCTCCTTGGAAGGTGCTTCCTCGATAACAATATCATGTTCTTCGAACAATTTCTTGTTTAACTCTAAGAATCTATCATCTTCTTGCAAGACCTTCTTATCTGGCACACAAACTTCTTTCTCACGTTCACATTCCTTAGATTCACCTCTGGTTAGGAAGGAAGTTTTCCAAAATCTTTGGCTTCATGTCGGCTCACCCAGGTAGCGAATTGCAAGACTTGGATATCGAGAATTTTGATACTCGAGAAGGCCCTATTACCAAGATCGTAAACTGTGTGCATTGTCCTCTCCGCAAATACCTTATTATTTTTCCCCAATTGGATGATGCCTTCTGAGATTTCTTCCAAGTCTGACTTGTAGAGAGGTGTTGTTGTTAGAAGGACCCTCACCTCTTGAATAGGGTTGAGGTTGAGCTTGCCCACCTCGATTCCCTTGAGCTTGGTTTTCCTCCCACCAATGGATGTTGTGATGGTCCCAGTACCTTTCGTTGAATTATTTTGCGTAGGGATCCTGCCTTCCACATTCTTGGTTCCCTCGGAAACCCTGTTGTTGTTGACCCCTAGAAAACTGCTGCCTATTCCCATTGTAATATTCCACAACCTTAAGCTCTTCTAAGTCCTTTACTACTTGTGGACCCGCCTCAGTGTGATTGCTAAGATTTCATAGTATGTACACTTTGACCTAATAAACCTTCCCTCTTATGAGCTCCTCCACCATGGAAGCAAGAGCTTGGACTTGATCTTCCAACTTAGGGGATTAGGAGGGTTCATCTAATACCTTAACCCTTGACCTCGTGCCAAACTGTCTCATTCCATTGGCCATCTCCTAAAAAAGGGCCATAGAGTCTTTCAGGCTCTTGTTGGCAATCGATCCATTACATGCAGCATTTACCATCCTCATATCTTTGTCGCACAATCCCTTGAAAAAGTAATAAACCAGGTCTCCTTCCTTGAATGGATGGTATGGACAACTTGCAAACAGTATCTTGAATTGCTCCTAGTAATCATATAATGATTCATTATCACCTTGGTGATATTGGATAGCTGCTTCTTCAATCTAGCAGATTTGGATACAAAAAAATACTTCTTGGGGAATCTTCTTTTCAGATCCATCCATGAGCTTATACATCCGGCGGAAGGTAGTATAACTAATCTTTTGCGGAGTCTTGAACTGAAAAGGGGAATGCCCTCAGATTGTAGTCATCCTCTGAAACCCCATGTAGCTTCATATTTTGGCAGACAAGGTGAAACTCTGATAGGTATTTATTGGGATCTTCCCTGCCATCCCGTGGAAAGTGGGGAGATAGTGTATCATCTTGCTCTTCAATTCACAATTCAAGTTGGGTGGCAGTGGAGGGAAAGTGATACACAATGCCATAAGCTCTCTCAATGCTCAATTTTCTTCCGCCATCTCTATAGGTTCCTCTACTACAAAAACTTGTTTGGGTGGAACCCCCACTCTGGTTCTCCATCATCTCCTTCTCCTACTTCCCGCGTCTCAGTTGGATAGTGTAAAATCCATAATTTTGTGGCGCATGTGTGTACTAAAAACTTGGAATCAAAAATACCCAACTAAAAGGAACAATTACAAAAAGTAATAGAAGTAACTATATTACCATCACAAAGGCACAACAGCAAAAACCAATAAAACAAAAGAAATACTAACTACTCAACTAATGCACTATGAAAATTAACATTATACTCTTAAACTAGCATCCCTGGAAGCAGCGTCAAAATTTGAACCACCTCCACTCGGGGTCGTTAAGTGGTAGCTTACTCGAGCAAAGGTGATTAAATTTATAGTTGTACACCCAACTCACTACTAAGCTACCTATGGGTAGTTAGTGGAAAGTCCGGGTTTGTCCACAGAGATGCTAAAGTCTAATAGCCAATTAAACAAAACCAAGTAAGGGTTGCCGATCCATCTATGTGTTTGGAGTAATGTAAAATGATGGGTTTTGGGGTTTTCAACTAACAACTACAAACATAAAACTAAAACACAAGTAAACTATATAGATAGACACTTGGGGAATATTTGCGTAACATGGTTGATAAAATGTTCTAATCCTTGATTGCATCACATATAAGACATTAATAAATGCTCATGACACATGGTGTGGTCGATGGTTTGTGCTTCCCCATACCTGTCACGTAGGGTGCTCTTGCAATCTTCTATCGATACTGCCTTCGTAAGTAAGGGATTGCAATAACGGGCCTGCCATTGTGCAGATCTGTTTCTCCCCCGTACGATTACACCCTGGGTACTACATTGCGAATACTCTAACCCTAGGCCTATAAAGAGGCAAAGGGAGATAGGCACCTTATCGATAGCACTAGGGTTGCTAATCCCTAGTATTTCTACTAAATTCTGTCTCTACCTGTAACCTTTCGGACCAAGTCGTTATATAAGACTGGTGTGCTGTCATCATAATGGTAAAACTCAGAAAGGACCTACAGACACACACCCACGTGGACCCGGACCGTGCTACCCATATCACATCCAGGTATCTCTTCCCCAAGAGATATCAGTATGTGCCCCAACATGAATGTAGACTAGAGTGTGTGCTAATGGAGTGTATCATTCATGCAATTATAACAATTAAATAGCAAGCTAACATAATATCACAATCACATAGCATTACGAAGATCTAATGAATTTCACAAAACATAAATCAGCACATTTGATGTAGTGGTCCTTTTAGGTAGATTACTATCTGTTCACCTCTTGAGCTTCTTCACTTGCAAATTCAATCCCGAAAGTGATTTTGGGAGAATCGCTCCGACAATCAAGTCAGTTTTCTTCTTTAATAATTTGAATTTCTCACGATATTTACACTTACCTTAGCTCGTCCAAAGCTTGTTGTATTTATAGGCTGACATAGTTGCAACTTATTGCTTTTAGGTATTAAGATCATGGCTACACCACGATCACCACGTTCTTCGTTTGTGGTCTTCATGTTTGTTGTTCGTCCCTTGTTTCTCAACCCACATCTTCTGCCACGACTAGAAGCCTCGCGTCTTGTTGACTTGCGTCTTGGGCTGGAAGATGTCATATGGTTATAAACTATTATTGGGCTAGGACTAGCGGCAACCGGCCTTTCAGTTGCTAGGCTACCTATACACCATAAGCCCCCCCCCCCCAGCTATGAGGTGTATACTACATGAAGCTATAGCCATGTTCATGAGCTACTTATTTGAACTGACTATTTTTCCTTGAAGCGATGCGTAATGGTGCGTTGTTTTTGCTGTGATGTAAACTGCTCTTGCGTAGTGTTATATGCTTTTTGTCTATGTATTCCAATTTGAATAAAATACATTTTAATTTGAATTTCAGACTTTAGAATGATTTTATAGCTGTTAAGATCTCGAGGCCAAGTTTTGCTCCTCTGTATCTGCTGTTCATTCCAAAATTTTCTCCGTTATATTTACTGTTCACTCTGCTATTATTTCCTCAGTCGTTTTGGTTTCCTTCTCTTATAATTACATTGAATCCTAGGCTTCGTAAGCTATCACTAATCAGTGTACTACTGCCGCCACCTTCTTGAATTCCTAAAAAGGTGAGTTACTTTTTGTTAGGTCATCTTGGTTACAGATTAATCCCCTTTTGTCATCTAGCTCTTCGTCTTCTACAGTTAACTCCTCATAAACATTCAGAGCCTTCCATTTTTTTCTGTCATCTTTATTGCTCTCAAATTTTTCTCGTCTTCCTTGCTAAGCCAGTAAGTTTTCCACTGTCTTTCTTTTTATACTTTAATTCTATCTGTATGGGTTTTTACCTCTTTGAGTATTATTTATGTAGTGTAACTGTTTTCCTTGTGATTGATATGGTCTTTTTTTTCCAGTGTTGTATTTTAGCCCTGAATCTTGGTCAGAATTGTCCCTCCTGGCCTTTGTTGTTTTAGTTGACACCTTCTTCATCTGGATTTTAGGGATTTTGAACTCTAAAATGTCTACCTCTAATGATGTTGGAGTCTCTGCACCAAATGTCTGTGAGATCGGTGTTGACTCCAGAGAGGATTCCGACCACTTTTCCAGCTTTTCAATCATCAGTAGCCTCCTCACCGACTCTTATGTTAAAGATTTGAATTATAGCTTCCCTTTTTACAGTCGTATGACCTTAAGGCCCCTATAGCATATAAGAGTGTTCGCACTCTGCCATCTGGTTATATTTCATGTTATCTAGACTACCTTAAGTTTGGGCTTTCATTTCCTTTTGCCCCAACATTTGTTAGATCTACTTTCTCACCACAAGGTTTCTTTGTGTCAGCTTCATCCTAAAGCTGTTTAAATTTTTGTTTTCTTCTACCATGTGTGCGAAGCTGCAGGTATTCCTTTTTCGATTGATTTATTCTGTAATTTTTACCATCTTTGGAAAATCAAAAATAGCTTTGATGAGTTCACCCTCTATCCTATGATCCCAACCATTGTGTTCGTTAGTGGATTCCAAAATAATTGTGGAGTATGGCGTGAAAATATTTTCCATATTAAACTTGTTAATAATACTTACTAATACTGTGCTAGCTTTCTAGATTTGGAACAATGGTGTCCCTAAGTCATAAATTCCTAAGGCTGGGGTTCGTCTTAATGCTGACTCCAAGATATTAACATCACTTAGCCAGTATGCCATCTCGCTTTTCCCCGCTAGTTCTTTAAGAAAAGGTGTTTAACTTGTTGTTTATTTGATTGTTTATGCTCTTTTAAGCTTAATTTTGTATGTCTTTGCTTCTATTTGCATGTTTGCCTAATTGTTTTCATGTGTTAAGTTGCAGGCATTGATCTGACACGACGCTCGGCCGACAGAAACTTCCTGTCTGATAATTAGAACGTTGAGATGGAGAACTTGGCTAATGAAGGCAACAAAAATGTTAAGGTGGTTATTCCCCAAGAGGTGGCTACTTAAACCACTACTCAGGCCCAAGAAAAAGCTATTACCATAGAAACTAAGAAAGGCGGCCATCGAATCCCCAGAGACACAACTCAGCAAAGGAGGTGTAAGGAACAAATCGATAATACTACTAACACCTTAGAGCCTATGAAGAAGAAGGTGCGTGTTAGCCAACCTCCCCTGCACTCTCTTATGAAAAACCGTAATTTGTTCGTGGAGGAGACTGTTCTCGCTACGCTTGCTAAACTGTCTCTTTCGGAAACAATGGTTGTGTATGTTCCTATTTTGTTGAATTATTATCATGACTTAAATGTTTTTCCTTGTGTTAGCTTGACCTGAATTCTTTATCTTCTTGTATAACCATTCTTCTTTTTTGCTTGCTTCAAAACTAAATTTGGTGAAAGCCTGCAACTCGTTAGTGAGCAAGTTGCTGAGTTTGCTAAATGATTTGATACAATATTGGAAGAACAGGAGGCGGGCAAGGGAAAGTGTTCCGCTTTAAGCATTATTTCAAAGGATGCTGAGAAGCAAGTGTGTGCCGCTTAAGACAGTACTTTGACTGTTTAGAAGGAAATTGAAAAGATGTGTTTCCAGCTGGAAGATATAAGGACAAACGGTCTCGTTTTGCGTACATATCCTCAGGTTCAAGTTTACCGCATTCTGAAGACCAAATATTTTTATTCTTTGTATGAGGAGGTCTCCACTCGTCTCACAACGTTCATTATCGTTAGGCCTTGATCGAGTTACGGAAGCTGAATTCGACTGCGAAGGTTGACAAGCTTCCTATGTTGGCCAAGTCTAAAAAGATTTTGGCAGAGCAAATGGAAATTCTTAACGATGGCTCTATTAAGAGCATCTTCGATGGTGGTCACTCATTCACACAGATATCTTATCTCGCTAGTCTTCCTACTTTTCCTTCTGTAGTCGAGATAAAGAAATGCATGATTGACTACAGTGAGGATCTTCCCTTAATTTCTCCCAATTTTGAGGACCGCCACCTTGAGCACAATTCAGATTACAATGATGTTGTAAGCCCTAGTGGTGAATTGAACGGTAAAGCTCTCATTCTTCCTATGAGCAAGGAGGATAATGCTATTGTTGTTCGCACTTCGCCCTCCTCTCTCGCTAAAGTTAGTCAATCCTAGCACTGTAGACTTAAGCCATTTTTGTTTGTGTTATGTAACTTATAACAATATTTCCAAGTATGTTTGTACGATTTTGCATTAATTGCAATTGATGTGATCGTTATGTTCGCTTTTTATAATGTGACCTATTGTTTCACATTTATTTATTTGTTGGGCTTTGATATTATAGTTGATCAATTTTTTTTTAAAAGAGTTGAATATCTAGAGTGTTAGGTTCATTTTCCTTGAATAATGGGTTTTCTTCATATTTCGACTATTTTTCTATTAATTTGATTGAAGTGACGAAGCATGTATCAAAAAATAATTCCCAACTTATTTCTTCTGATCGCTTATCTTGTGTGGAGTTCATTCAATTGGACATCGGGTGGAAATTGCTGGCATCTTGGCCGATATCGTCTTCTTCTTTAGGCTTCCCTTGCAGTAAGCTCATACTTGGAAGGTATAATGCTGAGTCACTTGGAAAAGATATTGTTTGTGGTTTGGTTGACCTTGAGTGTGCCGATATGTACTTGGGTTTTCTTAACCTTCCTACTCGCTTTCAAGAATGGGCGCTAACCTTGGGTATTCGTTTGAAATACATGTTGTTGGGTGTTCATAAGCTCGAAGAAAAGTGGGACAAGGCCATGAAGGAGACCCGGGATGGTGTTCATGATCTGCGAAGAATTTACATCCAGCAGAATGATCTTATCTATCGGTAAAACTTGAATATGAAGAAAATGCTTCGCCAAAAGAAAGAGACCAAGAACTATGCCACAAATAAGATGCACAAAGTCCATTAGAAAACAACGACTATTGAAAAGTAATGTAGCCTTATTGACTATTTGTACGATCGTTTGAAGAAAACGCAGGAGGAATGCGATCAACCTATGCTATGGGTTGGATGACAAAATTCGATGAGCAATTTACGAATAACACACAGCTGCGAAGTGAAAATTAGGAGCTTTGCACTGAGTGCATTCTACTTAATAGATTCATGCATCAGCTTAAGTAGACTTGTGTTGAATATAAAGACAAAATCCAGGATCTTCCCTTGTCATCTAGAAGGGATGCTGGTCATGGAGATCTTACAATAGAGTTTGACAGTCAAAGAATTTACTTGTTTGAGGTTGTTCAATTTCATAGTTAGCTCCTAGAAGAGAAGTTACAGATTTGACAGTTGAGATGAAAAACTATGAAGAAACCGTCAATGTTATGAGTATACAATTGAATCACGGGCAGTTTGGACATATTGATGATTTCAATGCATATTATGCTAGATATCTTTGGCATATGGAGTGAAGAGGTCTTATACGTTATCCTGCATATTTACACATAAAGTGGAGATATGAGAATTTGGTTAGAGGAGAGCAAGTAGCCAAAGAGAATTGATGTAGGACTGAGCATTCTTGTCGTGAACCCGAGTGTGGTCATTGCTATGGTGGATCTTAATCTTCGGGATCCTCGTGAGCCTCTAGGCGTAGTTAGATTTGTCACTTTGAGCGACTTATCTTTCCTTGTAATTTTTTAATAAGTTTGCTCATGTTTTTACAAACCTAGCAGCTTCCTCATTGCATAATGAACTGTCTTTACTCTATTATATTATATATATATATAGACACACACACATATACATATATGTGTGTGTGTGTCTTTTTGCTAATTGAATGGGTCACTGTGAGACGTAAGTTGCAAAGTTACAAGATCTATTGCCTGTTTTTATCGCGTCATTATGATTAGTTAAGATTTCAAGCTATTTGAAAGATCTATAGCATGCATAGCTATTATAGAAAAACCTTATACTTTATGACACGTCATATCTATTGTGCATGTTACTTTTATGAGAAAATATGCTTTTGAGCAAGATCTGTAGCTTGCAATCGTGGATATGAAAATTTTACAAGATCCAAATCTTATAAGGATCGATATTTATGAAAGATCTATAGCTTACGGTCGTTTAATCTATAGCTTGCAGTTGTTTGATTTTCAAAGTTACAAGATCCAAAGCTTGCAGGCATTGATAATTGTGCAAGATCTATAGCTTTCTATTTGCCAGATTGAGTTTGCCTTCTGAAGTCTCAGTGTCTTGATTGCAATATGTTACAAATAGACTATCTTCTAACATTCACAAGAAAAGAATGAGAAATTTAATCATGGTTTTTCATATTAAATATGTAATACAACGATAATGTCGCATTGGGACCAATGAAATGAAAGTAACCAAAGATAATATCCTGGTGTATGTGCAAGTGGATACTCGCTATCTGTCTCCTCAAACATAGGCATAAAACTTTCTTAAGTTGATCACATGCCATGTATTCGAGACAGTGGTACTGTCCAGCCTTTCTAGTTCATAGTTGTTAGACTTAAGGGCTTTTGTGACCTTGTAGGGTCTTTCCCACTTTGGGCATATCTTTCCTCTTTCCTCTGCTAGACTAGCTTCATTCTTTCTTAGCACGAGATCGCCAATCGAAAATCATGTTTCCTTCACTTTTTTATTGTAAGCTCTTTCCATCTTTTCCTTGTACTTGGCTTTTGTTATAGCTGCAAATTATCTTTTCTATTGAGTTCATCCAAGTCTAACTTTACCATCTCCACCTTATCCTTCTTCATTCAACCGCATACTCAAATACTTGAATTGTGGATCTCTACCGGTATCATCGCCTCATGATCGTAGACTAAACGGTTTGGTGTATGCTCCACTGGCTCTCGAATGGTCATTCATCCACTTTGTTTTCCTTCCTCTCGCCTTTGAATTCCTTGAACGATAGTTCTATTTGTTATTTCCACTTGCCCATTAGCTTGACGGTGCGCTACGAAAATGATTTTCTTATGAATCCCGAGCTTTGAACACTAATCACTGAACATATTACTTGTGAACTGTGTACTATTGTCCGTTACAATGGTATGTGGTACCCCAAAGCAACACACTATATTTTTCGAGATGAATTTCCTAGTTACTTCAGTTGTTACTCGTCCCAATTGTTTTGCCTCCACCCATTTTCTTAAGTAATCTAATGCCACAATCAGAATTCTGGCATTACATTTGCCCTTTGGAAACGACCTCTACTACCACATCTTCGTGTTCACACAGGGATTCAAATCCCGCTGTTGCTAGTTTACTTAGTGCAACTACTTTTTTGTTCTTAGTTCTTGGTACGTGCTGAATGTTAAAGTAATCGAGCTGGTTTATTAGTTGTACTTTCTTTAAATATTTGACCAACTTCTCTTCTCGTACTTTATAGTCTCCTCGCACATGTTGGACTACAATTAGAGAATCGGTAGATACTCCAAAGGTCTTTACTTTCATTATGAGTCTAAGGTCCAATCCACATATTAAAGCTTCATATTCTACTTCAATATTCATGAGTGGAAACTCAAAGCGGAGCGAGTATCTGTGTTCATCTCTATATGGATTCACCAGCAGTAATCTTACACCACCAGAAGTGAAGGTTAGTAGTGAGGGAGAGTGTTTTTAGGATACTAAGTTGGATGACATGTTTGAGGAGGTTGTTAATGAGTTTAGAGGGAGGCCCAAGGTTTTGGAAAACTTCTTTGGTGAGAAGGATACACCATTGTATCCCAGTTGCAAGAAGAAAGACACGTTCATGTCATGTTTGATGGAGTTGTTTAATTTGAAAGGTGTAGGGTCATGGAGTGATACTAGTATGAATAAAATGCTTATGTTTTTGAATGAAATGCTTCCACCCAGTAATAGGGTTCCTGATAACCTTTATGAAGCTAAGAGAGTTCTGTATCTAATGGGATTGGAGTATGAAAAGATACATGCTTGTCCTAAAGATTATGTCCTATATAGGGGTGACCTTGAGGATAAGATTGTTTGTCCAATATGTAATGTGTTGCATTATTAGAATAAGAGAAATGTGGCTCTCGGTGGAGAGCATGTTGTGCCGGTGAGGAAGCGGGTGCCAAATGTATGTGGTATCTTCTCATTATTTTGAGGTTGAGAAGTTTTTTAAGAATGAAAAGGATGCAAAGAACTTGACGTGGTGCATTAATATGGGAGGTTATAAAGATGACGATATAATTCGACACCCAGCAGACGTGGACCAGTGGAATAAATTTGACAGGATGTATCCACACTTTGCATCCAAACCTAGGAATTTGAGATTTTCTTTGCGTACTGATGGTATTAACCCATTTAGGAATATTTCGTTGAAACACAGTTTGTGGCCGGTTATGCTTGCTATTTACAATCTTCCCCCGTACTTGTGCATGAAGAGAAAATATGTGTTGATGCCCATAATAATTCCAGGCCCAATACAACCTGGAAATAACATAGACACTTATCCTTCTCTTTTGATAGAAGATTTGAAGGTGCTTTGGTCAGAAGGCACCTTAATGTTTAATGGTTGTAGTGGTGAAGAGTTTACATTGAGGGGGATGATGTTTTGTACCATAAATGATTTCCCGGCATATGGTAACCTTTTCGCATATGCAGTCAAGGGTCACAAAGCTTGCGAAGTTTGTAAGGATGAGATAGATTACCATCAGTTGAGGAATGGGTGAAAGACTGCTTATTTGGGTCACCGTAAATTCCTGCTTGTAGGTCACAAGTTGTGGGAGAATGCGGTTTCATTTGTTGGTGGGAAGGAAAGGAGAAAGGCACCCAAATCTTTGACCGGTGTAGCTATTCACAACAAGTTAAAGAAATTGAATGTTGTTCTAGGTAAGAAGTTATCAAAGGGTGGTGGAGCTGTAGACGGTCTGTGGAAGAAACGGTCTATTTTCTTCGATTTTCCATACTGGGAAGATTTGGATGTTCGCCATTGTTTGGATGTCATGCATATCAAAAACAACGTCTATGAGAGTCTAATTGGGATGCTTCTAAACATTCCCAGGAAGACTAAGGATAGCTTGAATGCAAGGAAAGATTTAGTTAACCTTGGTATATGGTTGGATATGGAACCAGAGGTAAGAGGGAAGTGAGCGTACCTGCCCCCGCTCCTTACAATCTGTCAGTTGCTGAGAGGAGATTAGTGTGTGAGAGCATCCATGGAATGAAGGTACCTTCTAGTTACTCCTTTAATGTTAGTCAGTTTGTGAATGATGTGTTGCGTCTTAATGCTTTCAAATCACACGATTTTCATGTCCTTATGCAAACACTTTTTCCCGTAGCAATACGTGGGTGTTTGGAAGAGGAAGTTAGATTTTATGTTATTGGTTTGTGTTTCTTCTTCAACTCGATATGCACGAAAATTATTAGCAGGCAATAGCTTGATGAACTAGATCTAGAGGCTGCTGTTGTTCTATGGAATTTGGAGAAGTATTTTCCCCCGTCATTCTTTGACATCATAGTACACCTAGTGGTACACTTGGTTAGGGAGATACATATGTGTGGGCCTGTTGGAATGCATTGGATGTAGCCCTTTGAGTGTCACATAGCTGTTTTCAAGGGTTATGTTTATAATCGTAATCGACCTAAAACCTCCATTTTTCAGAGGTACTTCATTGGGGAGATCATCGAGTATTGTACAGAAAACTTAGTTGGAAGAAGAGCGGTTGGTGTTCCTGGAGGACTACACTAAGGAAGGCAGAATGGGATTCCTCGTTCCAAGGGTATGCTTCATGCACCCCCATCATGCTGAGTTGATGATTGTTCACCTGTATGTATTGCGTAATAGTAGCGAGACTGTAACATATGGTGAAGAGCATGTTTCCCTGCTGGAAGAGATCCATCCAGACTGGCCCTCGAATAAAATTTAGGTTGAGCATTCTTCAAGGTTTGTTAAATGGTTTTACAATTGTTGTAATGTTGACGGGATGCCCAATAACCTATAGGCATTTGCAAGGAAGCCAAACTGCGCCATTAGATGATACCTTGGTTATGATATTAATAGCATCAGTTTATCAACATTTGTGAAGGACGAGAAGAACACCACTCAAAATAGTGTTGAATATATTGAATTTGAATTCATGTGGTAGCAAAGCAAGAGAGATAAACATCTGGTTGTTGCTGTGATGCCTTTCTATGGGGCGATTGAGGAAATTTGGGAGTTGGATTATGTAGATTTCAACGTTGTTGTCTTTAAGTGTCGTTGGGTGGAACACAATCGTCGACTAGAATCGTGTACAATATGAAGATGACAAGTTCATCTTAGCTACCCAGGACCAACACATTTTTTACATGAATGAGAAGTATCATGTGGTGTTGCATGGGATGAAAATCTTCTTTGATGAAGAGATTGATCAGCCTGCTATAACTGACAGTCCTAATTTTTCATAGGTATTTCCTGATTTGAAGATGTTAGGGGACCCATTTTTGGAAGGCATTCTCATGGCGATGGGATGTGGGTTGATGAGAGAGGTGAAAGAGTAGGTGGGGACACTGTCTTGAAGCATAAGCAATAGATTGGTCATTCCCGGCCGTTGTTTTTGTGACCTTGTTTTGGGAAATATCGTATGATCATTCATCGATTTAGCACGTAATGTATTTAATTGACACTCTATTATGAATTTGTTGGTATGATCCATGATTTCAATGGAGTGTTTTGACAGGCGCGGGCGGTCGTCGCGCCCGCGCGCCAAAAGATAATTTATAAGCCCTATATGCTTACTTTCTACAACTAGGTAGATAGTGGCAAATCGGGGTCGTCCAATGAGAAGAGGGATCTTCCTAAGCGTCTAAGCACAAATGGTTGATTCTAGGCTAGGAGTAACTATATATACACACACTTAAAAGCAAGTAAAGGGGGGGTTGGTTGGTTGGTTTCCTAAGTTAACAAAGATAAAAAGACGAGATAACTAGCAACGTCAAGTGACTATGCTAATCATCAAACAAAACTAGAGAAAAGGGGTTTTAAACTACAAAGATAAAATGCCTTGGGGGCAACGGATATCCACTTCCACATCTAATGTAGTTCATCGAATCATTCACACATTCCATCATATAGCATTCATGACCCAACGCTCACACACCTATCTAGCAAGTACCACAACACACACACCACAAGGAGTTCTAAGTTCATGCTCATAGATCTTCATGCAAAGGCGCTACGGAATTCGTCACGTTCCTACACCTAAGCAATTCAACCACACAAGCACTACCTATGCTCAAACCACTCATGGCACACATGCAGTGAAACAAACCGTCAAGAATACATAAACGCCGAATAACAAATGCTTCAAGAATGAATTTAAATCATCTATTCAATACTTCAACTACTTGTCGTGGAGACTAAACTCCTATCCTTCTTAGTTCGTAGTTTGCGAGAGTGAGTTCGACATCTCTAGTCAAACCTCACCAATGACTCCCGAGTCGCGACCACGACTCAAGGTGTCATTGGTGGCATTTAGCACGAAGGACCAACAAGCTTGGTAATGCCTATGACCACTACACCGTGACTAAGCATTAAACCAATTCATGCAATTACACGAGATTGGATGAACGTGCAACGCACATTCATCCACGAGCATATGACTCTCTCGTTTGCTACACAAACGAACATGACGAAGAGTTCGACATCAATCACATTCGTCTAGCACATTGTCAACACACTAACACAATCAAAAGCTCTAATTCACACTCATACATTCCTAACAAGAACAGGGGGGAAATTAACCCAAATCCCCCAAACCCTAGCTAGCAATTCATACAAGCATTTCATATCATCAAGCTCTCAACAACATCAATGCAATCAACAATTAACATTCAAAGCACAATAAATGCACAATAGCAAAAACATCAAATAGATAGATAGAAATGAATCTCAATACATAGAAGTGGAAGCTTCAATCCATAGCTCCCAAGTACAAGAACTACTCTAGAACAACAAAAGACATAATTAAACTAAGAGAAAGCTAAGAAAAGAAAGAAGAGAAAAAAAAAACTAGGTTTCTCGCCCAAAATGCAGAGAGAAACGGGCTGGAAAAGGGCTTGAGAAGAGGAGGAAAGAGATTAGTATTTATAGTTAGAAGAAGATAAAGTTGATTTCTGGCCGCCCGTTGGTCGCGACTTGCGACGAGTTCGTCGCGACTCGCGACGGTGTTAGTCGCGACTCGCGATGGTGTCGCGACGGGGTCGCGACGGCAACCACAGTTTTGCAATGTTTCTCTGTCTTCTTCATAGCCATCCCTCTCAATCGTCAAGTCTTCAACAGCTCCAAAATGGTCTTCAACGGCCTCCGGTCTTCATGTCTTCGAAGTGAGTATCCAAAAGTCTTCGAAAGTATAGTCTTCAATGTCTTCCGGTCTTCGTTGCTTCCGTGTTCTTCCCTTGTCACACAAAATCCACTTAGAAGAGGTAAAAGAGTACAAAGTCTCCTAAGTGAATTTCAAGGTAAAACACAAGCTCTCGATAATAAAAGAGCACAAAAGTGATCCTAAATACTACTAAATAAAGCATCTAAAATGGACACATCAAACCTCCCCACACTTAAACCTTACTCGCCCTCGAGTAAGAAAAGATTTAAGCATACGGGGGAAATGGCGTATCCACATCCTAAAACCCCTAAAATAACCACACAAAATGGACATATCAAACCTAAGCACAAATGGTTGATACTAGGCTAGGAGTAACTATATACACACACACTTAAAAGCAAGTAAAGGGGGGGGGGGGGTTGGTTGGTTGGTTTCCTAAGTTAACAAAGATAAAAAGACGAGATAACTAGCAACGTCAAGTGACTATGCTAATCATCAAACGAAACTAAAGAAAAGGGGTTTTAAACTACAAAGATAAAATGCCTTGGGGGCAACGGATATCCACTTCCACATCTAATGTAGTTCATCGAATCATTCACACATTCCATCATATAGCATTCATGACCCAACGCTCACACACCTATCTAGCAAGTACCACAACACACACACCACAAGGAGTTCTAAGTTCATGCTCATAGATCTTCATGCAAAGGCGCTACGGAATTCGTCACGTTCCTACACCTAAGCAATTCAACCACACAAGCACTACCTATGCTCAAACCACTCATGGCACACATGCAGTGAAACACACCGTCAAGAATACATAAACGCCGAATAACAAATGCTTCAAGAATGAATTTAAATCATCTATTCAATACTTCAACTACTTGTCGTGGAGACTAAACTCCTATCCTTCTTAGTTCATAGTTTGCGAGAGTGAGTTCGACATCTCTCGTCAAACCTCACCAATGACTCCCGAGTCGCGACCACGACTCAAGGTGTTATTGGTGGCATTTAGCACGAAGGACCAACAAGCTTGGTAATGCCTATGACCACTACACCGTGACTAAGCATTAAACCAATTCATGCAATTACACGAGATTGGATGAACGTGCAACGCACATTCATCCACGAGCATATGACTCTCTCGTTTGCTACACAAACGAACATGACGAAGAGTTCGACATCAATCACATTCGTCTAGCACATTGTCAACACACTAACACAATCAAAAGCTCTAATTCACACTCATACATTCCTAACAAGAACAGGGGGGAAATTAACCCAAATCCCCCAAACCCTAGCTAGCAATTCATACAAGCATTTCATATCATCAAGCTCTCAACAACATCAATGCAATCAACAATTAACATTCAAAGCACAATAAATGCACAATAGCAAAAACATCAAATAGATAGATAGAAATGAATCTCAATACATAGAAGTGGAAGCTTCAATCCATAGCTCCCAAGTACAAGAACTACTCTAGAACAACAAAAGACATAATTAAACTAAGAGAAAGCTAAGAAAAGAAAGAAGAGAAAAAAAAACTAGGTTTCTCGCCCAAAATGCAGAGAGAAACGGGCTGGAAAAGGGCTTGAGAAGAGGAGGAAAGAGATTAGTATTTATAGTTGGAAGAAGATAAAGTTGATTTCTGGCCGCCCGTTGGTCGCGACTCGCGACGAGTTCGTCGCGACTCGCGACGGTATTGGTCGCGACTCGCGATGGTGTCGCGACGGGGTCGCGACAGCAGCCACAGTTTTGCAATGTTTCTTTGTCTTCTTCATAGCCATCCCTCTCAATCTTCAATTCTTCAACAGCTCCAAAATGGTCTTCAACGGTCTCCGGTCTTCATGTCTTCGAAGTGAGTATCCAAAAGTCTTCGAAAGTATAGTCTTCAATGTCTTCCGTTCTTCGTTGCTTCCGTGTTCTTCCCTTGTCACACAAAATCCACTTAGAAGAGGTAAAAGAGTACAAAGTTGCTTTTGCCTCTCCTAAGTGAATTTCAAGGTAAAACACAAGCTCTCGATAATAAAATAGCACAAAAGTGATCCTAAATACTACTAAATAAAGCATCTAAAATGGACACATCATGTTTATGAATTAAACTGGTGAAAATGTGTTTAAATTGAGATTAATTTTTCTAGTAGGTGTTGATTTTTTACACAGGTAAAGATGAAATTACCGGTGTAGAAAAATAGGGGAGGGACTCTATTTTGTACATACACACTGGTACTCCTACTGGTGCACAGTACTTAGAAAATGTTTTGGTCTTTTTGCTCTCAGGTCCGACAATATCAATTTTCTGGCATTTAAAGCAGCGTAAAGCAACTGCATTTTGTAATATTTGCACAGGTCATTGTATTGGTGTTGGGTACTTCAAAACAATTTGTAAACTTTACTCTCTGGTCGGATTAGATTAAAAAAATTGTTTAAAGCAGCCTAAAGCAGCTGCTTTAGGCCTCATTTAACACCGGTATATTTAGAATACCGGTGTAGAAAAAATGTTCCCTTTTTAAAAACCCAATCAGCACCCCATTTTCACGGTACTTAGAATTTTTATCTCTCACACCATACCATGTCCATCACTACCCATCTTTGGTGAAATCCTACGTAGGTTGGCAAATAATTAGGCAAACCACTGCAATTCCAATTGCATATGAAATAGAATCATTGACTATATGACATCATAAATAGCTTGAATTTCATGTAAGATGTTTGATGAAATGCCTCAATGTGTTTCTAAGGAATTGCCTCCAAAATTCAATTTGAAAAGGATACACCATTCAACGTCCCTATCATTGACAAAAGTATCACACACACTTACCCGGATGGTACCTTTGTGTCTGAGGAGGATAGGTTGGTCCATGAATCTTACGAAAGAGGGCGTCATAACATAGAGAGATGAATTGAAGCATCTCCCCCATTTGAACAAACTATCCGGAAGTTTGGGTGGGAAAAATTCTACGAGACTTTGCAACCATTCAACCTGACCAATGTAAATGAGTTCTATGCAAACTTGAAGTGCACGCCGAGCTAAGATCACATGTGTTGTAGAGGTAAAACTTTCCCTGTAACACCAGAATCTATCAATGGCTTGTTTGGGTTGCCCAATGTTCCAAATGATGAAGATGAGTTTCTCGCACTACATTTTCTAGGTGATGACAACTATATTCTACAACAACCAATTGTGAAGGAGATCATTGGGAAAGTAACTAGGGCGGGTACGGATATAGACAAGTTGGTCAAACCAGGTTGGTGCAAAATACCTAAGAAAACTCTAACTCCAGAAATAAATAGGTGATACCACTTTGTAGCGTCTAGAATCCATCCAGTAACTGTTAACAGAGAAGTTCACAAACTTTGTCTCACCTTCTTGTATGCAATAAAGAGGGAGCTTTGATGGAATTTTGTTCGTCGAATTTGTCCTATGTTGTAAAGGGAATGGGATCAGATGGGATATTATGCCTATTGCAGTATCATCTCTGCACTTTGTTCAAGAGCAGGAGTTAGTGCCCATGCCCATGACGTTTATGGCCAACCAATGGGTAAGATTTGTGTGGACTCTTTCTATAGACAGACAACTGACACATTTGTCGCTACTATTGACTCCAAAGTTTCTGCATTGGAGGTCAGTGTAACAAACTCACTTGAAGAATCCAAATACCAAAGATCCTTGCAAGAACATATGGCCAAGGTTATGACGTATCAATTTCCTAACACCATGGCAGCTGTTGAAAATTTCCCAACCTTCCGCACAAGCGATGTTGAGCACATGGATGTTGGCACATGTGCTCTTGATGGTAATGCAATAGGACCAGCTGACGGGGTAGAGCCATTTTCTCAATATTATTCATAGAAAACTTGTATTAGCAGTTAGGAAGAGTAAATTCTGTACTCAAATTTGAAGGGGTTGCACTTAGACAGTTTAACATTCTTACTTTTGACAAACATGCACGATGATGAATCGAATAACAAATTGTGCGCCGTGTTTATTGAAATTTTTTCCTTCAAATACACTCATGAAGACTGAAAAGATAGGCCAAATGTAGTTGGCCTATTTTTTTACTTCAGGACCGCCGAATATGTGGCATTATATTCCTAGAATGGTTAGAATTGTGAAAAATTGTAGCATTGGGAGCTATGGAGGTTCCACAAGTAAATTTGTTGGCAATAGTGTAATTATGGAAAATATAGTGTAAGCATTCATTTTTGGTTTTACAGGGCGTTCCAACCACCAGTCTACAAATGCATTAACACAATCTTTGTGTATTGAATTGCATATATGTGGAGCCAATTTTATATTGTTACCCTTATAAGATTCTTGGAGGGACAAAATTGCAAAAAGTAAAATGTTTACTGGTAAATCAAAATTGCAATCCGATCAAACTAGATGATCCACAAAAGGACCCTTTTGTACTTCCAAGTAAAAAATGCAGGGAAACGAACGGGTCCGGGCTCCGTATTTAGTTTCAAAGATGTTTGGATTACACATAGAAATATTGGAGTAAACACTTACCGTTTACTCTAAAACACCTACTAGTGCGTTAAGATGAACCACTATCTGGTGCAAAATACACAATTACAAAACAAAAAAGGTTTTTTTGTGTACTTCACATTATTCATATACACAATTGCGTTCCTATGTGATTCTTAGTTGAAATTGAACGAGCTTAAGGAAAAAGGAGCATTGGAATTGCAGCCGGGTGAGGACATTCTCATAAAATTCACAAAGAAGAAGGATCACTTGGGTAGGTATAGAGGAACTCAGACAGGTTTACCCACAGCGGTGGATGTTCCTCATCTCTCCCACACCAAATGCGGTAGAAGTTCCTCAGCCAAAAGGACAGCCCGAAGGAGACCATCTAACGATCAACCGGCCGTACAGCCATGGTATCATACCTGGAGCAATTGGTGAAGGGCTTAGCATCTGCAAGCGGTGTTCAAATTTTGCCAGGCCTTAACAATCCCAAGAATTTTATAGAGAAGGCGATGGATGAAATTGCTACAGCTACAACAAATTCCAGTGAAAAGCCCAGCAACGGAGAAGGAGATGAAGAGGTACACTGTCAAAAATTGATGCATGTCTTATAAATTGATTTACAGATTTGAAATATCTTCATAACAATTTTATGGATTCACTTTAATATTATACAAATAAGATGGCAAACGCGTGACTCTTTTCATCAAAGACATAGTCGGGAAGAAGAAAATGGTCACCCATGGCCTATGATAGGTATCTCATCATCGGGATGTCCAATAAGGAAGTGTTGCTCGTGTCAGAGTATGCGAGTCAGTCCTCCGTCCTAGGGCGGGATTGCCCTCAGTGGACCACTACTTTGGTAATGTTGGAGAGGCACTCAATAGCGTTGTGGATTGGCCGGTGTCCTTAATAGGCAAGACAAGTGAGCAACTGAGTGACATCTATGAAATCGATGCCGGAGGTGATACGGACAATGATGACAAGGAGGTTATGATTCTCACTAGCGACGATGAGGTACACTCTTGTAACACATTATTTTTCAATTCCTCAAAGTAATTTTGTGTATCCCTATTTATTAACCCCTGTAATAGGATATTGGCGAGCAAAAATCTCAGTCAATGGCTAATTTTTTGCCATCTGCATGACCAAGATTAAATAGGCTTCCAAAACAGGTAATACACTAAAAAAGTCACATTATTATTCATTAAAAGTGATAGTTCAATAGTTCATGCTCAAGTGATCATTTCATATAATTTCATGTTCACAGATTGTTAACAAATGAGACCTGACAGACTGGCCGATCATGGGGCAATTCATAAAGGAAGCAAATGCCGCTATCCTAGAAATCATAAAGAATAAGGATTGCATATTCTTTCCAGTGTTCCAACCATCAACATTCACACACCATTATACTTGCGGTGTTGGAATAGAAGCTCTGGTCGAGTTTGGGAAGAAACTGAGAAACATGCATTCGATGAATTGGATGATAATGTGCAGGTCGATGTGTGGATGCGGTGAGTTTCAAAACTTACAGCTTTTATATTTTTTTAATTTATCAAGAATTAATTTCCATGTACGATTAACGTAACAAGCACCTGTGGGAAAAAATATATGACGCTAATTCAGGTCGCATCCAATTCTACCCATCCAGTTCTGGCAACCTGACCAACTTCGAGCAAGAGGTCAAACTCCATTTCAAACAAGTTTGAGAAAAAATGAAGGCAACAGATACTGAGTTGTACATCGTACCCTGCATAAAAATATAAGTATTTCTTCCTGATAATTACATTCACATTTCAAACCACTTCCGTTTCATTAATTTGTTACCATAATTTTCTGACAGCAATCATTGATACCTCATCATTATCCATCCCCAAACGGAGGAGGTTTTCACTCTGGACACATTGTCAGGGTGTCTGACAAACTTGTTTGAACTCAGGGTTATTTCAAGGTATTTCAATCAATCAAATCAAAAATCCTAGTTTCATAATAAACGGGAAGAAGTAACCATTTAAATTTACTTTCTTCACAGCCTTGCTTGTGCATACCAAAGGGAGAAGAAAAAAACATCCAAAACCCGAATACACTTGGAAAATCAACAACATTATGGTAAGTCATTCTTTCACTTCATCCATCAAATTTTATGTTTAGCGTTTGTAATTACATTTTTCTTTCCCGTGCACTACCTAACCCAGAATGGTTCGTGGCAATGCGGGTACTCCATTATGCTCTTCATGGAAGAATTTTTTTAAGAGACAAACAATATCTTAGAGGCAAACTTTGCATCTCAGAATATGATATTATTAATCTCTAGAAAACGTAGCATTATTGACAAACAGTGTAAGTTTGAAATCAACAGATTTTCCCGGAGGGCAAAGGGTAGTACCATGTGTACGAAGTTCCCTCGATTCCCCGACTCGTTCGTGATATTACAGTACATCGGAATAATAAGATAGACCTCTTCTGCCACTTTGCCTCATTTTTAGTATTAGTTTCTTCTTGTATAGGTGTATATAACGCTTTTGTAAGCATTTTGGCTGACCTTTTGTAAGGAACAAAATCATACGGCGCTATTTTGGCTTTTAATTTTAACGGTTAGGGGAGCCTAATATATTTCCCCCCATCCTCGGATGGTCTTAAACTTAAAAAAAAATGTGTACGAAGTTCAAGGTGTAGCTGAGAGATGGTGTGGGGCTTGGCTCGGAGACTACCAGCAGCATGCGAACACTACATTGCAACTTATGGATGATAAAAATGACATAATAGGTTAATGGTTAATATTGAATGGCTAATGATATTTGAATTGTATGGATGGTGTTTGGTTATACTAAACTTGTGTTTTACTTTGTTTGATTCCATGTTTAAGATACTTCTTCTATTTCATATGTTGGAATAATGCTTGCTTGTTTTGCGAGCCATATTTTTGCAATAGAATGTATCAAATTTCTTACCTATTAAAAATTATCCAATTTATAATAGTTCACAAGTATCTCTGGCTATCTTTGCCCCGGAAATTATCCAGGATGGACCATCAGAAAAAAATTAAATAATTTCCACATTTTATAAGGCAGGTACCGGTGTAAATAAATTTCACATTTTAAATATTTTTTTATGAATTATTTCAATAATACCGGTGCATAAAGTACAGTAATACCGGTGTAAAAAAATTGGTGCAATCTATTCTGGTGAAAAAAACTATATTTCGACTACAAAACAAAGATCGGTGTCGGATTTAATACCGGTGTACAAATCACAGTTTTACACCGGTTCATGGGTTAACTACTGGTGCAAAATACATGTGCAAACTATATTCCGGTGTTACACAAGTTTTACAAATAATACCGGTGTACACATTTTGTAATCCCGCTATTTTGCACCGGCATAAGATATTGTTGCAAATACTGCTCTACACCGGTCCATTTTACCAATGCAAATTTGTTGTGTTTCTACACCCCTATACATACGCACTGGTATTTTTAGGGGCCAAAATACCAGTGCAATTGACCAAAATTACCGGTGCAAATACCCCTGTACTACAGTAGTGTGAGATCGTTGTCAAGAAGGAGCCCTCCAAAGAGCCTCCACAAACCAAGGCAAGAGTGATCCTTCCACCACCATTTCCAATTGCACTTAGGGGGAAGACGAAGGTGGCGAGAAACAATGCAAACATCCAGAAAGTCTTTGAAAAGTTTGAGGTAACCATTCCTATCCTAGAGTTGATTCATCATGTGCCATCTTATGCTAAATTCTTGAAAGTTCCATGCACTAAAAAGAGAAATAGACAAACTAGGAAGGTGGGACACTTGAAAGTGGCAGAGTCACCGATTTGAACCATAAGAATTTGTGTGAAAACCCCAGGATATTTTCTATTCCTATCTCCTTAGCTGGGAACTTAGTGAAAAATGCCATGATTGACTTAGGAGCATCCATTAATATGATTTCATATATTTTTTTATGAATGCTTAGATATAGGGGAACTTAGAGACACTAGGGTGATTTTCCAACTCGCCGATCAGTCTCAAGCTAGTCCTCGAGGGTTAGTGATGGACGTGATGGTTTGAGTTGGCAAGTTAGTGTTTCCTGTGGACTTAAATGTCCTTGACGTAGCGAACGAAGTAAGTGCACACCCAATACTATTGGGGAGATCATTTCTTAAAACTTCAAGGACGAAGATTAATGTCCACTTGGAAACACTAACCCTAGAGGATGACATTGATAAAGTGGGTTTTGATATCTACAAGTATGGGCATGATTCATCTAACTCATCTTTTGTGTGCAAAGGAAGAACCTTGATTGATGAGCATGGTCAATTTGACATTGATAATGAGTTCTTTGGTAATGATGACATTGATGATGAGTCCTATGGAATGCATGATTCTAGTGATGATATGTCTAACTCAGAATGTTTTTCTATGCTCATTAACATGCAGAGGGTTGAGAAGAGTGGCGAGGACGTAAAACTCCCTTGACCACCTCCTAAACCCAAGGAAATATATAAGGACTCAACATTGGCTAGGAATGGTTATTCACTCTCTATGGAAAGTAAAATGCTCAAAGGTAAGGATGACACATTATGGAGACCTCTCCCCGATGGCGACTCCGGAGACCTAACAATAGGTTCATTCAATTGAAATGCATTAAAAAGAAATAATTTGTGAGAACGACAATAAAAATACGGTGTCTCTTCTTGTTTTCATTTTCAATTTTAGTAAATAGATTTTGCTTCTTTTTTGTGTGTGATAAGGATTTTGAGATGAAACTCTTGTTGATTTGTAAATTTGACTTCAAGTCTTGCGATTTTAGCTTGTTTGGGTAACAAAGTTTTCAAAAAATGGGAAGGAACTAAGGAAAAAAGGGTCAAAATCTTGGAATCCTCGTGCTAGGTGCCACTAGCACGGTCTGTGCTAACAATAAGGTCTGTGCCACAGCCCATAGCACAAGGGGGTTCGTGCCGAAGCCCACAACACGAGGGGTTTTGTGCCAAAGCCCATAGCATGAGAGGTTCCGTTTCGCGTGCTCTCAGCACGAGGGTACACATGTCGGCACCCCATTTGAGCTGTAAATTGGACCCAAAATGCATATTTTTAAAATATTCAAAATTTAAGCTAAAAAATTCATTTTTTGGTTCATAAATTCTGAAATTCCCTTATTCCTTAGGCTGTTTGATGTAAATAGTACTTCAAAACCTCCATTGTGCATACATTTATTTGTACTTTTATCCCCCGGATTTTGTAATTTTTAAAAAATGTCTTCCTTATCTCCTTTGTACCTCCCCTCTAAATCACCTTCTTTGCTGAAATATTGAGATTCATGGTACATTCTCCCACCTATGTGAATCATTTAGCTCATCCAAATATTTCAAAAACACTCACTATCACTCTAAAAAATTGAAGCTTTTCTCTTAAAAATTAGCATTTTTGCTTCTTCTTGTGTGGATCTTTCAACTCTTAGATTCAAATTCTAGGTAATCCTTTGAAATTCATGTTCACTTGCTTTTTTAGAATTGTGGTAATGTTATGTGACGCTTGAATCTTGAAAGTGAGTATGTTTTGAGGAGTCATTCGGGTTATGTGAATGATCTTCTGTTGAAGTAAGTGTGGGGGGAATTGATGTGCTATTGTGTTTAGATAATATAATCCTCATTTGTTGTGTTTATTTAGTAATAAGTATTCTTGATTGCATGATCTTGTTGATGGTTTTCTATGATTTTCCATGATTTTATTGTTTAAAGAGAATGGTTCTTGATTTAATAGCCTTTATGTTGAGAAAACATGATTTGGACTGAATAGGCTATTCAGGAAGAATGATCTTTTTGAATGATATTGGATGCATGCCCTTGTGTATTATTACATTACCACTTTCTCCTTGTTGTGATAAGATGCCTTCGAAAAGGAATAGGTCAGAGAAACGGACAACTTCCCGTGGTGACAGATGTAGGAAGTTGTCCAAGGTTAGAAGTAAAGAGCCAACAACTTCCTGCCTTCCTAATCCCACGTTCACTGTTGAGGAATTTATGGGGCTAACCATGATCTCTGGGAGTGCATCCCGTAGGTAGAGATAACTCAATGTCCCAAAGAGAAACATCCTTGAGACGAAGTTTTTTTTGCAAAGAAACATTGGGAGCTCTTGGTCTACTCTAACCGGTCACTTATCTACTCAGACAAATAGGCATAGAGGGTTCTTCGACAAGCATTCCAAGAATTACATTCAGTGGACATTGGATTTCTTGGCTACATTTGACCAAGCAACAGACACAGATGGAAAGAGAGTCATCCACTTCCATCTGGATGATAAGGAGTACACTTTGTCACATTGGGATATTACCCAAGCATTCAGGTAGAAGTATGGGAAAGATGTTTTGAGGACACACGGTAAGGCCTTTCATTTTCACTTGCCAATTTTTTAAGAATCCTATCGGGCACGAGAGGAAGCATGTATGCAGAAGCACCACCATTGTTCACCCAACATTGCATTATGTTTAACAACTTTCGTCCATGGGAGTATTTTGTCATGGGAAGCTTTCACAATGCCTGGGTTTGGACGTTTATGTCTTTTGGGTAATGACTCCAGAGAGGAAATTCTATCCCAACACGGTGGGTGCTTTTGTGCAAGAGTGTTCAGAAATGGGAGATAAGAAAAGTGGAATGATCTCAATAGGAGGCATGGTAGGACTCTTAGCTTAACACTTGGGTCATCCGGTTCCTACTCCATTTGCATTGGCGAATTTTGGTCGTTCGGGGATGTATTCACCATGGAGAAGCTAGCATGTACTTCGATGATCGCCACCACCACTTGGACGATTAATTTATATGGTTGTATGGAAGTGCTACAATTTGCAACTTCATGGTTCTACCACAACTGGAGCGCACCTCCATCGACCATGACACGTTACTGGAGGATTTATTTCTAGCACCCGATCCATGGTTTGAGAAGGATTTCTATAGGATCTTATCAATTCCGTAGATACACATTGATGAGGAGGATGGCGAGACTCCATTCAGAGCACTTCCTAGTCGCACCCACCTACCCACGGACTTCCTTGACAAATTGCATATTTTTGGGTAACAACTTGTGGTTTCTACCCAAATTGTGCAAGAGGTCGATCATGAGATATGGGGAATGAAGTTACAATTAGAGGAGTTTGGTACTAGTTTGGATTCTATAGAGGGTACTATGCGAGTTTGAGGTCTAGATTAGACTCCGTAGAGTGGAAAGTGAAGGAAGAATTCACTATTGTAGATGAGATGGCAAATGTCCAAGAGGAATCCATCAAGAAATTGAGCGATAGATTCCACATCTAAAGGCTTGATGATTTTTGAAATGTTGTTCCCATTGAGAGATAAGAAATGTGACATGAAGAGAGGAGGAGTAGACACGAGACAAGGCACTTGAGGAAGGCCTCTTCGGCGTCACATGAGTGACTTTTACTACTTCTCTCTTTCTCACCTACGATTCATATTTTTTATTGCATTGGGAACAATGCAAATTTCAAGTGTAAGGGAGAGAGTATTGACACTTAGGAGTTTTTCATCCATATATTCCTTTGTGTTTTTTTTGTTTTTAGTTTTGATTCATTTTGGGGATGTTTTGGATACACTTTGGTGGTGTGATTTGTTTGGTAATCTTTGAGGTTTGTCTTAGGGTAGTTGTTTTGGAAACCTGTGGTGGTGTAGTTTTTTTTTTCTTATCTTCATGTAGTATGAAGCTCACATTTGGGGCATTTTTTGCTACAGAATAAAATGAAAAGAAAATATATGCCTAGCTAAGTTGGAAACCGAAAGGGCAACTTAGGCAACATTGGGAAAAGCCCGGATAAGTCAGAAGGTCTAGGTAAAAATGAGAGGCTAGGCCCGGCTAGGTTGAAAACCCTAGGCAAAAATTAGAGGCCGTGTGGAAAAAAGTGAGAAATGAGTTCAACATGTGCGTAAGCTAGGATGAAAACCCAAAACGGCTCCTAGACATAATTAGAGAAATTTAGAGAAAATAGAAAATAAGTTGAGTATACTTGGGCATTATCCTTGGTTGTAACAAAGTCGAGAATCTTGATTTATCCTTTGTTACAACCAAGTTGAGGATATTTTGGACTTCCTTGGTGGTTTTTTGGAAACGACTCATGGATTGCATTTGGTGGACTATTCAGTGGAGTAAGCTAGTTGAACACTTATCATTTTTTGCTTACCTTTTTCTTAAAAAATATTTGGGTGGTTAGGTTACTTTAGCATCTTTGAGGAGTGTGAGAGTTTTGAGATTCTTACTTCATTGGGAGAACTAGGATAGCTTGGGAATAAGTTGAATGCATCAGCTAACTTATCTTTGCATGCTACATTGTGCTTAGATCTTTTCTTGCTTGTGTTTACTCGAGGATAAGTGAAGGTTTAAATATGAGAGGATTGATGTGCACCATATTGCATGTGTTAACTAATGCATTCAACACAATAATTATCATATTTTACGTGGTTGATTACTAGTTTAAGTTAGATTTACACAACAAAGGGTTTAGACGACCATTATTGGTTTCTTTTCTGAATCCCGAGTTTTGTAGAATTAATTGAAGCTAATGGACACTTTGTATTCACGGTCAGCTAGGTCGTCATTTATGATCTCAATAGTAGGTTGCTCGTCGATATTTCGACACCATTTTGTAGAAGGCCATTCACATGTATGGTAGATGATACTTGAAGGCCATTCGAAAGAATGGTAGTAGATATGAAGGCCATAGACTTAAAGTGTGGTAGTATATGGAATTGAGCTGGAAAAAGTAGAATCGAAGTTCAAAGAGGTCAAGAATGGAGGACGGCATCAACCGGCCGAACCAACCAGAACGGACCAGCATGCACCGGCATGAGGCCAGCCGTGCCAACACAGACAAAAGGTAGCACGACCCATGGCAGGGGATCTTAGCACGGAATGTACCACAGCCCCCAGCATGAACCATGCCCAGTTATGTAGCTCATGTCCTCTTTTCTCCGTTTCACTCCAAAATTGGTTAAGTATGGGCACGGATCGTGCCATTATACATGCTCTGCGCTCTTTCAAGTCCCAAATGTGAAGACCAGCCCACGAGATGTGAAGGATGACAGAACGCGCATCTAGCAAAACAAGATTCCGGCCGACAGCTTGCGCCAAAAGACACAGGACGTGCAATCAGAAGCATCAATAGGAAGGTCCAGTCGGCAGTCCGTGTTGAGTGACACGACACGTGCCAATACAAAGGGTACAACCCATTCCAGACACGTTAGGCCACGCTCGCACGAGACTAACGGCCTTTGCCAGACTGAGCGGTCCACTTAAGCACGAAAGGCATTCGACTGGCACGGATCGTGCCGGTTTCCACTGGTCATATCAGTTGTGTCTGCTAGAGTTTTTTTACCTAGTTTGGGCCTGTGTCAAGGTTAATTACATACTGTTATATATATGGACCTATGTCTACTATGGTTAAAGTTTATGCTCTTTTTAAACTTTAAGAGTAGGGTAGAGAGAGAAAGGAGTTTTTCCTTCTCTATAGAATGTTTTCTTTTCTTCTCTTTATTTTTCATTTTCCCAAAGGCATTGAATCCAATGGAATACTTGGGTTCAATGCTTAGAGTGCAGTTTATTTGCTTGGGGATTATATTTGTATCAATGATTTGGTTTATGTTTTGTGATATTCCTTAGATCAATCTATTTCTATGGGTTTATGATATTATATTGTCTTGTTCTTGAATTACTTACGAATTTGAATTAATGATACACTAAGATTGGCAGATACAATTATCTACATTCATGTCGGTGCACACATTGATACCCCCCAGTGAGGGAAACCTAGATGTGATATAGGTAGCGGGGTCCAGGTCCATGTGGGTGTGTGCACGTCTATCTTTTTCGAGTTTTACTATTATGATGACATCATACTAGTCTTAGCCGACAAGTTGGCCCGGAGGCTTATGGGTAAAGATAGCATTTGATAGCAAACCAGGGTTTAGCAATCCTAGAACCATTGATAAGGTGCATATTCTCCATTGCCTCTGTAGGCCTAAGAATAGAGCATTCATGGTGTAGAGCTCGGGATGTAATTGTATAGGAGAGAAACAAATCTGCATAACAGCACTGCCGTAGTTGCACTCCCCTAATTACAGAAGCGGTGCCGATGGAAGATTACAAGAGCACGCTGCATGATAGTATGGGGAAGTGTTGACTATTGACCATAACACGTGTTATGAAAGCTAGAATAGGATTTGATGTCTTGTATGTGATGGAATCGAGGATCAAAACACTTAATTAATCATGTTACCCAAATATTCCCCAAGTGATAGTCTATATAGTTTTATTCTCGTGTGATCTCATATGCTTGTAGTTGTTGATTGAAAACTCCCAAAAACCCCATTTTGCAGTATTTAGCTATTCCTAACACACAGAAGGATTGATGACCCATACATGGTTGTATGTAGTTAACTATTAGATATCTAGCATCTTTGTGGACACACCCGGTCTTGCCACTAACTACCTTATAGGTAGCTCAGTAGTGAGTTTGGGAGCAGAATATAAATTTAAATTTTATCATCTCTCATTAAATCCTGTTTGTTTGATTAGCCTTCGCCGAGTTAGCTACATTAACGACCCCAAGTGAAAGAGGGAAACCCATAACCAAATCTAGAGAGATCCATTATCTAAAAGAGACCCATTATCTAAAATCAAAAGCTAAATCCTTAAAGATCATTGCGAAATTGGAAAATGAACCTAGCAAAAAAAATGGCTAATATACCTGGACAATGAAAGCTATGCACAAGTAATCACAACTAACAGTACAAAGAAGAACAAATCTAGGATACATAAGTGATATCTCCCACAACAGAATACCCAAGGCAATAACTCCCTTATATAAAAAAAATCTTTATAGTGACGTTATTACCAAGATGCCTAATCAGCACAACAATAATCGATATGTCAAGACGAAAAATGTGTTTCAAGAAACCAAGGGAACTAACGAGTACTTCTAGCCATACTAAGTCGAGGAATCGTGAAGTCTAGGCTATAATTGTGACACACAATATTCAAAACATTGCTCTCTTCCTCCCACAAACCTATACATGGTATTGGAAAGGTTAGTACACTGGCAGGATAAATGAGCGAGGTGCCTACAGCAGCAAAACAAGGGCATCACCTTGCAATACTAATCGAACTAACAACACACTAAGCATTCTGGTCATAATAGTCACAACTCATAGATCGTGGCCCATTACAGCCACCGAGGCGGCATTCACGAACATGTTTTACATGGGCACAAACTACCACGAATATAGAGAAACAGACCCTATAAGTATAGAAAAGATGAAAGAGCGTAATGTAATTCATAACACGCATATCAACTAACACTATAGTGAAAATACTAACTTAAACATCAGAGCATAACCCCGGACAAATCTGGGACCCTCTTGAGAAGCAGCAATCAAAGGATTATGCTAATAGGAGTTTTTATAGTTTTGAAAGTTTATTACACATCTCTGGGAGTCGTCCATACTACATTTTGTGCCCTCTGAATGGCATAAAACAATTGTCGCAAGTAGGCAGGTTACGTATCTTAGAACGGGATGGATAATGTCCGAGTTCTTGCCATTACTCTCTCTCGGTCTCCTAGTGATGGCGTGTCGGAATACATTCAAATCGAATGCATCAAACTCGATAGCATGACCCCTAACCTGGTGAAAGTAGTCCAACCCAAAGTACTCGGATACCGTTGGGCAGGTAAAGGTCTTCCTGGTGTCATCAGATGACCTTCTCACACTTGTCATTGTGTCCTTTTTGTGAGGTGGCAAAGAGCTCAAGGGTTCATCTCATGTAGGATCTCTAATAGCTGGAAAATTCTTTATTTGGGGCTACAGTAACTTCATTATTTTATTTTTGATTTTGGAAAAATAGAGGACACGTTTAGCAAATACGTCCTAATCATTTTTGTTTTTTTAAAAACTTTTGGAAAAATGTAGCAAATGTGTCCTCATCACCTTTTTTTCCAGAATCCATCTACACTAAACTTCTTTGAATAACATTCATCGCAACAGTCAATTATACTTTGGAAAAGAAAAAAGAATTTTAAAAATTTGACGCATAAGAATAAATGTTCAATGAATCAACACACAACAATGAAATATCTCATCACCACTACTAATTTAATGAAAAACACCCGAGGGTGGGGGAGGTATATTAGAGGTTCCCCAAGCCTCCATCAAAATAAGTAAGATTTACAGACAAAACAGATTGGCCTTAGTTCGTGATAGGCAACATGGTTGCACCCAAAAGTCCTACCAATGCTAAATGAAGTACTTCTGTAACAACTATCCTAGCAAAAGGATAGATGATGAAGTTGCGACCGAAGGCGGGAATCTCCACCCCTTGTGTTAATTCTCGCCTCCAGCCAGGCAACTTCAATTACAAGCAGTGATATTATAAAGTTAAAAACTTCCTAAAACTGAAGTCCCCAAAAGCAGTTTAAGATCCAGATCAAATATGTGCAAAGCTTGAGTTTTGAGAGTCCAGAAGAATGTAACTGAAGGAGTGCAATATCACAACCCTCGCCCGAACCGTTGTATCAGACGAGTTTTCACCATGAATACCAGTAGTAGGTTTCCAGTAGGCAAAGGATGTGCATGGTCAGCAGAGAAAAGAAACCCCGACCTTCGGTGAACTGGCAGAAGATGATAGGTAACAGGCATAAGATCAGAACCTGAACCTGCACGAAAAAGTCTTGATTAGCAGTATCAATCCTTATGCAGAGCATGTTAGTGCATTCTCACTTGAGGTATATGTGCCCTATCTAATGCAATCAGACCCTTAATGTGATGGGGAATGTTATTAAGATGAAGACATTGAAGATGGCAGTTATGATGGTTTGCAATTGCATTAGCTACAGAATTACCCTCTCTAAAAACGTGATTAAGATGAGCACAACCTAATATAGCTTTAACTCTATAAGCTCAATAAAAAAGATTCCAGTTTGCAGAATAAGGGTCATTGATCATGTTAATCACCAACTTACAGTCGGTTTCAAAAATGCAATTTTGCCCTACATCAAATAAATTATCGCATGCAAAAAGCAGTGCCTTAATTTCGGCTTCCAGGGGTGAAGCAGCAGAGATAGAGGCAGAAGTTATATTAATCAAAGCACCCGAGCTATCTCGAACAATTATACCAGCAGCTGCCTTATTTGGAAACCAAGAGGCATCTATGTTAATTTTGATTGACCTCGGTGGAGGTCTCTCCCAAAGAACAGTAGCTATGTTAGGCTTCGGAGGAGGTCTAATAAAAGGAATCCAATGACTATTCCATGAGTAAGAGCCCTATAAGTTGACTTAGATGTGTAGTTACCCGAGGCTTCAGCTTTCCAAATCAGTCTGTCTTCTCTCTCTATAGTCAGTTCTGAATCCTGAAGAAAAGACAAAGTATCATGTTCCAGAAAAGAACCAATCTGAGTTAATAGAATGGCCTTGTTACTAATGAAATTGGCCACTGACAAATATGGCATTGCAGCTACTATATGCTCAGGGATGAGATTACACAGAGGACCCCGAGGACACCAATTAGCAGACCAGAAACTGCAAGTACCTTTTCCATGGATAATTACTGAGTTATGCTCTGCAAAAGAATTAATGGAGAGAATTATCTTCCAAGTTACAGATTTCCTATGAAACAAAGGAAGAGCCCAGAGGAGCCTGGACCAGAGAGTGATTCCTAATTGACTCTTCAACCAAAGTTTAGCTGAACAGGTATCAATTATAGCCTTAATCGATCTAAAGGCAAGTCCATTGAAATTGGTTGAAATCGAAATGGCAGACCATCTTTTCCAGATTTTATTATTTTTACCATTTGATTCCCCCCAAAAGAATCTTGCTAATCTTTTTTCAAATGTTTGAATTATTATTTTAGGGGGATTAGTAACTGCCCATAGATGTTGTGGCAAAGAATATAGGCAATGTTTAATTAAAACCAGCTTGCCCCCAGCACTTAGCCACCTATTCTTCCAACTTTGAAGCTTAGTATCCAGGTTTTCCATTAATAGTTGGAAATACCTTTTAAGAGTTCTTCCCTGAAAAATGGGACAGCCAAGGTACTTTAATGGAAATGAGCCTTTTTTCATTTTCAAAATGGACTTAACCTGAATATTCTTTAAAATTGAGGCCCTTTTGCTAAGATAAAAATCAGATTTATCGAAATTAAACTTCTGTCCCGAAGTAACATCAAATACATCTAGGAAGGCTTTTATTCTTATGAGATTAGCCTTAGATGCTTGCATAAAGATAATGGTGTCATCTGCGTACATTAAGTGTGAAACAGCAGGGATTGAGGCAGATAATTGGAAACGAGTAAGACTATTATTTGAAAATATAAAGGATAGACTTCTAGAGAAAGCTTCAGTAAAAATATTAAAAAGAAAAGGAGAGAGTGGATCACCTTGTTTAATCCCTCTAGTAGCTTTGAAAAATCCTACTGGATTCCCATTAACAAGAACAGAAAAATGTGCCTGAGATAAATTACTCATAACCGCAGTTAAAAAGGTCCCATTAAAACCAAATTTAGTTAGAATCTTCCTAAGAAACTGCCAGTTGACTCTATCAAAAGCTTTCATTAAATCTAATTTCAGAATACAATTAGGGGATCTGTTCCTCTTATTTAGAAACCTGACCATTTCCTGTAGATACAGAATGTTGTCAGAGATGTCTCTCTTCTTCAAGAATGAAGATTGGTAGGAGAGATCAGGGTGTCTATATAAGGCCTTAGCCTTTCCATTAAAACCTTAGAACAGATTTTATTTAGGACATTAGATAAGCTGATAGGTCTGAAATCCCCAAAAGAGCAAGGTGTTTCTTTCTTGGGAATTAGTGTAATCCATGTACTAGAAATTCCTTTCGGGATGTTAGAACCTAAGATGAAGTCATTGACAGCCTCCATTAGATCTTGTTTAATAACAGACCAGCATTTGCTATAGAACTTAGGTGTGAAACCGTTTGGCCCTGGGCTACTGTTACTGTGTAAGCTTTTAATGACAGTTTCTAACTCAGATTCTGTCACAAGAGCAGCTAAAGTTTGATTATCCGTGTCATTTATTATTTTGGGGATTTGACTAAGAAAGTGAGAGCAGTATGTATCCGCAGTATTTTGTTCAGGCTCAGTTAATAGATCAGAAAAAAAAGCAATTGCCTCATTCTGAATATCAGTTTGTGTGTTTAACCATTGACCTGCTGGATTTTTAATTTTATTAATCTGCATCTTACAATTCTTTTCCTGAACTACTTTATGAAAAAAATGAGTATTATTATCCCTCAATTTATGCCATTTAAGTCTCGCTTTCTGTTTCCAAAACTTTTCTTTCTCCTTCAAAGCCCTAAGCAATAAAGCTTTTTTCTGGTTTTCTTAACAAGTTCAGGCAGAGTTGGACTTAAATCAAAAGCAAGTTCCTGGATTCTTAGGGCTTCCTCAGCTAGTGTTACATTAGAATCAATATTGCCAAAAGACTCTCTGTTCCATGTTTTAATCACTCTTTTAAGCCTAATTAATTTTAAATAGAATATGATCATGCCTTTATCTTGAATTGGATTTTCCCAATTTTCCTGAACTAAACCAAGAAACTTTGTCCTTTGGAACCAGGCATTAATAAATCTGAAAGGCTTTGGACATGAGGGCACTAAGTTGGACAATTGGGGGAGGAGAGGAGAGTGGTCCGACGTATGCCTATTAAGAATCTGGATGGATGAAGAAGGAAATTTAGAGCTCCATGATAGGGTACAAAGGCCTCTATCTAATCTTTTAGAGGTAGGGTTTCTCAGCCTAGAGTTACACCAAGTAAACAGATTACCTACAGTATTAATTTCCTGAATACCAGTGGTGAGATATGTCAACATGCATAAATTGTTCATGAGAAGTCAGTAGTGAAACAGAAATGATATTGGACCACATTAGCCAAATTTTCCCATTGGGAAGGAACAGAGAGTTGGAGAAATTTAGAGCAGTCATATAGGAATGAAGTTTTGAGTTGTCGTGCATAGGTTCAATTATACATAACAACTGGATTTTCTTGAGTTTAAGTAGATTAGACATTCTAAGCATAGATGTTTCCATACCACGTAGATTCCAAACCAGGAAATTAATGTTAACAGTAGCTGTCATATTTCACCTGATTTATTACCTTTTGTGGCCGATCTTAAAAGAATCTTATTCAGTTGGCTAAGATAGGTATTCTTTTTATTTTTAGCCTTACCTTGGTGTTCAAACTTACCCGGGGGCTCTGAAGCAGGAGCAGCATTCAAAATTTGTTGCTCAGAGGTGTCGAGTTCCAGGGTACCTTCCAAGTCCTCATATATAGTTCCACTGATTCCATCCTGATCCTGAATGTGAAGACCTTCTTCCTGCAAAATAGAAAATCTGTTTGACATCTTTCCATCTAGGGAAAGTGTAGGGTTAGAAATAGAGTCCTTCATAGGAAAACAAAGTAAACCAATTTGCAGGTCATCTTTAGCATAAGATATCAGTGCTGGTTTTGAGTTTTCAGTTGCCTTTAATAACCTAGTGATAGAATTATCCGGGCTCTCTATGAGGTGGTTTTCTGATGCCCAAAATCTGCCACTACCAGGAGCTCTAGGAGCCTCAATTGGAGTATTAAATTGAGAATGGAAGTCAGGGCTCCTTCCAGCCTTATCAGTGACAGAGGTGAAAGGAGCATTAGGAAAATCAGAGATCAGAGGTGGTAGATCAAATTTTTTTTCGGTTGCCTGCCACTGTGGGTTAGATTGAACCTGAATTGTGTTGGTTTCCTCAATTCTATCATTAGTATTTTGGGAGATAGCTTTACATTGTCCTAAAGAATGACCTAGTTTAGCACAGTGGCCACAATAGAGAGGAATATCTTCAAACTCAATTCGATACTTCCTATTATTCGAAATAGAACCAAGCCTAATATAGTGACACAGAGGTTTCAGTAAATCAATTTCGACACAGAATTTGATGGCAGAGGGCCTAGTAAGCATTTCAGTAGCAAAATCGTTTTTTATAAAGTCACCAATACTATTGCCAATTGCCTCTATAGAAGCAGAATTATAGTAATACAAAGGCACTTCCCTGATAGTACACCAAATCAGAACGATTGGAGATTCTTTTTGTGTGAAAAAGTCCGGTGTCCACTTAAGCATCTTAAGCAGTATGCCATTGAAGTTCTATATGCCCTTCATCCAACATCATTGATAGTCGTTAACCTGCTCAAATCTGATTAGTACGTGTTTATAATCCAAAGATCCTAATTGATACTTACCTTCGAACCCAATTGTTCTGAGGGCTACCTCCATCTGATCCATAGAAAACCTGCCTTTAGTAAACTTACCGACCAAAGCATTGGAATAGTGAGCCAAAAGCGTAGCAATTTGCTCATCAGAGTATAAGCAGGCAGGGTCCCCAAGATGAGTAGACTTTGGAATTAGCTAAGGATTATTAGGGAGCTGTGTTGGAAGGGGGGGGGATTTGGTTTGAAGAACTGCAGCAAAGGTTTTTGGAGGTGGAGGATGATTGACCGTAGTAGCCGCCATATCGGCCGGCGAGATTAAAGCTCCGCCAAGAGGCGAAGTGGCCAGAAGCAGCCGGCCCAGAGACCGTTGCCGGCAAATAACAGATAGAAAAGAGGGGTTAGGGTAGAAGAAAGGGAATCGCACACAATATCGCACCAACAATCACACACAGATGAACAGTTTCTTTATTAGTCTTTATTCCAGACCATTTTTCTTAACACATATTCACCACTACTAATTTAAACACATCATATAATATAGCATCTACAAATGATAAAACTCATTCATTTTTTCAACTCTTTCTTTGCAACACAAATAACCGAAAACGTAAATTTCTCAACCATAAATTAAAATATATATAGCCACAAAAATATTTAGCAAAAATTATTTAGTTTAAGAAATTGAAATATTGATGGATGCCATGTAAAATAAATATATTATATTGTGTGTTAGTCAAAAAAAATGGATATTTAAAAATTTTAATTAAAAATATTAAGATAAAGTTAAATAAATTAAATTATGATTTTAAATATAAACTCAAATTCCATAGTGAATCCCTGAGGCTTTGCAGCCAAATGTAAGGGAGGATCGGTGCCATGGAGATTGATACGTTGCGCCTCTTAGGATCCATATCAACGACAAATAGTAGAAACCAGACAAACAGCCACAGGCAATCCACTAACCAAGCAAGCAACCAAGATACACCAAGAGGGCATTAACAGATCAAAGTATCTTAACAATCAACCAAAAAGTAGTTCACAATCAAATGATCCAAACTAATCCAATTCAATCAACCTCTAAGAATATAGCAAAATTCACAAGAAAAATGCTGAAATCCACAACCTAAACTCCTAAGTGTATCAATTTGAGCGCAAATATTGGGCCAATTTACCTCTGGGGAATTGGGTGTGTGAAAGTGTATGAAACCAACCTAGGAAAAAAGCCCAATGCTCCTTGAAGTCCAATTTTGGCCGAGATACCCGAATTTAAGTTTGAAAAAGTGTTTTTATAACCCTACCTACTTGACATAAGTGATATAACCTTTCAATATTCGAAAGTGCCAATATAACCCTATATAGTTAGTGAAAGTGCCAATTTAAGGATGTGCTGATATAACCCTACAAACATTAGAAATGTGCTGATATAACCCTACAAACATTAGAAATGTGCTGATATGACCCTACAAACATTAGGAATGTGTTGATATAACCCAATAAGATTACATAATATGCTAATATAACCCTACCTAATTTCAGCGAACTATGGCGGTCCGGCAAACTATGAGGGTAAAGTTGTCCACCTAATTTCAGAGTTAGCCCAAAGGGTATTTTGGTCAATTTATATATAGTCAACGCTGGAAAATTGAGGTCAATGCCGGAAATGAGGTTTGAGGGTTATATTGGCATTTTCATTAACTAGTTAGGGTTATATTTGCACTAAAAATTATCATAGGGTTATATTGACACTTACTCAAGTAGATTGGGTTATATTGGCACTTATCCTTTTATATTTTTGGGGGGAAACTCAAAAAAGGTTCAAACTTGGGGATTTGCAAATTTGGCCGAATTCTTTGTGTTTTTGGAGTAGATATCTTTTGGGTTTTGTGCGTGTGGGCTAGAAGAGTTGTTTAGGATCAAGTTGGGGGTGATTTGGACAAGATTTGAGGGAGTTATGGGATTTTTAGTTCAGGCTAAGGGTTTTGTTTGCAAAGTGGGGAGAAGAAAGGGCCTAGGAAAATGTATAGAGGTTGGTCTATGCCAGGTACCACAGATTGGATTGGGTAGCCATGACGGTTGATTTTACTCAAGCACGGACTGTGTTATGGCATTTGGAGTCGCCATCTGCGACTCCACCCAAAATAACATCCTTGTGGATAGGCCACGACATTTGCCTTAAGCTACTGTTCACTTTAGGTGCTACGAACCATACATGTTCATCTTTAACAATTTTTGGAATATTTAGAGTTGTTTTGGAATAAGGAGAAGATGAAGGAAAATTAGACTCCTTTCCCTTCTCCTTAAATCATTGCACGTTGAACCAGAATTATACCTAAGCATAGAAACACTAACATGTTTTTCTTCCAATTTTTCAACATTATTTTTATCAAGAAATTTAAGACCATGGAATGTCCCAATATGATTAGTAGGTTCACTAGCTATGCATGCACCTTCAAAATCATCATCACAACACAAGTTAATTCCATTGAAAGAATAAGAAGAGGTAGAAGCAATAGATTTCAAAACCAATTTTATCTTCCTCATCCTCTAGGGTGAGTGTTCCATTATGGACATCAATTTTTGTTCTCGACATTTTTAGAAATGGTCACCCCAATAGAATCGGGTTGCACCTTCATCTTGCGTCATGTTGAAAACATAAAAGTCCGCGGGGAACACTAACTTGCCTACCTTAACCAAGACATCCTTAACTACCCTCTTAGGACTAGTTTAGGAATGATCTTCTAGTTGGATTATTACCCTAGTTTCTTATAATTCACCTTGGTTATGATCTTTAAACAGGGAAAATGGTATGACATTAATTGAAGACCCTAAGTCTATCATTGCATCCTTCACTAATTTCCTCCCACGTCAATCAGAATGGAAAACATGATAGGGTCACCACATTTTTTTAGGTAAACGTTTGTGACGCAAAGTGGGCCCCCCTCCCTCCTCGCCCAATTTCACTTTTCCTACTTTTTTTTAATATGTTTCTTCTTGAGACCGGCTAACCTGCACCCCACGGAGTTGTTATCTAGGGAGAAATTAACCCTCGGAGTGAAAAACGATCAGAGAAAGAAATTTATATCGTTGCTCACATACTCACTGCTAACTACTAAAAGGTAGCTAGTGGCAAGTCCAAGGTCATCCATAAAGAAACTAGAATTGAGAGGTTAGCTTGACACAATGCACAATCGGGCGTCACTCAAATTGTGTGTCAGGAATAGCTAGTACTATAATAGATGATTTGGGGGGTGTGACTAACAAACTACAATCATGCAATTACGAAGAAGTAAACTATGATTAACTAGTCTTAGGGGTATTTACGTAACGTGAGCAACTAAATGACTTTGAACCTAAATTCTATCACATATAAACCTAAGTTCATTACCAATGTCACATAGTGTGGAGATGGCTTGGAATTCCCAATGTTTGTCACACAAAGGTTTGGCTCCCTGAAAACCATCTCACCACCTCCATAATTAGGGATGCACTCCAATCCTTCTGACTCCGCATTTCATCCCTGCCATCTCATTCCTTGTGCTAATGTGCCCCCTCTTAAATGATCTAAGCATTTCCTAGGTAGCAAGCATTAGATGCGGGAGTAAGGACATATGTCCCGGGATCTCCGTTATTAACACCAACCCTAGGCCTAGATAGGCAAAGGAATCAGCATCTTGTGATGATTCTAGGTTCGATATGATCCTAGAAACTATAAACTACAATGCTTATCTATCGGGGTGAACCAGGGTTTCCCCCGTTAGGAATTTCAATACAGTGACTCACGGTAAACTGCTCCTAACATGCAATCACTCACACAACTAGCCAATTATAATTAACGTTTTTTGGATCGGTACTTTCAAGGTAGCATGAATGAACTCATCTCACTAGTATCTTGAGCCTACGAGGTCGTTAATCTAACACTTCCAAGGTAGAATCTTTAGCCTAGCATGATATTATACTATACATAAAACTATGTATGCATTCTAAAGCATGTCATGCCATATATCATATGTGAATGGAAACTACAAATCATAAACAAATATTCTAGGACATATAAAATGGAAAATAGGGTAATCTGTAATCTCACAAAATCATAAACTGTTTAATGAATACAAATAATACCCCCAAGATAATAACTACTCTAGAGACTTTAAATCCAAAACAATCATTAGACTTAATGTCATAAGGCTAGAACTAGAAAAATAAATGAAGAGATGAGAGAGCTCTATTTCCTACCTACTAACTAGAAATGATAATAATGAAGTTATCTTTAAACCCTAGAAGGTTAAGAATAATTTATATAGTAGGTGGGAATGGGCTTTAAAAGGCCCAAAAGGGGAGTAAACCCTAGCAGCCACGTTGGCACGACCCGTGCCATAATGCATGTGTTAGGCAGTACAGCTTCTCCAAATTTGGAGCCATTAACTCCCTCAGCGTTCTGTTGTCTTCAGCCATAGTACCTCTCTCTACCTCTAAAAAACCCTGTAGGTCCCCATGGAACTTCTCCTCTAGTTAACCATTTTCCTCTTCTTCGACCACCTGCATTTTCTGGTAGATAGTGTAGAGCTCCTAAGTTCGTGGTACTGGTGTTTACCATAAACAAGAAGAAAAACACTACCATTCCAACAGAGAATACTAGAAAAACCAATTAGGAGTAACAAGAACAACTATTGGAAAGCTCAACACAATAATCAACTAAGCTACAAAAGGAAAAACACTAACTACTACTACCAACTAGTCATGCATGCTAATAATAAAATAAACAAGCACCCCCAGCAACGATGCCAAAATTTTATCTTCACTCTGCAGGGTTGTTTATAACACCAACCTTTTTACGAGAGAATAGCATTAACATACAGAGCAGTGGGAGATCAATGATAATATTTATATGTTGCTCCCATGCTCACTACAAACTACTAGAGAGTAACTAGTAGCAAGTCCAGGGTCGTCTACAGAGACACTAGAATTTCAAAGTTAACTAGACAAAACTCACAATAGGACTTTACTTTGACTGCATGTCGGGAATAGATAGTGTTAAGAACATAAGGATTGGGGGGTTTTTATCTATCAACTATTGATCATTCAAACAACCCATGCCAATGTCACATAGTGTGGATGATAGCTGGGCATTCCCAATGTCTATCACACAAAGGCTCATTGCATTATTTATAAGCTATCACACCACCTCTATAACTAGGGAAGTTGCACCGATTGCACTTTTTGATACCGTGTTCCTTCCCCTGTCGATCTCAATCCCAATGCATACGTGCCCCTGCTCAAAGGAACAATGTCTTGCGTAGGTAGCAACTGTTAGATATGAGAGTGAGGACAATACGTCTCAGGCACTCTATTATGGATACCAATCCCTAGGCCTAGAGAAGCAAAAGAGTTGGCATCTTATGATGACTCTAAGGTCGATGATAGTCACAACACCACAACCCTAGTTGCTACAAACTATTTTCCTGCTCTATTGGAGTTTGCCGAGGGTTTCCCCTCATTAGGGAATTTGTCGACCCTAACATGAATTATTATTATACGAAGATCCAATTCGGTTAAAGTCTAATGATCGGGATGGTACTCTTAGGCTAGCATACATGCACTCATATCCATGGTACTCACGAACCTACAATAGCTCTAATCCTAACACTCACAAGATAACATGACAAGCCTAGCACGATATTACACTACACATGGATATATGGGTGCATTATAAAACATGTCATATCATAAATCTTACAAGAATTTAAAGAATAAATCAAGCACAAATATTCATGGGACATAAAGATAGGGCAATCTAAGAATCTCACAATGTCAACATCTAGTCATGAATACAAATTTACCCAAGAAATTAAAATAATCTAAGGACATTGAACCCAATTTAATCATTGGATTCAATGCCATAGGAAAAAACTAGGAATAATAAATGAGAAGAGGGAATATAGCCTCCTTTTCTCTCTACCTACTCTTAGATCTAGGAATTAGAACTACAATAATGAAAGTAGTCTTAAACCATAGTAGACTAGTAACTACTTATATATAAGTGGAAATGGCCCTTAGAAGAGCCCAAAATAAAGATGAAACCCTAACAAACACGTCGGCACGGGTCGTACAATAGTACATGGCCTGTGCAAAAGTACACAGGTCGTGGATTGGAGGCATTTCTCCGACAATCTGAGTGTACAAGCTCGAGCAAAAACACGTGGGCCGCAGATAAGAGTGCACTTCTGGCAGTCTGAGCATCACAGCCCATGAAAAAGCACACAGGCCACCGTTTGGAGTTATCATCTTTGGCTTCTGAGTGCGCAAGCAGGTAATAGGTTGATGGGCTCAAATTGGAGGTCGGGTGATGAGACGTCAAATGCATGTATTTTCCAAAGCATTTAAAATCTCTTTTGTCATCATTTTGTTGTAAGATTGCTAGATTTAGGAAGGTTTACATCATAAGAGGTTTAGATGACCATTTTATATTTTCATATCTAAATCCTTCATTTTATAACCTATGTTAGTCTAATGGATTTTTGGTCCTTACGTGCATCTAGAATCCGTTTTATGATCTTAATTTGTAGATTTCTCGAGAGATCTTTGGAGTGATTTAGTGAAGGCCACGATCTAAAATGTGGTAGAAGATAGAAGGTTTGAAGAAGGAAGACAAAGAAGCGTATTAATTGTGACCCGAAAGTTTGGACAGTTCTTAAAATGATCCAAGAAGAATCAGCCTACAAAGGTGGAATCATTGGACTTTTCATCTCGAGCACTATAAGATCGACTACGAGAACTCAAAAATTAGAGCAACAGTTCACTGGTAAGGACGCAAAGACCGACCAGCCGGTAAAGAAGACCAGGTGCGCAGCCCGGGCGCTGCAATGCACGCCAATGCGCCCCAAAATTCAAAAGGAAAAAATCAAGAAGGTGTGACCAGTGCAATGCCTCATGCGGCCACTTGTTGGGGATTTGGATAGTGCCAAACAGGCATGCCAGCCCCGCATGCCCGCACGCCTTGGAGCAAATTGTGGTGCAGTCATTCAGTTCTCTGTCGCGCACCCAGTGCAGAGTCTTGCGCACCTATGCATGCCATCGCCCCGCACAAGTCCCTTGAACCATGGCATCATACCTCGTGCCACCCGCCCCCTGCCAGCATTAGCCCGTGTGTCACCTGCGTTGTCCGTGCGCTTTGCTACACTCTTTGACTTTTCATAACCCACTTGGGTTGCAAATAGCCCCCCTTTCATCCCTATTTTATAAGCTCGACTTGGGGCTCCAAAACCCTAGTTTCCCCCCCCCCCCCTTTCATCCATTTTCTTCTTCTTTATTTGTAGATTTTTGTTCTATTTTGTGGGTTTTGATTATCTAGGTTAGTTTTGTACTTAGGAGAAATTTAATGAAACTCCCACATCTATGTAGTAAGAACCACTATTTCACTTTTTCTTGAAGCTTTTTTTATTTAGTATCATGTGTTCTTAATGTTGTGTTTCACTTAATTTATACCATGGGTTGTTTGAGAATATGAAATGTTTGTATGATTGAAGTCTTAGGGTGGTGTGATTCTTGCTAGATAAGTATGTTAATGCAGATTGTTCTCATATTTATCCTACAGAAGCAATGTAAGGTTGAATCTTGAATGTGGTTTGTTCTAGGTTTAATCTAATGATTGCTTTGTTTGGTTAAATGGCTATGTGTTTGGTCGAATGCTTGTTATTATCAAATCTATGGTTCTTCGTGTATAATGTCGTTGATGAAATACCTTTAGGTGTTGTTTGTCCAAAGGAATTGTCAATGACATTTCCAAATTGTTGTTGTTTGCATTTGCAAATTACTCTTAAGAAGAAATGGATGTTGATCTTCATAATGGAAGTGTTAGCATTCACCATAGGTAATGAATGTGATTAAATGAATGAATAGATCTATGATCTACATTAGGTTTGGAAGTGGAAATCAATTGCCCCCAAGGCTTTGTCTTTTGTGGTTTTTATCTCTTTTTCTTAATTTTTGCATGATCAGCATAGTTACTTGACTTTGCTAGTTAGCTTGTCTTTAATTTCATAACTTACGACAAAACCAACAAAACCACCCCCCCCCCACTTTACTTGCTTATATATATATAGTCTAGTATCAACCCTATATGATTAAACCCTTAGAAAGATCCATTTTGTTAATGGATGACCTCTATTTGCCACTATATACTTAGTTATTAGTAAGCATTTAGGGCTTATAATTATTCATTTTGAGAGGTACAGACCTACCAAATTTAGGCGCCACTCCCAGGGAAGAGGCATTTATTTTTAAGTGTTTGGGCATATTTGGTTGCATATTAGCTAGTTGTTTTTAGACTAAATTGTTTTTTTGGTCCCCAACATATGATGCAATACCGTGCCAATACTGTGCCCAAGGCCAATACCATACTTGTTCAGCAACTAACAAATACAAAATGATTTGTTTGGTCCCCAATGTGGTTTTCAATGTGATTTTCAGGTGATTTTGGGGACCAAAAGATGGTATAAGATCATATGTTAGGGACCATAAAACAATTTAGTCTACTAAAAACCACCTTTAAAATCACCTTGGGGACCAAACATATCATTTTGAATTTGCTGGGTACTGAAAGGAAGCGGTATTGGTCTCGGGGACCAAAAGATGGTATAAGATCATATGTTAGGGACCAAAAAAATAATTTAGTCTTATTTTTATTTCCTTTTTCTTTTTCAACTTCTTTGTGGTTGTTTTTGTTCAGAGTAGGTATTTCTTGAGTTCTTGGTGAATTTTTATCGAGAATTGTTGCAATATGATTCCAAACTTTTGAAAAAGAAATTTATTTTGAAAAAATTGAACATTTCACCTTGAGGGAACTCATGATGAGAAGAGAGGCTCAACGAGCAAGATTTTGTAGGATGTGTCATTCTTACCATCCTACCAAATCTTAATATATGTTGAGAGAGGAGAACTATGAGGAGGAAAGAACCATTGGTTTCCAAAACCAATGGTATTATGAAGAGTGCTACCAAGAGGTTGGAGATGTTAGTTTTCAAGGGAAAAAAGCTCAAGAATGGTTTCCATACCAGGATTCTCACAATTCGTAGTGGAGTGGTAATCTGGATTGGTGGTATGAGAATGAGCTAGAAAACCAACAATAGGAGCAAAATAGTTGGTCTTCACTACCTTACACCATACCCCAAAACCAAGTCCAACAAGAAGGTTTAGGTTTGACACATGAGGAAATAATGAATGCAATAGAAAACTTGAGCAACTTGGCCGAGACGAGTGAGAAGTCAGACACTCAAATCTCCTCTATTCTTGAGGCTATGGAGGGGGCATGCGAGCAATATATTGGAAGTGGTGGCCCAATGGAAGCTTTTTATTTCGAAGATACACATCCCAAGTTGAACTCAAAGATTCGGTGAGTGAGGTCACCTTGAGAAATGAGTTTGAGTTCAAAGGGGAGGAGGAGTCAGTTGTGGAAGAAAAGAAGTGGAGGAAGAGGTGATTGTGCTACATTCATTATTATTACCATCACCACCCCTACCCCCACCTAGTGAACCAACTCCACCATTTTTGGATGTTTTGAGGGAGATAAGAGAGGAGCCAAAAGACTATCCCAATCCTCCTAACCACCCAACTCCTTTTAAACCATCTCCACCTCCACAAAACTTTCCTCTTGAAAGTTTTGTACCTCCACCTCTCTATTATTTTATGCTCATGGTAAAGGGGTTCAAGTTCACCATATGGATAACATTAGGGTCATGCCGATGACCTTAAAAATACGGTGCTTCTCGGGAGGCAACCCGAGCATTTAAGTTATGCTAGTATTTTAATTTTTCTTGAAAAAACAAAAAACAATCCTCAACCATGTCCTCAAACCCTTACCGAAAACCACAAAGATACCACCACAATCCACTACCAAAAACCACCATTACTAGTTGTTGCTTTTTGTGGGTGTTGATTGAGACTTTCATAGTTATGGATTTGTAGTTGATGAGTTGAAGTTTCATATTTGGCAGAGTGTAAGAACATGGAGGAAAGAACATTCATTGAGAAGTGAGCATTGCCATCATCAGGAAGGACCTTCAATTGTGAGTTTTTTTTTATTTCTCTCTTATTTCTTTATCTTGTCCCTTGGTTCACATTGAGGACAATGTGTGTTTCAAGTGTGGGGAGGTTGAGAAAAATATATCTCATTGTATTGTAGGGTAGTGTGCATATGCTCTACTTTGATTTTTGTTTTTTTAAATGAAAAAAAAATTCCGGCTAATTGGGAGGCCCGGATAGGTTGAAAACCCGAAAGGGAAACCTATGCAAAAATGAAAGGTCAAATGGTGTGGAAAAAGGTGAGGGTGAGAATTAAAAAAATGTGTGAAGCAAGGATAATAACCAGAGAGGGCTCCTAGGTAAAATGAGAGAAAATGAATGAAATTGAAAAACAATTTATGCTTCTCTTGATTCATCTATTGGGTGGATTTTTTGTTAGAGTAAGTTAGCTTGGCGTTATATGTATACCTGTATACCTCACTTATGTTATGGTTTGTTGGCTATTTGATTACCTTAGGCTTTGGGATGTGAGAGCGTAAGATATTCTTATGTCTTGGGCTAAGGTAATCTAGGAATACTATGTTGGATATTTTGGGAAAACATTGTCATGCTAGTTTACGCTTAGATCTTTGCTTGTTCTTAGTTACTCGAGGACGAGTGAAGGTTTAAGTGTGGGGAGATTTGATGAGACGTCAAATGCATGTATTTTCTGAAGCATTTAAAATCTCTTTTGTCATCTTTTTGTTGCAAGATTGCTAGATTTAGAAAGGTTTACCATTTTTATTTTTCATATCTAAATCCTTCATTTTGTAACCTATGTTTAGTCTAACAGATTTGTGGTTCTTAAGAGCATCTAGATTCCATTTTGTGAGCTTGTGAGCCCTTTAGAGTAATTTAGTGAAGGCCATGAACCAAAACGTGATAGAAGGGTCGAAGAAGGAAGACAAAGAAGTAGATGAATTGTGACCCAGAAGTTTGGACAAAGTTCTTAAAATAATCCAAGAAGAATCAACCTACAAAGGGGGAATCATTGAATTTTTCTTCTCGGACACTATAAAGATTGACTACAAGAACTCCAAAATTGGAGCAATGGTTCATCGTAGCGAGACAAAGATCGAACAATTGGTGACGAAGAATGGGCATGCAGCCCGCCCAAAACGCGAAGGAAAATAGCCCTCAGTTCAAAAAGGCACGGCCAATGCAAAGCATCACGCGCCCGCGTGCTTGGGCCTCGGCCAAGGCCAACTGGGTGTTCCAGCCTTGTGCGCCCTGCTCAGACGGTCGTTCGCCCGCGCACCACAAAGAAAATTGTGGCACAGCTATTCAGTTCTCTATCTTGCCCCCAGCCGAGAGTCTTGCGCACCAGCACCCTTAGCCCCTGCGCTAGCTTCTTGCGCCACGATGCCATGCCTTGCTCCAATGTGCCCCCTGCCCGTATCAGCCCTCGTTGGGCCTGTGCACCCGACGTGCAGCCCGCTATCTCTGCTACACTCTTTGACTTTTCTTGATCCACTTGGGCTATAAATATCCCCCATTTCCCCATTTTGTAAGCCCGACTTGGGGCTCCAAAACCCTAGTTTTTCAACCATTTCTTCCAATTTTTTCTTCTTTTTTTGTAGATTTTTGTTCTATGTTATGGGTTTTGATTATCTGGGTTAGTTTTGTACATGGGAGCAATTTATTGAAGCTTCCACATATATGTAGTAAGAACCTCTATTTCACTCTTTCTGGAAGCTTTTGTTATTTAGCATTCATGTGTTCTTAATGTTGTGTTTCACTTCATTTATACCATGGGTTGTTTGAGAATACAAAATTTTTGTATGATTCAAGTGTTAGGGTGTTAGGAAAGTTGCAACTTTCTTAGCACATTTGACATTAAAATAAAATAACGTGGAATTAGAACTTCTTGTGTATAATGTATTATGATTCTGGCTAGATAAGTATGTTAATGTGGATTGTTCTCATATTTATCCTATAGATGCAATGTAAGGTTGAATTTTGAATGTGATTTGTTCTAGATTTAATCTAATGAATGCTTTGTTTAGTTAAAGGCCTATGTGTTTGGTCGAATGCTTGTTGTTATCAAATCTATGGTTCTTCGTATATAATATCATTGATGAAATACCTTTAGGCATTGTTTTCTAAAGTGATTGTCAACCAGGTTTCCAAATTGTTGTTGTTTGCATTTACAAATTACTCTTAAAAATAAACGAATGTTGATCTTCAAAATGGAAGTGTTAGCATTCCCCATAGGTAATGAATGTGATTAAATGAATGAATGGATTCATGGTCTACATTAGGTTTGGAAGTGGAAATCAATTGCCCCCAAGACTTTATATTTGTATTTTTTAATCTCTTTTTCTTAGTTGTTGCATGATCAACATAGTTACTTGACTTTTCCAGTTAGCTTATCTTTAATTTCATAACATAGGACAAAACCAACCAAAACACCCCCCATCCCTCTTTACTTTCTTATATATATATATATCTATATCTTGTCTAGTATCCGCCCTATATGTTTAAACCCTCAGAAAGACCCCTCTTCTTCATGGACGACCCTGATTTGCCACTATCTACTTAATTGTAGTTAGTAAGCATCTAGGGCTTATAAATTTTAACTTTGAGAGGTACGATGACGACCTTCTATCTAGATCTTTACCATCTGGGGTCATAGGCCATGCAAAAGAACCTGGCCCGCGCCAGGACTTAGTCGCATCAGCCAATGGTTTGGCACAACCCGAATAAATATACATGGGTCGTGCCAGTATTCATTTCCTTCCAGACATTGACTTATTTTCCTCGACGCATCCATCTTCTACCACATTTAAGCTCTTGGTCTTCAGTCTACTACCATTTTTCCAAATGGCCTAGTACTATCTATTACAATTCTTACGAATAGCCTTCACCAAACTACTTTGAACTGTTTACGAGCAATCTACAACTATTCTCACAAAATAGAATCTAGATGCTCATAAGGACATATAATCTATCAGATCTAAATAATCTACAAACTGATGGATTTAGATAATGTAAACTCACTTTAATCTAGCAATATACCATACAAAAGCCGACAAATGATATGCTAAATACATTAGAAAACACATGCTTCTAGAGTCTCATCAAATCGTTGCATTCAATCTTCTACTATCCTTATGAGTGGACTTCTCTAAATTATCCAATGTGCTTACGAGCACTCTACAAATGAAGTTCACAAAAAGGATCTTGATGCTTGTGATTACCAAAAAATATATTAGACCTACTATAGGCTACAAAATGAAAGATTTAGATAAAAAACCAAAAAGGGTTATCTAAACCCCTTGTGATGTAAACCTACCAGAATCTAGTAATCTACCAACAAAAAAACAATAATGTCTCATCACCGACCAACTTCGAGGTTGTGAAGAGCTTCTCAAAGAACCTCTTCTTCATGTCCATTTAACTTGTAATGCATCTTGGGGGTAGGTAGTACAACCAATCTTTTGCAATATCACAGAGAGAGAGAATGGAAATGACCTTAGGTTGTAATATTCCTTTGATACCCCCTGAGGCTTCATATTCATGCAAATTAGATAGAACTTTGATGGGTGCTTGTTGAGATCTTATTTGGCCATTCCATGGAAGTCGTAAGGCATTAGGTCATGTTAGACATAAGCTCACACATTATATTAGCGGAAAATGGCGAGAATATGATACAAAGGGGTTGATTCTCCAAATCAGGTGTCGTCAACTCTGTAAGTATCCAATTATCCTCCGTCATTGTATCTTCCTCCTAAATAAAAAATGGTCTTTGCAGAACTTCCATGACTACTCTTCTTTTTCTTCTACAGTGTCAACAATTACCTGCATTTTCAAGCAAGTAGTGTAATGGACCATGTTTTTGGTACTAGTTTATACCATAAACAAGGGTCAAGACAATATTTTGTCTTAGACAAAACCACCAGCAAGAAACTGTGAGAATACTCAAGAAAATAAAACACAATAATATAACAAAAAACACAAAAACAATCAAGAATAAAAGCTACTCAACCAACTAACTAGGCTACCTATCTAATGAATGTACCCTAAATCCCTAGATTCGGTGCCAGATTCGGTAGACCACCCTAGGATCGTTGCTTTCATGAACAACCCAAAGTGCTAGCCATCTAACTATGAAGATTTATAAGTGTAGCTCCCTAATATACACCTTCCTCAATCATGTAAAGTCTCAAGTAAAGATAGCATCTCGGCCCAGCGAACCAAGTAAAAAGATTATTCGCTAAAGAAGAAAGAGGACCTCACTAAGAGCAGCACCTCGTTTACAGTGCGTCATCACGAGTGAACCTAGAAGAAGGAATAATTCTCAACTATAACCATGTCACTAGATCCATGATCTAGGAACATTTCCCATAATCCACAAGGATTTTAGAATACTTTTGGCATAAATAGATGATCCGAGCAGCAGAATAGCTAGTGGAATATTTCCCAAAGATTATTCATATATCACTTATACACTAACTTAGGCATCAAAGGAAGATCCCGAGAACTTCCTAGGATATTATTCTGCAGGTGTCATGAAGCTAGCATGGAATATTAGACCGATTGCAGATATGATGGAGCTCCAGAGGAAGTTCCCTGCCAGTGGCACCGACTGTGAGGATCAAAATTTTCTTTTCAAGATTCATGTAATCTGGAGGAGGCCAGATTCAATGTCAAGAGGAAAATAATAAACTCAAAATCCATTGTATATGTTCGCAAAACTAAATACGATGAACATCCACAGTTAACATATAACAATTAGCCACCATAAAACATATGGTCAGTGAACACAACCACGATAAAAGCTTGAGAACCTCAATAAAGGTGAACTGGAAAGAAAACTAGTCATAAGTAGGCCATCATGAAAACACGACATTGCAAAACTAGTTATAAGACGAACCGGGAAAGCCTCAAACAGGTGAGAATGAACAAAAGTGACAAATAAACCAGGGTAAACTAGAAAGCCTTGAACAAGCAGGATTTGATAAAGTGTGAAGCAAAAAAAAATTAGTCACACAACATCAATACATTACAACATTATGTCATCGTAACTAAGGTACATTTACAGCTATTTACGTATGGTATATATGTAACCTAACAATCAAAAGGCCTATAGACGCTAGGCCCAGCCTAATATTATCTCATGGAAAGGTGATTGCATTCAGCCCAAGGCAAAGAGCAAGCAGGCATGAAGCTTCCAGTCGTGCTAGAATATGTGGGCCAAAGAACAAGGACTAAGAACCGAATGCGAAGACCACGAACGAAGAACGTGGGATCGTTGCAAGCCCACGATCTTAACTCTCAAAAATCAAGTAACTACTAAGGAAGCCATTCTATAAATAGAGCAAGCTCTGGAGGAGCTAAGGTAAGCGTTACTATCTTTAGAAATTCCAGTTCTAAAAGGAGAACACTGACTGATCATCAGAGCCCTTCTTCCAGTGTCACTTCTGGGATAAGCCTTGCATGTAAATAAGCTCTTGAAGGAGATGACTAGATTCCCTGAACAATCTCCCACATCATTTGGCACCATTTGTGGGGACCAAAATTTTTCTTTTTGTTTTTAGGTCATTCAGGTGAAAAATGGTGTTCACCAGGAGTGAGAGGAGCCATAACCATCAGTCACACGATTAGACACTGGGACGTGATAAATAAGTACATCATCATCAGGGTACCTCAAGTAAGGAGAAAGAGCACAATAAGAAGGAAACAGAGGAAAAAAGGGTGTTTCCGGCATTTCTTGAAGCGAACAGAAATAGACTTTACGATCAATTCCTGAATACGCTCAAGCAAACGCCCACAAAACCAAAAAAGGGGTAAATTAAGAGCATGGAAACCTTAACTACGAAGAGGAATTGTGTGATATTGTCGCAGAAGATGACGTAAATAAATTTCCTCTAGCTCCACACTTGCGTGATTTTAAAATGCCGAAGGAATTTAAACTTCCTTTGCATGTTAAAATCTACGACGGGACAACAGACCCAAAAGAGTTTTTGTACTATACAAAACTTGTATGAGGTTTCGCAATGGGAACATCGAATTAGTTTGCAAGGAATTTCCTATCATTTTGACAGGCACATCGATCACTTGGTACGAAGACCTTCCAAGTGGGAGTATCAAATCTTGGGCACAGTTGTCAGACCTATTCTTGGGTCATTTCTACCAAAAGTAAAAGTTCACCAAGACGATCACAGATCTCAATAACATTGCCCAGCGTAGTGATGAAAGCCTAGAAAAATATCATAATCGCTTCATTAGGAAAAGCTTACAGGTTCATGACTTGTCTTTCCAGTCTTCTTTGGGGGCATTCACAAGAAGCATGAGATCAGGAGAGTTCTACAAAGAACTAGCAAAGAATATTCCTGAGAACCCGAGGGAGCTACAGAAAATGATTGAGCAGCATGTGCAATTGGAAGAAGTGAATAATCATAAGATAGAGAGGGTACGAGGCAAGAAGCAAATGATGAAGGATTTCCAGTAGGGATTTATGAAGAGGGGAATGGGAAGTGTCTCTTTCATAGCAAGAGAACCAAATTCACGGATTCCAACATTTCAGGAAACACCCTTGACAAGGCCGATGATAGATATATGGAAAGCACATAAGGATTTATTTCGAGATCAACACCCATGATAGCACAATTAGAAAAACAATCAAGGGAATATTATTGTGATTTCCACAAGGACCATGGCCATGATATCGAGTATTTTAGATATCTAAGAAGACAAGTTAAATAAAACTTGAGGAATGGATTCTTAAGACAATACAGAAAGGAATGGGGAAGTCAGTATGGAAAAAATAGCAAAACAACAAACACCCTAACAAGAAATCGGGGGATGGTGTCTACACTACCAAAGAATCAAAAGATAACCGTAACAATTGACAACACGGAAGTTAAGGGGGATGGACTGCCAAAAATAGTAATCTTGTCTATACATGGATCTACGAAATTGGTGTCCAACAATGCTTGGAAAGCTAGGGCATGATATTCTCCCTCACAAGAACCTGTTGACAAAAGACTCTGCTCGAATGAGGCAATTACTTTCAGTGAAGAGGATGTGGTACCAAACAATTCACCTAACAATGATCCTATGGTTATCATAGAAAATATTTGAAATGCCTTAGTACACAGAGTGTTTGAAGATGTTGGAAGTGTGGTCAAAATTCTATTTGTAGATTGCTTTGACAGATTGGGGTTCAAGCGAATGGACCTCAAAAAATCCACATCCTCACTTGTTGGGTTCACTGGACGATCATAAATACCTTTGGGAAATATACAACTACCTGTCACTATCGGTGAAAGCAGAAGGAGCTGTACAATCTTGTGCGACTTAGTAGTCATGGAAGCCCCAAGCACGTTTGACGCTATAATAGGAAGACCATGGATGAACAGAGCAAAATCTATATGGTCCCCTTAACACTTAGTTATGAAATTCCCAACATTGTCTGGAATTGCAACTATAAGAAGAAACCAGCAAATAGCAAGGCAATGCATGGGCATCGCAATGAAGGCAAGAAGAGTGGGAGAGAAAGCAAAAATGGTCAACACAGTCTCAAACTGTTGACCACTAGATCAGTCGGAATCAACAGCGAACCTGGGGAAGATATGGAGCTAAAAGCCTGGATAGCAAAGACAGCTCAAGGTGTGTAAAAATAGTAAAATACCTTCCCAATAAAGAAAACAAGAGAATTATACAAATCCTACAAAAACACAGAGATACTTTTGCTTGGAGGACTCATAACATGGGAGGAGTAAACCCACACATTGCAACATAGTTTTTGAATATCAGTGATCCGGTCAAACCAGTTAAACAAAAGCAGTGTTGGCTCCCTAGCGATAGGCAAAAAGAAATTGAAGAAGAAGTTACAGAACTACTCCAAGCCGGTATAGTAAGGGAGGTCATATACCCAAATTGGCTTGCAAATCCAAGACTGGTAAGAAAGTCTGACGATGGATGGAGGATGTGCATTGATTTCATGGATTTAAATAAGGCATGTCCTAAGGACTGCTATCTCTTGCCAAAAATCGATCAACTGGTTGAGGCAATTTTAGGCTATCAGGTACTAGCATTTTTGGATGCGTACAGGGGGTTACCATCAGATATTAGTGAACCCAGAGAACGTAGAGCAAATGGATTTCATAACGAGCTTTGGGACTTTTTGTTATGAAAATATGTTTTTCAAGCTGAAGAACGCAGTAGCAATGTACCAACGAGTAGTGGATAATGCCCTTTGCAATCAAATAGGGAGAAATGTAAAAGTATATATTAATGACATGGTTATCAAAAGCAAGAAGGTAGATAGCTTTTGCACCGGATCTACAAGAGACTATTGACACACTAAGTGCCATAGGAATGAAGCTAAACCCCAACAAATGTGTATTTAGGGTGGGCAGAGGAAATTTCTTAGGATACAAAGTGTCCTCGAAGGAAATCGAGGCCAACCCACAAAAGGTCCAAGCTATAATTAACCTTCCTCAGCCATGAACGGTCAAGCAAGTACAAGTCCTAATGGGGCCTCTGGCAGTGCTTAGCAGGTTCGTCTCAAAGGCATCATATAAGCACTTTCCACTGTTCGAAGTTCTAAAGAAAGCCAAGAGGCTTAGCTGGAGTAAAGAGTACCAGATAGCATATAATGGCTTAAAAGAACAGCTTTTAACACTGCCAATGCTAAAATCCCCCAACCCTGAGGAAACATTTTATTTATATTTAGCCACTTCACAGAACACTGTCAGCTCTCTCATGGTTTTCTTTGAAGACCAGGAACAAGTGCCAGTTTACTATATAAGTAGATATAAAGCGTAGAGAAGGCGTATATGCCCATGGAAAAGCTGACCTTGGCCTTGGTGTACTCAGCACGAAGACTGCAAACATATTTTCATGCTCATCACATCATAATTTATATAGGCTTCACAATCAAGAATGTCCTCGGCAAGACGGGGTCATTAGGAAGACTAACGAAGTAGGCTTTGGAATCAGGTCAATTTGAAATTCAATTCCAACCTAGGAAGGTGATCAAAGCTCAGGCGTTAGCAAAATTCATTTTCGAAATGACAAGCAAAGAAGAACAGAGAGCGAACATTTATTAGAACTTGATGATTGATAGAGGCATATCAAAGTGGTAAGAAGTTGCATGGACATTATTCGTTGATGGTGCATCCAGCAAAAAAGGTTGCGGAGTAGGATTGTTGTTCATAGACCCAGATGGGAGAAAACATTAATACACATTATGGTTAGATTTCCTCCTCATGAACAACGAATTGGAATATGAAGCCTTGATTTGAGGATTGGACCTCAAAATCAGAATGAAAGTAAGAAGCGTATGAGTATCCAATGATTCGCTACTTGTTGTCCAACAAGTGCGAGGGGACTTTAAAGTGCGAGAAGAGAAATTGGCAAAATATTGATGTGTGATATTTAGTGGTTCATTTTAGAAGGAATTTAGTGCTCTTTTATGTGATTTTTGGTACTTTATTGATTTATTTTGTTGATAGATCACTATTTTTGGAGCAACGCGGTATTGGAGCGGAAGAGCTATTTTTGGAGCACTATGATGCTGTTCCAGCTATCCTTAGTCGGAATCCTTCATGTGGCAGAATTGTGCTTCGTTTAACGATCACTAAGTTGCTCCGTGAAGTCGACCCGAATAAGGTGAAGCTGATGAAAGGGGGATTGTTATACTCTTTTTTCCCGAAAGGGTTTTTAATGAGGTAACGATCCCGATCCCTCGTTAGGGAGTTTACGGAGTTGCAGTCCAGAAGAAAATCAGTCCAGAAAATTCAGCATTGTGATTGGGCCGAAGAGAAGCCATGAAGCCCAAGACTTGGATTAATTATTTATTCCAAGTTAGAATTTAATTGTAATTAGGCTGAAATTAAGTGGAAGAATATTTCTTTTTGGATAAGGATTCTAATTTTCCATAATTAGTTAGGATTTGGGTTTTATTTTTAGTATATATAATCGTGTGTGATTCACGATTGAAAAAGATGGACGAAAAGGGAAGAAAAAAAAAGGAAGGAAAAGCTAGACGGAATTACCAAAGGGAGGAGAGGCAATATTACAAAAGCTGGACGGAACTAATATATAGGGGGAGGAAAAATAGAGATAACACGGAGAAGGACGGAAGAATTTGAAGATTGCAGTTTGGTTTTTTTGCATGAAAACATACACTGGTTTGATTTTGATTTTCGGTTAGTTAATTAATTTATTATTTTGATTATGAGTTATTATTATATTATATGTTTGTTTATTTTAATTATTATGAGTAGCTAATTTATATATCGGCATGGAATAACAAGCATTAGTTTATGAATCGTGAGGCCTAATTGTTTTATAATTGATTCTTATGTGTTCTTGATTGTTCTTGGTTTATTTTATTCTTGATATATTTGAGCATGATCAACTTGAATATTATTGGGATAATGCTATCTAATTCCACCAATACGTAATCGTTGGAAGGGGTTAGTAAGTAGCGAGTTCTTGTGAAAAACAGCTAACTAGCTAAGACTGTAATAGCAAGATGGGGAACAATTAAGTGTGCGTTACTACTTGCGAATACTTGGGTAATTGCTATATCAGGTTCTTTTCATTCTTAATGCTATCGAGGTATGTATCTGGTTCAGCGAATACTTTCCGGAGGCATCTTGGTAAGAGTAACGATTGGTTAATTATAATTAGTCAGTTGTCGACAAGGTAAGAAAGAATTGAGAGGGTTTAGCAAATACTTGCCATCTTATAACTGATAGATGCATATGAATTGATTTATCTTTGCGCCTATGATCGATGTTTAACTAATGTGAGTTATTCCGAGCCGATTACCTTATTCATATATTTTATAGACAATTATATATTTTAGTTTGCATTATTATTTCATATTTTATAGTTGCATTATTAGTTGTTAAAAAAAATCTGAAAATTAAGGCGTGGTGGCTACACCAAAAGTGCTATATATTAGTAGGTATTTTATTATAGATTTTGCTCCGTTCCTCGTGGGATCGACTCTGCTTGCTACTGTACTAATTTCATCATTAGAGTTTGCAGATTATTTTGGTGAGTGAAACGACGTTCACCAAATATTTAAAGAAAGTGTAGAAACTCGTATCCCAAATCATATATTTTAACATACAGCACGTACCACAGACGCACTGATTAAGCTAGCAATAGCAGGATTAAACTTTTTCAGGGAGCAGAGCGACATCATTTTGGAAGTCATCGCGGTCAGAAGAACTGTGTCAACCATGGTATCAGCCATCCGAGAAGATGAATTTAACTGGATATCCCCAATAATAGACTTCTTCATCAAGAGGTCGTTACCAGAAGCTAAAATTTAGGCTAGGAAGTTGGAGTTACGTTCTGCTAATCACGCCTACAAAGATGAGATCTTATACAAAAAGGTTTTCTGTCTTCATGGATAAAGTTTGTGGGACCAACACAAGCAGCAGAGATTCTAAAAGAAATTCTTGAAAGCCTATGTGGAACACATCAAGGAGCTAAAATGATAGCAAAAAAGGTCATCCGAGCTGGATACTACTTGCCAGCTATGTTCAAACAACGCAAACAACTTAGTGCTTAAGTGTAGGAGTTGCCAAATCAATGCTTCATTGTCACATAAACCACAAACAGCTTTGAAAGGAATCTATGGTGCATGGCCGAGTTTCTAATCGTAGCAATTGACTACTTCACAAAATGGGTGAAAGTGAAACCATTAGGAAGGGTTATAGCTTAAGTCACTAGGAAGTTTGTTTGGAAAAAACATAGTATGTCGCTTTGGGGTGCCAGTCACGGATAATGGTACGCAATTCACAAGCGGTGTGTTCACCGACTGGTGCTCAAAGATTGGGATTTTTTAGAAGTTTACATATGTTGCACACCCTCAGGAAAATGGCCAAGTGGAAGTAACAAACATGACTATCGTTCAAGGGATCCAGAAGTAATTGGAAGGGAAGCAAACTGGATGGGTGGATGAACCGGTGATAGAATCTTGCATGGCCAAGAAAAGAGCGCATTTTGCGCACATTAGTAAGATAAGGCAAAGTTTGAATTATGTCTATCTTTTCCTTGTCAACCTCAATACCCTTAGAGGAGACAACATGGCCTAAGACAATGCCTTGCTCTACCATAAAATGACACTTCCCAGAATTTAACCCAAGATTGGTATCAATGCAATGTTTAAGAACTTGTGCCAAATTTTCCAAACAGTTGTCAAAAGAATTACCATGAATGTTGAAATCATCCATGAATACCTCAACAAACGTTTCAACAAATTCTGAGAAAATACTTGCCATACACCTTTGGAAAGTTGTGGGGGCGTTACATAACCCAAAAGGCATACAACGGTAGGCAAACGTACCAAATGGGCATGTGAGGTAATAGCCACTTGGTCTTCTGAGGTAATAGCCACTTGAAAATACTCCAAGTACCCATCCAAAAAGCAATAGAAAGGGTGGCTTGCTAACCTCTCGAGCATTTGATCAATGAATGGCAACGGGAAGTGATCCTTCCGGGTCTCCGCATTTAGCCTCTGGTAGTCAATACAAATGCACCACCCGTTTTGAACTCGAGTGGGTACCATTTCACCCTTCTCATTTCGACCACCACCACCCCACTCTTCTTGGGTACCACTTGAGTTGGACTCACCCACTTGCTATCCGAGATTGGATAGATCATGCCCGCTTGGAGTAACTTGAGGATTTCCGCCTATACCACCTCCATCATAGGCGGGTTTAAACGGCGTTGGGGTTGTTGCACAGGTCTTGCATCTTCTTCCAACAAAATTCTATGCATGCAAGTGGATGTACTAATGCCTTTGATGTCGGCAATAGTCCATCCAATTGCTTCCTTGTTCTCCCATAACACCACCATTACTATTCTTCTTGCTCTTTGGTGAGCTTGCTTGAAATGATAACTGGAACCATCTCCACTTCCCTAAGAAATGCATACTTGAGGTCACTTGGTAAAGGTTTAAGCTCAATCACCAGAGCTTTCAAAAGTGATGGGAGGAATTCCAATTCTTCGGGTTCCTCTAAGACTACAGGGTCGGGACTTTGCACCACTTCCTCAAGAATGCTTAACTCCTCAATGCTTTCCTTCAAGTTAGTACTCATGGAATATACAAGACATGCATTTTCAACATCATTCTCTAAAGTCACTGACAAGGAATCATCACTAATCAATTCAAAAATATCTTGCACAACATTGTCAACAAAATCAATAGTATGGAAAGAATACTTTTCAAGAGGATACTCCATAGAGTAATTTATGTTAAGGATACTCTACTTTAATCTCATCAAATTCCATGGTAAGGGTACCATTATACACATCAATGGTGGTCCTAGAGGTCTTCAAAAATGGCTTCCGCAACAAGATTGGGGTGGCATGTTTATCAAGCTCCATGTCTAGGACATAAAAATAAATGGGGATTATTAAGGAATCCACCATAACCAACACATCCTCGACAATACCCTTAGGGTACACACTAGAACGATAGGCCAGTTGGATCACCACCCCTGTTTTGTGCAAAGTACCAAGATTGAGTCTTTCACACAAAGAGTAAGGAATCACATTTATTGATGCACCGAAGTCAAGCATTGCTTTTTCAAAATGTGTATTCCCTATCATGCAAGGGATTGTGAACATTCTTGGATCGCTACATTTAGGGGGCCACTCCCTTTGGCACAAAGCGAAGACATTTTCACTTTTCCCATTTTTAAGCTTGTTCTTCGTTCTTTGTTTCCTATTTACCACACATAATTCCTTCAAAAAATTTGCATAGCTAGGAATTTTTTCAATAGCATTCAAAAGAAGGATATTTACCTCACACCTATGAAAGACTTCGTAGATGTCCTTGTTGGACTACTTCCTCTATTTGTCTATTTGTCCACCACTCCTGCCTTCTTGTGAGGAGGGGATGAAGGTTCGGGAATGGAGGTTGATTTCTCAATAGTGATCTCCTCTTCCTTCACATTTCCCTTCCTTGCTTGCTCCTTGGCCACCTCCTCGTTCTCTTTCCTTCACTTTTTCTCAAGTATTTCAAGCTTTCTAGGTTCGTCTTCAACAACTTCACCAACCGGGAGACAGCTAACCTCTTTACCACTTCTCAAATTGATAGCACTAGCATTTTGTCGAGGGTTGATCTCCAGTTTGGAGGGTAGTTTACCTGGGCCTCAATCTAATTCACCACTTGAGCTATTTGGCTCACTTGAGTTTCCAAGTTCTTGATGCTCGCCTAGGCTTCATGTTGGAATTTCTCACTTTTCTCCACACACATGCCTAACCGGTGAATGGCTTACATCACTTCATCCTTTGTTACCCCCGAGCTCTCTCCTTGGTCTCGGGGTTTGTATTGGAGCCTTTGAAATTGTTATTGATGTGGCCTATATTGTTGCTGAGGAGGCCGATACGATTGAGCATTTTGGCTTCCTTGAGGGTTTCCATACCGGAGGTTTGGGTTATCACGATTTCCCGAATTGTACGGCCGGTATTGGTACCTTTGATAACCTTGATATCCTTGGTAACCTTGGTAGCCTTGCCCACCTTTACATCCTTGGTTTCCTTGGTAGCCTTGATTTCCTTGATACCCCATGGCACTCACCTCCTCTACATAGTCCTCTTGCAAAGTAGGGCAAGTGTCCATAGGATGCGCCAAGTAACAAATTTCACATGATTTAACTTGTAGCGCATTTCCAAGCTTTTTCATCAACAATTTCACCATGGATGCAAGGGCCGAGACTTGATCCTCAAGTTTTCCACTATTGGAAGGGTCACTTGCGGGTATTTGATTTATCCTTCTCAAATCGGCCCTTGAGCTAAAGTTTCTTGATTCTTCCGCTAGCTCCTTATACAATTGCATTGCCTCGAATAAAGTCTTGTTCCTAAGAGTGCCAACACAAGAACTCCTCACCAACCTTTGATCCTTATCAGGAAGACCATTGTAGAAGTAATAGACCAAATTCCCCTCCGAATAACCATGGCAAGGATAACTTGCGAGAAGCTTCTTGAACCTCTCCCAATATTCGAAGAATGATTCTTTGTGCATTGGAGGATGTTACTTATGTCCTTCTTCAAGGCGGTGGCTTTCGAAGCCGGGAAGTATTTGACTAGAAACTTCATTTTCATGTCAAGCCAACTCTTGATGATCTTGGGTGGTAGGTAGTGGAACCAATCCCTTGCACCATCCCTTAGGGTAAACGAGAATTCCTTCAACATATAAAAATTCTCATCTACTCCATGAGGAACTGTACCACCACATAGAAAGTGAATCTCAGTGAGGTGCTTGTTGGCAATCTCCCCTTGCCTACCAAGGAAGATAGGTAGCATGTTTATGAACCCGGTCTTTAGCTTAAAGTGCCTATTCGGTCCAACCAAGGGATACTCAATGCACATCGGTTGTTGATCGAGGTTGGGGCCATAATGTCTCTTAACAATGCTTGCTCCAAAGGAATTTCCCTTCCGTGGAGTGGAGGAGCTCTCCCTTGAAGAGGAGGATGTTGATGTCCTCCCCCCGGATGCTCATCTCCGTGCTCATGTTGATGCTTCATAGAATTGGAATTATCCACAAAATGGTAACTAGGAGGGGTGTTATTCATACTTTCCAAAGAAAGCCTCCTAACCCATCTCAAATTCAACTCCAACTCGGGGCCGTAGTGTAGGTGGTTCTTGTGAAAAGAATTGTGCAAAAACCATGCACCAAGAACTCAAACAATATGTCTCCAAGCCAAGCGAAAATGGCAAGTAAACTAAGAAATCAAAATAAAATCAAACTAACAAATATTTACAACTAGCAAACATAATATTCCTAAACACTTAAACATAAATGCCACTTCCCCGGCAGCGGCACCAAAATTTGGGAGGTCATCGTCGTACCTCTCAAAGTTAATATTTATAAGCCCTAATGTTTCCTATCTACAATTAAGTAGATAATGGTAAGTAGGGGCCCTCCATGAGAAGAGGGATTTTTTCAAGTGTTTAAACATATAGCGGAGAAAAAAGACTAGCATATACATATACAGATACATATAAAAGCGTTTAAATGGGGGGTTTGGTTGGTTTTTTATCCTAAGTCATCAAATTGAAAGACAACAATTAGCAAAGCAAGAGAACTATTCTAATCATGCAATACAACTAAAGAGATGATTAAATTGATAATTAACAAAGCCTTGGGGGCAATCGATTTCCACTTCCAAACTTTCTATAGCTCATTGATTCATTTGTTCATTCAATTACATTAATTTTCTATGGGGAATGCTATCACTTCTCATTCGAAGATCAACATTAGTTCCTTCTGAATAGTAGTTTTCAAAGACAAACAACGACCATTTGCAAACGTCACTAGTGATCACCCTAGACAAACAACATCATAGGGGTATTTCATCAATGACATTTCACCCAAAGGACTATAGGTTTGATTACAACAAGCCTTCTACCAAAGACATAGTCATTTAACTAAACAAAGCATTTATTAGGTTCAACCTTTCTTTGCATCTATGTGATAAATATGAGAACAATCCACATTAACATACTCATCTAGTAAGGATTACCACACATTATACACAAGAAGTTCTAAATCCATGCTTTTGGATTTCATGTCAAATGAGTTAAGAAATTTGCAACATTCCTAACACTTCAATCATACAAACATTTCATATACTATAACAACCCATGGTATAAATGAGGCAAAACACAACATTAATGCCATAATAAATGCTCTCCAATAAATGTTCATAAATTAGCAAATATAGAATCTTACTACACAAGTTTGGAAGGTTCAATCAATTGCCCCTAAGAACTAGATTTAGCTACATGAGTTCATACTAATTAATGCTAAAAAACATAATACTAGAGAATTTAAGGATGAAAAATGGTGAAAACTAGGGTTAGAAGCAGTACCAAAAATGCAGAATGAAGAAGATGTAAATGAGAGGAAAGAGAGTGCTATTTATATTACAAAAAGGATAAGGTTAGGTTCTGGCCACCCGATGGTCCCGTCGCGACTCGCGACGAGTCCCGTCGTAACTCACGATGGGCACCAGAACTTAACCGTGTTTTCTTTTCTTCTTCTTGTGGTAAACACTTATCTTCACAATGATTCCTCTCATTTTTCAATTCTTCACTTCTTTGAAGAAAGTCTTCAAAGTCTTCAAAAATGGTCTTCGACGGCCTCCGGTCTTCAAGTCTTCATGTCCTCAAAGCAAGTCTTCAAAGTCGTTGAAAAGTGATCTTTAATGGCCTCCGGTCTTCAAGCCTCCATGTTTTTTCTTTGTCACACAAAATCCACTTAGAAGAGGTAAAAGAGCGTAAAGTTGCTCTTACCCCTCCTAAGAGAATTTCAAGATAAAACACAAGCACTTGATAATAAAAGTGCCTAAAAGTAACCCCAAAAAGTACTAAATTATGCACATAATATGGGCATATCAGCTAGCAAGGTGCAAAAGAAAATGGATGCCCCTCGTTCTTCTGGATAAAGGCTTGATTCAGATAAGCTCTCTTCTTCTTTAGGGTATTGGTACACTTCTTCAAAGCAGGAAAAATCTTACAATCACAAGTTGTGTTCCACTCTCACTGATTCTTCACAGCCTCGCAATACCTAATAGTGCGAGCACCTTTGGAAATATCTTCAAAAAGCTTATAGAACGACTTTGTCTTGCAAAGCCGATCTACCAGCACTTGAGGGTATTGAGGGGAGGCAGACCCATTGATGCACATTTCTTTTAACTGAGAACGAAGCTCTGTAGTCTCCACCCATGCAAGCCTAGCACACTCGGCAGCAGCTCTTGCCATTTCCTGAGCAGCATTCACTTTCTCCTCAGCAGCTTTAAGCGAGCTTTCTAATGTTAGACACTTAGTTTCCAGTGTTTTTCACTTCTCTGACAGTGAATCATCAATGGGACAATATAGGGACAACTGCTCATTTGCAATTTATGGGCTTTCATCGACCTTATTAGGCCACAACACATGGGAAAACGTTATTCAGTATTTTATGAACAACAGATTAAGACATAAGAAACATTATCAAATTTTATTTACAACCTTAGCGTAGCCAGTGTGTCGGGTAAATAAAGGTTAGAGAGGATATCAGAGATCATCTCATTTCGCGTCATAATTTGCAAACCGGTTGAGTTAACACGCCCCATTTTCAAGGGGGGAACGGAATGCCTCGAAGGCCCACTAACCCTATCCCTCTTATTCTTCTTCTCCTTTTGAAAATTAATGGAGCAATGATTAATGGTTTGCCCGCCCTCAGTCTTTTTATCCTTTTCATTAGGGCCTGTAGTGTTCACACCCTGGGACAAGGTGTTACCACCAGCAGCATTTTTGGCTTGAGCAGCGGCCACATTCACTTCTCTATCATTGCAGAACGATGGGTCAATCTCACCTTTAAATAGTTCTATACCAGACACAAGATGAACATCATAGATCAAAACGAACATGCACGGGAAAAGAGAAGATAATAGTACACCAAATAAGAAAGTGTACAGAGTAAACACATCAAAGCATAAGCAAATAAGACACCTTCAGCATCAGAATCAACGTGGTGAAGATGTTATGTATGCGTATGAAGCGTGGTCACGATCGGCATCTTCACAGCATAACAGATGCTCATATTAGGAAGCCTTGACTTAGGAACTTTGTAGTTTCAGGAAGGTACATCAGACTCAGGGCTTTTTTTACTTTTATAAAAAAGTATCTCCTACGCCAATCACCAACATTACTTGGGAAACTGCTAACAATTTCAACCCCAGAAATCATGGGATACAAGGTGAATTTTTCTATGGTTTTTTCCAACTTTCGAAGGTGATAGAAATTACAAAAAAAATCAATTGTGAAAGGTACGTTAGCATTCTCAAACACCCAAAGAAACCCATTATGATAGTGATGCTCTTAGGATGAAATTGGGATAGTACAATTCTATATGAGCAAAGAAGTTCAATCACATGTTCAAAAAGAGGAAAATAAAGGCCAAAGTTCATATACGCTAAGTAACAGGAAATATAGCCAGGGGGAGGGGTACGAACACATTCAGATTTGAAAGGAGATGAAGCTTATAAGAATATAGAAAAGGAAAGAAATCCTTTAAATTATTTACATAAGAACTGGTTAGGATACTGGGTATGGAGGAGGATCCGGTAACATGGTTGGAATCCCCGTCAGAGGTAGCATCTTCTATTGGAGACTTACCACAATTAGAAGAATACATATGGATCCTAAAAGTTGGAGGTAATAATCTTAGTTAAGGTCAAAATCAACGGAAACAAGTTTTGTAGAAAAAGGGTTTATGACAAGCAGGCTGGAGAAGAAAACCAGAAATTAGTGGGACGAACCACCAAAATCAAATAAATTACTCCAAATTATCAATCTCAGAGAATACAACAAAGATATGGGAAGTTATTTAACAATGAAATTTACCCTTGAAAGACATGAAAGAGAGTGATGCGAGGAAAATTTAGGAATGCTCAGAGGAGACAAAACCCTGGATAATGGAGAGGAGGAGCAAAAATGAAAGTGACAATGGATATTTAAATATAAAAAGTAATAGGCACAATCGAGGAGGACAAATAATTTAGGAAGATGCAATGATGATTATCTGACACAAAAAGTAAAGTACCTTTTGCTTATAACACGACGGAGGTGGTTTATGAAAAGACAGCACACTGATTGAGGGCCACATTAAATTCTTTGTTTCAAATTCCTCATTTAAGAAATACAGCAAAAAAATCAGGAAATCATGGACTGGAATACCAAAGAACGAGGAGAAAATCTTAGATTTTAGAAATAAAATAATCACAAAAATGGCCATACCACGAGGAGCTCAAAATTCAAATATTCAAAAGTTGAAGAATGATTGAGGATAGAGATATAGCCAAAAAGAAAAAATCAGTTCACAATGGCAATGAAAGTAGTATTCTGCGACAAACATTCTGTGGACAAGAAACATCAGTTCACACTTGAGCCACACAGCCGCACCACTGCTTCATTCTCATAGTCTTCATGGCTTCAGGGGGTTTATGGTGTATATGTATCCCAGCGATCAAAAGGCCAATGGACGTTAGGCCCAGCCCAATGTAATCTCACAAAAATGTGAATGTATTCAGCCCAAGTCGAAGAGCAAGTAGGCGTGAAGCTTCCAATCTTGCCAGAATATGTGGGCCAAAGAGCAAGGAATAGACTACGAACACGAAGACCACAAACAAAGAATGTGGGATCGTGGCACACCCACGATCTTAACTCTCGAAAATTAAGGAATTTCTAAGGAAGTCAGTCTATAAATACAGCAAGATCTGAAGGAGTTAAGGTAAGCGTTACTATCTATAGAAATTCTAGTTCAAAAAGAAGAACACTGACTTGATCATCGGAGCCCTTCTCCTGGAGTCACTTCTAGGATATGCCTTGAAGGTAAAGAAGCTCTTAGAGAGGACGACCAGATTCTCCCAAGGACCTCTCACATCAACGTAAAATACAAATATCCAACCTCGCTCATGTAGAACTTTTGACAAAAACGTGGTAACATTCTTTATATCAAAAAAGAATTAAAAAAAAATATCGGGCTAGCATGTCGGTAAAACAACATTTGGTTTTGGGATCTAGTAACCCAAATGGCAAACTAAAGAAACTACAACATGAGATACTCATTTTAATCTATCAAATTACATGAAAATACTGTGAAATTTAGTACAAAACAACTAGTTTCTGAACAACAAGCTACCCAACCTATTAGGGTGAATAGTGAAATTAACATCAGGAGAGATTGGTCATGAAATCCAAGCAAAGTGTTGGAATTCTAATCCGATTCATGATCATGTCTCGTACTCAGCGGTACACCCCAACCGTGGGTGCACCAACCTGAAAGTGGGAAAGTATTCCAGAAAACTATAAATAGCCATCAGCCAATTATCATTTTCAAACAATACTCCACCCCTTCCTAGCATAGCAAAACCCACATCCATGAAATACCAGATGTGTTTGTCAGCTATGCAGACCATTGATCCTTTAGAGACAAGCCACTGCGAGTTTAGGCTTCTCCTTGCATCAGTTTCCCTTAACCTTTGTAAAACATGGCCGAATTGATGGAGATTCACAATCATCCTCCATCCCGTCATTCACTGATCTCAATATAAGATCATATATGGTAAAATATCAAAATAATCAATACACATATACATAATGCTTAGTAAATTAAAAAAAACATACACACTTACAGCCTACATAAGCTTTCACAGAAAATCTTGCAAGGGATATTACCACAATCTGTGCCACCAACAATGGAAAGAATTCCCAAATAATCCACCCAAGTTGGACTACCACCAAACCAGTAGAGCCTCCCATCCAAAAAATAAGCACCTCAGATTCCCACACCATGATAGCCCTTAGCATGCTATAACATCCGCACATCCGAAAAACAAATAACATTGCCGAAATAGGCACAAAACCAAACCAAACTAGTAATACACAAAAACAAATGAAGATACCTTTAGGAATAATCCATCTTATATAGGAAACAAATAATCTTAGAAATTGAAAAAATAAACATTAATGCACCAAAAAAGACGCAACTACGCGACTACACATAACCACCTTACCCACTACCCTAACCCTGAAAAATGGAAAGCTCATGCATAATTATCCTGATAATTTAGGATGACATAGCCTAAATGACATAATTATCCCTTAAAAATAAGCCCAGTGCCACCTCATACAGTTAACTGCACCTTCAAAACTACCAAATGCGACACAAGTAAGAAAATCACTTACGAATTCGCTCGGTAAGCGAAGAGACAAACTAATAAATAAAGGGACTAAGGATATCGCAGCTTCACATACACCTAGAAAATCACCAGCCTCATGACACAAGAAGACATCCCACCTCCTTTGTTGAAACCAAAAGACTAATAGAATTTTGTGGCTTCGCATTCACCTGAAAAATCACCAGTCACGCAACATAAGAAAATGTTCTATTTCTCTTACCATACATGACACTTAACCACTGAGAGGGGCCACGACTTCCTATATGCATGGAAAATCTCCATCCTTATAACACAAGTGATCCCCGGCCCATTATATAGCCAATAAAAAACTCACACCCAATACATCCCAAAATACGAAAATCCTTGATAAAATATCAAACCATATCCTTAAGAAGAATCACGCTCTGCATAATCATCCAATACGTCCCAAAATATAACCACCAATATTTTTAATAATAAATACCATTACAAATTACATCAAAAATAATTACACGCCAAAACAAACTACAATAACTAGTGTCATATTCCCTTCACTACCCAGCTTCTACATTTAGGATTTCCTCTAGTTCCACCGCATATTAGGTAAACTTCCTCCCATGTAGAACCAGCAGCCTCTATACGATACATATACTTTACATAATAAGATTTACGGTAAATAATTGGTCCACATTTTGTTGTTCCTAGCTGCATACTTATTAGATATACAAAATTTGCATAGGTCTCTAGATCCCGTTCAAGTCAGCCACTTCCTATTCCAAATAGTGAATGAAGTCTTTCAAGCACCCCTCATTGAGATTCTTACGAAGAAGCTCATCGATCTTGGAATGAAGTATAGTATTAACTTCATACTGATTCCTTAATATTCCCACAAATTCTTGACATTGTTTCTTTAACCGGACATAGCAAACTTCTCCAACATCGAGTTGGCCCTCTAGTATCTTATATTGTTTTAGAAGCGGAACGAATAATTCACGTTCTTTATCATAATGCATGACCCGCCTCCACCCGGGGTCATTAATTGTAGCTAACTAACCCAGGTGGAGAACTTATGAGAGGGTCAAAGATAAGATTTATATTTTGCACATGTTCTCACTACTACGTTACTAATAGGGTAGTTAGTGGTAAGCCATGGGTATGTCCAAAAAGATGCTAGGTTCTAGGAGTCAACGAAAACACAAACACGTACGGGTCGTTAATCCATACGAGTGATAGTAATAGCTAGTAAAGAAAACGTTGGGGGGGTTTGTTTTTTAAAAATTAACAACTAAAAGATATGAAAGTAAAAAAAGACAAGTAATCTATTTAGCTAAGCACTTGGGGAGTAAATGCACTACATGGTTAATTTAATGTTTCGATCCTCGATTCATTAACATAGAGATTTAGACAAAGTTAATAGAGTGTTCATAGCATGTGGTGTGGCCAATGGCATACACTTCCTCATACCTTTCACGTTGGAAGCGCTCAAAACCCTCCATCGATACCGCCATCTTAATTAGTTGAGTACAACAAGGTCTTACCATTGTTGTAGATCTATTTATTCCCCATGCAATTACATCCGGGCTTTCACCATGAATTTTCTACTTCTCAAATGGTCCTATAAATGAGGCCAAGGGTCGTAGGCACCTAATCTATGACACTAGAATCTCTTACAACCCTAGCTTGCTACTTTTCATTATCCATACATGTAACCTCTCATGCTACTTTGCGTAATCAGCTAAGACTGGTGTGATAGAAAATAAGTTAGAGTAATACTCGGCTCTCCCACGCACACACCCACGCAGATCTGTACTCCTTTACCCATTCAAACATCCCAGCTTTTCTTCCTAATGGGGCATCAATATTTGCACGAACATGAATATAGATTAAATTGCGTGCTTATATGGAGTGTACTATTCATACAACTCAAACATTCAAGAACAAATCACAATAATATCATGAACACAAAATTAGGATAAACTAGTGAATCTCACAAAACATAAAATACGATGCGCCTGCAATTTATCCCCAAGATATAAATCTATTTCATAGATATGGAACTCAAATATTTATTTGAATTCCACATCATAGAATCAAAGCAAAAATAAAAGGAAATAAAAGAAAATGAGAGAGTGTTTCTATCTCTAGGGTTGTTCTCCTAATACAAGATGAAGTCTAAAAAATATCTAACCTCTTTAACCTAGTAGACTAAGGCTATATTTATAGTAGTAGGGGTTGGGCCTAAAAATAAGCCAAAAATGAGTAAACCCTAGTTCAGCCACCGCCTGGCATGGGACATCACGGATGGTGCGGCTCGTGGAACGTACTTCTATCCTAGCTGGCACGTGCCATAGGATCTGGAGCGGGCCATGTCACTTCATCCGATGTGGGATAATGGATCTGGTGCAGGCTGTGTTGCATCACCTGGCGCGGACCATGGCCTTTGACCCAAGTCATTATCAAAGTGTTTGATTTTGAACTTCTTATCCATCGGTGTGGCCCTTGGCATTGGCCATTATCAAAAGGGTCGGTGTGCTCATAAAATTTTCATGGGGCACAGCCTTTGGCATGGGCCATCTTCAGAAGGGTCGGTCTGCTCAAAAACTTAGCATGAGATGCGTGACATTCCACACCCCGCTGGCTAGTCTTGGCATTATGGACTTGGAATGGTGCAGGCCATAAAAAATGGGACGGTACACCCACACTTAGCCAATTTTGAGTGGAGTTGAGACTTGTACTTGTGGCTTATCGCATTTGGTGTAGGCCGCGCAGTGCCTTTGTGCTGATCCCTTTAGCGTGGGACAACTCCTTTAGTGCAGGTCGTTGGTGCCATGCATGAGCAGCCCGTGCTGACACATTTGTGCCTAGGTTGGCTGAACTTCTTTCCTTTGCTCTAGTTGAACCATTAGTTCATTAGTCAATTTTGTAGTGCTAGACAAGACGAATCCAATGGAATTGTCCTTGAAGGCTAATTCTCCTCAGATCGTTCTCAGACTTTGGTGCAACTCATTGGATCAAGACTAACCATTTCTTTGTTGGTCGCTTTGAACTCTAATGTCATCTATCTTTAGCTCCAATCTCCTTCTATCATGCTTTGATGTTCGTGGCCTTCGTCTACTACCATTCTAGAGGTAAATAGCATTCGATCTCTTCTACCGTCCTTGCGAATGGCCTTCAATATCTTCTACCACCCTGAAGAACGGCATTCACATAGAATGTAACCTAAAGGTACCCATGGGCGACCTACTAAAGATGATCACAAGGAATATATAGGAGCCCGTGGACACAAAATGTCCATTAGTACTAATTAAGTCAACAAAACATGGGATTTGGACAAGAAAACCAAACATGGTCGTCTAAACCTATTTTCACGTAAACTCAACTAATACTAGCAATCTGACAAATAAAATAAGCTAAAAACTATGCTGAATGCAATGGTTAACGCACGAAAAATGAAGCACATCAGACTCCCCACACTTAACCCTTTACTCGTCGTCGAGTAAATAAAGACAAGAAAAAGAATTAAGCAAAATGTAGCGTGTAAGCAAAAGTTAACCGAGGCATCCAACTTATTCTTAGATTACCATGTTTACCCAAAAAAGAGTAAGAATCTCACAACTCTCACACTCCCCAAAGAACATAAGCAATCTAACTACCCAAAAGTAAAATGTGGAAAAAGGGTAACCCAGGAAGATAAATGTAAAGCTAGCTTACTTTTCCCAAAATGATCCCCAAAGCAATCAAAGAGACTTCTCCCAAAAAAGATCCACCAAGGAAATCCAAGAACAGTCGACTTGGTTGTAACATAGGGATAATTCGTGATTCTCCTAGTTACAACCAATGAGTCAAATTTATCATCAACCCATTTTTTTTTCTCTCAATATCTCTCATTTTGCCTAGAAGCCCTTTCGGGTTTTTATCCTAGCTTTAACATGCAAAGGGTACTCACTTCTCACCTTTTTCCACACGGCCTCTCATTTTTTCCTAGGCTCATAAGCCTAGCCAAGCCTAACCTCTCACTTTTACCTAGGTATTTTGACCTATCAGGGTTTTTCCCAATGTTACCCAAGTCGCCCTTTTGGGTTTTCAACTAGTCCGGATTTTTATATTTTTTTCATTTTTCAAAAATTTTCAAATTTATTTTGGTGTAGCACAAAATTACCCCAAAGTGGGATTCATATACAAAACATAATATCAAAAAACAAAATACACCACCAATGATTTCCCAAAAACATCCCAAAAATAAATACAAAAGGTGCCCTGACACCAAAAACAACAAAAAGTTCAATGAGGGAAAGAAACAAAAACATATGGAAAAGATAGTTATCCAGAAATTCAAAATAGTGGAACATAGGCTAAAGGAATTACTAGCAAAGGGAATACTATAATAGAGAACGTTCAAACAGCACCCCTCCCCACACATAGTTTATTGTGTTGTTTCCAACGCAAGTAACTAAGGTGAAGGAAAGGTTGGAATCATAAGAGAAATCACTCCCTCATGCGACGTCGGGCTCCTGGCCCCTGCCCATGTAGGGGATCCAAATAGAGTTCCCCTATGCCTGCACTCCTCAACTTGTCACTAATATCCATAAGTTCATCGTGGAGAGCTCTCATACCTTCTGTCAGATACTGCAACTAACCAACAACCCTGTAAAATCTAACAACTATATCCCAATGATGGTCTTCTAGCTGAGCTCTGGCAGTGGCTAAGTCCTGCCTAACCCCAAAGATGGAATCCTCGAAGGCCTATGCCCACTCTGGCTTGTGCTATGGTGACTGGGTCCATATGGGATAAGAAGAAGCAGACTCAAAACCCCGTGACTCGTGCTCTCGTTAAGGGTTGTACTACAAATGCTGCCATAAGTGTGCTCCATGATGAGAATGGCTGGAAATGTTATATATGTGAGGCTCAAAGGGTGGAGAAGACCCGTGGATGTTGTGCCTGCTAAACTCTGAGAAATCCCGATGGTGAGATGAGATACTATGCATATGTCCACCACTAGCGTCATGCCATGTGGAATGGTAAGAACTCTTATGCACTCTGACCAGCCCTAGAAAAGGAGGTGGTCCTCTTGATACCTACTGGAAGGGTGGTGGTGGTGCTAGCAGATGCTCCATAGGTGCTGGCATAGCATGAAGTATAGGTGGCTGCTCTATGATAACACCAATGGGAATCTGTTGCTCAGGCTGCTCTTACTCCTCCTACTCATACTCCTCCTCTAAGTCCTCATCTCCTGGGTTGCACTCCCCTAAAACTATCTCTAAACCTTTCTCCAAACTTGCACCAGTCTCAATAATGAGATCTGATAACCTAAAGGACTTTCTCAACATAGATCTCTCATTCTGGGGCAGCATCATAAATCTCTCCCCCTTGTACATCCAGAAGTGAACCATGCTCTTCCATTATAAGCCTCGCATCTACCATGACAGGAATAGTGAGTTTAAAGAGTGCACATGGGTTTACCATCATATCCTCACTGTCCAGAATGTGGAAGTACCATGCCAGAAGTGTAATCCTTCCTCCCATCGATATCTTGCTGGTGCAGGCAGATGAGAAGGTGAGATGCATGCTCCCAGCGACAAACTCTTCTACCAAATTAGGGCAAGCCTTCCTCTTGTACACAGACCATAGAATAATCATGTAGTCCTCATTAGTGGAGGTGTTGGCTTCCCCATTGCAACTAAATATCACGGTCAAGAACCTAGCCACGTATCTAAGTGTCGGGTGCACTATGTCGCTGTTCTTGGTCTTCTTCATGCTCACCAGCCTAGTGATTGCACTCTAGAATGTAAAAAAAATCACATATTTTTGGATTCCTGAACCTGATACCTTCCTCTCCTCCTTCCATTTGAAGATTTTCCCGAACTCCTTGTAGGTCAAGGTGTGTGGCTCATCACCCAAATGGAATCTAATACATTGCCTTCCATGTTCATCTCAAAACTTCTCGACAGTGGCCAAAAACTCTAGTGTATATCTAGTGTAGGTGGGAACGAATAGGGTGATGAACTTCTTCATACCTACCCTACCTTAACATCATCCAAACAGGCTTGTAGAGTTTGAGACCCTTAAGGGTCTCTTCGTCTACAAACTTTGTCACTAAAATGGGGCACCCTATGAGCCACCCCCACCTTTCCTTATGGGCCCTATTCAAAGTAGTTAAGCCCACATAGGATTGCATACTAGACTCTCCCCTCTCTCTTGGCACACGAGGCATAATGTCCAAGAATATAGTTAGCAAAACAGACAGAGTATGGCAAAAACTTCCCTCCAACTGCAGCCAACACAGAATAATTATTTCCAAGTAAATCTACCAACTAAATTAATCACCAAAATTCTCAAGCATGCAAGCACAATCTCACATCAAATACGCTAATCTGATGCCTCCAAATAAAACTAAGTTCGGCCAAAATTACCTCAATTTGTGAGTGCGGTGGAATCTCCCCTCGAGGATTATGAGACACCTCTCCTAGGATGAGTCCAATGTCCCAAAAGCAATAAAAAAATTAGCTCCCTGGAGAAAAATACCAATCTGTGGCCGAAACTTCTTCTACAAAATTGCTCTGATTCACCTACTTTCTTGGGTTTAAGCTTAGTAGGTTGGATAGAGCTGGGAAAGAGTAAAACTTTGATATATGGTAAGGGTAAATTTGATGAAAAGTGAGAAATTTATGGCCAATTTAGTGATAGAGGGTTGGCTGGAGGTTTTATGCAAAAGAGAGAGAGGGGTTGTATTCGTGAGGAAGAGAAAAAAGGTGAAGGATGGTGTGGGAAATGGTTATGGACCGAGAGGTATAAATAGGAGTTAGGCTAGTCTAGGAATGGCTAAGGTGGGCGGCAGCACGGATCCCTGGGTAAGGTCCGTGCCTACACGCGGCATCGCATCGAGAGTGTGTTGATGCTTGCCGTCCACATGCCTGATCTGCGCCAGGTTGGTGTCAGGTGCATGATGTGTAAACACGTGGTAGCCACACCAGCTCTATAATGTTTGGCTTAGGTACAAAGCATTGGTTCATGCCAAATCTCTAGGAACGAACCTTCCCTTTGTGCCAAATCCTTGGGCGTGAACCATTAGTCTGTGCCAAAACTCTGGGCACGAACCACAAGTCCTTTCTTCGATGATTTTTCTCTTGTACCTGAATTCAAAAACATTAAAAACTGAACTCATCCCAAAACTTTTAATTGAAAATTAAAACAATGTTTCTTTACTGTCGTCTTCACAATTTATTTTTCTCTCAATCTTTGAAACTAGAAAGCGTGGCCCGATGGGTCACCGGAATCACCATCATTGACACAACCAGTGACCACATCACGGTGGATGGGTTGCCACATCATTCTAGATTTACCTTTCACTTTTGGAGCAATGAACCAAGGAAACCCATTCTTCTCAAGAGTGGATATATTCTTGTTGAGTCTGTGGGTCGGAAGGAACTTAGGAGTTTTTAATTCCTTGGCCTACTTCTTTCCTTTCTGGACGTTAGTCATGAGATTCCAAGGTGAAATATCGTGGTTCAATTTAAAAGAAATATGCTCAACAATAATAGTATCACAAGATAGATCATTCAAACAAGATAAGGAATATAGAGTTTCGATATCAGGAAATATTTCTTTTTGGGAATTTTCAAAATTTTCTTTTTCAATCATCAAGGAAACAAAAACAAGAGAAATACTAACTACTCTACTAAAAACTTAAGCATATTGACACTTAGACTGAATAGCATACCTGGCAGCGGCTCTAAAATTTGACCCACCTCCCCCCGGGGTCATTAATGGTAGCTAATTAACGCGGGAAGCGGAATTATAAAAGGGTCAAAGATAAGATTTATATTCTGCACTTGTTCTCACTACTACGCTACTGATAGGGGTAAGCCCTGGGTATGTCCACAGAGATGCTAGGGTCTAGGAGTCAATGAAAACACAACCTCGTGTGGGTCATCGATCTGTACAAGTCATAGGTATAACTAGTAAAGCAAACAATAGGGGGTTTGGTTTTTTCAATTAACAACTAAAAGACATGGAAGTAAAAAAAGACAAGTAATCTATCTAGCTAAGCACTTGGGGAGTAATTGCGAAACATGGCTAATTAAATGTTTTGATCCTTGATTCACTCACATATTTATTTAAACAAATCTAAAAGAGTGTTCATAACACGTGGTGTGGCCTATGGCATACACTTTCCCGTACCTATCACATCTAGTGTGCTCGCAACCCTCCATCGATACTGCCATCACAACTAGGGGAGTACAATAAGGCCTTACCATTGTTGTAGATCTGTTTATCCCCCGTGCGATTACATCTCGAGCTTCCACCATGAATGCGATACTTCCCAAATGGTTTTATCAATTAGTCCAAGGGTCGTAGGCACCTTATTTATGACACTAGGGTCTCTTACAACCCTATATTGCTACTTTTAATTATCTTTGCCTGTAACCTCTCAGACTACATTACGTAATCAGTTAAGACTAGTGCAATGAAAAATAAGTAAGAGTAATACTCGGCTCTCTCGTGCACACACCCACTTAGATCCGTACTCCCTTACGCACTCAAACATCCATGTTTCTCTTCCCAAGAGGGAATAAATATTTGCATCAATATGAATACAGACTAAAGTGTGTTCTTATATGGAGTGTACTATTCATTCAATTCAAACATTCAAGAACAAGTCACAATAATATCATTAACACAAAATTAGGATAAACTATAGATTCTTTTTTTTAAAATTAAACCATCCTTAGATGGGGGAAATTATATTAGGCCTTCCCAAGCCATAAATAGACAAAATTAAAAGGACAATGAAAAGAAGCCGTAGCTAAGTTGATATATACAATGGTGAGCACTATGTTCTTGAAGCAACACTTGTTGCTTCCAAAAGAATGAAGATACGACCGGCAAATCGTTAGAGGATTCCAAAAGCTCTCAGTCTATGATGGAGATGATCAAACTTATTAGTGAATCTTATTAAAGAAACACAAGGCAGTCCAAATCCTCTCCACATACGTAAGAAGCGTATCCTCTACTGACCAGGAATACAGACCGAGAACCATAACTATTTGCAAATATTATATCATCCTGGAATTAGGATTATGTACAGAATAGTGTACCAAATTATGGAACAATCCGAAATCCAGGCTTGCAGATGCCCTCCTAAAGCAGCATCCAGTCAGCCAGCAGCAGAGTATCCAAATTGTATCCATCGTCCATCTCTGCTCAGGATACATCAGATTCTATCGTAAGCAGCATCCCGACTGATGTAAAGAGCAGCAAGAGCGCTTCCTAAACTCAGCAGAGACAATATATCAGTGTAACAGGGTTGACAGATCCATATCCTGCATGAGAAAAGTAGTAATCAGTAGCATCCGATCTAGGTAGCAATCCGTAATGAAGGTGTACCAATTTGGTCTAGTCTAACTAGTCCCTAGACTAAGTTAGGGAGCACAGAGATTCTGTGAAAGGATGAATTGCACTTTTTTTGCAAACAATTTTTTGCAAGAGTATGAGCCACCTGATTTGCCTGTCTGTAAATGTGCATAAGTTGAATATCCCCCAAAGAATGATGAATCTCATCAGATAAGCAGAACAGTTTCCAGGGAGATCTATGTGGATCATTAGCAAAGAGTACTGCACTAAGGCAGTCAGATTCCATACATACAGGAGAAGTCAAATGAGTAGAAAATTGGATTGCAAACTTAATTGCTTTCAATTCAGCTTCCAAGGGGGAGATAGCAGTAGTATATAAAGTATAAGCCTCCTTAAAGGCACCTCTACTATCCCGAATAATCAGTCCAATCCCACACATATTGGTGTTACAGCACCATGCGGCATCAATATTTAACTTAAAGCCAGATTTGGGCCTCTCCCATGCAATTTTCCAAATTTTAGGCTTTGGGGAGAGTTTAATCAGAGGCAGAAAAGAGTGGTCTGCAATACTTAAATCAAAAGGAGAGACTATGTATACAGGTGTAGCACAGAAGGAGTAAAAAATTTGATCCCGGATCTGTTGAAGCACTAGTATATAGGACGGCTTGACTGAATCAAATAGAAATCTATTCCTCATCTTCCACAGGTTCCAAAAAGTAAAAATAGCAGCAGTTCGCACTATGATTGAATGTAATGGAGTTAGGGTAGGGTAAGTTAGGTAGCATGATAATCTTTCCCATACAGATGGGAAGACCCTGTCCCAAATACCCATGAACTGATGAACTGATTTCCAGACATTCAATGAAAACTGACATGAGTTAAAAAAGTGATCTAGATCATCTTCATATATATTACACATACAGCATTTAGAGGCCAAGCAAAATCTCAGTTTTCTAAGGATATTATGAAATGGTAAAAATGAGTTTGTCACTTTCCACATGAAAACAGAGATTTTTTTATCAAATCTAGAGTTCCAAAAATATTGAGTTGAGGCAATCTGACCTGTATAGTTGCAAAGTAAATTGTATGTTGCTTTAAAGGAGAAGTTACCATCAATACCTGGCTTCCATATTAGTCTATCAGCTCTGTGTGGTGTTATTTTTGACTCCTGCAAAAGAGTAATAATGTCAGTAGGCAGGAATGGCTCAATTTTTGGTAAGAGACTAGATTTGTTAGATATAAATTCAGCAACAGTACAATCCACTCCAATATCCACCCTTTTCTGATCACACAAATATATTAAAAGCCCTATATCCAGCCAATTAGCAGTCCAGAAGTTACATTCCCCTCTCCCTATAATAACTGTAGAGTTAGCTTCTGCCCAAGTATTAACTGAGCATATCCTTTTCCAATTTGGAGAGGCTCTATATGAGGGAGGGAGGGCTGCCACTAAATGAGTCCATAGAGCCTCAGCCATTTGAAACTTCCACCACAGTTTTACTGAACATGTTTTAATTATTGTGGATATAGATCTAAAACCTAATCCATTTATCCCCAAAACATAAAATACCATGCATCTACCATTTATCCCCAAGCTATAAATCTACTCTATAGATATGTAATTCAAATATAGATTTGAATTCCACATCATAGGATCAAAGCAAAGGTAAAAGGAAAGAAAAGAAAATGAGAGAGTGTTTCTCTCCTAATACAAGATGAAGTCTAAAATGATCTAACCTCATTAACCTAGTAGACTAAGGCTATATTTATAGCAACAGAGGATTGGGCCTAAAATAGGCCCAAAATAGGCCAAAAATAAGTAAACCCTAGTTTAGCCGTCGCCTGGTGCGGGATGTCACAGATGGCGCAGCGTGTGACACGTACTTCTATTCGAGCTGGCGCGGGTTGCAGGATGTGGCGTGGGCCGTGTCCCTTCATCTGGCATGGGACGCTGGATCTGGTGCAAGCCGTGTTGCATCACCTAGTGCAGAATGTAGCCATTGATACCAGCTACCATCAGTGTGCTTGATTCAAAACTTCTGATCCACGGGTGGGAACTTTAGTACGGATGTCGTCAGAAGGTTCGGTTTGCTCAGAAACTTGGCATGGGGCACGGTCTTTAGCGTGGGCCTTATTCAGAATGGTCGGTGTTCTCAATAACTTTGCACGGGATGCATGATTTTCCACACCCTACCAGCTGGTCTTAGCATCTTGGAATTCAAATAGTACGGGCCATCGAAAATGGGACGGTCCGCTCCCATACTTAGCTGATTTTGAGTGGAGTTGAAACATTTTCTTGGGCCCATGGAATTTTTCGTAGGCCGCACTGTGCCTTTGCACTGGTCCCTTTAGCGAACAACGAATTCTTTGGCATGGGCCGTTGGAGACATGCATGAGCGGCCCGTGCTTACCCGTTTGTGCCTTAGACGGCTGAACTTCTTTCCTTTTCTACGGATGAACCGTTAGTCCAATTTGAGATTTTTGGTAATCGATTTTGTAGTGCTCAAGAAGATAAATCCAATGGAACCAGCCATGAAGGCTAATTCTTGTCGAATTTTTCTCATAATTTGGTGCAACTCATCGGACCACGATTCCCCTTCTCTTTGTTAGCTGCTTTGAAATCCAATTCCACCTATCTTTGGCTCCAATCTCTTTCTACCACGCTTTGATGTCCATTCCCTTCATCTACTGCCATTCTAGAGATGAATGACCTTCAATCTATTCTACCATCCCTGTGAACGGCCTTCAATATCTTCTACCACTCTTGCAAATGGGCTTCACATAAAATGTAACTAAAAAGTACCCATGGGCAACCTACTAAAGATGGTCACAAGGAAGATCTAAGAGCCCGTGGACACAAAATGTCCATTAGTACTAATTAAGTCTATAAAACACGGGATTTGGACAAGAAAACCAAACATGGCCGGTCATATGAACTCAAATAATAGTAGCAATCCACCAAAGAAAACAAGCTAAAAACTATTCCAAATGCACCGGTTAATGCACGGAAAAAGAAGCACATAAATACACCCACTATGCTTGTACCTCATTTTTCAATAGGTGAAATCCAGCCTCTAGTCTTCTATTTCGATTAGCGTTCTTATCTGTATAATCAGTCTGCTTTGATAGTATATCTTCCAGCATATCACTTTCCCGTAAATATTTATTTAAACTTTTTTTCCATTCATCCTCGCATCTCATAACAGTTTTTAAGACTTTTCTTAGCATCTAAATGTGAAACCCTTACTCAGATAGAGAGCATCTTATTCATGTAAAAATGAAATTTTTTGTAGGTTCTGTAGCTTCCAACTTGAAATAACCACAACAATATTAAAAAATGAAATTCTTACTTGACAACCTAAAGCCCTTACACTTTCCTCAACCTTGGTGGATATCCCTGAACCATTAAGAACTCCATAAACTTAGTCTAAATCTTACATACATAGAGTAATTTCATCAGTTAGTTTAGTATAAGATTCATCCACAGTAAGAACATTTTTAGGATCTTTTTGAGGTAAACAAGTAATAAAGCCAATGTTTGAGGATGAACATGAGCGTCAATGTCTTGTGCAAAAAGTCCCCCTACCTATATACTATAGACACAAAAATAAGGATTGGCTCAAGTAAGAGAAATAATATAAATTCATTGAGGTTACATTGAAATCCAACTAAACCTATGACAACCATATATCTTACCATAGAATAAGATAATTCATCTTCTTTAATAGAATTTTATCAAAACTAACACTCCGCAGCTCAGCTCCAATAGTTTCGATAGCAATTTCTTCCTATAGTGCATCAATGACCCTATAAGGATTAGAAATAACCCCATCATGGTCTATATCACATCCCTCCAACTCCACTAAATTAGGAAGTTCACTCATCCCCTCAAGTACCCTAATAAGTCAAAGGTTTTCACCCCCAATCCACGGAATTTAGAGAAATCCACCATCAACAATAGTCCTAGATCTTTCCAACGCCTCATCTAAAACACACACCTCACCCAAACAATGACCTGTAACTCGGGGTTTTGCTCATGAAGTCAAAGCAAAGCCCTGTGACGCCCAAACTCATCCTTTTTAACATACATGTCTTTGAATATACAGAAAAAATCCCTATTACCCATAAGTTTGTTTACCAATACATAGGGATAGTCTAGACAAGGAAGGTCAGTCTCTTTTCAAATCCTAATTTCCTCACATGATGATACAATAATCTCACCCCTCTTCTTACAAGTAGCGTGCAGCTTATATATCTCATCTCTTGACTAATTGTCAACCAAGAAAATCTATTGAGCCCAATCACCCCTTTAATTTCTTCACTTTGCTGACATAGTCAACAAGAAGTTGAGAAGCCTTCATTAGTGTTTCCCCAAACTGTTTCATTAAAATAAATTTAACAACGTATGCTCTAATCCCAAAACTTTAAAAAAATAGCATACCTCCCTTGCAGAACCATCAGTGATAATTAAACCACTAGAAACCTTAGTTATGTTGTCCTACATTTTCATCAACTTAGAAGAACCCTTCTTAGATTCCTCTTCTACATCAATCCTACACTTAGTACTTCCACGATCCTCCCTCAAGCGGTTGCTTTCGAGACAGGTAATAAATGTGCCCACATCTTGATCATGAGGTAAGGGTCTTGTTAAAACACAAAACCTTATGGTTGCAAGACAAATAAAAATTAAATAAAATCACATAGGTGTAAATTCATAAAACGACACAAAAAGATACCTTGAGAACCAGTTTGGCGCCCAACTTCTACAATATTAGCTCGCATTTCCCTTAAGAAATATGTCATTCTTTTCCACTTCATTCCTCAATCTAGGTTAATTTTATCATTCCATATTGGCCTTGCTTTTTGGTCAGATGATCTCAGATATATGAATTTATCTTCCTAATCTCAATAAACTTCATGAGAAGTATTTACAATATCAACACCTTCAATAACTAACTTGAAAGATACCATAGACTCTCTAAGATCCATTTCACACAACTTATAGGAAGCACTAAACAATGACACACTGAAATCAATAGCCATTTCACGGCATAGAAGTTCAAAACCAGTCAGTATGGCTACTCTCTGAGGATGTATCTGAGCAAGAGAAATACAATATTAGCTCGCATTTCCCTGAAGATATATGTCATTTTCTTCCACTTCACTTCATTCCTCGATCTAGGTCAATGTTATCATTCCATATTTGCATTTATGTTTGGTCAGAATGTATCACATATATGAATTTATCTTCCCTATCTCCATAATCTTCATGCGAAATACTTACAATTTCAACAAATACAATAACTTACTTGAACGATACCATAGACTCACCAACATCCATTTCACACAACTAATAGTAAGCACTAAACAATGAAAAACTAAAATCAATAGCCATTTCACGACATAAAAGTTCAAAACCAGTCGGTATGGCTACTCCCTAAGAATGTATCTGAGTGAGAGAAATACCATAAGCCTCTAACGTGCTCATAATATACTCTAGTATAAAGAGTCACAAACCATACTACAACAGACATGCATATACACTAAACATATCAGGCTGTGGCATCATTACAACTCCCCCAGTAGGAGAAATCATAATCTCACACGACGGTATAAAGAATAATACTTTTTCAGTAAATCTAAATAACCTAGCCTAAGAATACTATTGCAAAGAGACATTTTTCAAATGGTTAACGGCTAGTACACTACTAATAAGTTCAATTCTTAACAACATTTATATATTGAAAAACATACTCTACATTTTCGGTCCACTACCAGCGGCCTCCCAAAAATAGAGGTAAATGTAGAAGTGCAATTATAATTTCCTACCCGGAACATTTAATTCATACTCCACTACACCCTATTACTTTGTCAAAAATACCCCAATAACATGATACCATTATTATTTATCTTTTTCTTATGTTTCAAAAATAATTACAACAACTTTATACGCATTAACCACTTGGCTTGGGGGATTATGGCATACACTTTACCTACTCATGCAAAGTTTGAAGTAAAGATAGCAACCCAGGCCCAGCAAAACAAGTAAAATATTGCTCTTTGGAGAATAAAGGGAGCCTCGCTTAGAGCAGCACCTCGTTTACAATGAGCCATCAAGAGAGAACCTAGAAGAGGGAGTGATTGTTACCTATAACCATGCCACAAGAACTATAATCTAGGAACATGGCCCATGATCGGCATAAATATATGACCCAAGTAGCATAACAGGTAACAACTTCTTTCCCAGAGATTATTAATATATTACTTATACGCTAACGTAGGCATCAGAGGAAGATCCCAGGGACCAGAATATTCTTCTACTGGTGTCAAAGCTTCCACGAGATAATAGGCCCATTTCAGATATTGTGGAGGTCCAAAGAAAGTTCCCTGCATCACTCCCTTATTCACTTCTAACTGCTAAAAGTTAGATAACGGTAAGCTGGAGTGTCTTCCACAAAGATCTAGGGTTCAAAATATAGATTCACAAAGTTCACACAGAGACGTCATCTTGTGTGTTGGAAGTAGAAAACATAGGGGTTTTGATTAAGAGAGACTGAAGCTATAAGATACAAGTATAAACTACAAGCCCGAGATAGATATATTACTAAAGGCCTTGGGGGAATTTGTATCACGTACTTGATATAAATATTGTGAACCCCCAACCCTATTGAGTCCAGTACTTAGATAATAGTTAAGTTAATCTAGAACATTCATGTTTTATTTTCTTTTTCCACCTACACATCGCTATAATTTTTAAACTTAAACCGATACAAAATTTTAAAAATAATTTAAAATGGTAATCTTATTATTTTCTTCTTCTTAAGTACGTTAGCTAAAGATAAGGGTGAAGTCTTGGGAAAGACCATCTTTTCATAGGCATATGGAAAGACGGGGTTGAATAAGAATTATAGAAAGGTAAAATGTTTTATTTGCAATTTTAAAAATTTATTATGCAACATGCAGTAGTTATAAGTTTATGACCTGATTAATGCAACCCAAAAATTTTATCTTGATTTTTTCTAATTTGCAATTTAAACCTTGATATTTCCATAACTTATAGAAATACCGTCTTTCAAGAGACGAATTCAAAGATAAATATTCCGGAAATAAATAAGATAACTAAAGAAGATAGATATCGTATTATAATATGCCAAGATGAAGAGAAGTAAAAGAAGAAATAAAATGTGCGTATTAAAAATGGGAAAGTCTCAGGATTGACGATCCTTAAGTTTATGCACAGTCCACAGTGAGTTTTACCTTAAATGTAGTAATTTTTTACAAAATTTTAATATTGTCCTTTTAAAGTTAAAATAAGTAATAATATGTATTCGGATGTGAAAATATAAAAATTATATATATAATATAAAAAAATATTTTCAAAATTTCTAATTTTAGTATGTAATTTAGCGAATGCAATGTATAAGGTAAAAAATAAGTGGCATATCCATAACTTTATGGACAGGCAGCCTATAAGGAGACCCACTCATTAAAAATTTATTATTTAATCAAGTAAAAAAATATGAATTAACGCTTTTAATTGAATAGGTATATAATAAGTTATATTGAAAATCAATTAATAATATGACATAATCAAAAATATATAAAGCCTCTTAATATCTAAAATACAATCAAAATCAATACACCGGTAATTATGTGCACATTACAAATCCTATAAACTAGAAAAAAGAAAATTAATAAAAAAATGATTTTTATCAGTAATTAATTAAAATTTTAAAAAAGGAAATGGAAATGGGTTAGGCGGTAGGGGATTAGTCACGCCGCCGCCATCGCCCAAGCGACATGTATTCTTCCCTGTTAAAGGAATATGAGGCACGTGGAAAGTGAAGAAAAATCAAAGCAGTGACCTTACAAATGAAGAAACTTACTCTCTATATATGCCATTCGAAAGTAAGGAAGTAAAATGGCCTTTAAGTCTTGTAAATCTTCTTCATGCTTCATTTTAAAGTATTTAATTAGGCGTTGTAAGCCTTGTTCAGAGTTTCATTCTACATATGTACGTGGGCTTTGGTTTCTTCATAATATATATACGAAATAAACCTCATTTATAAATAAGAAAGAGAAATTTAGGCGTTTGAATTTTTTTACAAACGAGTCTACGTTCCTTCCAGATGAGTGTTTTCATCGCCCTGCACCAATTGAATTAAAAGTGGATATTGCAGGTTGTAATATGCTTATGATTTAAATGTGTTGTTTCAAATGTTTAGATTTTAAATTAAATAGTGTTTTAATATTGTGACTATTCTTGTTGATTATTTTGTTTCATAATGATTAAGTATGAAGTGTACTTTATCGAACCATATTTAATTATTATAATATAACTTATGTGAATGACCGACTTATACTTTATCTTACTGTGTCAAACTTGGATATGTGCTACTTGATTACTTGTTTGTATTTATTGGGGGTCCCCGTCGCGAATGGAGTTCGGTCTAGATCGGCGGGGAACGGGATTGACCGGATCGTACGACAAGATTGGTTACTTGTGGAGTTTTATTGTACTAGTATAACCATCTGATTACTGATACGAGTTTGTAACTGAACATCTGGGGAGTGGTTCACGAGTATGGATTTCTTGATCTGATAGCCTTTGGGCACCATTGAAATGCTTATGCCTTGATGTCAGTCACAGTGGCCACATAGGAACTTGTTAAACATAATAAAGATAATCAAGTCTGTATGTAAGGAAAGTTGCTAGAATCAATTTTAATTAAACCCCTAATCTGAACTGAAAAATCGGTATCAAGATTATAGAAACAAATTACCTTTGTTGAGCTTGCTAACTTAGCCAAAGAATCTGCAACACTGTTTGCTTCCCTAAAAGTATGACAAATTGAGCCTTCTATCCTTGTCATAAGTTGCCAGACATCCCACACCACTGTAATGAGCCTCTATGGTATTCCAAACTCCCTTCTGACCATTTTCACTAGCAAAAGAGAGTCACACTCAATTTGAATGTTGTGGAAACCATGTTCTTCTGCTAACTCCAGTCCAAATTTTATATCCAAAAATTTGGATTCCAAGTGATTGCTCTGTCAAAGGTGTTTGGAAGGTGCTACCTGAATATATCCTTTTGATTTTTGAATTATCATACCAACGCCTGAATCTCTATTACTTAAAGTAGATCTATCTGTGTTCAATTTATGAGTAGTGGGAAAATTCCAAAAAACAATAGCCTTTTTTCCTTTTTATTATCTACTTTCTATTGAAATAGAGCATTTTTGTTCTACCAGAAGAAACAGACCGGATGAATTTATTTTTATTAGCTCTAAAGATGTCTGAATACTGAACCAGAATGTTTGCAAAATATTATCCATGTTTGGTCTAATGGACTCGAAATAGTACTTATATCTTGCACACCAAACAAACCAAACCATGATAGTCTGATGAACTCTAATCAATATAAGAAAATCAAAAACAAAATGCCTAAAAGTCCAGTAGAATAAGAATCCGTCCCATAATTTACAAATAGTATGCACAAGGATATTGAAAACTGAGTTTAACCTATACCATAAAACTGAGATGACACTACATTCATTAAAAATGTGGTGTAAACTCTCAGATTCATTTATACAGAACATGCATCTAGAAGGCATGTGAAGGCCAATATCTTCCAAAACATCTGGTAGAGAGATCAATCTATTCAAGAATTTCCAACTGAGCAAACATATTTTCCTAGGTAAATATGAAGACCATAGAAATCTGAAGGAATAGACTTCATCCTTCTTAATTCCCAGCAATTCATGAGCAGATTTTTTTGTGAATATACAATTTTTTAAGGATTTCCATATCAGAGAGCCTTCATACTCGGGAAATTGAACCAAGTCATTTTTTAAAAATCCAATTACATTAGCAGGTAGCCAAGATTCTATTTGACATATGAAAACATTATAATTAAAAGAAAAATCATAAACTGTATAACCACTGAAAGTCAGTGATATCAGAAGAAGAATCCCATAGTAAGTCTAAAGGACCAAAGATGGTAAACTTCGATTCCCAAAAGGATACAGCTCCCTTTCCAACCTGTAAAAAAGAATTATCCATTGGAATATCTGGGACTTCCTTTATTCTTTTCCAGGCTCTAGATTTTTATAAATGGTCAGGAATTGACCACATATTTTATCCCATAGGGAGTCTTGTTGAAGTTTCCACCAATTTGGAGTGAGAAACTTGGTGTTAGTGTATGAAAAATTTTAAAGTCCAACCCATTTTTTGTTTTGTAAAAATAGAGTTTTGGATATGATCTTCAAAAAATTTTATTAGAACATTCTATATCATTAACCTTCCAAAAGAATTTTGAAAATATTGTTTGAAGCTTATCAATATACCTTTGGTTGGTTTAAGAACTGTGAGGAGATGAATGAGTATGGCAGCTAGAACATGTTTAATGAGGATCATCTTGCCTGCTTGACTTAAGAAATTTTTTTGCCATGAGTTTAGTTTGGAAAAAACAGAATCCAAGAGATTTTGATAATACACATTTTTATTTCTTCCAATGAATATCGGACATCCAAAGTACTTAAAAGGCATTGATTCCTCCTTCATGCAGTTTCAGATACAACGTTATTTTCTATTCTTAGATGGAAAACTTTGAGATGTAGAAAAAGGACTTATCAAAATTCATTTTTTGAGCCGTGGCCAATTCAAATTTTTTTTAAAGGCCAATAAATTTTTAAGTCCATTCTTTCAATAATTCATGAAAAGTGCAGTGTCATATGCAAAAGAGAGATGAGTGACTTTTTTCATTGAGTGAGGCAACTTGAAATATTCAATATTTGCATGTTGGAAGAGAGTTCATATTTCTAGTAAATGCTTCAGCTATCAATATGAAAAGATATGGAGACAAAGGGTATCCTTGCTTAAATCATCTTGATGGCTTAAAAAATCCTTTTGAACTCCCATTAACCTGTACAAAAAATATGCTCAGTTGATATTTTCCATAATTAAATTAACAAAAGTATTTCCAAAACCATTGTTTAAGAGAGAAGAGGATAAGAAGTGCAAACATACTTTATCAAAAGCCATATGTAAAGTTTAAAAATGACATTATATCCTCTATTTTTTTAGTTTAGATGGTTTGTTACTTCTTGCATTAACAAGACATTGTCAGCAAGTTCTCTATCTTGAGAAAATGCTAATTGTTTAAGGGATATTAGAAAAATCATTATTGGTTTCAATATGGGATTAAGAATTTTTGAAAAAAAAAATTATTGATGAAGTTGCATAAGGTTATTGGTCTGAAATCCTTAAAGGATGATGTAACTTCTTCTGTTTTTTTTAATAAGCACATAAGTGCAGAAGATATGCCTTTGGGGATTTTATTACAATTCTTGAAATCTTTTACTTCCAAAAGAAAATATTCTTTAATTATAAGTTCCAACAAACCTTATAGAATTTACCATAAAACCATCTGGACCAAGAGCTGAGTCGTTATCCATAGAAGTGACTGTAGAGAAGAGCTCTTCCATAGTGATTTCCTCAGATAATTTATTGTTCATTTCTTCAGTCCCTATAGCGAGGATATTCTCCAGAATTACAACATTTTTTATGCCCGAAAAATCATGTTCTTCTGTTGTCATTAATTTTATAAAAAAAATAATTACAGCTTCCTTACCAAATTCTATTTGTTCATTTAACCAATTTCCTGTGAAGTCTTTTATTGAAGTTATGCATTGCCTGTTATGCTTAGCTTTTACTGTGTTATGAAAAATTTTGGTGTTGGAATCACCTTCTTTTAGCCATTTTACCCTTGACTTTTGTCTCCAATATGTTTCTTGCTGGGACAAAGCCAAGGTAAGCTCTGCCTTAGCCTTATTATAATCAATCAGTTTACCTACATTATCCTAATTCTGCAAGTCTTCTTCAGTTTTAAGGAATATTTCTTATTTTGTTTTGACATTGTCAAAAATATTCCCAATGATGTTATTGTTCCAGATTTTTAAAGCAATTTTTAGATTTTTGAGTTTAAAAGAAAATATTTCCATTCCCCTCAAGTTTGTGTGTATTTCTCATGCTTCCTTAACCAAATTCAGAATAGTTGGATGGCTGATCCAACATTCCTGAAACTTAAATGATTTTGGACTTATTAAAGCTTTTTTTGTTTTAATATGCATGATTAGAGGAGAATAATTTGATTGTTCTCTAGCTATCACATTAATGTGAGAAGTAGAAAAATCATTAAGCCAAAGTGTGTTTTTTATTCCTCTATCTAATCTTTTCCATACCCTTCCCTTAGGTCTCATACCAGTCTATGTGTAAAGGCTTCCTACTGTAGGGATAGATATGAAATTTCCTAGATTTAAAATTTTATTAAAATCTTCAATTACTCTTGGTTTGGGGATTGATGGACCAAGATATTCAGCTTGACTTTGAATCACATTAAAATCTCCAATAAGAGCCATTGGAATATCTATATATTTTAGAAGTGCTTCCCACAAAATTGATTTAGCGTTTTTAGAGTGCTTACCATAAACAAATGCAATATGGCAGGATTTGATTAAGGAGTTATGTTCATTTTTTGTTAAGAGAAATTGTTTGTTAGCTTCAATAATCTGAACTGTAACACCAGTTTCCCAAAGCAACCATATTTTAACTCCTCCTTGTGCAAAATTATTCTGATATCCAATGTCAAAACAAATTTGAAATTTGTTCAGAAGCAATTATTGGTTCAATTAAAGTAAGCATGGGCACTTTATGTTTGTGTTTTATGTCTTTTATTGAGATGCAATGTTACCTATACCTCTAACATTCCAACAACAAATGTTTAAATCCATTAATTTAAAGCTTTAAGGACGATATAGAACATGTTATAACCGTTTTGGCAGTAGCAGCGTGATCCTTTCTCTATTTTTTAGGTTTAGCCACCTTGTCCATATTTTCAGAGTTAATTGAGTTAAAAATTAGAGCATTGAATCTGTTTTGAGATGTTACCATTTTGCTTTTAAAATTTTATTTTGGCATTTTAGTTAAGAAATATTGAGAGTTTTCTGGTTTTGAATTATATCCAGAATTCAGGTTTCCTGATTCTTTTTTATTCTACTTATTTTTATCAGGTTTTATGGTCTTTGATCCAGATCAAAGAAGAGGAGAAAAACCTGCATTTACTTCAATGTAACTTTCATTCTGGTTATCTCTTAGAATAAAGTTATCATTAAGCTCAGTGCCTTCATTGGTTTCATTAGAGATATCAATAGGTCCTAAATCAAGATCAGTACTTTCCTTGTGAGGAATAGATTTTGTAGTTTCTGAAAAGGTAGGAGATTTATTAGTTTCCTGAGTATTAACGTTTAGGTTATTAAACTCAGTCTGCTCATAAAACATGTTATCAGTAATAGCTTTAACAATAGGCAAAAAAAATCATATTATCACCATTAGCTTGAACAACATTAGTTTAAACATCCACATCAATATTAGTTTGAACAATAAGCACAGAGACCATGTTATCAATATCAGCTTGAACATCAGGCACATGCTTCTTTTGCGGGTTATCCAATGATACCTGAACCTCTGTTGTAGAGGTCAACACTCTAGAAATTTTTTCCTTTTCTGAGTTACATTACTTGTGTATTATGTAATTGTAACCTTTGGATTCAAAATTCAAGTTGCAACTTGTTAGTAACACCAGTTTCATGTACAGGAATTAAGGCATTTTCTTTTGTGTGAATCCCTAATGAAGATGGGATATCGATTTTACCTGTGATTCTTCCGTGTTCATCATTTTGTTTTGGTTTCCTGGAATGATAATTATTATTTGAAAGATGCTCAAATTTACAACTAATAGACATATGACAATGTTTTTGACAGTTAGAGAAGTAATCAGGTATTCCTTCGTATAAATATACTGCTAAAATCATGTTTCTCAAAAACTAAGCCAGATTATTTCACGCGGTGGTTTAGTAATGTCAATTTCTAGGCATACTTTGGCAACATGAGGTCTAGTCCTTTTTAATGTTCCTTTATCAATTTTACTAGGGTGACCTACTATGTTTCCTATTGACATCATAACTTCTGGATCAAAAAACTATTGTGGAAGACCATATAAAGCAACCCAGACTAGTACAATTGGTGAATGAGCATTAGGATTGAAAGTAGGAAGCCATTTTGTAATTCTCAGTGAATATGAACCAAAGTTCCAGACTTTATGAATCCAACAATGGTAATAATCATTAGGAATCAAAAAGTGAATCAATACATGCATGTCATCCAAAAGATGAATTTCATTGTGCCATTTGAATCCCACGGTTTGAAAATCTTGGCGAAGCCTGTCCAATTGAGGTTGGTTTCTCAAAAACTTTCCAACTACTGTCCATCGCAGAGGGGCATCCAACTTTTTTGCATTCTTCATCTGTAAAGTGGAGACTAGGCTCATCTAGATGGTCAATATGTTGTTTTGGAAAGAAGAAAGCTCCAGTTTTTGGTGTTTTCGATTGCAGGGTTGTAGTTGCAATGGTGGGATTCCTAACTATTTTGTTATAAGAAAGAGGTTCCCTTCTAGGTGGCTCCGCCATCTCGGCGGCACCGGAAGGAGGTGTGTGGTGAGATCGAGATCCTAGAAAGTCAGATGTTGAAAGAGAATAGAGAAGCAAGTAAGGCTAACCCAGATCGAGACTTATTTGCCACTCAATGAGCTATATCTGTAACTGAGAAACTTTTGAATCTCTTAGGGATGGCCAGCCCAGAGTTTAAATTAGGTTCTCAATTTTAAATGGAAAGTATCTAAATAAAAATAATAAAATTTAAGGACCCAAAACACATACGATAAAGTAATAATCATACTACGTATCTTTGTTACGATTTGATTAGGCAGCAAAATTTAGTAAATCTAAAGCCTATTTAATCAACCAATTGTTATACCCTAACTGGGTAGTGTAGGTCTTGGTTAAGGAACGAGAGAACTTAATTTTTAACCTAGAGAGACAAGAGTAGATATGCTAATGAATAAGAGGTTAGAACTGACACAGTTACTATAGAACAAGATCAAATTAGGAATACCAGGCTATGGGGACTATAGCTGCAGGATATAATGCCCGGAAGCTATGTCGTACTTGACCCGAACTCAAGGTGGTGTTTGAGTCATGCGTAAGCACATGGCAGTAAATCGTAGGTGACCATCCGAGCTAGGTTGGAGGCACATGAATAGAGCTTTATAAGCAATTGATCATAAAATTTTAATGTACTCTGGGATGACTTTACGAATTGTCCATTCTGTGGTACGGAATGGGATGTAGATAATGACTTCTCTGAAGGATTGTTAGGAATAGAAACTAGAGAGACTATAATAGTAGTATATAACTTTGGTAAAATGTACTTCCAGGTCCCATAGTTTTACACCTAGCGGTGATCATGCAAGCTAGAGATAAGAATCCAATGATGAATTAGGGAGAAATTAAGATTCAACCGTGGACAAGTTGACGAAGTAGCCAAAAATTGGGTAGAAACAATTTCTTAAATCTTCCCACCCTAGGATATACATATAAGAGAGGCGAGTGAGTTTGGCTATATTCTAGTTAGAAGGGATGTACCCCAACCTTGGAACATTCAATGTGATCCAAGTATTCGTAGCGGTCATGAAGAATCATCTCGAGTCCATTGCAGGTATTGTGAGAAAGAAAGGCATAAAGAGAAAGAATACTGGAAATGGGCTAATAAATGTCTATGATGTGGGAGTTTAGAGCACAAAATAACATACTGCCTGATGCCTCAATTGAGGTACTCGTCCAAACCCTTAGTTACATGCATCGAATATCAACCCTGCTCTGAAAGGTAGAGCCAGTGAAAATAGTAGGCTAAATAGGCTTGGTTTTACACCTTTGAGAGCAATATGAATATTTTTTTTACCTAGGTAATTGAACGTACCCTCTCTGTCTTAGGTAAACCGGCTATGATTTTGATTGATCCTAGTGCCTCTCATTCACATAATAGTTATTCCTTTCTAGAAAACATGGAAGATAAGATAGAAGACATACTATATAGGCTAAAAGTTAGTAATCCCACCAATGATACTAAAACCCTAACTCACTGTGTTACCAGTAGATTAAACTGCCCTACCTTTAAGAGGATATGAAGTCCACTAGGCATGGATAAGATTGCATGAAAAAATGACCCGTTAAACTTTCATACAAAGGAAGTTAAGTTATGTCAGCCGGTGAAACCATGGATTAAGGAAGGCACTAGAAGAGGTCATCAGTATTAATGATTATTGGCTTAAAGACCTGAAAGATGATTTGTAAGGGGGCAATGAAAATGTTGAATTATATACTAGTAGTTTAGGACTTTCCTTGATGTAATCCCTAAAATATGCCCTGAGGAACTTGTAAGTTGCCTCCAAAAAAAGGAATATTGATTTCACCATAGATTTAGTACCAAGATTCGTGCATGTTTCTCGAAACCCCTTATTGCATGGCACCACTAGAACTACATGAATGGAAATTATAACTTGAGGATTAGTTAACTCGTGGGTTCATCCAACTAAGTACACTACCTTAGGAAGCCCAATGTTAGTTGTTAAGAAGCAATATGACTCTCTATGGATGTGTATTGATTACCCAGGCCTAAATAATGTGATGATTTAAATAAGTATCCTCTCCATGTCATTGAGGAGTTGTTCAATCAACCCCTAGGAATAGCCATATTTTCCAAGATGGATCTATGACAAGGGTATTACCAATTGTGGGTGGGGAAAAATAGATGAAGTGTTGAAGACAACCTTTAACACTCGGTATGGTTGTTTCAAATTCTTGGTGATGCAGCAGCCGCGTTCCTGGATCATTTTATCGAGCTTTTTAGCCGCACTTAGATGTGTTTGTCATCATTTTCATTGATGGCCTCCTGGTCTCTTTAAAGTCTCATCAGGAGCATGAGTTACACTTGAAGAAGATATTATAGCTACTTAAGGAACATAAGTCGTGCCCTAAGTTTAGCAAGGGTGTATTCTTGATCAACCTATGGAACTTTTTTGAGCACGTGATCAGTAAGAAAAGGATATCAGGGAATTTCTATAATTTGAAACCATCTTAAAGGTGTCGACCAATAGCACGTAGGTTCAATGTTTTCTAGGACTAGTTGGATATTAAAGGTTCCTTGTTAGAAATTTCTCTAAATTAGTATCTCCCACTAAAGAGTCAAGTACAAACGGAATGAAAATATGGAAGCCAGTCTAAGATGGAAGAAAAGATTGACAACTACTTCGATCCTTGTACTACCTTAGGAAATGATGGATTATATTATATACATATACTTTGGGAAATGGCTTAGGGTGCGTGTTAAAGAAAATGTTATATGTGGTCGCCTATGCCATCTGAAATTGAATCCATGGGAGAAGAATTTCCCCTACCTGACCTCAAACTCGCTGCGGTAGTGTTTGCTTTAAAGAAATAGCGATATGAAGTTCCACTTGACGTAATGTTAGATCACGTGAATCTAAGGTATATGTTCTCTCAAGGAGACTTACATGTGCACCAATGTGGGTGGAAAGAATTTTGGAATATTATGATTGTGTGATTAGTTATCATCCTGGAAAAATGAATGTGGTGGCAGTTTCTTGAGCAGAAGGGAACACTTAGAGCATGTTATGGTAGGGAGACAGAGATGTTAAATAGAAAGTTGAACTATTGAGGCTAAGTCTAACCTATCCTTACCTTGCAACTTAAGGGTACAAGTTATTTTACCATCTAATATAAAAATTCCTCAAGGATCAGACGAGTTCTTAGTAACGAAAATGAAGCTCGCCGCTGAAGGCAAGTTACTAGTTTTTAAATTGACGGTAACAGGGTTATGAAATGCATAGATGGGTTCCACTTACCTTGAATTCAAAAATTAAACTAAGGGTTCTAGAGGAAACCAAAATGTATTGGAACTTAAAACAAAAGCATTGTCAGGGTGACATGAAGAGGGACATTGCTAAAATTTGTGGCACGGTGGCTGATGTGCTGGCAAGTCAAAGCTTAGCATTTGAAACCACTAGTGTTATTCCAATCCTTAGGAATCCCAAAGTGGAAGTGGGATCACATCACGGAAAATTTCGTGACAGGTTTACCACAGACTCTGAAAGGTTATGATGGGTGGTAGTTCATAGACTAACTAAATTGGCTATCTTTAGTTTTCCTATTTATAATAAAACTCTATGTACTAGGGAGATTCTGATAACTCGGCATGCTATGGATAAACCTTACAATTAAAGATGCAACTCAAAAAGTGGATGCAAACATAAGAGATAGGTACCCTGATATGTTCACAAGAAAAACATGAATTTTGAGGAAGAAATTCATTAAGGGGGGTGGGCAAGGGGAGGGGGGGGGGGGAGGTGAGACTCTAAGCCCCTGGTCCTAATGAGTCCAGTACTTAGATAATAGTTAAGTTAATCTCGCACAATCCTGTTTTATTTTATTTTTCCACCTACACATTACTATAATTTTTAAACATAAACCAATAAAAAAAATTAAAAATAATATAAAATGTTAATCTTTTTATTTTCTTCTTCTTGAGTACGTCAGCTAAAGATGAGTATTCATGATATAAATAGGAAAACTAAAGAAGATAGACATCGTGTTATAATATGAGGCATGTGAAAAGTGAAGAAAAACCAAAGAAGTGGCTTTTTTTATTCAAACCACTAGAAGTGGGAGAGATACATAGGCTTCCCAAACCTTACAAAAAATAGATGCCATTTACAAGGTTTCAAGTATTAAACTTAAACTACAGCTAGAGTTTCAGTTTGATTCAAAATACTATATCTATGAAGCTTGATATTTGCTTCCAAAGTACAAAAGAGCATGTTATTAGAGGCTCTAAATCGAGTTGTAAGATCGTACATGATTCCTGTCAAAATAAACTCCACTCCCTGTATTATTTATTTTGCAGGCTATGTCTATGAGCCACGAATAAATTTGAATCTCCCTCAATTCTCATTCGATGTGATAGTTCTAATTCCTGGCAGTCCGAGATCGCCACCTGCAATAGCATGTCTGATTTTCTAGCTTTCCTTTAATTCAATCATCGCCAGTCTTGAACCTTTCGTCTGTGATATCTTATGTGCCATCTGGTTCCCTTCTTTGTTGATGTATCTAATATTCACTCTAATATCAGAGGTTTCCATCAAGCTCCATATATTCAACATCACTGTCTTCATCTTCCATGGAGGCTTGTTCTTCTTAGTAATAATGTTCACAGCCTGCATACATTCAATTTCAACAATTAAAGGTGTATACTTATGTCAAATACCTAGTTGGATGGCTACCACTGCCGCCTTTAATTCAGCTTGTAGAGGGTCTTCTACTTGACAATCTCTATTTTCCATAAAAATATAATCCCTGAACGTTGCGAAAGAGACCAATTCAGGGAATACAGTTACTTTTAAAAAATGCATCACAGATCACAATAAATCCTTCATCAGGGGTATTCCAGCTCACCATTTTTATTATCCTATAGGTTTTATTCTCTGCTTCGATATCAAACCATATTTAATGAATTCTTCACACTCTGAGTGATACACAAGGGAGATAAGGCTTAGTACCTGCGATGACATTGAGCTAATCTGAGTTGTCATGAACTATAGTGTGTATGGAGAGCCATTAAATGTGTGGGGATTTTTATATTTCCAAAATATTCAAAGCAGTGACCTTAAAAATGAAGAAATTTACTCTCTCTCTCTCTATCTCTATATATATTTATAGATATATATGCCATTTGAAATTAAGAAAGTAAAACGGGCTTTGAGTATTTGATATATCCATTTTATGTGCATAATTTAGTACTATTTTGGGTCACTTTTGTGCTCTTTTACTATCAAGAGCTTGTGTTTTACCTTGAAATTCTCTTAGGAGGGGTAAGAGCAACTTTACGCTCTTTTACCTCTTCTAAGTGGATTTTGCGTGACAAGGGAAGAACATGGAGGCATGAAGACCGAAGGCCATTAAAGATCACATTTTCGAAGACTTTTGAAGAATTGCTTCGAAGACATGAAGACCGGAGGCCATTGAAGACCAATTTTGGAGACATTGAAGACTTGAAAAATGAGAGGAATTGCTATGAAGATGAATGTATACCACAAGAAGAAGAAAAAGAAACAAGGCAAAATTCTGGCACCCGTCGCGAGTCGCAGTAGCCTCGTCACGAGTCCATCACGAGTCGCGACCAACGGGTGGCCAGAATTTCACTGTATCCTTTTTGTACTATAAATAGCACTCTCTTTCCTCCATTTCACAATCTTCTTCACCTGCATTTTTATTACTGTTTAAAACCCTATTTTCTTCCATTTTCATCTTTACAATCTCTTGTATTATGTCTGGTTGTTTAGCATTAATTAGTATGAACTCTTGTAGCTAAATCTAGTTCTTGGGAGAAATTGATTGAAGCTTCCAAGCTTATGTAGTAAGATTCTATGTTTGCTCATTTATGAACATATATTGGAGAGCATTTATTATGCCATTAATGTTGTGTTTAACATCATTTATACCATGGGTTGTTTGAGTATATGAAATATTTGTAAGATTTAAATGTTAGGGTGTTAGGAAAGTTGCAAATTTCTTAACTCATTTGATATAGAAATCCAAGAGCATGGATTTAGAACTTCTTTTGTATAATGTGAGGTAATTCTTGCTAGATGAGTATGTTAATGTGTTTGTTCTCATATTTGTCATATAGATGCAAAGAAAGGTTGAACCTTGAATGTTGTTTGTTCGTAGTTTAATCTAATGAATGATTTGTTTGGTTAAATGACTATGTCTTTGGTAGAAGGCTTGTTATTATCAAACCTATGGTCCATTGGGTGAAATGTCATTGATGAAACACCCCTATGATGCTGTTTGTCTAGGGTGATAATCAATGAGGTTTGCCAACGGTCGTGTTTGTCTTTGGAAACTACTCTTAAGGAGGAATGAATGTTGATCTTTGAATGAGAAGTGATAACATTCCCCATAGACAATAAATGTAATTGAATGAGTGAATGAATCAATGAGCTATATGAAGTTTGGAAGTGGAAATCGATTGCCCCCAAGGCTCCATTAATTATCATTTACATCATATCTTTAATTGTATTGCATGATTAGCATAGTTATATTGCTTTGCTAGTTGTTGTATTTCAATTCGATAACTTAGGATCAAACCAACCAACTCCCCCCCTCTGTTTGTATGCTTTTATATATATCTATGTATGTATGCCTAGTATGTCTTGTCCTATATATGTTTAAACATGTGAAAATATCCCTCTTGTTGTGAACAACCCCGGCTTTCCATTATCTACTTTATTGGAGATAGGAAGAATTAGGGCTTAAAAGTATTAACTTTGAGAGGTACGGTGACGACCACCTAAATTTTGGTGCCGCTGCTGGGGAAAGAGGCATTTATTTTTAAGTATTTATATTATGTGTGATTATATGCTAATTGTAAATATGTTTTAGTTTGCTTTTTTTTATTTTTTTAGTTGATTATCTATTTTCACTTGGCTTGGAGACGTACTGTTCGAGTTCTTGGTGTATGGTTCGTACACGATCCTCTTCAATAGAGCCCTTACACTACGACCCTGAGTTAGAGTTGAATTTGGGACGGGCTAGGAGGCTTTCTTTGAAATGTGTGAATAACACCCCTCCTAGTGACCATTTTGTGGATACATCTTCCTCTATGGAACATCAAATTGAGCAGGAGGATGAGCATCCTCCTATCCAAGGGCGAGCTCCTCCTCTCCACCAAAGAGAGATTCTTTTGGGGCAAGCTTTGCTAAGAGACATCATGGCCCCCAACCTCAATCAATAACCGATGTGCATCGAGTATCCCGTGGTTGGACCAAACAGGCACTTTAAGCTAAAGACCCGGTTCATCAACATGCTACCCATCTTCCTTGGTAGGGAAGGGGAGAATTCCAACAAACACCTCACCAAATTTCACTTCTTGTATGGTGGTACGGTCCCCCATGGAGTGGATGAAGATTTCTAAAAGTTGAAGGCATTCCCGTTCACACTAAGGGATGGTGTAAGGGATTGGCTCCACTACCTACCACCCAAGAGCATTAAGAGTGGCTTGATATAAAAATGAAGTTTCTAGCCAAATACTTTCTGGCCTCTTGATCCGCCACCTTGAAGAAGGATATAAGAAACATCCTCCAGTGGCATGAAGAATCTCTCTTCGACTATTGGGAGAGGTTCAAGAAGCTTCTTGCGAGTTGCCCTTATCACGGTTATTTGGAGGGGGATTTGGTTTATTACTTCTACAATGGTCTTCTTGATGAAGATCAAAGGTTGGTAAGGAGTTCTTTTGGTGGCACCCTTGGAAACAAAACATCCTCCAAAGCTATGAAATTATATGAAGAGCTAGCGAAGGAATCGAGAAACTTTAGCTCAAGGGCCGATCTGAGAAGGAGGAATCCAATGCCCGCAAGTGACTCTTCAAGTAGTGAAAAGCTCGAGGATCAGGTCTCGACCCTTGCATCTGTGGTCAAATCGTTGATGACAAAGCCCGGGAATGCGCCACATGTTAAATCATGTGAAATTTGTTACTTGACGCATCCTACGGACACTTGCCCCACATTGCAAGATGATTATGTTGAAGAGGTAAGTTCCATGGGCTATCAAGGGAATCAAGGCTACCAAGGAAACCAAGGATATCAAGGTGGGAAAGACTACCATGGTAACCAAGGCTACCAAGGTTATCAAGGGTGCAATAATCGTACATACAATTCAAGAAATCAGGATAACCCGAACCTCCGGTATGGAAACCCTCAAGAAAGCCAAAACCCTCAACCATATTGGCCTCCTCAACAATAATATAGGCCACCTCAACAATAATTTCAAAGGCTCCAAGACAAACCCCGAGACCAAGGGGAGAGCTGGGGGCTAACAAAGGATGAGGTGATGCAAGCCATTCACCGGTTGGGCATGTGCATGGAAAAAAGTGAGAAGTTCCAAGATGAAGCCAAGGAGAGTTTCAAGAACATGGAAACTCAAGTGAGCTAAATAGCTCAAGTGGTGAATTGGATGGAAGCCCGGGAAAAGGGTAAGCTCCCTCCCAACAGGAGATCAACCCTCGATAAAATGCAAGTGCTATCACTTTGAGAAGTGGTAAAGAGGTTGACTCTCCCATGGTTGGTGAAGTTGTTGAGGACAAACCTAGAAAGCTTGAAATGCTTGAGAAAAAAGAGAAATAGGAGAATGAGGAGGAGGCCAAGCAGCAAGCAAAGAAGGGAAAGGGAAAGGAAGAGGAGATCACCATTGAGAAATTAACCTCAATTTTTGAAATTTCACCCCCCCTCACAAGAAGGCAGGAGTAGTGGAGATTCCTCCATATGTGCTGGAGCCACCATTCCTGGAAGCTCTAATAGACAAAAGGAGGAAGGAATCCAACAAGGACATCTACGAAGTCTTTCGTAGGTGTGAGGTAAATATCCCTCTTTTGAATGCGATTGAACAAATTCCTAGCTATGCAAAATTTTTGAAATAATTATGTGTAGTAAATAGGAAACAAAGAACAAAGAACAAGCTTAAAAATGGGATAAGTGAACATGTTTCCGCTTTGTGCCAAAGGGAGTTACCCCCTAAATGTAGCAATCCCGGCATGTTCACAATCCCTTGCATGATAGGAAATACACATTCTGAAAAAGCAATGCTTGACTTAGGTGCATTGATAAATGTGATTCCTTATTCTTTGTATGAAAGCCTCAATCTTGGTACTTTGCACAAAACCATGGTGGTGATCCAACTAGCCGATCGTTCTAGTGCGTACCCTAAGGGTATCGTCGAGGATGCGTTGGTTAGGGTGGATTCCTTAATATTCCCCACGGATTTTTATGTCCTAGACATGGAACATGATAAACATGCCACCCCAATCTTGTTGGGGAGGCCATTTTTGAATACCTATAGGACCATCATTGATGTGCATAACGGTACCCTCACCATGGAATTTGATGGGATTAAAGTAGAGTTTAGCATAAATGACTCTATGAAGTATCCTCTTGAAAAGTATTCTTGCCATGCTATTGATTTTGTTGACAATATGGTGCAAAATGTTTTTGAATTGAGTGGTTATAATTCCTTGTTAGTGCACTAGAAAATGATGTTGAAAATGCATGTCTCGTAGATTCCATGAGTACTAACTTGAAGGAAAGTATTGAGGAGTTAAGCATTCTTGAGGAAGTGGTGCAAAGTCCCGACCCTCTAGTCTTAGAGAAACCCAAAGAACCGGAATTCCTCCCATCAATTGTGAAGGCTCCAGTGATTAAGCTTAAACCGCTACCAAGTGACCTCTAGTACGCATTTCTTGGGGAAGGGGAGACGCTTCCGGTCATCATTTCAAGCAAGCTCACCAAGGAGCAAGAAGAAAAACTGATGGTGGTGTTATAGGAGAACAAGGAAGCAGTTGGATGGACTATTGCCAACATCAAAGGCATAAGTCTATCCACTTACATGCATAGAATCTTGTTGGAAGAATATGCAAGACCCGTCTGGCAACCCCAAAGCCATTTAAACCCACTGATGTTAGAGGTGGTGAAGGTGGAAATCCTCAAGTTACTCCAAGCGGGCATGATCTATCCAATCTCGGATAGCAAGTGGGTGAATCCAACTCAAGTGGTACCCAAGAAGAGTGGGGTGATGGTGGTTGAAAATGAGAAGGGAGAAATGGTACCCACCCGAGCTCAAAATGGGTGGCGCATTTGCATTGACTACCGGAGGCTAAATGCAGAAACTCGGAAGAATCACTTCCTGTTTCCATTCATAGATCAAATGCTTGAGAGGTTAGAAAGCCACCCCTTATATTTCTTTTTGGATGGGAATTCGGGGTATTTTGAAGTGGCTATCGCCCCAGAAGACCAAGAAAAGACCACTTTCACGTGCCACTTTGGTACGTTTGCTTACTGGCGCATACGTTTTGGGTTATGTAATGCCCCCACAACTTTCCAAAGGTGTATGGTAAGCATTTTCTCAGAATTTGTTGAAACTTTTGTTGAGGTATTCATGGATGATTTCACCATTCATGGTAATTCTTTTGATAACTATTAGCAAATTTGGCACAAGTTCTTAAACGTTGCATTGATACTAATCTTGTGTTAAATTCTGAGAAGTGTCATTTTGTGGTAGAACAAGGTATTGTTTTAGGCCATGTTGTCTCCTCTAAGGGTATTGAGGTTGAAAAGGCAAAGATAGACACAATTCAAACGTTTCCTTATCCTACTAACGTGCACAAAGTGTGCTCTTTTCTTGGTCATGTAGAATTCTATCGCCGATTCATCAAGGACTTCTCAAAGATAGCATCCACTTTATGCAAGTTGTTGTAAAAAGAGGTGGAATTTGTGGTGTATGAGGGTTGTAAAGGTGCCTTCGATACATTGAAATGAAGGTTAATTTCGGCCCCTATTATACAACCCCCGGATTGGTCGTTGCCTTTTGAGATTATGTGTGATGCTAGTGATTATGCCGTTGGAGCAGTGCTTGGTCAATGGGTAGGGAGAGCACCTCACGCCATCTACTACGCATCCATGTCTCTTAATGAATCCCAAAGAAACTATTCCACCACCAAAAAGGAGTTACTAGCAGTGGTATTTTCTTTGGAAAAATTTCAATCTTACTTGCTTGGTACAAAGGTTAATGTGTACACTGACCATGCAGTGCTTCATCATTTAATGATGAAGAAAGAGGCTAAGCCAAGATTGTATAAGTGGATCCTGCTCCTGAGTGAATTTGAGTTAGAGGTGCGAGACAAGAAAGACGCGAAGAACCTCATGGCTGATCACCTAAGCCGGTTGGCACCCTACCAAGATAGTGAGATAAATCTATTAATGAAAAAGCAATTATGGGAGGAGTTCCCTGATGAACAATTGTTTGCTATTAGGGACCTCCAACCACGGTATGCCGACATTGTGAACTTTCTTGTCTCTGGTAAATTTCCTCCTCACTTTTCTAAAGCACAGAAAGATAAGCTAAAGAGCGATGCTAAATATTATGAGTGGGATGATCCCTTTTTGTGAAGGCATTTTGTAGACTAAGTTGTTAAGAGATGCATCCCTGATCATGAAGTACATTCAATTCTCACTTTTTATCATTCTTATGCATGCGAGGGTCATTTTGGAGCTAAAAGGACCGCTAGGAAAGTCTTGGAAAGTGGTTTTTATTGGCCTACTTCGAATAAGCATGCATGCATATTTTGAAAGGCTTGTTACAAGTGTCAAAGAATAGGAAATATCTTATCTAGAAATGAGATGCCCCAAAAAGCTATGCTATATTGTGAAATCTTTGATGTTTGGGGCATTGACTTCATGGGACCTTTCCCTAGTTCTTATGGCTTTACATACATTCTTCTTGCCATTGATTATGTGTCAAAGTGGGTTGAAGCAAAACCCACAAGGACTAGCAATTCTAAAGTTGTTGCAGAATTCCTGAAAAATAACATCTTTTCTAGGTTTGGGGTACCCCCCGAGCCTTGATTAGTGACCGTGGAACCCATTTTTGCAATCAGACCATAGCGGCACTCTTGAAGAGGTATGGCATCACTCACAAGACATCCACCGCCTATCACCCATAAACCAATGGGCAAGCTAAATTTTCCAATCGGGAAATCAAGTCCATTCTTCAAAACACGGTTAACCCTAACCAGAAGGATTGGAGTTCTCAGTTTAATGATGCCTTGTGGGTGTATAGAACGACTTACAAGACACTAATCGGTATGTCACCATACCGGTTAGTGTTTGGTAATCCCTGCCATCTACCGGTGGAAATTCAACATAAGGCTTACTGGGCGGTCAAAGAATTCAATCTTGATATAGATGAGGCTGGCTTGCATAGGAAGTTACAATTGGATGAACTGGATGAGATCCGGAGAGAGTCCTATGAGAATGCCAAATCTATAAAGAGAAGACAAAGGTGGGGCACGACAAGATGATCATTAGGAAGGACTTTAACGTTGGTCAAAAGGTCCTCCTATTCCAATAACGCCTTCGCCTATTCCCAGGTAAGTTGAGGTCCCGATGGATCAGTCCTTTTAAGGTGGTTAAGGTATTTTCGCATGGCACGATGGAGATTATAGATTGAGCTAAGTCCAATACTTTCAAGGTTAATAGACAATGTTTGAAACCTTACCACGAGAATTTTGTGCCAAAAAAATGAGTCGACGTTGATCTCCTCGATCCTGTTTGTGAGTAAAACCCAAGAAAAGGGAGTAAGTCATGCCGAAGACATTAAATAAACTTGGTTTTGATCATCCGGATCGTTACTTGTGACTTTCCATTGATGTTGTTTGGTTTTGGATTTTATCATTAAGTTTCATTGTTTTGCTTTATACTTTTCACGGGTTGTTTTTTCCCATGATTTTGTAGCAATTTTGAAGCCAAGGCATTGGAATTTTGAAGGGAGAAAGGCTTGGAGTCGAGAAGGAAAGACTTGGACAAGAGAAGGAAGCAGAAAAAAATTTTCCAAGTACCAGCTAAGAAGTGGTTGCGAGTCGCAATGGCCTCGCGAGGGCATCATCGCGATTTGCAAAGTCCTCGCGAGGGCCTCGTCGTGAATCGCAACCAAATCAAGGGTTTTGGCTAAAAATTGGGGTCTTGGCGAAAACATTCCGTGAGCGCAATGGCATAGCGAGGGCCTCGCGATGGCCTTGTTGCGACTCGCAATGGAGTGGTCGCGAGTCACGATGTACTTAGAAATCTTGTGTTGAAATGGAGGTCTTGGCCTCCACTTTTTGCGAGTCGCGATGGCCTTGTGAGGGCCTCATCGTGACTCACGATGGAGTTGTTGCGAGTCCCGATGTACTCAGAAATCTTGTGTTAAAATGGAGGTCTCGGCCTACTTTTCGTGAGCCGCGATGGCTTCGCTTGGACCTCATCGCAAGCCCTCGAGACATATCCCCTCGAGACCTCAATGCAGCAAGCCCTCGACTCGAGCAGAACCTGAATGACCATCACACTCTCGAGGCCAGTCCTTGAGACCAGCCCTCAAGACATATCCCCTCGAGACCTCGAGGCAGCAAGCCCTCAATTTGAGCCAAACTTGAAAGTCCATTACCCCCTTGAGACCTCGAAGCCCTGAACCCTTGACTCGAGCAGAACTATAAAGTCCATCACCATCTCAAGGCCAGCCCTTCAAGACATCATCCCCTCGAGACCTCGAGGCAGCAAGCCCTCAACTCGAGCCAAAACTGAAGTCCATCATCTCCTCGAGGCCGCAAGCCTCTCGAGACCTTGAAGCTGCGAGCCCTCGAGATGACATCTTTCATCCTCGAGGTTGCAAGCCTCTCGAGACCTTGAGGCCGTGAGCCCTCGAGGTGTCATATTTCATTCTCGAGCAAGCCTCTCAAGACCTCGAAGTCGCAAGCCCTCAAGGTGTCATCTTTCATCCTCAAGCAAGCCTCTCGAGACCTCAAAGTCGTGAGCCCTCAAGGTGTAATCTTTCATCCTCAAGCATAACCTCTCGATACCTCGAAGTTACGAGCCCTCGAGGTTTTATCTTCATCCTCGAGCAAGCCTCTCGAGACCTCAAAGCTGGAATCCCTTGAGGTGTCATCTTTCATCCTCGAGCCTAGCTTCTCAAGACCTTGAAGCTGCAATCCCTCGAGGTGTCATCTTTCATCCTCGAGCATATCCTCTTGAGACCTAAAAGCCACGAGCCCTTGAGGTGTCATCTTTCATCCTCGAGCCTAGCTTCTCAAGACCTTAAAGCTGAGAGCCCTCGAAGTGTCATCTTTCATCCTCGAGCCTAGCAAGACCTAACGATCTGTGAGACCACCCATCGCGAGTCATGATGAACACGTCGCGAGTCATGATGGTCGTACGAATCTTCTTTAAATGATGGGCTAAACCCATTTTCCCACAAATATACCCACAATCTGCCACTACTCTTCATCTTCTCCCACTCCTCTTCACCATCCTTAACCTGTCCTCCACCAAGCTCCGCCGCTCGCCGCTTCTACTAGCTGCCCTCCATCACTTTAAACCACCACTCCATACCCCATCCTTTCTTCCCAACCTCCACCCACAAATCGCAAAAAAAAATTTCTTTCAAGAACACAAATCTTAGAATTTGGGGGTTTTGTCACTTTCAGCAATTCGATTTAGAATTGATTGTGGGCTTCCTCTTTTCCTCTTCTTACGCATCTTGGTGGTAGATTTCTTCCCTTTATTGAGCTTGAATTGGGATTGTGAATGTCTACACTATTTTTTTATGGATATTTTGTAGATTATGTGTGATGCCTTAGGAAATTGAATTGTTGGATCTTGGTTGATTTCGGTGAATAAATTGTGCCTGCAATTCAATTTGATGGGTATTGTGTGCATATTGTTTTGGTTGTGGTTTGGATTGTATTATGCTTGTTTGAGTTGGGATTGTGTGTATTTTTGTTGTTGTGGCTGAGAACAGATTGTGACTTATGCTAGATAGGAGGCATGTTGACCCTTGATTCAACATAGTTGTTATTTGGATAAAATGTTATTGTGCTTTGCAATGCTATTTTGCTTAGGGTAGTTTAGCCATGGGATGTGAATATACTAATAGTAGCTAAGCTAGTTGAGCACAACTGTGGTTGTGAGATATGGCATATTGATTTCAACTATGAGAATTTCATGGATTTGAGAATATGGGTTTGTTGGACATATTATGGATAGTATATGCAATTGTGATTAGGACTTGAACTAGTTGACTTGATTTTGATTCGGCTTGCGATGATGAACTAGTTTAAGGTTGAGTATGAATTTGCAATACTGCATATACACACATTCCTGTGCGTTTGACTTGTTTACTGTGATTGTTAGATATGGCCCCCACGAAGAGACCTAGTGATCCCCCCCCCGAGATGGGTGCACTGCCGCTCCACCTCCACCTCCTCTACCGACTCCGGAATCGAGCCCTGTACCTCCCCCTCCAGATAGGTACATGGGTTTAACCCGGATCACCGAGTCCTATGCGGAAAGGTGGGAGGCCCTGGAGAGGCGCCAGCTCAAGGAGACAAGCTTTGTCAATGTGCCCACATTAGATGCTCTCGGGCTCACTCAGCCTGTCAGATGCCTCCTCGCAAAAGGACGGATGGAAGGGTTTATGAGTGAGAGTGCGCCCTCTTACCGGAGGTACACGATCTTGTCCACGGTCCGTATAAGCAGCATGAGAGGCGATCAACCATGCGAGAGGTACATTGTTTTTTACTTAGATGACATATCTAGGCAAATGACCGTCTCGTAGATTAAGGAGGCCTTTGGATTTGACACCTCGGAGATACGGGCTAGGTTGGACCCACAGGCCCAAGAGCGATTAATTGAGGATGACATACCCTTTTGGAATGTCATCAACAAGGGGCCGAAGAATTCCCATGATAAGAGTAGTGCCATTATCCACCTTGCACTCCGTTATGTGCACCATCTATTGGTTGGCACAGTACTTCGTTCCGCAGAGCCGACGAATGTGCCAGACAATGACATTCACTTTCTGTGGCACTTAACAAGTGAGGGACCAAGATATGGGGTGTGGGCAGAATTGTGGATGAAGAGAATCGTGGAGGTGGCAGGAAAACCCAAGGGGAAGATGATGGTCGGAGGCATGATAGGCCTTTTAGCAAAGTACTTGGGATTGGTTCTTCCAGCTGACTTTCCACTCTTAGGGAGGCACGCGTCCTATTTTATCACCGTTGAGAGATTAGTTAGATTTGAGATGCTCAGTGCAATGTGGACCACAGGGCTATTCCATTGGTTGTATGGTGCGAGGAAGGTCACATTCATAGCACTTCCTCAGCCCAACAAGACGAAGCTAGAATTTAACACACCTCTAGGAGAATTGGTGATTTCACCGGAATCCTCATGTAGAGATGATTTCCAGCACGAGCTCCACAACCTTGGCCCAGCTCATGTCCAGCGTGATGATAGTAGTCTACCTCTCTCTGAGCGACAGCAGCATCATCACTCCCAGCAGCACTCCACGTAGCCTCCACTAGAGACAGAGCCGATGCAAGAGGACGATGTGCCACCTCACTATTCCCAACCTCCACCGGACTTCTATGAGTGGATGCAGAATTTGCAGGATGGATTCTGCCACCAAGACAGCATGATATTGGAGCATAATGTATTTGTCTCCCAGACCTTGATTGACAAGGATGAGGAGATTGACCACTTGGCAGCTCGCATCCATGAGATGCAGTCCTAGGCAAGCAGCGTCCTAGGCCCTGATCCGGGAGCAGAGAGGCGGAGACCTAAGGGATAGAGGAGCACAGAGTGGCTAGCACAGTATCAGTAGTAGTATTTTGGCGGTGGCCCTTCTTCATCATAGAAGTGATTTTGTGAGCACCATATCTTTACCCTTTCCATACTTCGCTTTGTACGTTTTTGCTCTATTGTCTACATTGAGGAAAATGTATTGTTCTAAGTATGGGGAGGGGTATCTACTTTGAGAGGATTGAGATTGAACACACTTTTGAATAAATCTTTTGATTAGTTTTTGGATATTTTTCCCCTTTTGTGTTGGAATGTTTTTCTTTTGATGTACTTGGATAATGTTGGCTTTGATACTTTTTTTAGCCTTAACATTTGGAAAGAACTTTGCTACTTTTTGGATTGGAGACACTTGAAAATTGCTGAAAATTTTGAAAAACAATATTAAAAAAATAAAAAAATAAAAAAGAATCCCACTAAGTTGAAAAAATGATATGGAAACTTAGGCAACATTGGGGACCCAGATAGATCGAAAACCCGGAAGGGAGACCTAGGGAAAAATGAGAGGCTAAATGTGCGAAAAAACGTGAGATGTGAGCCAAAGAAACATGATGTGTGGATAGGATGAAAACCCAAAAGGGCTCCTAGGAAAAATGAGAGAAAATGAGAGAAATTGAAAAACATTAAGTGTTCACTCATTAGCCGGTGTTGGATTCATAAGGTTTTGGTGACCATACGGATGGATCGGGTAGCTTAACATCTTGAGGTCCTTTTGGGAGTGGAAAATTTAGCAGGAGAAGACGAAGTAAGTTATGAAATTCTTGATCGTTAATATGCTTCATTTTTAGGTTGATATATTGATATAAAGTGGAGCATGTGTTTTGAACCTTATACATGTCCTTAGCTTCACCTTGTATCATTGGATTTGGGATTATCAATTCGGGATTTGGAGATTTTTAGGGATATCAATGAATTGATGGGTTGATATGGTTTGGGTAGATTTAGGAATTGGGGTTGTGGGAAACTTCTCATTTGACCTTAACATTGGGATGTGTGATGTTGAGAGTTTTGTGAGGTATTGATTTGGGGGAATAGTAGTTAGGATGTGAATACGTCATTTCCTTCGTATGCTTGGATCTTTTATTACTCGAGTGCAAGTAAGGTTTAAGTGTGGGGAGGTTTGATATGTCCATTTTATGTGCATAATTTAGTACTATTATGGGTCACTTTTGTGCTCTTTTATTATCAAGAGCTTGTGTTTTACCTTGAAATTCTCTTAGGAGGGGTAGGAACAACTTTACGCTATTTTACCTCTTCTAAGTGGATTTTGAATGACAAGGGAAGAACACAGAGGCATGAAGACTAGAGGCCATTAAAGATCACATTTTTGAAGACTTTTGAAGACTTGCTTCAAAGACATGATGACTGGAGGCCATTGAAGACCATTTTCGGAGACATTGAAGACTTGAAAAATGAGAGGAATTGCTATGAAGATGAATGTATACCACAAGAAGAAGAAAAGGAAACAAGGCAAAATTCTGGCACCCGTCACGAGTCACAAAAGCCTCATCGCGAGACCGTCGCGAGTCACGACAAACCCATCGCGAGTCACGACCAACGGGTGGCCAGAATTTCACCGTATCCTTTTTGTACTATAAATAGCACTCTGTTTCCTCTCATTCACAATCTTCTTCACCTGCATTTTTATTACTGTTTAAAACCCTATTTTCTCCCATTTTCATCTTTATAATCTCTTGTATTATGTTTGGTTGTTTAGCATTAATTAGTATGAACTCTTGTACCTAAATCTAGTTCTCGAGAGCAATTGATTGAAGCTTCCAAGCTTAGGTAGTAAGATTCTATGTTTGCTCATTTATGAACATTTATTGGAGAGCATTTATTATGTCATTAATGTTGTGTTTTACATCATTTATATCATGGGTTTTTTGAGTATATGAAATATTTGTAAGATTGAAATGTTAGGGTGTTAGGAACGTTGCAAATTTCTTAACTCATTTGATATAGAAATCCAAGAGCATGGATTTAGAACTTTTTGTATATAATGTGAAGTAATTCTTGCTAGATGAGTATGTTAATGTGGTTTGTTCTCATATTTTTCATATAGATGCAAAGAAAGGTTGAGCCTTGAAGGTTATTTGTTCTTAGTTTAATCTAATGAATGCTTTGTTTGGTTAAATGACTATGTCTTTGGTAGAAGGCTTGTTATTACCAAACCTATGGTTCTTTGGGTGAAATGTCATTGATGAAACACCTCTATGATGTTGTTGTCTAGGATGATCATCAATGAGGTTTGAAAATGGTCGTTGTCTGTCTTTGCAAACTACTCTTAATGAGGAATGAATGTTGATCTTTGAATGAGAAGTGATAACATTCCCCATAGACAATCAATGTAATTGAATGAATCAATGAGCTATATGAAATTTGGAAGTGGAAATCGATTGCCCCCAAGGCTCCATTAATTATCATTTACATCATATCTTTAATTGTATTGCATGATTAGCATAGTTCTCTTACTTTTCTAGTTGTTGTATTTCAATTCGATAACTTAGGATTAAACCAACCAACCCCCCTCCCCCCCTTGTTTACATGATTATATATATATATTTATATATATCTATGTATGTATATGCCTTGTATGTCTTCTCCTATATATGTTTAAACACTTGAAAAGGTCCCTCTTCTCGTGGACGACCCCGACTTGCCATTATCTACTTTATTGTAGATAGGAAGCATTAGGGCTTAAAAATATTAACTTTGAGAGGTACGGCGACGACCTCCTAGTCTTGTAAATCTTCTTCAAACTTCATTTTGAAGTATTTACTTAGGTGTTGTAAGCCCTGTTAAGAATTTCATTTCTACATATGTATGTGGGTGTTGATTTATTCATAATTTCTTCTAAATAACTGAACCTCATTTACAAATAAGAAATTGATATTCAGGTGTTCGGATTTTTTTACAAACGAGTCTACGTTCCTTCTCAGTGAGTGTTTTCATCGCCCTAACACCAATTGAATTAAAAGTGGATATTGCATGTTATAATATGCGTATGATTTAAAAGTGTTATTTCAAAAGTTTAGATTTTTCATAAAATAGTGTTTTAATATCGCGACTATTCTTGTTGTTTCATAATAATTAAGTATGAAGTGTACTTTATCAAACCATATTTAATTATTATAATATAATATATGTGAATGACTGGCTTGTACTTTATCTTGTCATGTCAAACTTGGATGTATGATACTTGATTAATTGTTTGTATTTATTGGGATTCCTAACGCGATTGAAGTTCGGTCTAGATCGGCAGAGAACAGTATTGATCCGACCGTACGAAAAGATCGGTTACTTGTGGAGCTTTTGTATACAACCATAACCATCTGATTACTGATACGAGCTTGTAACTGAAAATCTTGAGAGTGGTTCACGAGTATGGATTTCTAGATCTGATAGCCTTTGGGCACCACTGAAGGGCTTATGCCCTGATGTTTATCACAGTGGCCACATAGGAACTTGACCCTGTCTTGGCATAAACAACCCATATCCTTTTACTACGTGTTAGGAATTATGTTGCTATTTGTTTTATGTGATCACTAAAACTCCACTTGGTAAATACTTGCGATGGAACCTCACTAAGCAAGGAACTTACCCTAGTTTAATGAACCCAAACAGGTGTAGATGAGCAGATAGAGTGAGAGCTCGTGTCAGACGCCTTATTTCATTTGGGATAGGATGTTGGATGGGATTTTGAATCTAGAAACCAGTTTAGAACTTTTACCGTGTAAAACACTTATTATAAGACTTTCATTGTAATATTAAGTTATGTTTTGAATTCTAAAATTGCTTTCCCATAATCTATATTGCTCATTACTGCATGTAAGTTATCCAATCTATTGGATTCTTAGTAACACTTTCAGGTCCAACCTGATACTTGCGCTGAGCAAGTTGGTCAAAATTTTTGGGTGTTACAAAGACAATGATCCTTGACTCATATTCACATATCAACAATAAACTATTATATGTCTTATCACCCGATGTGGAGAGATTAACTCACTGGGAACTCCCACAATGACTAATATCCCGGTTCTACCCCCTCATCAAACTCTGACCTCCTCCGTTATAACTATCACAACGTTAAAACACTTACCTCCACTAGCCATCACTCTTGTGGTTAATAAACCTGTGATCAAGCAGTTAATTAAATAGGAGAGTAGCAAGACTTTCTAAGACCTCCACTGGGGACAACAACTACAACGGTGTAGGCTTTTACGACCGGGAACATGACTTTGGGAACTATATTACAACCTCAACTAGATGAATAACTGATGCTCAAAATTATGTGGTCGGGTCCCTCCCATATCGTTCATAGTCTAATTTAATTTAGTCCTCTAGCCTAATCTAAGCAAAAAAATAACAATAATGCATAGATGTCACTCCTAAGAAAGACCTTCAGACTGGCCTTTGACCGAACCCAACAAAAAGACAAAATACTCATGGGTTCGTTCCCATGCCTAGTGCTAGATTATACATTGAAATCAATTAGTTGTACATCCCAATATCATGAAAGCATAAACATAAGAAATAAAAAAACCAAGCAATAATGATAATAAATAGCATAGAATATATGAATCTAGTAATCTTACATGTCAAGAATCAATACACGTTTACAAATGCTCCCAAATACTAATTTAAGCTACAAGAATCAAACCCATGGAAATAATCAATTTAAAGGCCATGGATGAGATGATATGAATGTACAACGAGAGAGAGAGAGAGAGAAACAGAGAAGAAGAGTTTGAAAACTATTAAGATCCAGCTCCCCCTGGAAACTAATGGATAAGGAACACTTTGTATATTGGGAAGAGAGGAAAGCCAAAAATTTGCTAGTTAAAACCCTAGTCAAATGGCCCATCACCACCCAGGGTCGTTAATTGTAGCTAATTAACCCAGGAAGAGAGCTTATAATAGGTCAAAGATAACATTTATATTCTACACCCGTTCTCACTACTATGCTACTGATAGGGTAATTAGCAGTAAGCCCTGGGTATGTCCGCAAAGATGCTAGGGCCTCAGGATCAATGAAAACACAATCTTGTGTGGGCCATCAATCCATATGAGTGATAGGAATAGGTAGTAAATGCAAACAAAGGGGGTTTGATTTTTCAGTTAACACTACTAAACATATAAGTAAAAAGAACAATTAATCTATAAAGCTAAGCACTTGGGGAATCATTGTGAGACATGAATGATTTAATGCTTTGATCATCAACTCATTCACATGTAAGATTTAGAAAAACCTAATAAAGTGTTCATAACACGTGGTATGGGCGATGACATACACTTCCACATACCTGTCACGTCGGGTGCGTTTGCAACCCTCCATCGATACTGCCATTGTAATTAGGGAGTACAACAAGGTGCGACTATTTTTTTAGGTTTGTTTCTCCCTCGTGAAATTACATCCCGGGCTTTTACCACATATGCACTACTTCCCAATCACCTATCAAAAAGGTCAATGGGTCGTTGGCACCTTATATATGACACTACGGTCTCTTACGACCCTAGCTTGCTACTTTTTGCTATCCCTACATGTAACCTCTCAGACCACTTTACATAATCAACTAATACTGGTGCGACGCCAAATAAGTCAGAGTAATACTTAGCTCTGCTGTGAACAAACCCACGCAGATCTGTACTCCCTTACCCATTTAAACATCCAGGTTTCTCTTCCCAAGAGGGCATCAATATTTGCACCAAAAATGAATATAACCCAAAGTGGTGCTTATATGTGGTGTACTATTCATGCAATTCAAACATTCAAAAACAAGTCATAATAATATCATGAACATAAATACTATGATGGATCAAATAAATCTCACAAAAGCATTAATCAAACATGTCTACAATTTATTCCCAAGCTATAAATATACTCCATAGATATCAAATTCAAATACAGATTTGAATTCCACATCATAGGATCAAAGCAAAAATAAAAGGAAATAAAAGAAAATGAGAGAGTGTTTCTTTCTCTAGAGTTGCTCTCCTTATACAAGATGAAGTCTAAAAATGATCTAACCTCTTTAACCTAGTATACTAAGGCTATATTTTTAGTAGTAGGGGATTGGGCCTAAAAATAGGCCAAAAACCAATAAACTTTAGTTCAGTCCCCGCCTGGCGAGAGCTGTTGCGAATGGCGCAGCCCATGGCACATTCTTTTGCACGGGCTACGGGATTAGACATGGGTCATGCCACTTCATCAAGTGCAGGATGCTGGATCTGGCGCGGGCAGTGTTGCATCATCTGGCGCGGGATGGATTTACTGAGGGCTGTGATCATTGGTGCCCTTGGAACACCCTATCATGATGGTCTTTTCTTTGACATTCTGCTTCCTTCAGATTATCCGAGCCTTCTCCCAAGGTGTATTATCATGCTCATGAAATGCGATTGAACCTGAATAGCTTCTGGATATGTCTACTAGAGGTTGCTCAGGAATTGGTATGGCTCGGGGTGGAGTTATGGACTAAAATTTCCACTATTCTTCAGCTTCTTGTTTCGCTGCAGGGCTCGTGCCGCTGGATGCGGGAAGGGGCTGAAAAGCATGAATGATTGCTGGAAGAAGAAATCCATAGTTTACCATAAGGATATGTGTTCATCTACTCTCGCAGGTCACAAGACAATGCTGCAGCTACCAAAGGGTTTCGAGAAGTTGGTTGTCACGTATTTTCATGATCGCAGAGACTTCATTTTGGCACCATCAATGCTTATACCATAGTCAGTGCGGTTTTTGGAGTTAGGGCATATAAAAACCGTATAAAGGAGAACAGAGAGTCACAGAAAATCAATGAAGATCATGGGAGTGGGAATCGCGGAGGTAGTGTCGGCAGTGGGTGGGGGGCTTCTCTTTATATGGAGCGCCCTTAGCAATTCTTGCCGGACAACCTCCATCTCTACTTTCTGAAATGCTTCATAATTTAAATATGAGACATAAATATTACATGTTAAATAAACCAATCTTATGTTTCAGAATAATACAAATTTATGTTTCAGAATCAACGCTCTCGAACGCTGTAATCAATCAAACTAAACACACAGAGACACTCCTCCTTCTGCAGCAGAGGGGTAAAGAAAAAAATTAACACACGGATTTAACAAACAAATTACAGCACAAACCACAATCACACGTGCAAATACGAAAAAGGGCTATATCTCAAAATAGGTGGTGATGCTTCTTCCCCTCAGCCTTTTCTTCTTCTTCCTTGGCTTCTTTCTTTTCATGGTGCTCGTGGAACGCCATCCCGCCGGCCCCAACAGCAACGGCCTCCGCGATCCTCTCCTCCATCTTATGCCTGTGAGCATGCTCCGGATCTTTCTTCGCCTCGTGCTTCTCATGCTGAACAAGTAATCGAATAAAAAAACTCATTATATTGGATAGTTAAAGCTAAAAAATATTTTTAACACCAAATTATTCTTCTCAGTTGACAAGGGATGAATCAAAACAACTTACAAGGTTCCCTAGCTAACACCCAATCACAAAGACTATTACGGTATAAGAGTAGAATAGACTTACCAAGGCGAAGGCCCCCACAGCGCCAGCACCAAGCACGTCGAACTTCTCAACGTGCTTGTGGTGCTTCTCTTCTTTCTCGTATTTATGAGCAGCCACGTAGTCGATGGGCTTTTCCTCCTCACCCTCCTTCTTCTCGTGGTGGAAAAGGTGGTGATGCTTCCCTTCTTCTGCCATGGTGATGGTTGTTTTGCTCTGCAAGATGGCTTTGGAAATGAGATTGTATTTATAAGTCTTAAAGGTAAAATGGATGATGAAATGATCATAATGTGTGAGCTATTGTTGTCATGGGTTGGCGTGGGATCGATATTCATAATTATTATTCATATGAGTCATACTTCTTTTTCCCCCCAAAAGTAAAACCACTAATTTAATTATATGAGACCATTCAGCACTTAAATCACTTAACCATTAGATCAATCAATCATCACTAGTGGAGGAGGGGTCATTAAAGGCAATTCTATCGCACCAGATAAAATACTTTCAAAGTATCTTCTCTAGTCGCACCTTTAATTGCGATCAATTAAAGGCGGTTCCAATAATCGCATTTATAAACACCCATTAAAGGTAGTTCATAACCGCATCTAAAAGCCCGGAGGAACCGCCTTTTATAGGTTCCGATCTCTTAACCAGGACAACTCCCTCGGCCCTGGAGTTAAGTTCCGAACTCGGTAAACTGGAATAACCGCCTTTTGCTAGTTCCTCACTCGGAACCTTGGCAACCTCCGTTGGCCCAGCGGTCGTTCCGAACTCGGAACGTCACGGTGTTACTCACTCAAACCCCAAAATTGGCTCCCATTGGATGCTTGCTTCCTAAATCAAGTCCTAATTCCGGGCTGCTTATGTAATTTCATGCGCTCTAATTTTTTTGTTTGTCAATTTAGCTTTCAAGTTCGTAAAGCATTTTGGCCCGCAGATTATCAAAGGGCCGATCTAACTTACGAGTTTGGTACCCCACACAACTCCTATGGTCAAAATACAATTTTCATTCATTTTCCCGGCTTAAAAACAGACGCAATTGTAACCCATTACACGGAATTGTTCTACGTGCTAACAAAAATCTATAGAAAATGCTAACTAAGCATAATCTATGGATAGGAATCAGAATCAATACAATTCTATTCCAAACTTTCACATCACACTAATTAACCAAAATTGTGCCACTCTACAAAGTTAGGGTTCCCAAGAGTTGTTAGCGATTGAAAATGAGGTGTTGAACCAAACCATTCCTTGTATTGTTGATGTCTTGTTTCAAATAGGGTCTTGTTGCCTTTGGAAGAACCCGCATGTAGCAAGTTAGTAGCAAATACTATTGTTGAGATTGACACCATTAATGTTTATTAGAAGCAAATGTATATATACCTTGTCAATGTCAAGTAAATCCAACTTTACACCTTCTATGCACTCTATTGCGTACGACATTACATAATAGCCGCACTTCCATGTTTGTGCTTGTTTATTGTACTGATTTAAAACACCATAAAATTTGTATCGTATAGAAGATATAAACAAATGCCGTTGGAAAAAGGAAGCAATTATAACATATTATACCTTGATTTCGACCACCTCAAAATTAATTTCACCTACTTCGCTAGTGTCTTTCATAGCGGACTCCAAAATCTTAAAATGCATCCGATAGTGGGAAGTGCAATGGATCCATCTAATGCACACTTTTTTTCTTGGAACAATCATGATCAATTGCCAATGTACCCTAAAAAAATTATTTTAATTTTTATTATAATGCGTAAATGATGTTTGCAAACATAATGAAGATCGTGACTATAACATTTCAATGTAGGGGGTAATGAATAATTTCTTATCCTTTCTCCCAAGGTTTTTGCGAATGTAGTCGATTCTCTCTTGGTTTATACAACTGATCTCTTGAGTTATAACCGGGCACATGTATCTGACATTTCCCTTCTTTTGATTGTATACAAAATACATGTACCTTGAAATTAAGAATTATTTCGCATTAGTTGTAAACCGTTAGAGAAAAATAAATAGTAAACATGAATATATACCCTCTATCCCACAATAAATTGCTTATTTACTTTTTAAGAGTCAAACTTTCCCTCTGTCCCACTATAAATTGTTTATTTACTTATATATATATATATATAAGAGGGAATATATATATATATTCCCTCTGTCCCACTATAAATTGCTTATTTACTTTTTAAGAGTCAAAATTTGACCCAAAATATAAATTAATATATAAATATAAAAATAATTCGAGATATTGTTAAATTTGTCTTAACATATTTTCTAAATATCAATTTTTTATGTGGCATTATTGTAGGTAGCTAGAGATATTTATGGTCAAAGTGCCAAACATGTTCATTGAAGATCGTGAAAAAGTAAATAAGAAATTTTTATTGGGATGGAAGGAGTATATATTTTACTCACAAGATGCATGTGGACATTAGCTTCTGATTAACTTGTTCACATTTCCACAGGTTATCAAAATCACTCAACATCGCGATGATATCTCTTGCCACCAAATAGGCAATCGTTTCCCAAGAATGCGTTAGTTGAGTTGCGTTCATGTGGTTGAAACCAATTGTGTAACACTTTTACGAACTGAGGTGAGTCATTCGGGATTTGTGTTCTTGGAACCGGTTGTCTAGTCTTGTAGATGCTACAGAGATAGCCAACTCTATTATCAAAAAAAGCATTTCTGTACATTCAATGTACTCTACGGATAGAGGAATACATAGATTTGAACATAGTAAAATAAGAAATTGAAAGATTTCGTTGAAATTGTTTGTTTGGAAATTTCCCGAAAAGCTAATCATAGGTTCTTCTCTCCATCGCAACAATAGGGTCGTTTGAGAAAGTAAGGTTAAAGCGACTAGTCTTTCTTATCTGAAGGCAAGCAAGAGAACCGGTTTAGGTGTCTTATGGACCGGTACATGTGTAGTTTGGACCACTTTTGGTGTCGTTGGCCGTTTGACTTTCAAATGGTGATCCTTTATAGAACTGGCATATACAAGTCGACGCGGCCACAAAAGAAACATTCCACAAGAGGGACCCACATTCTTGTATTATTTGTCCGGAAATGACAACAGAACACCCATCACCAATGCTTTCTCCAAAGAAACTCTTGATAAGCCTTCAACAATTGGTACGCTGTGATAACACTACAAGAAACAATACCTATTACTTTGCCCCTTTTACCTCGGTTTTTTCCCTAACCCAAAAAAACTGAGGTAAAAGTTCTTTTACCTCAGTTGTTTTTTTAGGTAAAAAAACCGAGGTAAAAAGCACTTTTTACCTCATTTTATTTTTATAAAAACCAAGGTAAAAAGTCTGACATGACCGATGCCGCACGAATGCCTGCTGGCTTACCGATGTTGTGACCGATGTTGCATGTACCTCTTCTAGACAAGAATGATCACGCATGTCTGGCTTATCGATGTTATGCTGAGGTCGCACGTACCTATCCCAAACAAGAGTGACCGACGTTGTACACATATCTGGCTTACCGACGTTGTGACCGAGGTCGCACATACCTATCCCAGACACACATGACCGATGTTGCACGCATGCCTGGATTACGAACGTTGTGATCAAGGTCGTACATACCCATCCCAAACTCAAATGACCGACGTCACACGCATGTCTGGCTTACTTACATCGGTTGTTTTTGTGACCGACATCGCACATCACTCTCGCAGAATAACGGATAACACCCTTGCGATGCACAATTTAAAATAATTGAATATATATATATATATATATTAATAATGTAATTTATTTTTAAAATAAAACTAAAATATAATTTTTTTTATAAAATTCAATTTCTTTTATATTTTAAAAGATTTGATATCTATGCTTTTAACTATGGCTTTATGTTTATATTTTCAAATGAAATGAATTAAATGTAGAGTTCGAGTAATACATGATCGTAGTCAAATATAAATGAATAAACTTTATTTTCTCATTAATAAAATTTTATTTACTAATTATTGATAATTATATAAAATACGTTGTATATAAAATAAGTAATATATAAAATTTTATATACTACTTATTTTATATAATTATGAATAAGTAGTATACACAATTTTATTTATTTGACACTGGGCTAATTCAAGGGTGACACGTGTCAAAGGTGACGTGGCTAAGAGTTACTCTTTTAGTATTTTCCATTTTACACGTGGCCAATCCATTTCATAGTTTTATGTAACCAACTCTAAGTTATTTTAGAACATGTACTAGCATTTTCCAACATTTCACCAAAAATTCATTTATTTAATAGAAAAAAAGTACTTTTATAACCTTACCTAGTTGACATAAGTGCCAATATAACCTTTCAATATTTGAAAGTGCCAATATAACCCTATCTAGTTAGTGAAAGTGCCAATATAACCCTCTCCGACAACTTTTAGCCGGAATTTTATAAAATTACATGTTTTCCCTTCTGAAAAAAAAGTAAAATACAAAAAAATAGGAAATAACATTGTTACCCTTGGACCGCTGCTGGTCGTTAGGTAGGGTTAAATCAGCACATTCCTAAAATTTATAGGGTTATATCAGCACATTAGTAAAAAATGTATGGTCATATCAACACATACTATAGAATATAGGGGTTTTAATGATATATATTTTTATTTTGTTATGTTTAGTTGGATTGATGATTGGATGACCTTTAGTATTGTGTGTGATTGTTATTTTGCTGTGTTCTTCGACCTATGGTTTTTAATGTTGATAAGTTTTAAAATGAGGCTATGATATGTGATAATCATTTTTTTCTAGTTTTTTATGTAGTAATTAAAAATTACAGAACTAGTGCGTGCGATTAATAGTGAGTGCGATTAATAGTGCGATTACACACACTACTGTTCATTCCCTTTTTCTTTGTCACTGTTCCACTGATAACGGTCACTTTGTGATCCAATTTCTCCACTGACATGGCGGCTCCTCCGCCAGGCCGCGGCGGAAGCGCGCCGGCCAAAACCTTCCTACAGGCTTTAGGAAATCGACCCCCCCCGGCTAAACACTTCCCTTCCCTCTAATCTCGAAATCATTCCCGAAACCAATTACAAATGGGAAATTGATTGTCTGGTAACCAGAAAGGAGGCAGAAACTCTCGCCTCGCACTACCAAAATGCCCTGGTGGGTAAGTTTGCAAGAGGCAAATCAACGATGGCGGCACTGACCGAGGCTTTCAACTCCGTTGGTTTCAAAGAAAAATTCCATATTGGTTCGATCGATTTCAGGCATGTCCTCATCCGCTTCCAGGACAGGGAGGATTACCAGAGACTCTGGATCAAAGGTCAGTGGATCTTTAATCATGTTTCGATGAAAGTGTTTAAATGGACCACTGACTTCTCCCCTGAGGTAGAATCGTCTATAGTCCCCATCTGGGTTACCATACATCATGTTCATGTTTTCTTTTACAACATAGCTATGCTAGAATCCATGGGAAATCAGATTGGTAATTACATTACAATGGATTCTTCAACTGCTGGTTTGACTAGACCTTCTGCTGTTAAAATGTGCATTGAGATTGACTTAAAAAAACAGCCATCATTCATTAGAGTGGGCATAGAGAAAGATGGAATAGAGTTCAATGTTGTTAAACTTCCTATAGAATTTGAGGACCTCCCCCTGTACTGTCACCACTGCAAAGCCAAGGACACGAGGATAATCTATGCATTTACTTACATCCATAACTTAGGAAACCTAAGACCTCTAAGTTGGATAAAACAAACACTATGCATACTGAACCAAGAGAAGGAAAGATAGTTCCCCACTCACAACATAGGGGTTCTGATAAACCTGATCAGGCTGGAGTTAGTAGATTGAATGATGATTTAAATAAGCCTGGAGGTTCAGGTGTCTCGGCTAATGAAAAATTCAAAACCCTGTCTTCACAAAACCTTAGATATGTTCCAAAACAGAAAGTAGACTCGGTAACAAATGTTCAGTCAGTAACAATTGCTGATCATGAAGGGGATATGGCTGATAACACTTTGAATAAGGAATTAACCAATATCAATCTTGTAACTGAACGGTCTGATGTCATCGTTCTGGACTCTGAAGTTGGTAAAGAATGTGATGGGGATCAGTTTTTGGTCCTCAATTAGAATACTGTTTTGGAGAATAATAATATGGATGCAAATAATGATTCCCCTATAATGAGACAAGAGGAGAATGCTGTGCTCTCAGCTTCTCTTTCGAAGTCTCCTATGCTTCTGACCAAACAATCCTTATCTGCTCCACCTCACCTCCATACTAAGACAGGTTTTGCTAAAGATGATATTCCCGGTAAGTGGGGTAAGCCCTTTTCTCCTTTTAATCCTATTACTGCTGCAAAAAATTTTATTTTCCCCAACAGAAACTTAGGCAAAACAGATTCCTGCCTTTGGAGGATGAAGACATATCCACGGATGTTGCTACTCCAAGGAACAACTCAGATTCTACCTATTCTGACAATGATGATGAAAAGGGTGATACTCAGGTAAGCCAGGTAAGTTCTTCGGAGTTACACTCTAGGCAAAACAAGTTGAAAAAGGGAAACAAAATGACAAAGTGTCTAATCATAGGAATGAGACCTATTTAACACAGTTAAATACTATCATGACTAGATCAAAAAGCTCTAACAATGTTTCCTTATGAATAGCTCGATTATTAAGATAAAGTTTCTGGTTTGGAATCTTAGGGGAATGGATACATCTATGATAAGACTTCATAACTTGATAATTAGGCACAACTTTGAGCTTCTCTGCTTAATTGAGCCTAAACATGAAAATGTACAATGTGATTCTTACAGACAACTGTTGAACTTTGATAACTGTTTGCAGGCTAATGGTGGCCAAATTTGGCTTTTTTGGAAATCCAGCATAGATGTAACAGTAAAATGGGATAACTTGCAATTCGTTGCTGTTACTCTGTTCAGTCTTACTTTGAATAAAAATATGGATGCCTACTTTGTGTATGGTCTCAGGAATAGGAATGGCAGGAAAACTATGTGGTCTGATCTTAGGTCAATTAATCACTCTGATTCTATTTTCATAGGGGATTTTAATGCCTAACATCAATAAATGAATATAAAGGTCCTTCTACTCCTAAATTAGGTAGTATGAGGGACTTTAATGATTTTATTAATAATATGGCTTTGGAAGAGATTAATACTGTTGGGAATTTTTTTACCTGGAGTAACAATAGGTTAAGGAACCCCACTGTACAGAGATTGGATAGAGGCCTCTGCTCCCCTTCGTGGTCAGTTACCTTTCCTAATTCTTCTGTTCAAATTCTAAATAGGATCTCCTCGGATCATAACCCAATGCTACTCACTATTGGTAGTGACATACCATCTACTCCTAGACCGTTTAGATTTTTTAATACATGGTACAAGAGGAGAGATTTCAGTGAAGTTATTAAACAAAACTGGGAATTGCCTCATCAAAAATCAGGAATGCTAGGTTTCTACCTTAAACTCATTACATTGAAAAAAGAACTTAAAATTTGGAATAAGGAAAAATTTGGCAACATAAGTGACAATGTTTTACAAGCTGAAGCTGCCCTACAGTCTCAAGAACATATTTATGATCATGATGCTTTTGTTGGAAACATGGTGAAACTAAAGGAAGCCAAGGCTAGGTTAGTAAGGGCTCTAGTTGAGCAGAAAAGTTTTTGGAAACACAAGGCTAAGGTTAAATGGCTGAAGGAGGGTGACAATAACACTAGTTTTTTCCATAACTCGGTTAAGGAAAGAATGAGTAGACTAAAGATCACTAAAATTAAAGGTAGTAATGGACAGTGGCTAGATAATATAGAGGACATTCATAATGATGCCATTAACTACTTTTAAGATCTTTTAACAAATGACACATCCTCTGACAGTAATTTCTTCAAGCCACATTTCCTCAGTCAAATTCCTAAGTTGATCACTCAGGAAGACAATGACAAACTTTTGAATCATGTTTCTATGACTGAACTTAGGGATATTGTTATGAGTCTTAATAAGAATAGTAGTCCAGGTCCAGATGGATTCACAGCTAAATTCTACATTAAATCCTGGGACATAATTGCTAATGATTTATTGGCTGCTGTAAATGATTTCCAGACTGTTAATAATATCCCAAGGGGTATTGGAAGCACCTGGATTGCCATTATTCCAAAAAAGAAAACCCCCGTCTCTTTTGATGATTATAGACCAATTAGTCTTTCCAATGTTCTTAACAAAATTGTTTCCAAAATCTTAATGGAAAGACTTAAGTCTATTATGCCAAAAATTATCTCACCACAACAAACAACTTTTCTAAATGGTAGAGATATATCGGATAATGTCATCTACCTACAAAGAGACCCTAACTGCATAGTTAAACTGGATCTTAAGAAAGCCTTCGATAGAGTTAAATGGTCTTTCCTTTATTCTGTACTGGATAGGTTTGGATTTTCTCCAAAATTCATCTTTACCATTATGAAGAACCTATCACAGGCTTGGTTCTCAATTTTAATTAATGGGAAGCCTGTTGGTTACTTCCAGTCCACTAGTGGGATTAAACAGGGGGACCCCCTCTCCCCTTTTCTTTTTAACATATTTTCTGAGTCTTTTACTAGGAGCCTAGCTTTCATTTTTCAAAATGGGAAATTGGCATACTATGACCTTCCAGGTAATGCACTCAAAATCTCACATCTATCTTATGCTGATGATACTGTGGTTTTTTTAAAAGCCAATAATCAGACTTTGCTCAGATTTAAAGCATTCCAGACAAAATTTGAAAGTGTTACTGGCCAGAAGATTAACTATAGTAAAAGTGACATTTTCATTGGTAAACATGCTAGTGTACATACAGTCAGTAACATAAGGAGGATACTAGAGATGAAAATTGGGAGATTCCCATTCACATACTTGGGAGTTCCCATTTTCACAGGGAGAGTAAGGAATATATATTTTCAACCTGTAATTGAGATGATAGATAGTAGGATAGGGGAGTGGAAAAATAGGTGGCTATCTACTGGGGGGGAAATCACCCTGATACAGTCTTGTATATACTCTATCCCTCAACATATATGGTCAGTTCTAAAACCTACCAAGGAGATCATCTCTACCATTGGAAAACAACTGAGTACATTTTTTTGGGGGTCCAATGATCTGAAACCTAAAAGAGCATGGAGGAGATGGGATGCACTTTGCTATCCTATAAACCAAAATGGTCTAGGTTTTAGATCATTAACCACCATAATAAATACATGTTCAGTAAAGCTATGGTGGAAATATCAAAAGGGTGAGGCCTTATGGACACATCTAGTAGCTTCACTGCCACCCTCTTCTAGATCCTCTCCTAACTGGAGGAGGATTAGCTCTATTAATGTTTGGGCAGAATCAAACTCAAGGGTGATAGTAGGTAAAGGAGAATGCAATTTCTGGACATCAAACTGGTTAGATATAGGTCCCATTGAAGATCTTTGTGATCAAAACCTTGTTGATATCTCTGAATCATGCTCGGTTGCAGAGTTCATATCAAACAAATCAGTTTTGCTACAAAAAATTTCCCCATTGCTACCCCCTGATGCTATTATTCTGTTGCAGGAAGCTTCTCTATCAACACACAGAAATGATAGACTTATATGGAAACCGAGTATCAAGGGTGAGTTCACTTTCAAATCTACTTCTCTACTGCTCAGGAATCAGAGAGGTACAGTATCTTCTACTCAATCTGTCTGGAGTTCAAGAATTGAGAAAAAAGTTTCATTATTCATGTGGAAAATGATGAACTCTTACCTTCCATTTGATAATGTCTTGCGCAAACTGAGATTTTCAATGCCTTCTAAGTGTTGTATGTGCAATAAACATGAGGAATCTTTGGATCACTTTTTCAATTCCTGTTCATTTGTTGTGCAAGTTTGGAGGTCAGTTCATGCATTCATGGGGATTAAACACGATGCTTACCCATCTATATGGGATAGACTGTCTTGTTATTTGACCTATACTAGTCTGAGCTCTTTACACACAATAATCTTCAGATCTTCTGCTGTCATAACATGCTGGAACATGTGGAAAATGAGGAACAAAATTTTATATGATTCTGCCATTCCACAACCAGGAGTAGTTTTAACTCAGATAAGGAATGAAATTTTCTATATGTTTACTGCTAAACCAGTATTTATAGTATCTAAGGTAGACCAAGAAATTGCTGATCATTCTTTCCTCCCTCTAATCAAATAGCCTCCAAAGCCAAAAATATTAAAAATAGCTTGGTCTAAACCATGTAGGGGCTATAAAGTTAATGTTGATGCTGCATGGTGTAGGCAAACTAACATGAGTGGAATTGGAGTGATCATAAGAGATAGTAGGGGTGGATTTATTGCTGCTCATACTATTTTTACAGCTGCTAACTCCCCACTAGAGGCTGAAATGAAAGCAATCAAGTTTGCAATTGGGAAAGTTGAAGAGTTTTATACTCCTGTCTGCTTAGAATCTGATTGTATAAATGCGGTTACATATGTTAATGATCCCCTCAATTCTCCTTGGACTCTGTTTCAACTAGCAGATGATGCAAAACAATTGTTGGGTGATATTACACTACTGCATACTCAGAGACAAGCCAATTTAGTGGCTGATGCCCTTGCTAAAGAATGTATACATGCTGAGTATGGTTTATCTATGTATAGGTTTAATGTGTTGTCCAATAACATCCAGGGTCTAATTAGGTTAGATCAAATAGGTACACCTTCATTAAGGTTGGTAAATTGATCGGATGCTACTGATTATTGCTATTAGTTGCAGGAGTTTCAACATCAATGCGATGGCTCACTTGCTGTGGATACTCACGGATAGAGTGCACTGGTGCGGGCGGCTTCCTTTTCTATGAGGATACAGTGCACTGGCAGGTTTCTTTTGCAAAAGTCGTCATGTAGAGGATAGGCTTCTTAGTGTAGATGGGGTGTGTCTGAATGACTTGTATTTCGATTTCTCAATTTTCTAATAAGTTCGACACTCTTCCCAACTTACTAAGAGTTTTTGTAACCCTCCTACTATTAGATTCATTCCTTACTTCATTTTGGAGGCAACTAATGTTGCTTCAAGAGCCAATAGCTCCCTTACGTATACATCAACTAAGCCAATGGCTTCATTTTCTCTTTTTGTTGTCACCTTTGTTTTTTACATGGCTTGGGAAGGCCTAATACATATTCCCCCATCTCTGGATGTTTTCCAAAAAAAAAAAGATATGTGATAATGATATTTAATATTAATGATGGTGTCATGATATCAAATTTTATGTTGTATACGATATTGTTATGATGTTATAATGGTGTGTATGATGATGTGGTCGCCCGTTAAGGCCAGCCCAGTACCACACACTTAATATTTATAATATGTGCGCATAACCCTATTAGTTTTAAGAACGTGCTGATATAACCCTACAAACATTAGAAATATGCTGATATAGCCCTACAAACATTAGGAATGTGCTGATATAACCCAATAAGATTTCATAATGTGTTGATATAACCCTACCTGTTCCGGCGGCGGTTGTTCGGCGAACTATGAGGGTAAAATTGTTCACCTAATTTTAGATTTTACCCAAAGGGTATTTTGGTCAATTTACATAGATTCAATGCCGGAAAAATGAGGTTAATGCTGGAAATGGGTTCTGAGGGTTATATTGGCACTTTCATTAACTAGTTAGGGTTTTTATTTAATTAAACCATCCATAGATGGGGGAAATTATATTAGGCCTTCCCAAGCCTTAAAATAAACAGAAACTGAAAGTTAAAGAAAGAGAAAAGCCATTGGCTTAGTTTATATGTACATTTGTGACCCATAGGCTCATTGAAGCAACATTTGTTGCTTCCAAAATGAATAAAAAAGTATAGCTAATTGTGAGGGGAATACTAAAACACTTAGTTGAAAATGGAGATCATCGAACTTATTAGTGGATCGTAATGACGAAACACTGGTCAGTCAAAATCACCCCATCTAAAACTAAGAGTCTTATCCCCTATAAAGATAAACAGTGGAAAGACATCACTGTAACCGGGAGCAGTCATGAATCATCTAGTAGCATCCCTCAAGCATCAATCAAATGAGCTCTGTTGTGCATCAAGCCCAAAAGCAAATGAGCAATGAAGAAATCCAGCAAATCAGCAATGTGTCAAGCAAATCAGCAATGAAGAAATTCATTGCGCATTCCTGAATCTTCATGAAAAATTCACCATGTTGTGCGTCAAGCAAATCAGCAAGCATCAAGCAAATTAGCAAAGTTATGCATCAAGCAAATCAGCAATGTTGTGGATGAAGCAAATCAGCAATGTTGTGCATCAAGCAAATCAGCAATGAAGAAAACCATAGCACATTCCTGAATCTTCATGGAAAATTCTCCATGTTGTGCATCGTTGTGGTCGTAGTAAAATCAAACTGCCTCCTTGTGCCTGCAAACGGTGAAAACATTTAATCAGTAGCATCCATACTATGTGAAATTCTTAAGGAGGGAGTCCCTAATTGATCAAGTCTAATCATACCCTGAATATGATTAGGTAACATATGAAAGGAGAAAAAGGATTCACTTGTCCCATCTTTGAGGCATTTCTTTGCTAGTGCATCAGCTACAAGATTTGCTTGCCTCAAAATATGAGTAAGTTTGAATGGACTCAAAGATTGTTTAATTTCATCCGCAAGTTGGAACAATTGCCAAGGGGCAAGCAACGGATCTGATACTTACAAGACAGTATTCTTACAGTCGGATTCTATGCATACATTTACCATAGAACCATCAATTTTTGATGTGGCAAACTGTATTGCCCTCATTTCAGCCTCTTGAGGAGATTTAGCATTTGAATTTTGAGTATGAGCAACAATAAAATTACCCCTACTATCTCTTAGGATCATGCTAACTGCAGTCAAGTTCAGATGGGAATTCCAAGCAGCATCAACATTTTGTTTATATCCCCTGATAGGTTTAGACCAAGCAATTTTAAAGATTTTCGGTTTAGGAGGGAGCTTGATCAGTGGCAGAAAAGAGTGATTTGCAATATCTTTGTCAAAATTTGATCTAATGAAAGCAGGTTTAGCAGTGAACATATAGAAAATTTGTTCTTTAATGCTTGCTATCACCACACCTGTCATAGGCAAAGCTGAATCAAAAATGATTCTATTTCTCATTTTCCACAATTGCCAACAAGTTATAACAGCTGCAGATTTTATGATATCATTATGAAGGGCACTTGTACCCGAGATAGTTAGATAGCAAGAGAGTCTCTCCCAAATAGAGGAGTAAGCAGCAGCAGTAATCCCCATGAATGAATGAACAGTTTCCCAAATTTGTATTGAAAATGTGCAGGAGTTGAAAAAATGGTCTAAAGAGTCCTCATGATTATTACACATACAACATCTTGAAGTCAATGAGAATCTCAGTTTGCGCAGCACATTATCGAAAGGGAGCAAAGAATTCATCATTTTCCACATAAAAATAGAAACTTTTTTCTCAATTCTAGTGTTCCACAGGTGCTGAGCAGATTGGATATTACCTCTTTGATGTCGTAGCATTGTGTAAGTAGCTTTAAAGGAGAAGTCCCCGTTTGTACCTGGTTTCCAAATGAGTCCATCCTTTCTATGCGGAGATAGGGTTGCTTCCTGCAATAAAGTGGCAGCATGAGAAGGGAGAAAAGGAGCAATTTCTTGAAGCCAAGAAGCTTTATGTATGATGAAGTCAGAAACAGTGCTTGATTGAGAGATATTTACAGTAATAGGATTACACCAATCCTCAACCGATCCTATACCTAACCAATTTGAAGTCCAAAAATTACAGTCTCCGTTTCCGACTATAACCCTAGAGTTAGCTTCTGCCCAACTATTAATATCACAAATTCTCCTCCAATTTTGAGAGGTCCTGTAGGATGAAGGTAGAGATGCCAGAAGGGAAGACCAAAGTACTTCTCCCTTTTGGAATTTCCACCACAACCTAACAGAACATGTCTTTAGGATTGTATGAATAGATCTAAACCCAAGACCGTTTTGATCAATGGGATAACAGAGTAAATCCCACTTTCTCCATGTTCTTTTTGATCCTTGATCAGTTGTACCCCAGAAAAACCTACTAAGTTTTTTCTCAATGGTGAGGATAACTTCATTTGTAGGTTTTAAAACTGACCAAATATGTTGGGGAATGGAGTATATACATGACTGGATTAAGATGATCCTACCCCCCATAGAAAGCCACCTGTTCTTCCAACCCCCTATTTTGTTTTCAATCTGTTCAATTATAGGTTGGAAATAGATTTTTTTGGGTGACCCTGTAAAAATTGGAACCCCTAAGTATGTAAAGGGGAATCTGCCTATTTTCATACCCAACACCCTTTTGATATTACTGATCCTGTCTACTGAAACATGCTTTCCTAAAAAGATGTCACTCTTTGAGTAATTAATCCTTTGTCCACTGACCTCCTCAAACTTGGTAAGAAAAGCTTTAAATATGATCAAAGATTGGTTATTTGCAGTTAGAAAAATAACAGTATCATCAGCATAAGATAAATGAGAAACTGGAAAGGTGTTACCTGGAAGATGATAGTATGATAGCTTACCATTCAGAAAAATGTAAGCTAAGCTCCTTGTGAAGGATTCAGAAAATATATTAAAGAGAAAAGGGGAAAGGGGGTCACCCTGTTTAATTCCCCTAGAGGCCTGAAAGAAACCAACCGGCTTACCATTTATGAGGATTGAGAACCATGCCTGAGATAAGTTCTTCATGATGATAAAAATGAATCTAGCAGAAAAACCAAATCTAGCAAGAATTGAGTATAGAAATGACCATTTAACCCTATCAAAAGCTTTCTGAAGATCAAGTTTAACAATGCAATTGGGATCTCTTTTCTTTTTGTTTAAAAACCTTACCATTTCCTGTAGGTAGATGACATTATCAGAAATGTCTCTACCTTTAAGAAAGGCAGTTTGATGTGGTGAAATAATTTTTGGCATTATAGACTTTAGCCTTTCCATCAGTACCTTTGAAACGATTTTGTTTATGACATTGGAAAGGCTAATTGGTCTATAATCATCAAATGATGTAGGAGTTAATTTTTTGGGGATAATAGTAATCCAGGTGCTGCTTATACCTTTGGGAATATTTGAAGCAGATAGAAAATCATTTACAGCAGACAATAAATCATCTGTAATAATATCCCAAGAGTGCATATAAATTTAGCAGTAAAACCATCAGGGCCCGGACTGCTAAGCTTATTTAAATTAAGCACAATGTCTCTAAGTTCATTAAGAGAGGCTGGTTTCACTAAACCATCATTATCCTCCTGAGTAATCAGTTTAGGAATTTGGCTGAGGAAGTGTGATGTGTAGAGATTAAAATCTGAAGAGCTGTCCTCAGCTAAAAGATTATTGTAATAGTGAATGGCCTCATTTTCAATTTCCTGAGCAGTATCAACCCATAGGCCATTACTATTTTTGATTTTTGTAATCTTTAGTCTACAGTTTCTCTCACTAACAGATTTGTGGAAAAAACTTGTGTTATTATCCCCCTCTTTAAGCCATTTGACCTTTGCCTTATGCTTCCAAAAACTTTTCTACTCTACAAGTGATCTTACTAATTTAGCTCTGGCTTCTTTCAGTTTTAGTAAGTTCAGATCAGAATTAACCTGGTCATAGTTCTGTTCATGAGCTAGGAGATCAGTTTCTGCATTTGTAACATTATCAGTAATGTTACCAAATTTTTCTCTGTTCCATATCTTGAGCTCCTTTTTTAATCTAATCAGCTTAAGAAAAAACCTCAACATACCAGAGTTATTCATAGGCATTTCCCAATTATTTTTGATCACCTGAGTGAATTCCCTACCACCTCCATCCACTTTGTTCTGCCACCTTCACTCCGTCTCCACTACCTTCACTCCATCTCCACTACTTCCGGCAACTCCAACGCATCCGACGTCTCCGTTTCCAGCACATCTAGCGTCTCCACACTCGCCTCCACTTATTCCAAATTCAGCGAGTTTCCTCTGCCGAGTCCCTCCCCACCACAGCCATTCGCCTCGCCACCACGGCCATTCGCCTCGCCACCACGCCTATTCACCTTTCCACCATGTTGCCACCATGTCGATTTTCCTTGCCTCCACTGAGCGGCTTCAGTATCGGCCGCCGCCTCCAACAACACTCACACCACCAGACGCGTGCCAACAGACGTGATACACCAACATCACCATACGCGCCACCAGACGCCGTGCCACCATACATTTTAGATTTTTTTGGTAAGTTTGAATATTAATTCGATTAGGTGTATTTACGTGTGTTTTGTAATTTACATGAGTGTATTTTGTAAATCAAATTTGATGTATGCTATAAATCCAATTTGGTTACTGTAAATTCGATATAATTGTGCTGATTTGGTCGGATTGTTGGGTAATCACGCCAAAAAAGCTCTGGTTGGTTTTGAACCACCGAAAGAAGAATCAGCGTCAATTCTTCTTTCGGTGGTGTTTTTTTAAATTTCACATTTGGGCTGTGTGACCTTGCACAACCCTCAATCAAATTTTTTTACTGCATTTTTAGTTCTGTGCCACATTGCATTGTGTTCGGTAATTTCATTATTTACCTTGGTTGTAATCTGAAAAATCAAAGTAAAAAATACTTTTTCCCTCAGTTTTGAACTAAGGTAAAAAGTATACTTTTGACTCCGCCACTATTTACTTCGATTTTTTTTTGACAAAAAAATGAGGTAAAACCTGTATAACCGAGGTAAAATGTGTTGTCTCTTGTAGTGTGATGTTTCATTAACTCATGCAAAACTCCATCGACTACGTGGAGTGGTGTACCATCTATGTCTTGATTAATGTATAACTCACACACATGTGAACCCTTCATTAACACCGAGTACATTTGTTAAATATGACACAAACTTTGAATTAATGAATTGATAAATATTAAATGTGTACATATTTATCACTAGCGAGGATGGCCTTGTCAAGGTTGTCGGCTTTGTCTCCAGGAGTTTTAATGATTGCCTCCCGATTAACCTCAACATCTTTTGGAGAATGGTTCAATCCTCTTAATGGCGGAGTCCGGTTGGGTGTTAAATCATCTAAATTCTCAAGAAGTGCAAGACCAGTGTGTTGGATCAACTTCCTAATGAGAATGTCTTGTTGCTCAATTTGTTTCTCTTATTGAAGCGCTTGTTTTTGCAACGTGTGGACCTGCAGTGGTTGTACAAAACCATAGTACCGAGTAATTCCAAATGCCTAATGTTGGTTAAAGAATGTACCCACTCCCCTAATATGGCCCTGGTGGTCGGTTGTTTTGGTAGCCGCACAAAGAATGTAGTTCTTAAAAATGGGTATGAATTTCCCTTCTAATGCATCATTCTTTAAGTATTCCTTAATATCGCAATTATGAGAATATTTTGTCTTCCCTCTCGTATAGACCCTTCTTGTTTTGTTGGTCTTGAGGAATAGATCACACCTCTCAATCTCATCCACATCCATTGGTTTTACTGTAGCCCTTGCCTCCTCTTCGGTCATCCCCATCTCAATTGCATTTTGAACATCTATCTCTAGACATTCTTTCACAAAACTCACAATCATTATGTTATCACAAAATAACAACAATAAACATTCAAAATAATTAATACCCCTAAAAATTAACAACCATTAAAGAATCTATTGTTGCACACTACATAATATAGGGTTTTAAAACACCAACCTCTACAATAAACAAGTGTGAATTTCAATTTCATAAAACCTTGCTCACCATCAAGTCCAATAGCTCTTGTGTTGATCATCCCCTTCAAAAAAGGATAAAATGAATTGTGAACAAAATAGAAGTAGAGATGAGGAATGTACGAGTTGGATGCTTGAAAACATACCTTCAATCATCACTTGAAGAAAATATGGATTAGAGATGAAGGAAAATGGAAGAAAAGGGTTGGAGGGATTTTTTTTATAGAGATATATGATGAAACATGCGGGCTTCCTTAGAATATTTAATACCCTTTGAAAAACCGCCTAAAATGTTCTTTTTTTCCATCTGAGTTTCCTTCCGAACTCGGAACATGATCTCCCTTTTAAAAAATACATAAGAATATGTTCTGAACTCGGAACCTATTTTAATATATATGTAAAAACTGATCGAACTCTTGCACAAATTGACACCCCCCCTAAATTCAAAACCCCTCTCAAATCATAACATCCAAAATAGAATCCCCCAATTTGAATTCTCCACGTGTAAGGTTATCAATTCAAAATTTATTTGTGCATCGTTAATTGGAGATCTGAGTCTAGGATATTTGTTGAGGCAGTTAAAAGAGGAACATCATGACAATTGTTGTGTTTAGAAGAAAACGTTTATGTAGATGAGGTTATTTAATTTTATGATAATTTGGGACAAAACCTGAAAAATTGTGATAGTATTAAGGTGAATGGAAAAGTAATCACTGTACAATATGGGTGGCCCTAGGTAGCTCTTACTTTTTCCCTTAGGCATTGAACCTCGAAGATGCCCATGGCCCCGTAGAAATCTCTCAACAACAGAGTTGGCCATCTGTCACAGAAGCCACCACAATGACCCCGTAGCAATGGCTAGGAAATACTTACATAGAATTGGAAGTATCGTGGGCCTGGCGAAAAGCTATGATATAGGAGTTTTGTCGGTGAAGGAGATGCTAATTTATGAGTGGGTGTGTTTGAATGTTTTGCCAATGGGTGGACACATGTGTGCGCCGACCATTGGGAATCTTATGCTTTTCTACTATGTGATGGAGGGTGTGAAGATTAACCCCTGTTATACCATCTTGATTAGTATGTTCAAGGCCGCAAATGGAAAAAAAGATCCCCCATATGGTGGCTTGATCACAATGATGATGAAGAAGGCCGGTGTCCAACCCAAAGACTGCCCACCCCGCTTATAGTTTTATGACGAGGCGTGGTTTCAACATAAGCAGTTGCAGCTTGGTCTTGAAATAAAAGGGAGCCAAGGGTCATTTCGGGACAAACAGTGAAGAATGCCAAAAGGGCTAGGGAGACTACCATTGGTCGCTACTTAAACTGCATTTGTGGTGATGTTGAAGACTACCATTGGTTGCTACATGAACTGCATTCGTTAGCTAGAGCGGATGCCCAACAACAACGATTTTTGAAAGCTGAAGGACTTCACCTTGAACTAAGCAAGAATGAAGAGCTCCAAAACTTGGATCTGGTGATAATGGATAATGATGCTGATGTAGAGCTGGGGGCGATTGATGGTGGAAACAAGAGAACGAAGATGACTCTGAGATTGAGCACATGTTCGGTTTCGTATAGTCAATCAATCACATGAAAATATTTTTATAATGAAATATTTTGTAATAACTAGGGTTGAGTGTTATGCAAAATTCATGGACAATATTTTTAAAAGTTTTTTTAAAGTTTGGATTATGACATAATTTGTAGAATTTTGGCCAATAAGTTGGCCATTTTCGTATAATAAGGTAAATGACGCGCTTCCACTCGGGGTTATCAAGTTTGTAGCTAAATTTACCCAAGCGGAGGATTTTCCAAAGATAAAATTTATAATTCTGTCCCAAACCTTACTACTAAGCTACCTATGGGGTAGTTAGTGGAAAATCGGATTTTTCCAAAGAGATGCTAGGGTTTAGTCAATTAAACAGCCACATACCGGTTGTCAATCCGTCCCTGTGCTAGGAATAGGTACTATTATAAAATGTGGGGTTTTTGGATATTTTAAATTAACAACTACAAACATAAAGCTAAAGCAAGAGAAAACTATATAGATAGATACTTGGGGAATATTTGTGTAACATGTTTGGTTAAATTTTTCGATGCTCGATTCCATCACTTATAAGACATGGTGTGATCGTTGGTCAGTACTTCTCTAAACCTATCACGTAGGGTGCTCTTGAAATCTTCCATTCGCACTGCTGCCTCCGTAATTAGGGGAGTGCGACAACGGCCCTGCAATTGCACAGATCTCTTTCTCCCCTGCACGATTATGTCTCGGGCACTACACCACAAATGCTCTAGCCCTAGGCCTAAAGAGGCAAAGGGAAATATGCACCTTATTGATGACACTAGGATCGCTAAACCCTAGTTTTACTACTAAATGCTATCTCTACCCATAACCCTTCAGAGTAACTTACCAGCTAAGACTGCTATGTTGTAATCATAGCTGTAAAACTCAGAAAAGACCTACGTGCACACACCTATGTGGACCTGGACCCTTCCACCCATCTCACCTCCATGTTTCTCTTCCCCGAGGGGTATTAATATGTGCCCCAACATGAATGTAGATTAGAGTGTGTGCGCTAATGGAGTGTATCATTCAAGCAATTATAACAATTCAAAATCTAGCCAACATAATATCACCAGCACATAGAATTAGGAAGATCTTATGAATCTCACAAAACATAAGTCAACACATGATTACAAATATTACCCCCAAGGTATTAAACTACTCCATAGAAAATATATCCAATAAAAATATTGAGTTAAATGCCATAGACCTAAGAAAATATCATGAAGAAAAATTAAAGAAAAGAGAAGGAAGGGAGAAGAAGTACCCCAGAGAGAGAGAGAGAACTCTCCTCTTTCTTCTACCTAACTAGAGAGAGAGAAAAAAAATCTACATTATGCCTAATTACTTAACCCTAGAAGACTAAATGCTCTTATATATAGTAGTAGGGAATTAGGCCACAAAATAGGCCCAAAATAGGGTAAAAAATCCTAGTACCCACAATTAGCGCGGGCCATAGCTTCGTGCTAAAACGGTTAGCCTTGTGCTGACACAGAGCGTGTGTCTTGGCGTGATCTGTGGCAATCGATTAGCATCATGCTAACACGGGCCGTGCAAACCGGTTAGCCAATTGCTGACATGAGGCCTACCCTTGGCAGCACCCACAGTGCAACCCTCTCTCAGAGAGCATGTGTCATCGGGCTTTGAGTCTGCTTCTTCCTACCCGATGTGTACTTATCCACCGCAATACGGGCTGGACTGGGCACAGTCTTTGGGGGACTCTATTTTTAGGGTTAGGCGGGATGTGCACATGCTTGGCGCTCAGCTAGATAACCATGCATGGGATACTCTTGTGAGGTTTGACAGAGTTCACAGATAGCCATACTACTTAAGAGATAATGTGGGAGCATTGCATGGGGGCATGATGGAGATCAATGACAGGTTAAGGACATCCAGCATTGGAGACTGCTATCACGATCCGTATGGCAGGGGAAATGAGCCAGGCATCACAGACGTCACTGATTTTTTATGGTGATTTCAACCTCTCTTTTACCTTTGTCACATGCATTGGGGACAACACATGAACTAAGTGTGGGGGAGGGGTTGGAACACCTTTCTCCTTTACTAGTATTGTCTTCAACCTATGTTCTGTATGTTTGGGTGTTTTGATGATTATCTTTTCAATTCTTTTGTTTCTTTCCCTCATTTGGATCATTAAACTTTTGGTTTCTTTAGGTGTGAGGGCACTTTTTTGTAGTATTTTTTGGGAATGTTTCGGGAAATCTTTGGTGGTGTAATTTTTTTTTATTTTTCTTATCTTCATCTAGTATGAAGCCCAAATTTGAAGCATTTTGTGCTACACCAAATTTTTTAAAAAAAAACATGAAAAAAATGAAAATAAGATTTACCTCGGCTAAGTTGGAAACCCGAAAGGGAAACTTAGGCAACAATGGGAAAAGCCTGGATAGGTTGAAAGACCTAGGTAATAAGAGAGGCTAGGTCCTACTAGGTTTACTAACCTAGGAAAAAATGAGAGGCCATGTGGAAAAAGGTGAGACCGTGAGCTCAACGTGTGTGAAAGCTAGGATGAAAACCCTTCAGGGCTCCTAGGAAAAATGAGAGAAATTGAGAGAAAATGGAAACTAAGTTGACAATACTTTGGCATTTTCCTTAGTTGTAGTTGAGTTGATAATCAAGAGTTATACTTGGTTACAATTGAGTTGTGGATCTTTAGGATTTTGTTGGTGGTTTTTTGGAAACGACTCTTGGATTGCTTTGGGGAACTATTTGGGAGAGTAAGTTAGTTTAACACTCATCATTCTTGCTTACCTTTTTCTTCACTATATTTTGGGTGGTTAGGTTACTTTTGGATCATCGGGGAATGTAAGAGTTGTGAGATTCTTACTTCTTTGGGGGATCTAGGGTAGCTTATGGATAAGTTGAATGCATTGGCTAACCTAGATTTGCATGCTACACTTCACTTAGACCTTTTCTTGTCTTTATTTACTCAAGCATGAGTAAAGGTTTCAGTGTGGGAGGATTAATGTGCACCGTATTAAATTTTTTAACCAATGCATTTGACATAATAATTGGCATGTTTTACTTGTTGGATTGCTAGTGTTAGTTAGGTTTACATGACAAAGGGTTTAGATGGCAATGTTTGGTTTTTTGGTCTAAATCCTATGTTTTCTAGACTTAATTGATACTAATGGACATCTTGTATCCACGGGCACCTAGATCTTCCGCTGTGATCTCACTAGTAGGTCGCTCGTGGGTACTTTTCATCATCTTTGTATAGAAGGTTGTTCGCAAGATTGGTAGAAGATATTGAAGGCAATTTGCAAGAATGCTTGTAGATTGAAGGCCTTATACTCTAAAGCATAGTAGTAGAAGGATTAGGCAAAAGAAAGGCTGATTTGAAATTCAAAGAGGCCAATGAATAAACAAAGAGATTGTTGTCCGAGAGTTGCACAAAGTTCAAGGAAAGATCTGAGAAGAATCAGACATTTAGAGTGGCACCATTCAATTCTTCTTCTCAAGTGCTATGAAATAAACTACAAGAACTCTTAAATCAAACCACCGGTTAATCCGTAGCAGAAAAAACAAGTCAGTTGACCGAACTAGCCATGGGCAACAAAGACTATTCATGGCCAACATGAGACTTAACCTAGCATGGCTTATACCAAAAGACATGGCTTGTGTCAGGGGCCTTTGGCACGAGCTATGCCAACCAACACATATCGTGCCAAGCTCTAGCATAACCCGCGACAATCCCCCGCACGTACCGTGCCAATCCCGACTGGCTGTGTCCACAAGTCTCCTTTTCACTCCAAATTTGGCTAAGTGTGGGCATGGACCATTCTGTTTCACATAGCCCGCATTGTTTCAAGTCACAAATTTCAAGACTAGCCCACGATTTGTTAATAATGATGTGGTCCATGCCAACCTGCTGGGCAAAATGAGGATCCGATTGGCGGCCAGCGCCAAACGACATGGGGTGCAGATCAGAAGGTCAAACATGGAGCTCCAGTCGATGACCCACGCCAGTTGATTAAGACCACACAAGGATGGTTGTTCCAGGACTGATAGCTCGCACAGCAGGAGTGACATGGCCCATGCCAGGATTGACGCCCTGTGCCAACACGAGGCCACGTCCGTTAGCACGGGTTGTGCCAGGTGCTACCCCTCGTGCCAATTGCTGCTGCTAGGGTTTTTGGCCTATTTTTGGGCCCAATCCTCTACTACTGTATATATGGACCTTTGTCTACTAGGGTTTAAGAATTAGACAAGATTTTGGATTTGAAGAGGAGTCTGGAGAGAGAAACACGCTCTCCATTCTCTCTAAGTTCTTTTTCTTTCTTTTCTTTATTATGCTTTTTCCAAAATATGTGGAATCCAAGTCAATACTAGGGTTAATATTTGTATTCATGTTTTGACTTATGTTTTGTGAGATTCCTTAGGTCTACATGTTTCTATGTGTTTTTAATATTATGTTGGATTGTTCTTGAATTGTTGCAATTTCATGAATGATACACTCCATTAGAACACACTTTAGTCTACATTTATGTCGTGCACATATTGATACCCCCTGGGGAAGAGAAACCTGGATGTGATATGGGTAAAGGGGTCCGGGTCTACGTGGGTGTGTGCACGTAGGTCTTTTCCAAGTTTTACTGCTACGATGACAGCAAACCAGTCTTAGCTGGCGAGTTGGTCCGAGGGGTTACGGGTTGAGATATCGTTTAGTAGCAAAACTAGGGTTTAGCGATGCTAGTGCCATCGATAATGTGCCTAATCCCCTTTTCCTCTTTAGGCCTAGGGATAGAGTAACATGATGTAGTTTCCTAAGCTCACGTAGACAAAGCCTATCAAAATCTTAATTCTATTAAGAGTGATTTGTCATCTGCTCAGGCTTCCGCTCTAGAGTGACAGACTATGTATGACTTTGAGGTACTGTTGAATGTGCATTTGGGAGAGGCTAATAAGTAACCCATTGACGAGAATCAAAGCTTGACTACGTCCAACTATGAAATTACTCTTAGTGTTGGTTTTCTCTCTACGTCCTCAGGTATGTTGGCTCTACAGGGGGAATCGACTATGGATAGTTTCGTTGTGGTTTTGACTTTCTTGGACATACTTCCGGAGATATGATCGTACATTTAAAAGTTTGAGGGTGATAATTCCACTTTATTCCGGTCCATGTATTGGTATCACAAAAGCATGGGACTGATGAGTGTTCAGTTTGATCGTGAGGAATATGGGCCAATTGGGCTGAGAATTTTCTAGTTTAAGTCATTGGGTTGGGAATTTTCCCTTATTTAGCAAAGTTCACAGGTGAGTTTCCTTCTTAAGCCTCAAGGTGGGGATGTACCATTATTTTGCAATGCGCTGGTGATTTTCCTGCTTAAGTTGCAAGGTGGGTATGTACATAATGTATTGCCTCCAAAAAGATGGTTTTCATTTATGTATATACATCCACAATAATTTCTTGTTATGTACCCTAATGATATCGAAACCTATGTACAATACGCCTATTTAGGAACCCTAGGTCTGCATGTGGTATATCTTAAGGTTGGTTATACTACATATGGGGATAGGTGACTCGTCTATCTTGGCGAGGGAATAGTTGCTGGATTTGTATGCCTCTGCGATCTTGTATGCTAATTCACATGCTAGGCAAAGCTTCCCTATTTTCTCGACCAAGCAAGCCTCATTTTTCCTTAGAACTGGGTATCTTACCTTGAAGGTGGTTGTGCGAACCATGTTGTTGTATGAATTTGCGAATCTTTTCTTGTACATAGCTTCCCCGATGCTCACAATTTGTTTTCACTTTTCGAGGATATCCAGATTCGCTCTCATATTTTCTTGATTTCCTTCTTCTTTATATTCCATGGCTCTTGGGCAGGGAATCCCTACTTCCTCCGAAATGAATTCTTTATGGCCATAAGTCAAGCTAAATGGTGTTTCCAAAGTGAATGTCTTAAGGGTAGTCTGGTATGGCCACAAGATGGTTGGTAGCTATTCTACCCAACCCATTTGTTTCCTTTCAAGTTAATTTAGGATTCCCTGGACGATGGTACTATTTGTGACTTTCACTTTCCCATTAGCTTGAGGGTGTGTGATGGAGGTAAACTTCTAACTTATGTTCAGGTTCCCGTACAATTCATTACATGCTCTGCTTGCGAACTATGTCTCGTTGTCCGAGATGATGGTGTTTGGCATGTAAAACCATCATACTATATTTTTCCATGCGAATGAGATCGCTTCTTTGGCTATGATTTCATTGAGTGGTTTTTCTTCGACCCACTTAATGAAGTAATCAACTGTGAAGATGAGGAATTTTGCTCCACTTGATCCTAGTGGGAATGGGCCTACAGCTTCTATCCCCTATTTTTTGAACTACCAAGTGTTATATGCGCCAGTCATCTCGGATTGTGGTTTCCATTGTATCGTTCTGTTGAAAGCTATTTCTCTTCAGGACGAATGCATGTACGTCTCCAAACATTGTTGGCCAGTAGTATCCCAATCGTAACATTTTCTTGGCCAATGTGCGAGCTCCATGTTGTGGCCAACACCAGCCTTAATGTATGTCTCTAATTATTAGTGCTGACTCACGATGTCCAACACATCTTAGCCAAGGTGAGAGATAGCCCTTTTTGTACAAGATGTTGGAGTAGTTATATGATGGTGCTCTAAGCTCCATTTTCCGTGTTTTCACTCTTTCTTTGGGGAAATGGTCGTATTCGAGATACTATATTATGGGCTCCATCCAACCTTTATCATGCTACTGTTGTGGATGTTGCGCTCCGTGTTGGTACTAATTCAACCAAGATATCATTTTCTCTCCGAAGGGATGTATATCTAGAAGTTGTCAGTTTGCTTAATGTATTTGCCTTAGTATTTTCCGAGAAAGGTACAAGTTTTATTTTGAAGTAGGAAAATCATTGGATAAGATGTTTAGTCTTGTTCAAGTATTTGATTAATTGTATTTCCTAGACAATGTAATCACCAAACACTTGTTGGACGACAACTTAGGTGTCGATGTAGACAAGGATGCTTTGTATTCCTATTTTGAAGACTAGGTCAAGTCTCCAATGAGTGCTTCATACTCAGCTTCATTGTTTGTGAGTGGAAATTGGAATCAGAGTGCATATTTATATACATATCCTTCCAGGCTCATTAGTTAGAGTCCTGCTCCACAACGGTATAATGTCCTGGAACATTGGTCAACTTTTACCTTTTCTTTGGGACTGAGTAATGCCTCATCTTTTTCCAAATCTGGGTGGAGCTCATCCACCATGCCTGCTTGTAAATGAATATGATTTCACCCTCTCCTAGCTTAATGCACCATTTTTGTTTGCAGTCAAATGTTTCTAGCTTGTGAAGGATTTTCTTGATGGGTTGATCTGTGTATACCACGATTTTGTGGGCCTAGAAATATGGTCGGAGTCTCATAGAAGAGTGGATGAGTTCTAGGATGAGCTTGTCTGTTTGTTGAGTGATTCCTCTTTGAGCCTTCGAGGCTTCAGCTGATATAGTACACCGATATTTGGCATCCACCGATATAGTACACCGATATTTGGCATCCACTTACGTGTTGACCAATAATTTGGTATAGTTAAGGGAAGACGGTGCAAGGTTTAAACGAGTTTTGATCTGATTTTACTGAACATGTGGGCAAATTTGTGTGCGAAACACACACTATTACTGTGCTTCCTCTTCTTCACCTCAATTCTTTACCACCAACGATCCTCTGGTCGGAAGTTGTTACCACCAATGGCTATATCCATCCAGGGGGCAGACCATGGCGTCTCCGGCGCCTCCTCCGCCACTGGATCCTACCCACCCTACTCCACCATCCCACAAAAGCTTCCTTCAAGCGCTTAACACCAAACAATCGCCACTCCTCTCGTCACTCCCCGATACCCCAAACTTACACCCCATCACAGAATTCAAAGGAAAAATCGCTTACATTCTCCCACCTGAAGAAGGAGAATTACTAGCATTGCATTACCAAAATGCCCTTGTTGGGAAATTCATTCGTGGGAAACCCCCAATGGATACCTTGCTGCAGGCCTTCAAATCTATAGGTTTTAAATCCAAATTTCAGCTTGGCTCAATAGATTACCGACATGTTCTTATCTGATTTCAGGAAAGCGAGGACTATCAAAGATGTTGGATGAAAGGGCAATGGACAATTCAAGGATACACGATGAAAGTTCAGAAGTGGTCGCCGGAATTCTCACCATCGGTGGAATCCTCCATTGTGCCGGTCTGGGTAACATTGCATAACCTGCATCTTCATGTTTATAACAATTCTGCAATAATAGGTATTAGCTCACAGATAGGTAGATTCCTTAAGATGGATGCTGCCACCAAAGCTCTTACCAGACCATCAGCTATAAAAGTTTGTTTGGAGATTGATTTGTTAACACAGCTTCCTAACACAATTGTGGTAGGAATAGGTAACAAGGTGGCTGAATACCCTATTGAATATGAAGACCTGCCACTCTACTGCTCTCACTGTAAAATCCTGGGCCATAATAACATAAAATGTAATCATTTGCACCCTGAGTTGAGGAAAACATCTCTGAAAAAACCTGAAGTATCTGAGGTATATGTACACAAGGAGAACAAAAGTCTAGAACCTCAGCCAAGAGAAGTAACTAATAAGGAAGGTTCCTCTGCACTAACTGTTTCACAAAAGGAGAAGGATTTTCAAAATCAAAAATCACTTTTAGTGCAGCTTGAAAATACCAATAATCTATCTAAGATTAGTCATAAAAAGAGAAATGCTCCCTTTTACTCACTAGATGACATATCCAAGCCAATAACCACTTCATTCTGGAGAAAAAAGAGTCAGTTACCTGATATTCCTCAATCCCAAGGAAATGTTTTAAATGAAAATGTGGTAACTATCTCAAATGCTTTTAAATTATTAGATGACTTACAGGAAGATTTGGAAGAAGATGTAGTAGAGATATTTCATGAAACTGTGGAATCACAGGATGTAACTCCAACAATCATTCCTGACACAAATGTAACCTCTGCACCTAACTCTCCTGTCTTTGAGATACTCCCAACAGGAGACACAGAGCAAATCATCACAGATGCCAACACAGATGTTAATACAGATGCCAACACAGAGGTAAACATAGGGGATCTTAAACAACCTGGATCAGAGAAAGAGGATGCCATGCAGATTAAGGTTAGCATTCCTGAACAGATGTCCACCCTTGTTAATATAGAAAAAAGTAATGGTAAGTCAGGCGACAAAGGTAAGACTTCAGCAAAGTCAGGGAGAAATCTAAGATCCTCACAGAAAGCCAACCCTAAAGTTTTTAAATGATAAAACACACCATAATAGGAAATATTTTGGTTTGGAATGTTAGGGGTATTGGAGCATCTGTAGAAAGATTAAAGATTCTTAAGCTTAATCACAAGATTGATATTCTGCGTTTGATAGAGCCATGGCAGGATAAACAAATGCTCACAGTATTAAAGCGTGAACTTGGATATTATAATGCTTTAGCTGCACAAACGGCCAAAATTTGGATTCTATGGGAACCAACTTTTAACATTACAAATCTAAGTGAGACAGATCAATTTGTTCAGGTTAACATAACTGATTCAGGTTCCTCTTTTAACTGGCACTGCTTCTTTATATATGCAAGTGTGCATAGACAATTAAGGGAGGACTTATGGAATGATCTAAAAGTGATAGGAAATACCCCATCCATATATATATAGGTGATTTTAATACTGTGCTATCTGTTTCTGAATATAAGGGCAGAAAGTCCACACCTAAAAAGAGCATGAAACAATTTAAAGAATTCATTAACTCAAATGACTTGCATGATATTCCTACCGTGGGGAATTCCTACACTTGGAGTAACAATAGATTTAAGGAAAAATGCAAAGATTTAATGTTTCAAAGGTTGGACAGAGGTTTAGCCTCCCTAGATTGGTTGGAGCTTTTCCCTAATAGCTCTATTCAAGTTTTAAATAGGCTGACTTCGGACCATGCCCCTTTATTACTATCTGTTCAATCATCTGAAGAACAAGCCCCTAGACCATTTAGATACCAAGACATGTGGTCAAACAGACAGGAATTTCAGGATCTGGTAGCTACAAACTGGAAACTAGACTCCCCTTTTCTAGGAATGTATAGGCTGGTTTTTAAATTGAAGAGGCTAAAGATGGAAATTAAACAATGGAATAAAAATCATTTTGGTAATGTCTCACAGAATTTGGCATACAATGAGAATGTGGTTAAAGAACTAGAAATCACCTTTCAGCAAAACAATGATGACTTAATCCTAAGTGAGTTAAATAATTCAAAACAGTTGCTTATGAGGGCTCAAAAAGAAAAGTTCATTTTCCTTAAGAAAAAGCTAGGATTAATTGGTTTAAGTTTGGAGATGCTAACACAAGCTACTTCCACCACTCTGTTAGAGAAAGGAGATCCAAGACAAGAATCAGTAAGATTAAGGATGGAAAAGGAAATTGGATCTCTGATCCAGCTCTAATCAAAGAGGAAGCAGTAAGATTTTACAAAGAACTTTTTCATGAGGAAGTTTCACAAAAAAAGGGGACTTTTCTTAATCATTTCCTTTCAGAAATACCTAGGGTAATTTCTGATCAGCAAAATGATCATCTTCTATCCCCATTCCAACTTCAAGAACTTAAGGATGCAGTTTTTGACCTAAATAGATGTAGCTCACCTGGTCCTGATGGATATTCAGGAGCTTTTTACACCACTTTTTTGGAAATCATTAATGAAGATCTTCTTGATGCTGCTAATGACTTCCTTAAAAGTGGAAATATACCTAAGGCTATATCTAGTACTTGGTTAACATTAATACCCAAAAAGCCTATCCCTGTAACCTTCTCTGATTTCAGGCCCATAAGTTTATCTAACTTTGTGAACAAGGTTTTTTCAAAGATGATCATGGAAAGGATCAAACCACTAATGGCTTCTCTCATATCCCCTGAACAAAGTGCATTCATAAAAGGGAGGGATATATCTGATAACATAATTATGATGCAGGAAATGACTAGAAGATTAGGTAGGAAATCAAAAGCCCCAAACCTCATAGTTAAACTAGACATGCAGAAGGCTTTTGATAGAGTATCATGGTCTTTTCTTAATTCAATCCTCTTGCAATTCGGATTCCATGGTGTATTTGTGCACAGAATAATGCAGAACATAGCTTCAGCTCATTTCTCAGTTTTAATAAATGGTGTAACTTCAGGATTCTTTGCATCAAACAGAGGAATTAAACAAGGGGATCCATTGTCTCCTTTTCTTTATAACGTTTTGTCTGAGGCCTTTTCAAGAGGGTTAAAAAAATTATTTCAGATAGGCTATCTACAGAATTTCAGTTTGCCCAGGAATTGTCCACTAATAACCCATCTTATGTATGCGGATGATACTGCTGTTTTTCTGAATGGTAATCACAAAAACCTGAAAAGATTTAAAAAATTCCTACAAGCATATGAGCATACCTCGGGTCAGAAAGTAAACTTTGCTAAATCTAATTTTTTTGCTGATCCTAAAACATCTGTGGATAGATTGCAATCAGTTTCTAGGACCTTAGGTATGACAAAAGGCACCTTTCCTTTCAAATATCTAGGGACTCCTATTTTTGCTGGAAGGAATAAACAAGTACACTACTTCCCTGTGATTGAGAGAATGGAAAATACTTAAAACAACTGGAAAAACAAGTGGTTAAGCTCAGCAGGAAAAATCATTCTCATTAATCATTGTTTCCTCTCCATTCCAATACATCTGTTTGCAGTACTTAGTCCACCTAAAATAGTCTTAAGAAAAATGGAAAAGCTAGCTTCAGGACTTTTTTGGGGGCATAATGAGATCACAGGAAATAAAAAAAAATGGCGCTCATGGCAAAAAATGAGTTTCCCCGTTCAAGAGAATGGTATAGGATTTAGAGATATTCAGGCAACAGTGGATGCCTTCTCTTGCAAGCTCTGGTGGAAACTGCAACTCAATAAGTCTCAATGGACTCAACATCTGTGGTCTCTCCCAGAATCCTACAAGAATTCTCACACATGGCAAAGGATTTGTAAGGTAACAGAATTTGCAAATAGTTTAACAAGAGTTATTTATGGAATTGGTTCTTGTTCCTTTTGGAATGCCAACTGGAAAGGTAGTGGAGCTCTGTTTTATGAATGGCCTGAAGGGATGGAAATTCCATTTCCTGATATAACTTTGAGCTCCTTTGTTGCTAACAAAAATTACTATCTTCCAATATTGGAGCCTCAATTGGCTACCACTACTAACCTAATTTTGCAGGAGGTGGTAATCACAAACACACATGCTGATAGACTGATCTGGACCCCTACACTGGATGGCAATTTCTCCACTAGCACAGCTTACAAGAATCTCAGACAAAAAGGTACACAAATCAGACACCTTCATAAAATTTGGTCCCCTTTTATTCCTTCCAAAATGTCAATTCTTCTTTGGAGGGGGGCGGTTTGCTAGGGCCTGGAGAAAGGTTTTGCCCGCCGCGTTGCCGCCGCAGGCAGGCGGATGTGCCGCCATAAGAAAAGGGGGGATATGTCCGTTTATGACCGTTATTGTCAGATAACGGTATGAAAGAAAAGGAAAAAAGTTTTTTGTCGCGGCCGGCTCGTCAGTGGCCTTCTCAGTCACTCAGATGTTCACAGTTGGGTTTGCCGTTAACGGCGGAAATAGCCGTTACCGGCGAGGACAGAAGGTGGAAGAGAATGTTGACAGAGGTATGACTGCAGACAACCTCAAAAATGAGAACCTGAAGAACCTTACTGTTAGTTATAGTTAATATTTAATGATTGTCAGTTTGATGAGTAGGTTAATGTTTTGTTTGTTGTAGTTGATGTTTTATGATTTTCAAATATGTTTTTTAGTTGTATTTGATGTTATGATATTTAGTTTGGCAATTTTGTTGATGTTTTACATTTTTTTATATTTGTTTATTTTTTAAATGTATATTTTGCAAATCGCAACAGGAGGGAGAAGAATTGGGGAAGGTCCTTGGAAAAATAATGTGGGAAAAGATCCATGAGAAAAATAGGATTAAAATTGAACAAAGGCCTTACAAGATATAATCTTTAATATTATAACATGACTGAAACGAAAAAAAGAGATAATAACGTAGTGGAGCTAGATTTATGTAAACATATCTCTTATACACATCTTTAATTTCGGATGCCATCTTTAATTTCGCCAATCTCTCATCTTATGTATGCTGATGATACCATTATCTTCATGCAAGCCTCTAAATTCAACTTAATCAAAATCAAGGCTTTCTTGGACATTTTTGAACTCACTTCGGGCCAAAAGTTTAATTTTCATAAATCTGAATTTTACATTAGTAGAAGAGCATCTAATATAAAGTTAATCCAGATGAGGTCGATTTTGAAAATGAAACAGGGATCCTTCCCTTTTCAATACCTCGGCTGCCCTATTTTTAAGGGTCGAACTTTAAATAGATACTTTCAACCTCTAATGGAAAAACTAGATAACAAGCTGAAAAATTGGAAAAATAAATGGTTAAGCTCTGGGGGCAAATTAGTCTTGATTAAAAGCTGTTTATACTCTCTTTCTCAGCATTTATGGGCTGTGACCAATCCCCCGAAGTATATTATCAGATCATTTGAGAAAAAGATGGCAAAATTTTTCTGGGGAGAAACTGACGGGAAAGGAAATAAAATATGGAAAAAATGGTCAGATCTTGCTAAACCAATACTCCAAGATGGCTTGGGGTTTCGATCTATCAAAGGCATAGTTGATGCATGTTCCCTTAAAACTTTGGTGGAAAAGCCAAATAGGCATAACTTTATGGTCTAAATTACTTTGGTCTTTCCCAGATTCCTATAGATCTTCAGTTACATGGAAACGAATTTGTTCTATCAATTTAATAGCTGAGGAAAATTCACTTGTCATACATGGTAAAGGTACTAGTAATGCTTGGACCTCTAATTGGTGTCCTAATGGCCCTCTGAGCAATAACATCCCAAGTAATATCCTGGACATTTTTCAGCTGTATTCAGTATCTGATTTTATTAGAGATAAATCTGTGATTCTTTCTTAGATATCTCCTTATCTGGAAAATGATACTTTGGTTTTTTTGCAGGAAGCGATGGTGGTGGAAGATAGGGAGGACAAAATCATATGGAAGCTTGACATTTTAGGAAAATTCTCATTCAAAACGGCATACCATACCATCACAACCTTCACAGGTCATTTCCCTATCTCAAAACATGTATGGAATGTACTGCTGCAAAAAAAGATATCGATTTTTACATGGAAATTGCTTCATTCATTCCTTCCCTTCGATGATGTCCTGATAACTTGTGGCTTTAGTTTGGCTTCTAAATGCCCTGTGTGCTGCTTCTCAGATTCAATAGACCATTTTTTTATAACTTGTACACTGGCAAAATCAATATGGAGTAGAATGGCTTCTCTGATAGACTTTAACTTATCTGATGATCAATCCCTCTCTCAAAGATTTTTTTCCTTTTGGAACTGTTCAGACTTAACTTCAAGCCTCCAGTTGTTGTGTAAAATACTTCCCCCTCTAATCTGTTGGAATCTTTGGAAGGCTAGGAATAGATATATCTATGACCAGGTCCCCTTTTCTGCTGAGCTTATATGTAAAGAGACACTGGAGCTCATTAGATTAGCATTATACTCCTGTCCCTCAAAGATGAGTCCTACTACTGCATTACCTCAAACATTGAGACACCTACACCCTTTTCTTAGGCCACCTCTAAAACCAATCTTTAGATCAGTCTGGTGGGAAAAACCTGTCATTAACTCAATAAAAATCAATACGGATGCATCATGGTTCTCTCATACAGCTGCAGTTGGGATTATAATTAGGGATAGCTCAGGCATGCCGCTTTTCTTTACTTCAACCACTATAGAGGTTGTATCTCCTCTTCATGCTGAAATCTTAGCTATACTTGCTGCCTGTCAATCTTTCCCTCATGCAAACATTCCCTCAATCATTGAATCAGACTCTAGTTTAGCCATTAATATGATTGAAAACCCATATTCTGCTCACTGGAATCTCTTCAATTTGGCCTATAGGGTGAAAAGTTTACTAGGTGGAGCTACTCTAAAGCATGTTTATAGAGAATGCAACTCTGTGGCCAATGCAATAGCGAAATATCATGCTACTCATAACCAGCCATTAAACATGTATAATCTGCCTGGTCATATTAGAGGTTTCATTACCTTAGACAGGAAGCAATTCCCTTATGTTCGAATCCACAAACATGGCCTCAACAGGATGTGATACTGCTGATGATATTTATTCTTCTTTGCAGATTAATTTGCTTGGCAAGATATACTCGCACTGATACTGAGATCAGTGGAGCTGCTGTTCATCCCTTGCTGGTCAATCTTGTGTTTCTACTCATACACACATTACGAGATTCCAACTGTTGCAGCCAAATTTTGTGCAACTAAAACTTTCCATATTAACTTTTGGTTGCTGTAATTAGCATGCTTATCATTGACTATCTGTCTATGAAGTTGCCTGGCCAAAGGAGAGAATTAACACAAGGGGTGGAGATTCTCTCTTTTGGATCGTAACTTCACTACATATCACGTCACTTTTGGATAGCTGTTCATATATCCTTCATATAGATAGTGTTAGGACTTCTTGGAGGCAACCAGGTTACCTCAATGGTTGTAGGAAACCAATACTCTGGATGTACTAATGTTTCGATTTGGTTACAAGGTCTGGGGAACCTATATACATATCCCTCACCTACGGGTGTTTTCATTAAAAAAAAATATACACATCTTGATATTTCTACTTTTTGGTTGATTATAAACTCTACATATTACATAATCGGATGAATGAATATGACTGTTTTCCAAAGAAGCAAAATTCTGAAAGGAAAAAACCACTACTATATCAGATCGAGTTCAATCATTATTGCTATTTAATTGAACTGGTGGATGATCTAACTTGGAAATTAAAACGATAAAACAACTGAAGCATCATGGGTCCCTAAACTTTTGGCACGTGTAACCTCCGATCAATCGACTGAAGTATCTGCTTTTCGTTTTGGTTGTCAAGGTATACGGCGTATATTGTATGAGGCAACTAGAAGGTAAGAACAAGTGGACGGAGTGATGGAGATTGTCGGCAGCAGTTAACATCCATTAGCCATACGTGTTAATCAAAGGTCCATATCCTCACGTACTCCGTTCATCCCATCTCAATATGTAATTTAACTATTTATTTTATTAATATTTCATGACTTTAACTATAAACATTAAATTAATACAAAAGTATAAAAGTTATTATGTGATATTTTATTACATTCATTATCACATATATTTTCAATATATCAACTTTTCACAAGTATTAACTATGTTTACGAAAAATATCAAAGATTACACAATTTTCAAGTTAATTGCTAAAAAATGGGACAAACTTAAAATTCAAAGTGTGCATTTGAAGTGAGACATGAGGAGTAATTCATTTTATCCTCATTGAAGAAGCCGTTTTTCAACTTCAATTGGAAAACTAAACTCATTGAGTAGTTACACTACTGCAAAACAGGTACATAGACACCAGCATTGACGGAACTAGGGGGGGCAGCCCAGAATTTAGGCCTAGAGCCACCGGAAGCCACCGGATTCCGCCCCCCCTTGAGTCGTTGGCGGAAGGAGCAAGGAGGCCGTGACTCCGCCACCGTGAGGCGCAGCGGCCGTGAGGAAGAAGATGAAGTCTTTTTTTTGTTTTTGTTTGTTTTTTTGGTATAACTAAACAAAACGACGTCGTTTTGGCTTAAGTGAACGACGTCGTTTTGTTTAGGTGAAAGGAAAAAAAATATAAGGGCCAATTGGCCCAAACGAAATTTAAATGACTAAAAGCCATTTTGGCCTAACCTAATAAACGAAATTCCTTTCATTCTAATGACTAAAGGCCATTAGAGGCAGCAAAGCAATATACATACTGCCTCCAATAGTCCAACTCCAAGCAGATCCACGTCCACCGCTGCCGGCCAGCCACCGCCTCCTTCCGCCGCCCGCCGCTGCCTGCCGCCGTCCCTTCTACAACCATTATCAGCAACCAAGGGCAAGTTATGAAGTAATGAAGGAGCCAATATATGTTTGTTATGTAATTTATGTTTAATAACTTGAATTTGTATGAAATTGTGAATATTGAATATAGATATGAATAATTTAGTGATTGTGTTGAAATTGTGAAATTGTGCTAAATATAGATTTGAATAATTTGACATATTTAATTTGACATATTTAATTAGACATATTTAATTAGACATATTTTTGAGACATATTTAATTAGACATATTTAATTAGACATATTTTTGAGAAATTGTGAATATTGAATAGCATATACATATTCAAGACTGATTTACGCAACAGAATGGGAGATGAATGGATGAATGATGTTATGACAGTGCATATTGAGAAGGCGATTTTTGTTGGGATTGATAATGAACCAATTTTGCAACGTTATCAACGTATGCAACATCGCAGCACACAGTTGTCTCTTGCAGTTAGTGTTTCTAGTTCTAGCAACCCAAGTATTGGAACGTAGTTTTTTATGCAGTGATAGTTCTTTGTTGTAAAAATCTAATTATTATGTATTCATATTATTATGTAAGCGTTGTTTGTTAAAAAATATTTTATTTAGCGCTGAAAAAAAAATTTAACCTCATTTTCGCCCCCCCTAATATATACTCCTGGTTCCGCCACTGGACACCAGTAAAAAATTGTGAGGATGGAAGATCGGTGTAAGTTACAACAATTGCACTGGTAAGCTATGTGTTTTCAAAATATTGGTGCCTGAGGAAACAAAGGCACCGATAAATTTTATACCCGTGCATATACCAGTGTAAGTGATCTAAAAAATGGGGGAAAATATGAACCAACACTGGTACCCGAGATACTAGTGTATATAACCGGTGTTGTTGATATCAAGAGCACCGGTATATTTTTTTACCGATGCTTGTTATAGCCAAGAAGTCATAATTGATGGTGAAGTAGCACGGGTATATAAAATACTGGTGTAGAAGTCTAGATATACTTTAAGAAAAATGCGCCAAAAATATGATTCAGGCACCTGTTTGTTTTTACTGGTGCCTATGACATTAAAAAAGGAAAAGGATAACAGTATTAGCACCGATACTGGTTAAAGGACAAAAATCGGTGTAAGTATAAAATTGTTTGATTGAAATTGTGTAATTGAACCGGAATGTGAGGTAGTATATAATTGTAGGAAGATTTACAGGGATAAGATTTTCATTATTTCATTGAATATTTACAATTGCACCAGTATATGGCCTAAAATACCGGTGTAAGATTTGCATTTAATACTCACCTATCACCTTTTTTGGAGGGTAAAAAATGTGGGATTGGTGAAGATGAGTTTATTAATGGCTTCTTTTGGATGGATGAAAGCATTGAAGGCTCTACTACGGGGACCCAAAAAAGGTACCATTTTTTAATGTGTTTATTGCAACTAATGATGGATAGTGATGATTTTGTTTGTAGAAATATATCTTGTGTGTTTGATCATGTTAGTGATTTGGGTGGAATTGTTGACATTAGTTTGTGATGTGTTTTCAAGGTTGAGGTAGTTGATGCCATGGCTATTGATTGTCATATTGTAGGACATATTTTGAATGTACTAATTGTATTGTTGAATGCTATATATGGTGCAATATTGATCTTGCATGATTTGAATGTAAATTGTGTGGAACTTTGATTTTTGCACATTTATTCATCTGTAGAGTTGTATCGTGCTATCGAGAGGCGTAAGCATGTACATGCCAACGTTAGTAGGGTGAGCGAAGAATATATTGGTTTTGTGGATAAGTTTTTGGAGCATGTTTTAAGTCGTGAGAAGCAAATATTATGTCCTTGTCGTGATTGTAGCAATTGAAATTGTACTAACAATAATTAAGTACATGTTGAGACTCCATTTGTATAGCAGGGGGTTTACAAAAGATTATGTGGTGTGGGCATTTCAGGGGGAAAAATCACCCCCGGAGGTGGTAGTTAGTAGTGAGGGAGAGTGTTTAGGAGTTGTAAAATTGGATGACATGTGTGAGGAAGTACCTGATGAATTAAGAGGGATGCTCAAGGTTTTGGCTAACTTTTTAGGTGAGAAGAAGAGACCATTGTATCCCAGTGCAATAAGAAAGATACAGTCATGTCATGTTTGATGACGTTGTTTTATTTGAAAGGTGTTGGTTCGTGGTGTGATACTAGAATAATTAAATTGTTTAAGTTTTTGAATGAGAAGCTTTCGGTCGGCAATGGTTTACTATACAACATTTATGAGACTAAGAGAATATTGTGTCTGATGGGAATGGAGTCTGAAAAGATACATGCTTGTCTTAACGATAGTGTCTTGTATAGGGGTGACTTGAAGGATAATATTGTATGCCCCGTATGTAATGGTTCCTGTTATAAGAAAAGGATAAATGTGGTTGTCGGTGGAGAGTAATTTGTGTCAGTGAGGAAGTGGGTGCCCGCCAAATGTATGTGGTACCTTCCAAATATTCCGAGGCTGAAACGGTTGCTTAAGAATGCTAAAGATGCAAAGAACTTGACATGGTACATAGATAGGTGAGGTTCTAAAGATGATGATTTGATTCAGCATCTGGCGGATGCAGATATGTAGTTAAATTTTGATAAGATATATCCAAAGTTTCCTTCCAAACCTAGAAATTTGACTTTGACCTTTTGTACTGATGGTATAAACTCATTTGGTAATATATCCTCGAAACACAGTTCATGGCCAATTATGCTTCCCATTCACAATCTCCCCCCGTACTTGTGCATGAAGAGGAAATATATGTTGATGTTCATCATGATTTTAGGGACCAAATAGCCTGGAAATGACATTGAAACTTATGTTTCCCCTTTGATAGAAGTTTTGAAATTTCTATGGTCGAAGGGCGCTTTAGTTTTTGATGGTTTTTGTGGATAGGATTTTACCTTGAAGGCAATGCTTTTTTGTACCATAAATGATTTTTCGGCATATGGTAACCTCTCAGGTTATGTAGTGAAGGGCCACAAAGCTTGTACCATTTGCGAGGATGGGGCCAATTACCATCAGTTGAAAAATGGTCGGAAGACTGTTTATTTGGGTCACCAAAAATTGCTCACGTTGATGCACAAGTCATGAGAACATTCGGTGGCATTTGTTGGTTGAAAGGAAATGAGAAAGGCACCTAAACCATTGAATGGTTTTGTCATTCAAAAAAAGGTGAAGAAATTTAATTTTGTACTTAGTAAGAAGTTATTTAAGGTCGGTGGGGAGGTAGAGGGACCATGGAAAAAAATGTCAATTTTCTTTGATTTGCCTTACTGGGAGAATTCGGAGGTTCGACATTGTTTGGATGTCTCGCATATGAAAAGAATGTTTGTGAGAGTATAATTGGCATTGTACTTAACATTCCCGGGAAGACTAAGGATAACTTAAATACGTGGAGGTATTTGGTGGAGCTTTGTATTCAGTTGGATCTAGCACCGGAGGTCAAAAGGAAGCGAACGTACCTGCCTCCCGCTCCTTAGAATTTGTCAGTTGCTGAGAGGAGATTGGTGTGTGAGAGCAGTCAAAGGATGAAGGTACCATCTTGTTACTCTTCTAATGTTAATCGCTTTGTGAATGATGAATTGCGTCTTAATGCTTCAAAATTGCACGATTGTAATGTTCTTATGCAATAACTTTTGTCCATTGCAATCCGTGGTTATTTGGAAGAGGAAGTTGGATATTCGATTATGTGCATGTGTTTCTTCTTCAACTCGAATTTACAGGAAGAATATAAGTAGGCAACAACTAGATGAACTGGAGCAGGAGGCTGTTGTAGTTTTATGTCATTTTGAGAAGCACTTTCCCCCGTCATTCTTCGCCATCAGGGTCCACCTCATGATACACTTGGTTAGGGAAATACATATATGTTGTCCCGTTGGGATGCATTGGATGTACCCCTTTGAGCATCACATGGGTATTTTCAAGGGTTATGTTCACAGTCACAGTCAATCGGATACCTCGATTGTTTAGAGGTACGCCACTAAGGAGAAAATCGAGTATTGTACTTTCAACTTGGTTGGAAAAAGAGTGGTTTGTGTTCCCGGTGGACCATAAGGCTTAGTTGATGACAATTCACTTTTATGTTCTACGGAATAGTAGCAGACCGCAATATACGTTTAAGGCCATGTGTCCATGCTGGAAGAGATTCATCCAGATTGGCCATCGAATAAAATACAGGTGTAGCATTCTTCTAGTTTTGTTAACAATTTTTACAAGCGTTGCAATATGGAAGGCATGCCCAGCAAGCTACGTGCATTTGCAAGGACACCGAACTACACCGTCAGATGACACCAAGGTTATGAAATCAATGGCTTTGGTTTCTCAACACTGGAGAAGGATGAAAAGAGCACGATGCAAAACAATGACGTTTATGTTGAATCTGAATCCATGTGGTAGGCTAGCAACAAAGGCAAACATCATGTTGTTTTTGTGATGCCATTTTATAGGTTGATTGAGGAAATTTGGGATTTGGATTATGTAGAGCTCAAAGTTGTTGTGTTCAAGTGCCGTTGGGTGGGACATGGTTCTGGTGTTGTGCTGGAAAAGCCTATGGGTTTTACATGGGTGGACTTGAATCAAGTAGGATACGAAGATGACAAGTTCACCTTAGCAGCCTAGGCATGACATGTTTTTTATATCGAAGACCCTTCAAAGGAGAAGTTCTATGTGGTGCTACATGGGAAGGAGTTTTATTTTGAAGAGGAAATTGATCAACCAATGACAATTGAAAGTCCAGAGTTTCCATCAGTATTTTCTGGTTTGGAGGATGTCGGGGGAGCTATAGTAGGACGGCATTCTCATGGTGATGGGTTGTAGATTGATGAGAGTGGTGAAATTGCGAGTGGCAACAATGTGTTGAAGAGGCAAATATAGACAATTATTCCCATTTAATTGGATTTCCTCCCACTGTTTTATATGATACCCAACAATGTATGTTGCGTACTTTTGTTTAATTCCCCACGCCATGCATGTTATATAGTTTTTTTATTAAAGTATTATTATGATTTGTACATTTTTTTACTGCTAATCATAAGTGGAAGAAAAATTGGTGACAAAAAAAGGAAAGTAGTGACTCTGTTTCTACATACGCACTGGTATTTTATACATTTACACCGGTACTCATAACGGTGCTAGTTACTTAACATAAAAAAATGTGATTTTCCTCTTGGATCCAAAAATGTAATGAAAGATGCATTTAAAGCAGTCTAACACAACTGCTTTACTAGCAACTATACACGAGTATGTGTCACATTTACATCAGTATTCATACCGGTGCTAGTTACTTAGTAAAAACAATTTCCTCTTGGGTAAAAAAATTTAATGAAAGAGACATTTAAAGAAGTCTAACACAACTGCTTTACTAGAAACTTTACACCAGTATGTGTTACATTTACATTGGTATTCATACTGGTGCAATGTATTTAGCCAAAAAAAATTAAATTTTCCTCTAGGGTCCAACAATATAAAAATGCCCATTTAAAGAAGCTCGAAGCAGCTGATTTAATGAATCATATCCACCAGTATATTTACAAAAATACCAGTGTAAGCAATGTGTAGGGCTATTAAAACCATTGTTTCGTATAGAACAACACATTTTCTGCATCAAAAGGAATAACCTAACTCTCTCCCTCAAGCAATACCTAGAAAGGCTCGACTATAAGGCAACAACAGAGGCGAAAGAAGAAGGTTAATAATCTCCACTTTGTTTAATCTATTCATAACATTCGTTTGGAATGTCTTGTTCAAGCATATATGTGATTGTTCATGATTTATTTGGGTTGCATGTAAGGTGTTTGACAAAATGCTTGAATGTATTTTTTACGATATGAGACCTAAACAAACTTTGAAAAGGACACGCCATGCATCATCTTCATCTCAGCCAATAGGTTTGATGTAACAGTAACCGGACGGTACCTTCGTTTCCGAGGAGACAACAGTCATACAAGAAAGATACAAAGAACACTGTCATCATCCAGAGAGAGGAATATAGGCTTCTCCACCATTCGAAGAAAAATCCGCATTCTTTGGTGGGAAACATTATGCGAGACTCCGCCAGTATTCAACCTTAGTATAGTAAGTGAGTTATATGCAAACTTGAGGTGCGGTCTGACCCTCAATGAGGTGTCTTGTAGAGGAAAAATTGTGCCACTCACACTAGAATGTGTAAATAATTTGTTCGGGTTCCCCATTGTTCCAAATGATGAGGACGATTTTTTCGCACTCCATATTCATGACTGGGATTGCTACTACTTAAAAAGATCCAATTGGGAAGGAGATTGTCAGGACAGTAACTAGGGAAGGTATCAACATAGATAAGTTTGTTAAGCCTGGGTGGGGCAAAATTCCAAAGAAAGCACTGACTACAGAAATGAATAGGTGGTACCACTTTGTGGCGTCTAGGATAGAACTACTAACACTTAACATGGAAGGCAACAAACATAGGCTCACCCAATTTTACGCAATAAAGAAGAAACTTTGATGGAATGCTAATCGGTGAATCATGAAAATTTTAAGGCTGAATGAAATAAGATGAGATCATATGGTTTCTACAAACAAGCAGTTGATTCAGTAGTCCCTTTCCTTGAATCCCATTTCGAGAGCGAGGGTCACTCACTGTCCCCATGATGTTTACGGGCAACCTATGAGTTTGTGTGAAAGCTTTCTACAAACAAGTGGCTGATTCAGTAGTCTCTTTCCTTGAATCCAAAGTTGCTGCCTTTGAGGTTGGTGTGAAAAACTTGCATTAAAATCTAAGTATCAGAGATCATAATGCGACCACATGGCTAAGGTTTTTAGCTATCAATTTCCATATGTAGTGATAGCCATTGAAGATTTCCCAACCTATCGCAAATGCGATGAAGAGGACGTGGATGTTAGTACAAGCACTCGTGGTGGGGATGAAATTGCAGAAAATGATGAAGTGAAATAGATGTATTAGTCGGTGAACCTATGAATTTTCATAAGAATGTATTTTATTCTTATGTTAGACAATTCTTTATAAATTAATTTGACGTTTCATGCTAGGGGCTACTTAAATATTTATAATTGTGAAAATTTTGGTTTTTTTGGTAAAATTACACTACAATCGCACAAATAAACTCTAGAAGGTATAGTAGCTCTTCTACACATGTCATCAATGTGAATAAAATATTCATTATATGACACATTTGGTTAGAATAACAAAAATTGTATAATTCAGAGGTATGGATGCTGGCCTAATAAATTTTTGGGCCATAGTGCGATTCTTGGGAATATGGTTCAACCAATCAATATTGATTTTTGAGGTCATCCTGTACACCCCTTCAGGGTGTAAACACATGTTCATGATCTTCTTGAATTGAATTGCATTTTAGTGCCACCGATTTTATATTTTGACACTTCCAAGATTTAGGTTGGGTATAAATGAATTCAAAACCTTAATCAATATGTGTTCAAATATGTTATGGTTGACCTTCACTTGTTATGTGCAAATTTCATTTTTGAAGTTTATTTGGTTTTGATTAATGTGGTTTGTGTTAGTGTTTGAGTCGCATAACTATGTCGGGGTTGTCGTCGTACATGCCATTTTGATAATGCATCTTGTGTTGTATCAATGCCTTACTATGTGAGTGTACTTTACCGGCCATAGTTTTGGTTGTACAAGTTGTATGAATAGCATACTACGTGTAGTTTGAATGGGGTACTTCATACTGGAAAGGGTTGTGTGAGTGTACAATCAGATTGCATCATTTTTGTTGTTCATGTTGTTTTAATGCCCAACTTTGTACTATATCAATAGCATACATTGTGATGAAAATACAGCTTGTTCTATAATTGATTTGGTTTCTCTACTATGTTTTTGTAGATGCCGCCTAAACGGGGCAAGTTAACCACTAAGAGGAAGCAACCAGGACCGTAAAAAAAGGAGGATGTTGTCGCCGATGACGTAGATGTGGCTGAACAATAACCACCATAGAAAAAATTTCCATTGCAAACAAATTTTTAGGAAAAATAAGCGCCCAAAGATCAATCAAGATGGCAAGACAATGAAGAACCGACCAAAGATGAAACTGAGAATAAGAGGGATATTGAGGGAGATGATGCGACGGGGTCGCTGCTCAGCACCCGATTTACCAAGGGAGGCAAAGAGCACCCGTAATGGGAGGAAATTGAACAAAGAGGACAATGACTTATCCAATGTTGGGGACCACTCTGGTGAGGGATTCGATAAGTTTGAGATCAATACATGGTACAAGCAGCGTAGAACTGCCATGTGTCAGTCCGTCAAACTAATAAAGAAGAGTTGTCCCATCCCAGTGGCGTTTGAGTTTCACGAGAAAGAAATGGTTTTCACAATGAAATGGACTGCATGGACTGCGTACAACAATTATGCATTCCGGTGCCGCATCAAATTTAGATCATGGGAACACTGGTGCGATGTTCCAAAATATGTTAGGGAATAGGCGTGGAAGGATGTATTGGTTAGATCCTCAAAACTTTGAGTACTACTGATGTTTACTTCCTTAATTATCAACATGCATATAATGTTTTTCTATCTATATGTTTCATTGTATACAAGCATAAAAATTGAAAACAATTTGACTGAAGGTTAAACTTAAATATTGAAGAAGGATGTTTTCAAGAAAGAAAGAGACCAAGATCAGAATTGGAAACAAAGGTGGCAAACAAGTGCATACATTATGTGAATAGTGGCAAGAATAAATTAAGTGTAAAACCATGGTAGACGTATAAGTGGATGGATGAGGAAGAGTGGAATTTGTTCAAGCATAGGCGTCGGACCCCTGAATTTCAAGTATGATTTACTACAATTAACATTAGGAAACTTTCTTGCTTATCACTTGCTTTACTGTCATTCTAAAACCATTTGATGATTACCCAATTCCTATCATTAGGAGATTCAAGAAACTTCAATAGAGCAAGCATCAAAAAAGGATTACTCCCACCACACTGGAAGAAAAAGGGAACCGATCTATCATGGGGAAACTACGTGAGCAACTAAAAGAATAGGAGAGGAAGTAGTTGTCTGATCAGGGCTTCAATGAAGAGGATATTGAGCAATAACTCATTGAAAAAGATTTTAAGTCAGACAGATTGCTTGTTTACCTGGAGTCGAACAAGGGCAAGGAAAGGAAATACACCTCAAAAGGGGTTCGGAAAATTGCTAAGGACATTGTAAGTTCATTAAATTTCTTGCACGTAAATTCATTTCTATATATTGTTTCTTCACTTTTCATATATAAATTTTCTTTTCCATATCAATATAGTTGAGGATGAACAAGGAGAAGGAACAGAAGAAGGAACAGGGGACCTTGATATTGCAGCCGAGTGAGGACATTCTGATAAAGGCTACAGATAAGAAGGATCACGCCGGCAAGTACAGAGAGACTCAAACTGGTCTACCCACATCTGTGGCTGATCCTCATGTAAGCCGCAACAAGTGAAGAAGCAGTTTCTCAACCAAGCAAACTACACGAAGAGAGCAACCGGTCGTCAAGGCTATGGTGCCATACCTTGAACAACTGGTCAACGGTTTGGCAACTGCAGGCATTTTTAACATCCCAGCAGGGCTTGATGATCCAAAGAAGTTCATCGAGAAGACCATGGGTGACTTTTTTTGTAGGTGCTACAAAGATGGGAGGAGAGCCCGTTGATGTAGAAGGTGATGAGTAGGTATGCTTGCATAAATATAAATAGTTTCCTTATAATATATTTCAAATCTTATAATCTATAATACAAAAGTTAACATTTTCCTTAGCTATCTAACTACTAGGATGGAGAAGATGTTACGTTGCACATCAAGGACATTTTTGGTAAGAAGATCATGGTCGCACATGGGGTCCGATAAATTCCTCATCGTTAGCATAGTCCTCAGGGTGGTGGGGCTTGTGTAAGAGTTTGTGAGCCAATCTACCATCCTTTGGCAGGATTTCCCTTAGCCAATCACCAGTTCGATACTGTTGGAGAGGCTTGAATAAGGAGGTATATTCTCGTTACACATTCACTATCTTTTCACTCAAAATACAATTACAAGTATTGCATTCAACGAATGATATTAATGATTTTGTGTAAAAAAGAAAACTGGTAAATCTTCAGGTAAGCGATCACACTCAAGCACCAATAACCAACCTTCAACGAGAGTACGAATTATCAAAAAATACCCAAAAAGGCCATTTACTGTACCACAACCATTCACATTCGTTACATATGACCAACAATTTCATGTTATATTAAATTACATTTTGTATAACTTTGTCCCTGCAGATTGGCAATAGGAGAAACTTGAAAGACTACCCACTTTTGGAGAGATACAGTGTGGCTTGCTATGAGAGTGTCCTAGAAATGATCAAGGAAAATGACTATATATTTTTTCCGATTTTCCGACCATCGACCTTTGCAGTCAAGTGGAGCAACGGTGTGGGCATAGCTGTACTGGTCGAGTTCGGCAACAAGCTCAGAAACTATAACTCGATGACCTAGATCGATAATGCACAAATGGTTGTGTGGATGTGGTGCATTTTGAACCTTACGTCCTTAGTTGCATTTTTAATCGTTTAAGATTCAATTCTTTAATTGTCCTTCCTCTATCAGGCACCTCTAGGAGAAAGTCTATGAAACTAATATGGGCCGCATCCAATTCTGTCCTTCAAACACGGGAAACTTGACTGCCATCAATATTGAGGTCGAAAAGCATTTTGGTGATATTTAGAACATAATGAAGCAAACAGAAGCTGCGTTATACCTTTTACCCTACATTAGAATGTAAGCCACAATTCCCGGTTTAACAATTACACTTCTAACCTCTTCCATTTCATTAATTAACTAGTGTTATTTTCCCGCAGCGATCATTGGTACCTCATCATTATCCGTCCTATTACAAATGAGGTTTTTACGATGGACACATTGTTGGCTGGGTATCAAACCAACCAACTTGATTGAAAATATGATTAATGTAATAAATTAATGTAATATACTCAAAAAATGTAACGGTTTAATTTACTTTATTCATAGGCTTGCTTGCACATACCAAAGGGAGAAAAGAAAGACGGAACCGGAACCCAACTACACATGGAAAATCAAGTACATAAAAGTAAGTGATTCAATCCACACGATCCATTTCAGCAATATCATTTATTAACTTAGAAAATGGGTACGACATTGCTGTGTAGTACTGAACTCAGAATGGTTTATGCCAATGCGGGTACTCAGTACAGTCTTCATGGATGAATTCGTGCTTCATGCAAATTCAAGTAATAACCTGGAGGTATAAAACACATTTCACAAACTGATATTCATAAATTCTGTTACAAACAATATTCTTCACTAATATTGTAAGTGTCAAAATCAAAGATCTTGCCCAAGAGCCAAGGGGCATACCATGCTTATGAAATTCAGGGTGTCGCGGAGACATGGTGTAGGGCTAGGATAGATGAGTACCAGCAATAAGCGAATACTTCCTTGGACCCGCTGGATGATAAAAACGACATATGGTGCAATTATAGTTTTGCCTCCACCCCCCATCTACAATATGGTCCTACACGGGTATTTAGAGTTAACACCGGTAATAAATTATTGCGTTGCTTCATATATATACACATTGATTTATTATTATTTGCACATGTATCATGTACCGGTGCATAAGATGTTCTACATCGCCATAATGTAACGGTGCATTTGTAACTGTCACGTACACTACTATATTTACGCACCGGTATCTTTTGTGGGGGGGGAGGGGACTAAATTGCCAACCATGTCTAGCAGTAGTGTTAGAATCTCTCTTTCTAAGAAAAATAAAAATAAAATCACCATGGTGTGGGCTATTTGTATTGTGCAACCCCTTACCACTCTCAGGATATCAGTTACAATATTTATAGCCATGATCAGCTATGATCCAAATCGAGTATACGACATTGCTGTGTAGTACCGAACTCAGAATGGTTTATGCCAATGCGGGTACTCCGTACAGTCTTCATGGAAGAATTCGTGCTTCATGCAAAGTCAAGCAATATCCTGGAGGTATAAAACACATTTCACAAACTGATATTCATAATTTCTGTTAAAAACAATATTCTTCACTAATATTGTAAGTGTCAAAGCCATAGATCTTCCCCAAGAGCCAAGGGGCATACCATGCTTATGAAATTCAGGGTGTCGTGGAGACATGGTGCGGGGCTAGGATAGATGAGTACCAGCAATAAGCGAATACTTCCTTGGACCTGCTGGATGATAAGAACGACATATGGTGCAATTATAGTTGTGCCCCCACCCCCCCCCCCATCTACAATATGGTCCTACATGGGTATTTAGAGTCAACACCGGTAATAAATTATTGCGTTGCTTCATATATATATATATACATTGATTTATTATTATTTGCACATGTATCATGTACCGGTGCATAAGATGTTCTACATCGCCATAATGTAACGGTGCATTTGTAACTGTCATGTACATTGCTATATTTACGCACCGGTATCTTTTGTGGGGGTGCGGGGTGTAAATTGCCAACCCTGCCTAGCGGTAGTGTTAGACTCTCTCTTTCTAAGGAAAATAAAAATAAAATCACATGTGGGCTATTTGTATTGTGCAACCCCTTACCACTCTCAGGAGATCAGTTACAATATTTATAGCCCCGATCAGCTGTGATCCAAATGGAGTATACTCCTAATTTTTTGATGTAAGACGCCCTCAAATGGCAGTGTCTATACAAGGCATAGTATTCACTTTCCAACTTTGCATCTTTCATTTTGTTGTTGTTTCTCTGATGCTTGAAGTTCTGGTTCTAATTATGTTAACAATCTTCCAATGTACTTTTGGTATGTTTTGAGGGGAAAAGGCCATTAGCTCCCTGTTTCTCCAGGGTGTCTTTTGCAAATTAGTCCGCCGTCGCATTTCCTTCTCTCAAAGATAGGTTTCACTAATGTTCCTTGCTGCTTCATCCTTGCCGTGATTAGGCTCTTTATTATCTGTAGAATGGTTCAAGGTGTGCTCATGATTTCGCTGAGTTTGTCCACATTGCTTTGAATCACTCTCTCTGATGGTCTGTGAAAAATGTTGTGCTTCAGTAGCAGCCATTGGAATTGCTTGAAGTTCAACTATGAGTTGATTTTCGGCAACGGTGGGCTTAGCTTTTGCCGAAATCACAAAACCTGCAATGTCTCTGTTGTGCGGAATGGAGAAAGAACAGAAAGTATGAACGAAAATAACAAGACACAAGATTTACGTGGTTCACCAAGATTGGCTACCTCCACGGGAGACGGATTCACTATAATAGGTAGCAGGTTACAGACGCCAAGAAATTGGCCAGATTTCTACCTATCTAAGTGCAGAACAGAATTCATGAATTCATAATTTACAGAGAGAAGAGAGACCCTTTATATATTGTCTCTACTAAACCCTAACAAACTGGGAATAGGAAAATAACTACCATTCCTAATAGGAATAGGAACTACCATTCCTAATAGGAATAGGAACTACCATTCCTAATAGGAATAGGAACTACCATTCCTAATAGGAATAGCACTACCATTCCTAATAGGAATAGGATTCCTATTCTGACCGGGTAGCGAGACCCCCGTTATTTTCCCCCGGACCCCCAGGCCAGTGTCACAGAAGCGGCTTATTACAGTATTCAAGGCATACCAACAAATCTCCACCTTGACTTGAATCCTCAAAGTAGAAAACTCCAGATGCACCATTACAGTGCCAGATTCAAGGCATACCAACAAATCTCCACCTTGACTTGAATCCTCAAAGTAGAAAACTCCAGATGCACCATTACAGTGCCAGATTCAAGGCATACCAACAAATCTCCACCTTGACTTGAATCCTCAAAGTAGAAAACTCCAGATGCACCATTACAGTGCCAGATTCAAGGCATACCAACAAATCTCCACCTTGACTTGAATCCTCAAAGTAGAAAACTCCAGATGCACCATTACAGTGCCAGATTCAAGGCATACCAACAAATCTCCACCTTGACTTGAATCCTCAAAGTAGAAAACTCCAGATGCACCATTACAGTGCCAGATTCAAGGCATACCAACAAATCTCCACCTTGACTTGAATCCTCAAAGTAGAAAACTCCAGATGCACCATTACAGTGCCAGATTCAAGGCATACCAACAAATCTCCACCTTGACTTGAATCCTCAAAGTAGAAAACTCCAGATGCACCATTACAGTGCCAGATTCAAGGCATACCAACAAATCTCCACCTTGACTTGAATCCTCAAAGTAGAAAACTCCAGATGCACCATTACAGTGCCAGATGAGTAGACTTCGCCCTCCACTCCCGGGACTGCCCATAGAGCACCTAATCAGCTCTGATGTTCAGCAAGTCCGAACAATGTTGAAACTTGCTATGTGGAACAGGTTTGGTGAACATATCAGCGGGGTTGTCAGCAGTTCCCACTTTCTTCACCCTGATTCTCCTCTCACTCCTCAGGAAATGATATCTGACATCAATATGCTTGGTCCTCTCATGATGGACCTGATCCTTGGCTATGCAGATTGCACTCAAACTGTCACAATACACAGTAGCCTGATCATGATGTAGACCAAGATCACTAACCAGTCCTTTCAGCCATATTCCCTCCTTTGCAGCCTCTGTCAAAGCCATGTACTCTGCTTCCGTAGTAGACAACGTCACTGTAGGTTGCAAAGTCGCCTTCCAACTAACCACAGAACCTCCCAAAGTGAATACATAACCAGTCATCGATCTCCTCGTGTCAACATCACCAGCATAATCAGAATCTGAGTAGCCTGTAACTAAGCACTCGGTATCACCTCCATAAATGAGACCCACATCAGACGTACCTCTAAGATACCTGAAGATCCTCTTCACAGCTTCAGCAGCAGTACCAGATGTACTCCCAGTAAACTTGTCGATCTTCACGTTCAACCCAGACATCTTTCTCCCCGATCAGCCCCGATCTGATGAGCCCAGAATCCGATATACCCACTACGGATATCGCCGGAAAAAGAAACTGCTCTGATACCAGTTTGTTGTGCTGAATGGAGAAAGAACAGAAGTATGAACGAAAATAACAAGACACAAGATTTACGTGGTTCACCAAGATTGGCTACCTCCACAGGAGACGGATTCACTATAATAGGTAGCAGATTACAGACGCCAAGAAATTGGCCAGATTTCTACCTATCTAAGTGCAGAACAGAATTCATGAATTCATAATTTACAGAGAGAAGAGAGACCCTTTATATATTGTCTCTACTAAACCCTTGAATCTGGCACTGTAATGGTGCATCTGGAGTTTTCTACTTTGAGGATTCAAGTCAAGGTGGAGATTTGTTGGTATGCCTTGAATCTGGCACTGTAATGGTGCATCTGGAGTTTTCTACTTTGAGGATTCAAGTCAAGGTGGAGATTTGTTGGTATGCCTTGAATACTGTAATAAGCCGCTTCTGCGACACTGGCCTGGGGGTCCGGGGGAAAATAACGGGGGTCTCGCTGCCCGGTCAGAATAGGAATCCTATTCCTATTAGGAATGGTAGTTCCTATTCCTATTAGAGCAGTTTCTTTTTCCGGCGATATCCGTAGTGGGTATATCGGATTCTGGGCTCATCAGATCGGGGCTGATCGGGGAGAAAGATGTCTGGGTTGAACGTGAAGATCGACAAGTTTACTGGGAGTACATCTGGTACTGCTGCTGAAGCTGTGAAGAGGATCTTCAGGTATCTTAGAGGTACGTCTGATGTGGGTCTCATTTATGGAGGTGATACCGAGTGCTTAGTTACAGGCTACTCGGATTCTGATTATGCTGGTGATGTTGACACGAGGAGATCGATGACTGGTTATGTATTCACTTTGGGAGGTTCTGTGGTTAGTTGGAAGGCGACTTTGCAACCTACAGTGACGTTGTCTACTACGGAAGCAGAGTACATGGCTTTGACAGAGGCTGCAAAGGAGGGAATATGGCTGAAAGGACTGGTTAGTGATCTTGGTCTACATCATGATCAGGCTACTGTGTATTGTGACAGTTTGAGTGCAATCTGCATAGCCAAGGATCAGGTCCATCATGAGAGGACCAAGCATATTGATGTCAGATATCATTTCCTGAGGAGTGAGAGGAGAATCAGGGTGAAGAAAGTGGGAACTGCTGACAACCCCGCTGATATGTTCACCAAATCCCGGGAGTGGAGGGCGAAGTCTACTCATCTGGCACTGTAATGGTGCATCTGGAGTTTTCTACTTTGAGGATTCAAGTCAAGGTGGAGATTTGTTGGTATGCCTTAAATCTGGCACTGTAATGGTGCATCTGGAGTTTTCTACTTTGAGGATTCAAGTCAAAGTGGAGATTTGTTGGTATGCCTTGAATCTGGCACTGTAATGGTGCATCTGGAGTTTTCTACTTTGAGGATTCAAGTCAAGGTGGAGATTTGTTGGTATGCCTTGAATCTGGCACTGTAATGGTGCATCTGGAGTTTTCTACTTTGAGGATTCAAGTCAAGGTGGAGATTTGTTGGTACACCTTGACTTGAATCCTCAAAGTAGAAAACTCCAGATGCACCATTACAGTGCCAGATTCAAGGCATACCAACAAATCTCCACCTTGACTTGAATCCTCAAAGTAGAAAACTCCAGATGCACCATTACAGTGCCAGATTCAAGGCATACCAACAAATCTCCACCTTGACTTGAATCCTCAAAGTAGAAAACTCCAGATGCACCATTACAGTGCCAGATTCAAGGCATACCAACAAATCTCCACCTTGACTTGAATCCTCAAAGTAGAAAACTCCAGATGCACCATTACAGTGCCAGATTCAAGGCATACCAACAAATCTCCACCTTGACTTGAATCCTCAAAGTAGAAAACTCCAGATGCACCATTACAGTGCCAGATTCAAGGCATACCAACAAATCTCCACCTTGACTTGAATCCTCAAAGTAGAAAACTCCAGATGCACCATTACAGTGCCAGATTCAAGGCATACCAACAAATCTCCACCTTGACTTGAATCCTCAAAGTAGAAAACTCCAGATGCACCATTACAGTGCCAGATTCAAGGCATACCAACAAATCTCCACCTTGACTTGAATCCTCAAAGTAGAAAACTCCAGATGCACCATTACAGTGCCAGATTCAAGGCATACCAACAAATCTCCACCTTGACTTGAATCCTCAAAGTAGAAAACTCCAGATGCACCATTACAGTGCCGGATTCAAGGCATACCAACAAATCTCCACCTTGACTTGAATCCTCAAAGTAGAAAACTCCAGATTCACCATTACAGTGCCAGATTCAAGGCATACCAACAAATCTCCACCTTGACTTGAATCCTCAAAGTAGAAAACTCCAGATGCACCATTACAGTGCCAGATTCAAGGCATACCAACAAATCTCCACCTTGACTTGAATCCTCAAAGTAGAAAACTCCAGATGCACCATTACAGTGGCAGATGAGTAGACTTCGCCCTCCACTCCCGGGACTGCCCATAGAGCACCTAATCAGCTCTGATGTTCAGCAAGTCCAAACAATGTTGAAACTTGCTATATGGAACAGGTTTGGTGAACATATCAGCGGGGTTGTCAGCAGTTCCCACTTTCTTCACCCTGATTCTCCTCTCACTCCTCAGGAAATGATATCTGACATCAATATGCTTGGTCCTCTCATGATGGACCTGATCCTTGGCTATGCAGATTGCACTCAAACTGTCATAATACACAGTAGCCTGATCATGATGTAGACCAAGATCACTAACCAGTCCTTTCAGCCATATTACCTCCTTTGCAGCCTCTGTCAAAGCCATGTACTCTGCTTCCGTAGTAGACAACGTCACTGTAGGTTGCAAAGTCGCCTTCCAACTAACCACAGAACCTCCCAAAGTGAATACATAACCAGTCATCGATCTCCTCGTGTCAACATCACCAGCATAATCAGAATCCGAGTAGCCTGTAACTAAGCACTCGGTATCACCTCCATAAATGAGACCCACATCAGACGTACCTCTAAGATACCTGAAGATCCTCTTCACAGCTTCAGCAGCAGTACCAGATGTACTCCCAGTAAACTTGTCGATCTTCACGTTCAACCCAGACATCTTTCTCCCCGATCAGCCCCGATCTGATGAGCCCAGAATCCGATATACCCACTACGGATATCGCCGGAAAAAGAAACTGCTCTGATACCAGTTTGTTGTGCTGAATGGAGAAAGAACAGAAGTATGAACGAAAATAACAAGACACAAGATTTACGTGGTTCACCAAGATTGGCTACCTCCACGGGTGACGGATTCACTATAATAGGTAGCAGATTACAGACGCCAAGAAATTGGCCAGATTTCTACCTATCTAAGTGCAGAACAGAATTCATGAATTCATAATTTATCGAGAGAAGAGAGACCCTTTATATATTGTCTCTACTAAACCCTTGAATCTTGCACTGTAATGGTGCATCTGGAGTTTTCTACTTTGAGGATTCAAGTCAAGGTGGAGATTTGTTGTTATGCCTTGAATCTGGCACTGTAATGGTGCATCTGGAGTTTTCTACTTTGAGGATTCAAGTCAAGGTGGAGATTTGTTGGTATGCCTTGAATACTGTAATAAGCCGCTTCTGCGACACTGGCCTGGGGGTCCGGGGGAAAATAACGGGGGTCTCGCTGCCCGGTCAGAATAGGAATCCTATTCCTATTAGGAATGGTAGTTCCTATTCCTATTAGAGCAGTTTCTTTTTCCGGCGATATCCGTAGTGGGTATATCGGATTCTGGGCTCATCAGATCGGGGCTGATCGGGAGAAAGATGTCTGGGTTGAACGTGAAGATCGACAAGTTTACTGGGAGTACATCTGGTACTGCTGCTGAAGCTGTGAAGAGGATCTTCAGGTATCTTAGAGGTACGTCTGATGTGGGTCTCATTTATGGAGGTGATACCGAGTGCTTAGTTACAGGCTACTCGGATTCTGATTATGCTGGTGATGTTGACACGAGGAGATCGATGACTGGTTATGTATTCACTTTGGGAGGTTCTGTGGTTAGTTGGAAGGCGACTTTGCAACCTACAGTGACGTTGTCTACTACGGAAGCAGAGTACATGGCTTTGACAGAGGCTGCAAAGGAGGGAATATGGCTGAAAGGACTGGTTAGTGATCTTGGTCTACATCATGATCAGGCTACTGTGTATTGTGACAGTTTGAGTGCAATCTGCATAGCCAAGGATCAGGTCCATCATGAGAGGACCAAGCATATTGATGTCAGATATCATTTCCTGAGGAGTGAGAGGAGAATCAGGGTGAAGAAAGTGGGAACTGCTGACAACCCCGCTGATATGTTCACCAAACCTGTTCCACATAGCAAGTTTCAACATTGTTTGGACTTGCTGAACATCAGAGCTGATTAGGTGCTCTATGGGCAGTCCCGGGAGTGGAGGGCGAAGTCTACTCATCTGGCACTGTAATGGTGCATCTGGAGTTTTCTACTTTGAGGATTCAAGTCAAGGTGGAGATTTGTTGGTATGCCTTGAATCTGGCACTGTAATGGTGCATCTGGAGTTTTCTACTTTGAGGATTCAAGTCAAGGTGGAGATTTGTTGGTATGCCTTGAATCTGGCACTGTAATGGTGCATCTGGAGTTTTCTACTTTGAGGATTCAAGTCAAGGTGGAGATTTGTTGGTATGCCTTGAATCTGGCACTGTAATGGTGCATCTGGAGTTTTCTACTTTGAGGATTCAAGTCAAGGTGGAGATTTGTTGGTACACCTTGACTTGAATCCTCAAAGTAGAAAACTCCAGATGCACCATTACAGTGCCAGATTCAAGGCATACCAACAAATCTCCACCTTGACTTGAATCCTCAAAGTAGAAAACTCCAGATGCACCATTACAGTGCCAGATTCAAGGCATACCAACAGTCTCTAATTATTAATGACACAGCTTCAGTTAATGAAGCGAATTTAAAAGATGCATGACAATTAATCTTAAACCCTGAATTTGGAACATCCCTGCCTGTTAAAATGGTTTTGTTTGTAGGAGATATTTTATGATATTCTACAATATTATGTCTTATCTTCTATGAACAACTTTTAAGGAAATATGCAATAGTTTATGGAATAGGTATATATAGTAGAAGTTAATATGAAATAGTTATAGGTATTAGTTTCCTTGTAGAATTAGTTTCTTTGCAGTATAGATTATAGATGGTAGTTTAATATTATTTCTACTATAGTTTAGATTGTAACGTTATATATTGTAAGTCTCATTATGAATGAAACGTGTCTCACGTAAATGCACCATTAATAAAGTCATTTATATTTTATCATGGTATCAGAGTGGATTCGATCTTGGACCCTTATCTTTAATTGTAACCGCATTGCCGCCGCCGTCCTTACCTTCTCTGCCTACGTCGTGAAATACACTGCCGCCACTGGAGGACCCTAGCACCGCCGCCGCTTTGCTTTATTATCCATCCATGCAACTGCCGCATTTCATTGCTATCCTCACGTGCTGCCGCTGTTACCGCTCAAGCGCCGCAGCCCGCAAGGATTTCTACAAATATTTTTCTACCGCTACTACTACTATTGGTTTCAAAATCTACTTGGCAAGTTGGACATTCAGGGTCTTCATGCTCCAACCCGAGGATGAGTGTAAAAGATATTGTATGATATCTTCTGCAATATTATGTCTTATCTTCTGTGAACAACCTTTAAGGAAATATGCAATAGTTTATGGAATATGTATATATTGTAGAAGGTAATATGAAGTAGTTACAGGCATTAGTTTTCTTTTAGAATTAGTTTATTTGAAGTATAGATTATAGATGGTAGTTTAATATCTTATTTATACTATTATCTAGATTGTAACACTATATATTGTAAGTCTCATTATGAATGAGACGTGCTTTTGACGTTATATCAATCCACCATTAATAAATTTATATCAATGACGTGATATTGTTTGCAACCCTCTTTCATTTTCTTGAAGAAAGGTATAAAGCCTCTTTCAATGAAAAAATATCAGAGGGAGCAAAGGACTGGATAGGCCTAACTATTAGACTTAATCTGATGTCGTCCAGTGCATATTTCACTGCATTTTTATTTTCATACAGAGTTCGATTTCTGTTTTCCATAATTCTCAACATACAAAATTAGGCGCAGACACAACAAGAAAAATGACCTTTTGTTAATCCCAAATAATTGAGATAAACAGTTCTTTTAATATATTTTTTTTCAAAGTAAAAGATTTTATTTACCTCAATTATAAAAAAATTGAGGTAAATAATTGGTTTATTTCCTCGGTTATTGTATGAACTGAAGTAAAGGGTTAAATAGATTAAGTAAATAATGTTACCGAATAGCATGCGGCATTGCATATGTTGTTTCAAAAGATGGATTGAATTCGCTTTACACGTCATATTTACCGATACGTTTTGCGAATGACTAACAAAATAGTAAAGAATTTGACGGTGAAAGAAAAGAATCAAAAAAGAAAATGGAGGTAGTGCACTTTTCCCCGTTTCGGCGTCTCTCTCCTCCTAATATCCCATCATCACGATTAATTTGGGGGAATGTAAAAGGGGAGTTAGGTAGTACAGTTGCTAGTAATCATTGTGCTACAAACACCCTAGATATCCTCCCCTCATTCGTACACGATCATTACCCCTTTTATTCAATATTTTTTTATCATAGGAGTATAAATGATCTATAAAACCATACATAGATAAAATCACACATATAAACACATATGAAAATATGTGTTTATTTTAGTTGCAAATATGTTTCACACATATGAAAATATCCTTACAAATAGTACATGAATTCGAATAAAAAATTATTTTAGTTGCAACAGAACAGAAATTACATTAAACTCAATCAACTAAGATAATGATAACCTTGAAAAAGTTTGGCCCCCCATCTTCTATCACCTCAAAGAATAGGGTGTCCCCAATGCGTAGGTTGGTTTCCCTGTGGAACTCGCCAAAACCCTTTGGGGAAAGGGTCTTGATCTTCCCACCCCCCGAGTAGTCCATATGCCACTCTGCCCCGTAGCACCTCAGGACTACGGAGGTCTTCTCTGTCAGCACAAGTGGTACAATCTATCTCGGGATGCACTAAGCCAATTAAACGATCTTTCACCAGCCATTAGTCCTACATCGAAAGTGCAAATTTTAATTGCACAACTACCCTGTGAAACACAAAGTGCGACATCGGCAAAGCCATCGCAAGTGCATGTCGGTCCAAAGATGTAGGTTGGTTGAAATATACATACGACTTAACAAACTAGTCGGTCAAACCGAACACAAGACCGACACATAACTGGGACCGCATATGTAAATCCAGAGGAAACTTAGAAGCCATAATGTGACGTCGGTAATATTTCGGTCAGACTGATATAGATGGGACGCCAGAAACTGAAAAATAAGCTACTGGAAATAAGAATATGCGACGTCGTACTATTATCGCATGAACCGAGTTATGATAGACATGATGCCGACGTTGCATATTTCAGTGGCAGCAACAGACAGAAACCCATAAAATCGGAAAAAAATGAAACTTTATCAACATCAAATAAAGTTAAACCTTTTGGAGACATATCAAAACATTGTCTAACCGATTTATCTGAAGTAAGAATTACAAAATATATTCACAGACCACAAATCGAAATTACAAAGTAATAATTACAAAACATAGGTGTTAGGAGATTAGAAAATCCATACCTTTTTTCCAAGGGAGAAGAGAAGGGAAGGGAGGAAGCTGGAGACTATCAAAATTCGCGGGAAACTTATGAATAGATGCTTGAACTGATTGTTAAGGTTCCCCTATTTGTATTCATTTTGGAGCGATGTTGTTTTGAACCATTATGGTGTTCGCCTCGAAGGATGTGACATCGCATAACAGTCGGATTAGGTGACATGGTTTCGACCACCTATTGACGTCGTTTGAAACACAGTGGAGTCCACCATGAAGTCTGCGACGCCGCTCCACAATTAGACTAGGTAACATGATGTTAACCACTTACTGACTTCAAAGCCTTACATGTGCCTAACAATTGCATCCCATCAATCAGGCGGTCAACAGTTCAAGTTTATTTACAATATTTGTTCACAATAATTTGCTAGGAGGGAGAGGAAGTTACATAGGTTGAAGGAGGGAGAGGGAGTTACATATGAAGGATTCTTTGGTTAATTATGAAGGATTCAATAACATTGAAATAAAATTCAAGAAATAAAATTCTTGAAATAAAATTCAAGAAATATAAAAAATTTCAAGAAATGTTGTTCCAAGTTTGAATTAATTTGTTTTAAACAAATGTTGAAAAATCAGTAATCAATCAAATCTTTGGGGAAAAGCGATTACATGAAAAACTATGGGCCCAACACCATTAACCACCTTGAAATATAGCGTGTCCCTAACCACGAGTTCCTCTTCATCAAGAAACTTACCAAACCCCTTCAGAGTTAGGGTCCTGAACCTCTTTTTCCCCTAGCAGTGCATCTCATACTCCCTTCCGTTGAACCGCAACATAACAGGCAACTTGTACGGCTGTAGGAGCTCTGAAATCTGGTCTGGGACGTACTGATTTATAAAAAAAACCACATTTAGTAAATATGAAATTAACTTATACAAAAATTTAATTGAAAATATAATACATCATGTGTAACAGGGATGACTTACCAAAATCGGAATTGAGCCGAAGTTCGTCTGGGTAAGAGTGTGGACAAAGTGGGAATAACATCCCCGAGTGTGCTCCACGGATGACCATCCTCATCTAAACCGCTAGGGATCTACATTGATTATTGAAATAATAAATAATATAATTAAATAGAATTTAAATATGAACAAGAAATGAATCACCTCAATCGGGGCACGTCTACTCAAACCAGAGGTGTTAGCCACGATTCCTGAAATTCTATTTAAATTGACTAAATTAATCTATTTTTTTGCCCAAAAAATGACTTGGCCGACATTCATGAGCAACGTCATTGGCACGTCGGGTCAAGGTAATTCAAAAGTCAGCATGTCAGCACGACGTCGCCAACCAGTCGGAAAAACTGATATGTTAACAGAGAACAATGCGATTTCAGACTCTAGTAGTTTTAGTAGATAAAAGTATAAGTGACGTCGCAAAATGATCACTCCAAAAGAAGGAGAACCGACGAATAAGAGAAGTTGCATTCAAGCCTAATAGACGCATTCTCAACAGCAGAAAACTGGAGCAAACAAAGGTATAAACAACAAAATTTTCCCAGTTGACAGGTGACAACGTACAACCCAAATTCCTACAACCTATAGCAAACATACATGGAAATTTCAATACAAAAAAAAGAAACTCATAATTACACCACATGCATATAAAATTTAATGACAAATACAAAAATGAAAGTAATCTAAGGAATCTATAAAACCTTTAAGAAGATAGGTTCAAAGACTGCTGATATTCGAGGGAAAGTTGTATGTTTAAAGTGATGTATGAGGTGGGTTCCATATATATTCATTATAATCGTTAGGTATTCCACCTCGAGTTAAGCAACGTTGTAGGTAAGTCAACCAAACCAACAAGGTACCGATGATGGAGTAAATTTGGCTAATCTAAGTGTAGGTCTCACCGTTTCAGCCAATTAGCATAACAAAGTGCCTATGTTTGATCAACCGCATATGTGACCTGCCTCCCCCTGGGGTTTTTAAAACTTGTTGCTTAGAAGTATAAACCCGGTTGGAAGCGGTGCAGTCAGAAGATAGAATTTATAGTTCTGCATCCGTTCCTACTGCTACGCTACCTATAAGGTAGTTAGCGGTAAGCCCTGAGTTTATCCACAGAGATGAAGGTCTAATATACAACTCAAAACACAACCTCGTACGGGTTATCAATCCACACAAGTGAAAGAAATAGCTAGTAAAGCACACATGCAAATTGGGGGGGGGGTTGGTTTTTCAAACTAACAACTAATAAACATAAAAGTAAAAACACAACTACAATATTTAGCTAGCACTTGGGGAAATCATTGAGCAACTTGGTCCATCTCATTCTTTTATCCTCGATTATTTTACATAAAGATCTAAACAAATCTAATAGAGTGTCCACAACACGTGGTGTGGCTGATGGCATACTCTTACCCATCCCTGTCATGGTGGGTGCTCTCGCAACCCTCCATTAACACTGCCACCGTAATTAGGGGAGTACAGCAAGGTCCAAACGTTGTTGTAGGTCTTATTCTCCACCGTGCGATTATGTCCCAGGCTTCCACCACGAATGCAACTACTCCCCTCAGGTCTTATCAATTAGGCGTAGGCACCTTATCCATGGTACTAGGGTTTTTTGTAACCCCAGATTGCTACTATTAAGGTATCTCTACCCGGAACCTCTCGGAAAACTTTACGAAGTTGGCTAAGACTGGTGGAATGGTAAGTGGATTAGAGTGACCTCTATTCTTCCGTGCACACACTCACGTAGACGCGTTCTCCTCCACCCATACAAGCATCCATGTTTCTCTTCCCAAGGGGGAATCGATATTTGCGCCTAGCATGAAATACAACCCAAAGTGTGTTCTATATGTGTGGTGTAATATTCATGCATTCAAACTAAAAAACAAATCACAACAATATTATGAACACAAAATTAGGATGAACTAAAGAATATCAAAAAGCATATAGACATAACAAAGTCACTGCAATTGTCCCCAACCTATTGAAACTACTCCCATGACATGGAATTCAAATAAAGATTTGAATTCCAAATCTTAGGATCAAAGAAAAATATAAGGAGAAAAAGATAAAGTTTCCTAAGGAGAGAATCTCATATCTACTCTTCTAAAAATGAAATATGGTATGAAAGTATATGGAAACCTTTTAGACTAAGGTTCTATATATAGTAGTAGGAAATTAGGCCTAAAAATAAGCCCAAAAAAGGCTGAAATAGGGTAAACCTTAGCTTAGCCACCACCCGACATGGGGCATCATAGATGACACGACCCATGGCTTGTAATTGGCACGGAGTGTAAGGCCTGGCATGAGTTATGTTTCTTTATGTGTGCAGATCATTATTGTGGCATAGGGCATGAAGGCTGGCGTGGGTCGATTCAGGCACTGGTCGGGGTCAAATCGTTCCCTGCGGGGCGCTGTTAGGGTGCTGAATATTGAAGTTATGATTTGTGCCCGTGTTTGTTGGTGCGAGTAGCGGTCAGGATAGGTGCTTTGCTCAAAAACTTGGCACGGACCACGTAAATTCCCACATCCCGCGTGCTGGTCTTGGTATAATGACTTGGAACGATGCGGGACGCCTAAAATGAAATGTCCCATGAACATACTAAACCAATTCGTGCTTGGTGGCCCATCATGTTTGGCACAGGTCATGCCTTTGTGTCACGCTAGTCTTTGTGGCGTGGGGCATCTCCTATAGCGCAGGCCATTGGTGCCAAATCATGCACGCGCCGACTCGTTGGTGCCTTGGCTGGCTGATCTAGTTTTCTTTGTTGTGGGAGAACCGTTAGTCCAATTTGAGAGTTTTAATAGTCTATTGTATAGTACTCGAGAAGACGAATCCAATGGTATTAGCTTTGATGGCTGATTCTTCTTGAATCGTTCTTGGACCGAGGCACAACTCATCGGACCACGTTTCCACTTTTCTTTGTTGGCCGCTATGAACTCTGTAGCCGCCTATCTTTGGCTCTAATCTCATTCTACCATGAATTGATGACCGTGGACTTTGTCTACTACCATTATAATGTGAATGGCCTTCATCTCTACTACTGTCCTTAGGAACGGCCTTAAATATCTTCTTCCGCCCTTACGAATGGTCTTCACATTGAATGTAAACAAAAAGTACCCACATGCGACCTACTAAAGATGATCACAAGGAAGATCAAAGAGCCCGTGGACAAAAGATGTCCATTGGTACTAATTAGTTTACGAAATGCGGTATTTAGACAAGAAAACCAAACATGGCCGTCTAAACTCCTTGTAAAGTAAACTTAACTAATACTAGGAATCCACCAAGTAAATGTAACTAAAAAGTATATCAAATGCATCAGTTAATGTATGCATAATGAAGTAGATCAGACTCCCCAAACTTAACCCTTTACTCGTCCTTCAGTAAATAGAAGACAAGAAAAATAATCAAGCGAAATGTAGTGTGCAAGAGTAAGTTAACAGAGACATTAAACTTATTCTAAGATTACCTTGTTTCTCCCAAGAAAGTAAGAATCTCACAACTCTTACACTCCTCGAAAGACATAAGTAATCAAACCACCAAAAAGTAAAGTGTAGAAAAAGGTAAGCCAAAAAGATAAACCTAGCTTACTTTTCCCTAAATAATCCCAAAAGCAATCAAAGAGTAGTCTTCAAAAACAATCCACCGCGTAAGCCTGCATTCAACCTAGTTTTTTGTCTTCTCTTAATTTTTCTCCTTTTTCTCAGGAGCCCTTTCGGGTTTTCATCATAGCTTTAACACACAAAGGGTACTTACTTCTCACATTTTTTCACACGACCTCTCATTTTTTCCTAGGCTTGTAAGCCTAGCCGGCGCTAGCCTCTTATTTTTACCTATGTCTTTTGACCTATCTGAGCTTTTCCTCATGTTACACAAGTTGCCTTTCGGGTTTTCGACTTGTCCAAGTTTTTGTATGTTTTTCAATTTTTTTCAAAAATTTCAAATTTTTTGGTGTTGCACAAAAATGCCCCAAAAGTGGGCTTCAAACTATAAAAGATAGTCAAATCATAAAAATACACCACCAATTTCCTAAAGCATCCTACCCCATGCAAACTAGAAATCCCTAGCATAGTATGTCATGCCACCAAATGTCCATCCAAAATCATCTCTCAATAAAAACCAAAATGACCAACAAAAAAGAAAAATAACTACCAACGCAAATAATGAAATACACCGAGGAAATCAAAGAATGAAAACTCCCTAAGTGCTCACTACTCCCTCCCCACACTTTGCCCATGCAAAGTGTCCAATGCACAAAAATCATATCAAAACATAGGTGAGGTAAGGAGAACAGTGATACTCCTTGAATCCGTTTCCAATGAAAATTTTGAAATATCCTGCATCCAAAAACAAGAAACCCAAGCGTAATTCTATTCCAAACAAATTTCTCAAAAACACACACTCATTCAAGAATTATGCTTTAAATACCACCACCACAATGTCAAATAGAGCACATATAAACAAAGCATTCAATGGTTCACCCAAAATGTGAAGCTATGATTTGTAAGAATCACTCAAAAAGAAGCACAAATTGCTTATTTTTGGAAAAGAGCTTCACTTTTTTGAGTTTTACCAAGAGTGTGTGAGAATGCGTGTTTCTTGAGAAGGAAGAATGTTTAACATAAGGATGGGATTTGAGGATTCTCAAATTATGGGATAATAGGGCGAAAGAATTAATTTCCATGGGATAATGGAAGTAATTTCAAAAACCCTACGGAATTAGTTAATTCCAAAATTCTTGAACCAAAAATGCATTTTTGAACTTGAGAATCAGAATTTTTGGAAATTTTGCATCATTGGAACAAAGAAAATTGAAAGTTTGGTTTGAGGCACAAAAGGTGCTTTGCGCCAAGCATAGCCTCGCACCAAACCATCTGGCACTAGGCATAGGCTCGTGCCAAACCTCTGGCACGAGACATAGCCTCATGTCGTTCCAGTCTCAGCACAAAACATAGCCTCACGCCAGCCTACTTGGCATGAGGCATGCACCAACCTTTTTGCTAATCCTCAGTATTTTCCTTTTTTTTCAAAAGACTATGTCACCCGTCCAATTTTATTCCATTAAGATACAATCACGAGTCTCGAACTCAAATTTCCAAACCAATCAAGAGTTTCACTTCAAAAATCCACATAGCAAAACATAAATTCATGCAAGCACTATCTAATTCCTAATCAAAAACAAGAAAGAAAACGAAACACCGTATATTTATTTTCGTCCTCATGACTCATTTTCTTTTACCATGCTTTCTAGTTAGAAACACTTACCGGTGGGTCTCCGTAATCGCCATTGATGACTCCTTCCACGATGACATCATCGTGGAGAGATGTCCACAGCAAATAATCCTTACCTTCGGGCCTTTTGTCTTCCAATAGGAATGAATCTCCATGTCTTGCCATCATTGAGTCCGTTAATGCTATTTCGGGGAGTAAGGTAGGTTGAGGAGGTTTTAAACCATTGATTATCTCCCTTTCCCGCTGGAAATTGGTTAGCATATAAAAACAATATAGCATAGACATATTATCCATCGCATCATGCAATTCATCGTAATCATCATCATTACCATAAACATGGGATTCACTCAAACATTCATGCTCGTTTATCACACAAGAAGATACATCAAGCTCATCACATAAGGTTACACCTTTGCACATCAAAGACGACTGATGTGTCCATTTTATGTTCATATGTTAGGACTTTTTGGGATCACTTTTGTGCTCTTTTGTTATCAAGAGCTTGTGTTTTACCTTGAATTTCTCTTAGGAGAGGTAAGAGCTACTTTACACTCTTTTACCTTTTCTAAGTTGATTTTGTGCGACTTGAAGACCGGAGGCCGTTGAAGATCGGAGGCCGTTGAAGATCACCTTTTGAAGACTTGAAGAATGGGAGGACTTATTGTGAACAAGAGTGCTACTACAAGAAGAAGAAAAGAAGACAAGATTATGTTCTGGCGCCCATCGCGAGTCACGACGCACGGGTGGTCAGAACACAACCTTGTCCCTTTGTACTATAAATAGTAGTTGTCTTTCCCCTATTTGAATCATCTTCTTCCACCCAACTTTGGCACTATTCAAACCCTAGTTTTCCACAATTTTCAACTTCGATTTCTCTTGTTTTATGTTTGGTTAGCATTAATTAGTATGAACTCTAGTAGCTAAACTAATCTCTTGGGAGCAATTTATTGAAGCTTCCAAACTATGCGGTGAGATTCAATATTTTCTCATTTATGAAACTTTATTGGAGAGCATTTATTATGACATCAGGGCTTAAAAATATAACTTTGAGAGGTACAACGACGACCACCCAAATTTTGGCACCGCTGCCGGGGAAGAGGCATTTATTTTTAAGTGTTTGGGCATATGATGTTTGATTATGTGCTATTTGTAAATATCAAGGCAACCAAAGCTATCAAGGTTATCAAGGCTATCAAGGGAATTCAGGGTACCAAAATTGGCCATACAATTCGAGTAATCGTGATAACCCAAATCTCTGGTATGGAAACCCTCAAGCAGGTCAAAACACTCAACCGTATTTCCCTCCACAACAAAAATATCGACCAACTCAACAACAATTTCAAAGGCTTCAAGACAAGCCCCGAGACCAAGGTGGGAGGTCGTCGCCGTACCTCTCAAAGTTATAATTTATAAGCCCTTTATGCTTACTAAATACAATTAAGTAGATAGTGGAAAATCAGGGTCGTCCACGAAGAAGAGAGGTTTTCTTAAGCGTTTAAACATAAAAGGTTGATATTAGGCTATAGGTAGATATATAAAAGCAAGTAAAAAGGGGGGGTTTTGGTTGGTTGTGGTCCTAAGTAATGAAATTAAAAGACAAACTAACTAGAAAATTTAAGTAACTATGCTAATCATCAAACAAACTAAGAAAAAGGGGTAAAAACTACAAAAGATAAAGCCTTGGGAGAAATTAGTATCCAGTTCCAAAACTAATGTAGATCATTGAACCATTCACTCATTCTATCACATTTGTTACCTATGGGGAATGCTAAAACCTCCCATTCGAAGATTAACATTCACTCCTTGTTAATAGTAATTTGCAACAAACAATGACCATTTGCAAACCTCATTGATAATCACTCTAGGAAAACCACAACATAAAGGTATTTCATCAATGACAGTATACACTAAGGACCATAGATTTGATAACAACAAGCCTTCTACCAAAGACATAGCCATTTAACCAAACATAGAATTCATTGGGCTAAAACTAGAACAAACCACATTCAAGATTCAACCTTGCATTGCATCTATAGGATAAACTTGAGAGCAATCCACATTAACATATTTATCTAAAATAATCACAACACATTATGCACAAGAAATTCTAATTCCATGTTCTTGGATTCTCATGTCAAAGAGCTAAGAAATTTGTAACTTTTCTAACACCCTAACACTTCATATACTCAAACAACCCATAGAATAAATGAAGTAAAACATCACATTTAAACACATGAATGCTAAATAACAAATGCTTCAAGAAAGAGTGAAATATAGGTTCTTACTACATAGGTGTGGGAGCTTTAATCAATTTCTACCAAGTACAAAACTAAGCTAGCTAATCAAAAACCATAACATAGAACAAAGATCTACAAAGAAAGAAGAATAAATGGAAGAAAATGGTGAAAAACTAGGGTTTTAGAGCCCCCAAGTCGGGCTGAGAGAGTTGGGGAAGAAGGGGGTGAAAAACTATTTATAGTACAAGAAAAAAGGGAGTAAAAAGCAAGCTGCAGGGCAATTATCATGGGTCGCGACCAGATCAGGAAATTGTGAGCTCTCAGGTCAACATTTTGCGAGTGGTGACACACTCGTCGTGAGCCGCGATGGAAAAAAGTCCTATTTTGTTTTGCTTCCTACTGGTGGACCGTTGATATGTTTTAGGAGTTCTTGTAGTGGATTTTATAGTACTCGAGAAGAGGAATCCAATGGTATCACCCCCGGAGGCTGATTCTTCTCGGAAAATTATCAGAACTCTGCTTCAAAACATAGATCATTCTTCACCCTTTGGATCCTTTCTTTACTTTATCTTTTACCACTTTGTGAGTGGCCTTCCATCATCTACCATCCTTTCGAATGGCCTTCACTAAACCACTCCTAAGTGCTCACGATCAATCTAAAAATTAAGCTTACAAAAAGGAATCTAGATACTCGTAAGGACCAAAATTCCATTAGACTAAACATAGGTTACAAAATGAAGGATTTAGATATAAAATCTGAAAATTGTCATCTAAACCCCTTGTCATGTAAACCTACCTAAAGCTAGCAATCTTACAACAAAAATATGATAAAAGAGTGTTAAATGCTTTGGAAAATACATGCATTTGACATCTCATCACAAGGAGAGAGCTTGGGTTTGACAAAAGATGAGGTGATGCAAGCCATTCACCCGTTGAGCAGGTGCGCGGAGAAAGGAAAAAAATTACAAGATGAATACAAGGTGAGGATCAAGAACTTGGAAAATCAAGTGAGCTAAATAGCTCAAGTGGTGAATCGGACGGAGGCAAGGGAAAATGGAAAACTTCCCTCCCAACCGGAGATTGACCCTCAACAAAATGTGAGTGCAATCTCATCGATAAGTGGAAGGGAATTGAAGGAGCATCAAGCAAGGGTTGTTGTTGAGAGGATGGTTGAAAAAGAAGAAGACCTTGAAAAGAAGGCCGATAAGTTGGCCAGAGAAAGCAAAGAAGAAGAAATTGAGGTGGAGACATTTGTGCCAAGACCAAGATCAAATCACAAAACCTCATCCCCACCGCACAAGAAGTCATGAGGTGCGGAGATCCCTATCTATGTGCCGAAGCCACCATTTTTGGAGGCATTAAAGGATAAGAGAATCAAGGAGGACACCAAGGACATCTACGAAATTGTTTGTAGATGCGAGGTAAATATTACACTCTTAAATGATCTACTCAAGTTCCTAGATATGCTAAATTTCTTAAGGAATTGTATACTGTCAATAAGAAACAAAAATTGAAAAGTATGAAAAAGAGTTTGACGAGTGAATATGTCTCCACCATGTTTAATGATGAAATTCCCGCTAAATTTGATAATCCGGGAATATTTACAATCCCTTGTGAGAAAGGAGGCAATTGTGTTAACAAGGCCATGTTAGATTTAGGTGCGTCAATCAATGTGATCCCATATTCCTTGTATAAAAATCTAAATGTAGGCACTTTGCACAAAACCTGGGCTGTTTTCCAACTAGCCAATCACTCTAGCACATACCCGAAAGGTATTGTGGAGAATGTGTTGGTGAAAGTGGATTCTTTGACATTTCCCTTAGACTTTTATGTTCTTGAAATGGGAGGTGACAATAGTGCTAAACCTATTCTTTTAGGAAGGCCATTTCTAAAGACTTCAAGGACCATAATTGACGTGCATAAAGGAACATTGACCATGGAATTTAATGGGTGAAAGGTAGAATTTGACACTAATAATTCTATTCATCATCCTAGTTGATATCATCCTCTCCAAGATATTCATGGTTGATAAAGAGCAAGATGTAGTTGATCCCAAAGATGGTAGTTCCTGAAATGTTGGCATAGATGATGTTTTGAGTGATGCTTTGATTTCAAATGTTGTTAGTAATAACTTGGAGGAAAAAAACAATGGCGAATACACTCTTGGGAAAGCAACATCCAACACTTTTCGTGTGTCCATTGGTAAGCCAATAAGGGTGGTTTTCGCTCCTCTTAAGAATACTTCGGTGGAAGAGTGCAAACAACCATTGAAAGCTCTTAAATGTTCATCCCTTGGAGAAGGAGAGAAACACCCAAATGCTCACGCGCTTGAGATCACCAAGGAACAAAAAGGTGAGTTGTAATGTTGAGGGAACATGAAGAAACCCTAAGCTATTTGAAGAAGGTTTTATTGGGGGATGATGTGAAGCCTGATTATTTTGACTCGGATCGAGGAAATGGGACCAATCATCTCAGTTCATTTTGTGAGTAATCTTCAAGAAGGGAAGTGGGTCATGCCGACGATGTTAAATAAACTTTGTTTTCATCATCCAGATCATCATTCGTGACTTTCCGTTGATGTTGTTTGATTTTGAGTTTTTTTCGTTAGTTTCATTTTTCTTACTTTGTGCTTTTCACGGTTTGTTTTTCCATGATCTTGTAGAAATTTGAGCCCAAGGCATTGGATTTATAAAGGGAGAAATACTTGGAGTTATGAAAGAAAATCATGACAATGGGTGAGGATAAAAATTTTTCTGAGTACAAGGTAGGCAAGCCATCGCGAGTCGCGACCAGACCATTGCAAGTTACGAAGCCATCAGGAAAATGGTTCAATTTTAGAGCCCTCAGGCTCCACTTTTTGCAAGCCGCGATTGCCACATCGGGAGTTGTGATGGCCCATCTCGATTTGTGATAATTTGGTCGCGATCACGGAGAAATCAGGAGAATTTTGCAAAATTCGCTTCTCCCAGGTCCACTTTTTGCGACTCGCAAAGTCCCATCTCGAGTCGTGACCCTGGCTTTGATTTGAAATGGCATTTTTACTGCCCACCTGGACTCGCGACGAGCGTGCAGAGTTGTTTTAAACGACGGGCATAACACATATTTTTGCACAAGTTTCTTCCATTCTTTATGTCGATCCTCCCCCATCTTCTCCATCGTCTCTACCAATTTCCATCAATTCTAACCACCAAACCACCTCAAATATATCGCACATCCATAACCCATCATCCCTAGCCTCTTAATCCTCCACAAACACCCACAAATAAACCAAAGTTGTGAAAATCCCGAAACCTTAGTTTTTGGGGATTTCTCAAATTTGGGTGAATTAGGCTCAAATTAGTCATGTGATGCATTGTTTCTTCTCCCTAAACCTCTAAGTGGTACATTCCATCACTTTCTTGTGCTTGAATTTGATTATGTTATATAAATTGTTCTTGTGAAAATTGTGTGGATTGTATGTAATATTTATTGAATTAGGATTGTTGAAACTTTTAAATTTTTGTGGTTAGGTTCTTATGTTGATATGAGACTTTGGATGTGGGATAGCATTATGCTCGTGTTGGTGTCGTTCTTCCATTGTGTTTATATTGTTGCTTTTGTTGAGGATTTAGTTGTGGCTTGTACTAGAGATTAGGCATATGGGCTTGATTAAACATAGTTGCTATTTGTATGCAATGTTATCTTGCTTAAGGTAGTTTAACTATGGCACTTTAATAATAACGTTATGAACGTACTAATGGTAGCTAAACTATTTAGGCATAACTGTGATAATAGGATATAACATATTGGATGTTTAACTATGTGACAACCTAATGGACTTGAAATTATGGGCATGTTGAATGTGACATGGATTGTATATGCAATTGTGGTTAAGACTTGAACTAGTTGGCTTGGTCTTGATTTAGTTTGTGATGTTGGCTAAACTAGTTTGAGATTGAGTGTGATTTTGTGATATTGCTTGTATGTATATTCTTGTGCGTTTGACATGTTTGTTGTGGTTGTTCGATATGGCCCCTACCAAGAGACCTAGGGCTCCTCCACAAGGTGGGCGCACCACCGCTCCACCTCCACCTCCGCCGGCAGATCCATAGCAAAACTATGTACCTTCCCCTTTTGATAGATACATGGGTTTGACCTGGATTATCGGGCCTGTGTGGAGAGGTGGGATGCCTTGGTCACCCGCCAGTTGAAGGATACAAGCTTTGTCGATGTGCCCACACTAGACGCTCTTGGCTAACCCAGCCAATCCAGTGCCTCCTTGCCAAAGGAGGGTTGGAGGGTTTCATGGGCAAGAGTTCCCCCATCTACTGGTGACACACATTGGAGTTCCTGTCCATAGTCCAAATATTCAGCATGAGGAATGATTATCCATGTATGAGGTACATCACATTCCACTTGGACGATGTACCCAGAGAGATAACTGTCTCCCAGATTAAGCCAGCATTTTGATGGGACACAGCTGATATCTAGGCGAGGTTGGACCCACAGGCTCAAGAGAGCTCGATAGAGGATGATATGCATTTCTAGAGTACGATCAATAGGAGGACGAAGAACTCGCATGACAAGAGTAGCATCATCATCCATCCTGCACTCCGTTATGTGCACAGACTTCTGGCCGACCATCAACAGGAGGGTGACGAGTGTGCTGTATGCGACGAATGTGTCAGAAAATGACATCATTTCCTATGGCACTTGAAAAGTAAGGGGTTGGGATATGGGTTATGGGCTGAGCTGGATGAAGAGGGTTGTAGAGGTGGCTAAGAAGCCAAAGGGTAATATCATTGTGGGAGACATGGGTGGCCTTTTAGTGGAGCACTTAGGGTTGGTTGCACCGCTTGATTTTCCACGCTTCGGAAGGCGCACTTCCTACCTCGTCACTATAGATAGGTTAGTGCAATTTGAGATGCTTGGCATCTCATGGACTACAGAGGTGTTTTACTGGTTATATGACACCATGAAGGTCGCCTTCATGGCACTTCCTCAGCCCAACAAGACCAAGTTGGAGTTCGATACACCCTTGATGGACCTGGCGATTCCATCTGACTCCTCGTGTAGGGAGGAATTTTAGCACGAGCTTAATGACCTCGGTCCAGCCCCTGTTCAGCGCAACGAGAGTAGCTTTCCTTTCATTGAGCGACATCATCAGCATTCTCCACAGCCTCCACCAGAGACGGGACCTATGCAGGAGGATTATGTGCCGCCTCATTTCCCTCAGCCTCCTCCTAACTTTATGAAGGTATGATGCAGACTATGCATGATGGATTTCGCTGCCATGATGGCATGATATTTGAGCACAATGTTTTTATCTCCCAGAGCTTGATAGATATGGATGGGGAGATTGACCATCTGTCAGCCCGCATTTATGTGATGCAGTGCCAGTCGGTTGGTACCTTGAGCCCTGATCCCGAATTGGAGAAGCACAGAGTAAGGTGTCAGACGAACACTGACTGGCTTGCCCATTATCAGCAGCACTACTTTGGTGATGGTGGTTCATCCTCACAGCAGTGATTGTGAGCTATATCTTCCTGCATCCCCCATACTTGGCTTTGTATGTTTTTGCCTTGTTTTTTCTACATGAGGGAAATTTAGTGTTTTAAGTGTGAGGAGGGAGTATTTACTGATTTCATTGCTTGGCTGTGGCTGTTTTTCTAGACTTGATGGTTGGGATGTTTTTCTTAACTTTGTTTTGGATATTTTTTCCCTTTGTTTTGGGGATTCTTTCCGTTTGATGTACTTGGATGGTGTTAGCTTTGATATTTTTTCATAGCCTTAACATTTGGAAAGAATTTTTCTACTTTTTGATTGGAAAAACATGGGAAAAAAAATTAAAAAATTGAAAATTTTGAAAAATTAGAAAAAAAGGAATATGAAAAAGAACAAAAAAATAAAAAGAATCCCGCAAAGTTGAAAACCCGAGAGGGCAACTTAGGAAACATTGAAGGCCTATATAGGTCGAAAACCCGAAAGGTCAACCTAGGCAAAAATGAGAGGCTAAATGTGTGGAAAAAGGTGAGATGTGAGCCAAAGAAAAATGATGTGTGGCTAGGATGAAAACTCGAAAGGGCTCCTATGTGTTCACTTATTTACCGGCGGTGGCCATATGGATGGATCAGGTATCTTGACATCTTGAGACCTCTTGGGATTGGGAAATTTAGATGGGAAAATGAAGTAAGTTATGAAAGTCTTGATTGTTGATATACTTTATTTTTAGGATGACATATTGGTATAAAGAGGAGTGTGTATTTTAAATTTATGCATGCTTTTAGCTTCACTTTTTATCATTGGATTTGGGATTGTCAATTCAGGATTTGGAGATGTTTTAGGGATATCAATAAATTGATAGGTTGATATGGTTTGGGTAGATTTAGGAATGGTGGTTGTAGGCAACTTCTCATTTGATCTTAATGTTGGGATGTGTGATATTGAGACTTTTATGAGGTATTGAATTGTGGGAATAGTAGTTAGGATGTGGATACGTCAGTTCCTTCATGTGCTTGGATCTTTTCTTACTCAAGGGCGAGTAAGGTTTAAGTGTGGGGAGGTTTGATGTGTCCATTTCATGTGCACTTTTTAGGACATTTTGGGATCACTTTTGTGCTCTTTTTTATCAAGAGCTTGTGCTTTACCTTGAAATTCTCTTAGGAGAGGTAATATCGACTTTACGCTATTTTATATTTCTAAGTGGATTTTTTGTGACAAGGGAAGAACATGGAAACTTGAAGACTAGGGGTCGTTGAAGATCACCTTTTGAAGATTTTGAAGACTTGCTTCAAAGATTTAAAGACTTGAAGAATGAGAGAAATCATTGTGAAGAAGAGTGTTCTGGAACCTCTCGCGAGTCGCAACGCACGGGTGGCCAGAACACAACCTTATCCTTTTGTACTATAAATAGTATTTTTCTTTCCTCTCTTTGAATCATCTTCTTCCACCCGACTTTGGCACTATTCAAAACCTAGTTTTCCACCATTTTTTCATCTTTGATTTCTCTTGTTTTATGTTTGGTTTGTTAGCAGCAGTAGTTTGACTTCTCTTGTTTTCATGTGCTCGAGGGACTCCCAACTGCTCAAAGACTGACTAGCTCAATCCCTGCATCCTTTTTACTTACTGACTTCCTGAATGGTAGTTGCTTGGCCAAAGTAATGAATTAACACTGGGTGTGGAGGTTCGTTACTTTGGAATCGCAACCACTTTTCCCCTAGTTCTTGCATATATATAGACTCATAGACAATATTTTCTGACCATTCTTTTGGAGGCAATGATGTTGCCTTTTGTACAAACTACTATGATGACTCTGGCTCGCTCTTTAATGGCTTGGGGTACCAATATATCAACCCCCACCTTCGGGTGTTTTCACTTAAAAAAAAAAATATGAACTCTAGTAGCTAAACTAATCTCTTTGGAGCAATTGATTGAAGCTTTCAAACTATGTGGTGAGATTCTCTATTTGCTCATTTATGAAACTTTATTGGAGAGTATTTATTATGCCATTAATGTTGTGTTTTGTCTCATTTAAACCGTGGGTTGTTTGAGTATATGAAATGTTTTTATGATTGAAGTGTTAGGGTGTTAGGAAAGTTGCCAATTTCTTAGCTCATTTAACATGAAATCCAAGAACATGGATTTAGAACTTCTTGTGTATAATGTTTGATGATTCTTGCTAGACAATTATGTTAATGAGGATTGTTCTCATATTTATCCTATAGATGCAAAGAAAGGTTGAACCTTGAATGTGGTTTGTTCTAGGGTTAACCTAATAAATGCTTTGTTTGGTTAAATGATTATGTCTTTGATATAAGGCTTGTTGTTATTAAACATATGGTCCTTCGTGTGAAATGTCATTGATGAAATACCTCTATGGTGTTGTTTACCTAGAGTGATTGTCACGAGATTTGTAAATGGTCGTTGTTTGTATTTGCAAAGTACTATTAAGAAGAATGGATGTTGATCTTCGAAATGAGAAGTGATAACATTCCCCAGAGACAAAAAATGTAATTGAATGAGTGAATGAATCTAGGATCCATAGTAGGTTTAAGTGAGGATCAATTGCCCCCTAGACTCCGTAATTGTTATATATATCATCATTTAGTTGTTGTTGTGTGATTAGCATTGTTCTCTTACTTTGCTAGTTGTTGTCTTTCAATTCATAATTTAGGACAAAAACAAACCAACCCCCCACCACCATTTACATGCTTATATATATATATATATATATCTATATCTATGCTTATATCTAGTATGTTTTCCTCTATATATGTTTAAACACTTGGAAAGATCCCTCTTCTCGTGGACGACCCCAGCTTGCCATTATCTACATAATTGTAGATATGAAACATTAGGGCTTAAAAATATAACTTTGAGAGGTACGCCGATGACCTCCCAATAAATTTGTTGAATCATGCCTGGACTTATAGATATCAAATTCCTATTTATCAATGTCATTTTATTGAGCTAAGGTTCCCAAGTGTACATCGATTTTAGTCCTAGATGTTTTAAGAAAAGGTCTCCCCAAAAGTATTGGGGGTTCCCTTCTGTCGTGCGCCACGTCTAAGATATAAAAGTCCTCCAGAAAAACCAACTTGCTAACTTGCACCATCACATCCTTCACTAGTTCACGGGGACTAGCTTGGGAATGATCAACAAGTTGAACAATCACTCTAGTATTCCTAAGCTCACCTATTTATGGGTGTTCATACAGACTAAATGGTATAACATTGATAGATGCACCTAGATCTTTTTTTTTAATACAAACCACCATTAGGTGGGGGGATTTTATTATGGCTCCCCGAGCCTCCAAATTGGGATTTAATTCCCCTAGAGTCAGTCAAATAGATAGATACATGAGAGAATTGGACACTAGTTGTAACAATTCCAACAGGCATAGGCTTATGCCTTATACAAAAGAATGCCTGTACAAAAGAATGAAGAGTTTGTTTCTCCATACATATATGCAAATCAGAAAATAGGAGTAGCCCTTCTGTTTGTGTAAGACTCCACAACCCCTAGTGTCGAATTACACTCCAGCCTAGCATGTCCTGTTTTATGCCCTGATTCTTCTCCAAGAGTGTAGGTTATTCTTCAAAAGCTTTTCTCTCAGTTGTGGGATGCTTCTGAGATCAGTGAAATGCTGTGATTCCCTCCTCTGCTATCCAAACTTTGCTAAGAAGTCTACAGGTCCATTGATTTCTCTGTAGATATGGAAAGCTCGAAAACTGTTCTGCCTCATTAAGTCAGCCACTTGTCTGGCCAGTTGAAGACAATTCCATGGAGGCTCAAGTTTGCCATTGATGATGCTCACTGCTAGTTGACTATCCATCTCCAATGAGACATTATTGAAACCATTTTCCACTACCGATTGAATGCCTTGAAGGGCTGCTTGAAGCTCCACCTGCAAAGGGGAAACACCCTGTGTTAGTTTGTAAAAAGCAAACCTGAATCTACCCCCAGTATCTCTTATGAGACCCCCAACTGATGATGAGTCTTGTTTAAAAGATGCATCAACATTCAATTTGAAACCACTATCAGGGGGCTCCCACTTGATGGGGATTAGTTTTGTAGGTGGGGGCGGATTCAGAACAGAAATTAACCCTCTTTGAATCCATATGCAATCAGAGAGATGGGCAGAAGCAAATGGCCTAGCTATAGAGATGAGTCTACAATTTGCCTTAACCTGATTCCAGGTATGTAGAGGAGTTTTCTTAACACCCTGGTATAATGCCTGACCCCTTGCTTTCCACAGTTCCCATAGAATTAAACAAGGCAGAGAGCAGCACAGAAAAACATGCAATTTTGACAGATGTGTAATATTCCAGCAGGTTGTTAATCTATCCCATAGATTAACAAAATGGACCTGTGGTAGTTCTAAAATAGCATGCATTTGTTTCCATATGAAAGAGGCATAGGGGCATGTGTTAAAAAATGTTGCAAAGTGTTCTCATGCTCACAGAAAGGACACTTGGATACATTAACAATCCCAAAATCATTGAGCATGTCATCCATAGGCATAAAATTGTTAAGAATTCTCCAAGTAAGGAATGAAATCTTCACTGGTAAGTTTAGAGACTATACCTTCTTCAATGATGTAGATTCTCTATGCCTGTGTCTCAGGCTTCTATAAGCACTTTTAACCGAAAACTTACCTTGTGGGCTTGGGGTCCAAACCATGATATCCATATCCTCAGTGAAAATGTGTTCCCTTTGCATCTCCTGTAAAATATCAGCAGAAATGTATGGTGCCAAAAAAGATAATATTGGTGCCTTATTAGTATAGAAATCTCTAACTGTCAGATCAGGATGCAAGGGGCCAATACTACCTAACTTGTCAATCAGCATTCCATAGCCTAGCCAATTGGAACACCAAAAACTGCAGGTACCTCTTCCTAGAATGATTCTAGTATGGTTTTTTGCAAAGTCAGAAACTGACTTCACTCTCTTCCATGCATCAGAGGTTCTTCTATGGCTTGGGAGGGACCAAAGAAACTTGGTCCAAGGTGCTGTGCCCTGCTGCATTTTCCACCAAAGCTTGAGGGAGTATGCATCTATAATGGAGTCTAAATTTTTGAACCCAATCCCATTTTCTTCTTCTGGGAAAGCCATTCTTTCCCAGGATCTCCAATGCTTATGCTTCCTTCCTTCTGTTTCCCCCCATAGAAAATCTGAGCATAGCATTTCAATTTTCCTGAGAATGAAACTTGTTGGCTGCATCACAGCAAATACATGTTGAGGTATGGAGGAAAGAACATACTTAATTAGTATTATCCTTCCACCTTTGGATATCCATTTTGAGTTCCATGTATGTATTCTAGCACTTATAGCTTCTAAAATGCCATGGAAATGTGCATTTAGCTTTCTACCCTTGTAGATAGTGCAGCCTAAATACTTAAAGGGGAAACTACCCTCCTGCATTCCCAAGATGCTCTTAATTTTTCTTTTTTGTGCTCTACTGCTTTTGTCACCTATGTAAAAACTGGATTTCTGCATGTTTACCTTCTGCCCAGTTGCCATTTCAAAGGAGGTGATAAATGCAGCAAAATTTTTGAGAGACTTGTCAGTTGCTTTAAGAAAGATACATGTGTCATCAGCATAAATCAGATGTGTAAGTGGGGTAGTGTGCTGTGGCAGATGAAACCTAGCTAATGTACCAGACTCAAATAATGCATGAAGCTTCCTAGACATGAGTTCAGTTAAGATGTTAAATAGAAAAGGTGACAGGGGGTCACCCTGTTTGAGTCCTCTTGATGGCTTGAAGAACCCATAAGATACTCCATTTATTATGACTGAAAACCATGCAAATGCAATATTAGAGATAAGTATTCTAACCAAAGAGCCATGAAATCCCAGTTTAAGCAGTAGAGAATTAAGAGCAGTCCAGGAAACCCTATCAAAAGCTTTTGTCATATCTAATTTGAGGATAAGGTTGAGACACTCATTATCTTTCTGCAAAAATCTAGTAGATTCTTGCATCAGGATAACATTGTCTGCTATTTCCCTCCCTTGAAGGAATGCTGATTGTTCACTTGATATAAGTGAGGGCATCAGCTGTTTTATCCTCTCCATCAGTATCTTGGAGCAAACTTTATTGCTAAAGTTTGAGAGACTAATTGGTCTGAACTCACTGAAGGTTGAGGGGTGCTGATTTTTGGGGATAAGGACTATATGAGTGGAAGCCATTGCCCTTGGAATTGGTGTACCAGCTTGAAAATCTCTTACTGCCTCAATAAGGTCTTGGGCTATGATGTCCCAACTGCTTCTATAAAACAGTCCATGGAAACCATCAGGTCCACTTGCACTGTGTTCTCCAAGACTAAATACTGCAGCTTTGACCTCATCAGTTGTAACTGGTTTCAAGAGCTCTGTATTGGTCTGAGGAGTAATCAAGGATGGAATGTCTTTGAGAAAAAATGCTAGGTTTTCACCATGCATGTCTGTATTCTCATCCTGGAGAAGATTTGTAAAAAATCTTTCTCCTGCACTTCCAATAGCATCCTGGTCAGTCAACCAGTTCTGATGCTCATCCTAAATCTTTTGTATGGACAATCTAGAGTGCTTCTGTTTTACAGAGTTGTGGAAGAACTGGCTATTGCAGTCCCCTTCTTTCATCCATCTAACTCTACTCTTTTGTTTCCAGAAGGTGTCTCTCTCCTTGATTTTGGTTAGGAGGTTTGTTCTAGCAGTACTGAGAGCTTCTAGGGTTAAGGGATTATCAAGTTCATCATTCTCAGCCTCCAGTCTGTCTACCTCCTGCTCTGCTTCTTTTATGTTTTGGAAAACATCTTTGAAGACCTCCCTGTTCCACTGTTTAAGAAAAACTTTGAGCCTTTTGAGTTTATTACAAAATTTTGACATTCCATAACACTCTATAGGCTGATCCCAGTTATTCCTTAAGACCTGTTGGAATCCCTCTCTCATGTACCACATATTTTGAAACCTAAATGGCTTTGGGTAGGTTTTGGCCTGGTTGTTTAAGCTTGCTAAGAGTGGGCAATGGTCTGATGTGGTTCTATTCAGCACATGGATTGAGGTGCTTGGGAAGATTTGTCTAAGTTTCAGGTTAACTAGACCTCTGTCTAGCTTTTTAGAAACCTTTTCTTTAACTTTTATGTCTTTCCCTTTCAATCTGTACCCAGCCCATGTGTAAATGTTTCCCACTGTGTGAGGTTCCTCCATATCCATAGCATTTATAAAGACATCAAAGTCCATTATACTATCTATTTCAGGATTGGAAGAACCATTGTACTCAGAAAGAGTTCTAATGATATTGAAGTCTCCTATCAAGAGATATGGTAAGGAAGGTAAATTTAGAATTCTGCCATACATCTCTTGTCTTTCTAGCCTAGAGTGCTCAGCATAAACAACAACTAGATACCAGGCTTTCCCTGGATCCTGGTTATCTATTTTGAGTACTGTAAAATTGGGATCATTATGGATGAGTTGGATGTGTATATTAATGTTCCACATAATCCATATTTTCCCTGATTCAGATGCTAAACTAGAGTGAAAGTGTAATATCTTAATGAAACCATCTAGAGTGTTATGTTTCTGCTTAGGTTCAATAATGGCTAAGATATCAGGTCTATGGACTAAACCTAATTATTTTATTCTATCCACAGAGGTGGTTAAACCATTTACATTCCATGCTAAGAGTTTACAATTCATGGGAAATATTTTGTTTTGCAGCTAGCCTAGAACTGATTCTGTTAGGTTGAGTGAAGAAGGTAGGTTTCTTCTTCTCAACCTTGCCAGTTTGATTCTGCTGGTCTACATTGGCTATATTAGGTACAGCAGTCACAGAAGGCACAGAATGAGCAGCAGAAATATGAGCAAGAGCTTGTACAGAGGTATCAACTAGAGTAGGCACATTATTATGATTCATGGCATCCATATTATCAGTATGCACATCATTTACATCCTGAGGATCTATATTAGCAATTGCAATCTCAGACTCTTTTCCAGGCATATTGACAACAGATATTACATTTGACACATTCTCCATCACAGACACATCATTATCTATATGCTCATCATCATTCTCAATCACAGGCACATTCTCATTCTCAATGACAGGCATATTCTCATCCTCTTTCATAGCAGGTAAAGATGTGACAGTAAAATTATTGGTGGTACTTTTAGAGGAAGAATGTGGAACCTGTTTGGTGAGACTCTTCTCAGCATTGGCCAAGGAAGCATCTTTTTGGATACTTACTTCCATAAGATCCATTTCGAGATCCACAGCTTGCTCCTCAGCTTGTTCCTCATTTTCCTGAACCTCATCCAAAAGTTGAAAACGATTAGTAGTTTGGAACATAAATTGACCAGAAGTACCTGTTCTCAATGGTGATGTGAGATCATCCAAAGAACTTCCTTTCTTTGATGGCTCCGATTTTGCTGGTAATGGTGAGGGTGAATCATGGATGATCAGTCATTTTCCTTTGTCTAAAGGTGGTTCCTCCATGGTGATAGCGTCCAGGAAAACATCCTCATCCTCCTCCTGGATTATGTGAAGGTCTGCTCCATCTTTCTTTTTCCAGACCTCCTCAGGCTTTTTCCCAAGTTCTGGATTTTGTTGAGGTTTCTTGTGGGCACCAGTGGCTGGGGCTTGGCCTTTTGGTACTTGCCCTTTTGCTATGTTCTTGGTAGCACCAGGGCCTGCTTGTGGAGCTGCTTGTGCTGAAGTTGAAGTGATCCCATTCCTCATTCTACAGGTTGACCAATTGTGACCCAATTTATTACATTCCTTGAAGTAATGGGGGGGATCCTCATAGATGATATTGTAATACTTGTGTTTTCTCAGGGTCCCTAGTCTAACTTTAGCAGGGAGTGGCTTCCTAAGGTCGAATTCTACACTCATTCTGACTGTAGAAGGTCTTGATAAGTTCTCTGTTGGGATATGAGCATAAAGAAACTTGCCTAGAGACTCACCAAAACCTTCTATGGCATCAGGGTGAAAGAAGTGTGTCGGTGGCAGCTCGACATTGATCCAGATGGGTGCAAATGAGGGCTCCTCAACAATGTCAAAATCCTTGGTCCACTTTAGTATCCTCATTACAGTTCCTCCAAGATTCCATGTGTATCTGCTCCAGCAGCGATGCAGATCCTCGTCTAAGTTGAAAGTGATTCTCACGTGCCTCGCATCCAGAGCAGTGATTTTGTATTCCCCTTTGAAACCGATTGTCTGAAAATGGTGCTGGAGAAATGGCAAAGTTGGCCGGCCTCTGGTGAATTTTCCAACTAGGGCATCGTTGAATGGTTCGACGATGAGGTCGATTTCTTCCTCCGTGAAGAAGCAGCATGGTTCCCCTTTGTATGACAGTTGAGGTTTGAGGTTCAATTTCTTGAGCTTAGGGGTCGTTTTGCTATCTGGGTTGCTCTTTGGTTTGAGGCAATCAGCGTAGGCCGATGGCGGGCTACCTCCAGGTGAAGGAGCCGCCATGAGAGGTTAAAATGGTGGTTGAAGAGTATGGTGGCGATATAGATGCACCTAGATCTATCATGACATGTTCCACAAGTTTACCACCTAAAGAGATATTGAGAGAAAATATTCCGGGGTCATCACATTTCTTAGGTAGGTTCTTATGATTCAAAATGGCGACTCCTCCTATTTTGAAATGTCCTAATCTCTTAGTTGGTCTACGCCTTTTCTTTATGCATGCACCTCTAAACAATTTAGCATATGATGACACAAGTTCAATTAATTATAAGATAGAAATGGTTACCTTGACCTTTTTAAAGACTTTTTGAATATTTGCATATCAGTCACTACCTTTGGCCGCCCTCTCAAAGAATTTGGAAATGGAGGTGGAATGGTGACTTGTGCCTCGGGCAGTGGAAGTTCCTTGGAGTGTGCTTCCTTGACCAATATCTCTTCCTCTTCTAAGTGTCCTTTGGTAGCCTCCACTATCTTGTCATCTTCTTGCATTGTCTTCTTCTTGGTCTCGCGAACTTCCTTCCCACATCTTAATTTAAGTGCGCTCACATTTCTCGGATTTACCTCCTGTTGGAAAGGTAGTTTTCTGGACTCCTTGGCCTCAAGTCGGCTTATCAAAGTAGCAAGTTTCCCAACTTGAACTTTGAGATTTTTTATACTTGAGAAAGCTCTATTGCCTAGGTCCTCAATTTCTCTCCATGTTTGCTCTGTGAAGATTTCATGTTTCTTGCCCAATTGGCCAATGGATTCCAAGATCTCATCCCATTCCAACTTGTAAAGTGAAGCATGATTCTTAGAAGGGCCTTCACCTTGAGGATATGGTTAAGGTGGAGCTTGTCCTTCCCGGTACCCTTGAGGTTAGTTGTCCCCTCTCCATTGGTAATTAGGATAATCTCTATACCTCAGATTGAATGAATTTGCATAGGGGTCCGACCTTGTATCTCCTTGGTTCCCTCAGATGCCTTGTGGTTGACCCCTAGCAAATTATGGTCTTTCTCGGTTGTTGTAGTCAATTTTCTTCACCTCTTGTAAATCATCTACGACTTTGGGACAAACTTCATAATTTTGGTTGAGGTTTCATACTCAACACTTGGACTTGATGCACTTTTCCTCACAAAAGCTCCTTCATCATAGAACAAAGAGCTTGGACTCGCTCCTCCAACTTGGGTGAGTGTGTGGGTTCATCCAAGGCCTTCACCCTTGATCTAGTGTCAAATTGCCGCATACCATTCGCAATTTCTTCAAAGAGGGCCATTGCATCCCTGGGGCTCTTATTTTTTATCGAACAATTATATGCGACATTAACCATATGCATATCTTAATCGCATAATCCCTCAAAGAAGTAATACACCAAATCTCCTTCTTTAAATGGGTGGTAAGGAAAACTTGCCAAAAGTTACTTGAAGCACTCCCAATAATCGTGCATACTCTCGGTGGCACCTGGTTATTAGTGGAGTACAACAAGGTCCGACCATTTTTGTAGGTCTAATTATCCCCCGTGCGATTATGTCCTAGGCTTCCACCATGAATGAAAATACATCCCTTGGGTCCTATCCATTATGCACAGGGGTCGTAGGCACCTTATCTATGATACTAGGGTTTCTTGTAACCCTAGCTTGCTACTATTAAGCTATCTCAACCTGGAACCTCTCAGACAACTTTACGAAGTCAGTAAGGTTGGTGTGATGGTAAGTGGATCAAAGTGGCCTCGATTGTCCTGTGCACACACTTACGCAGACGCGTTCTCCTTCACCCATACAAACATCTAGGTTTCTCTTTCCAATGGAGCATCAATATTTGGTCCTAGCATGATTAAAACCAAAGTGTGTGCTATATATGTGGTGTAATATTCATGCATTCAAACTCAAAATAAAATCACAATAATATTATGATCACAAAATTAAGATGAACTAGAGAATCTCAAAAGGCATATAGATAGAACCAAGTCACTACAATTATCCCTAAGCTATCAAAACTACTACCTTGACATGGAATTCAAATAATGATATGAATTCCACATCTTAGGATCAAAGAAAAATAAAAGAAGAAAAAGATAAAGTTTCCTAAGGAGAGAATCTCCTGTCTACTATTCTAAGAATGAAATATGGTATGAAAGTTAATGAAAACCTAGTAGAATAAGACTCTATATATAGTAGTAGTAGATTGGGCCCAAAAATAGGCCCAAAATAGGCCAATATTACGTAAACCCTAGCTCAGCCACCGCCCAACGTGGGGAGTCACGGATGACATGGCCCGTGGCTTATACTTAGTGTGGGGTACGAGGCCTGGCACAGGTCACGTCGCTTTATAGGCGTGGGGCAAGTGTTCTTGGGCATGGCACAAATCATCGTCGTGGTATAGGGCACCTGTTCTTGGGCATGGTATGGATCATTATCGTGGCACAGGGTGCATGGGCCAACGCGAGTCACGTCTGGCATTGGCGCTGGTTGCATCGTTTGTTACAGGGGCACCTTTAGGGCACTTAATATTGAAGTTCTGATCATTATCATGGTGCAGGCCATTGGTGCCAAACCATGCATGCACCGGCCCATTGGTGCCTCGGTCGGCTGAACTGGGTTCCTTTGCTACGGGAGAACCGTTAGTCCAATTTGAGAGTTTTAATAGTTGATTGTATAAAACTCGAGAAGATGAATCCAATGTAACTAGCCTTGAAGGCTGATTTTTCTTGGATCGTTCTTGGACCAAGGCACAACTTATCAGTCAGGGATTCCCCATTTCTTCGTTGGCTGCTATGAACTCCGTAGCCGCCAATCATTGGCTTGAATCTCCTTCTACCATGCATTAATGACTGTGGACTTTGTCTACTACCATTCTAATGTGAATGGCCTTCGTCTCTACTACCGTCCTTTCGAACGACCTTCAATATCTTCTACCGCCCTTACCAACGGCCTTCACATAGAATGTAAACAAAATATACCCACAGGCAATCTACTAAAGATGATCACAAGGAAGATCAAGGATCCCATGGATACAAGATGTCCATTGGTACTAATTAAGTTTATAAAATGCGGGATTTAGACAAGAAAACCAAACATGACCGTCTAAACCCCTTGTCACATAAACTCAACTAATACTAGCAATCCACCATGTAAAAGTAACTAAAAATTATGTCAAATGCATTGGTTAATCCATGCATAATGAAGCAGATAAATATGCGATGTTGCATGTCGATCGTATTTGGAGACATTTGACTAACATGATACTGACGTCGTCTCGCATTTAAGTGGGCCTCATAATTTCAGCACACTAGCATAGCATCTGGGCCCGCGTTTTGACCAAAACGAATATAATTGATCTTAATAACGGTTAATTTTATATTACATACTACTAAATGAAGTATATAAATTTCCATGAACTTTATAGACGTCCAATTCGATGGGAATCAATTTTAAGTGACATCTGGTTTTATGGGAGCCACCACATAGAATTGAATGGAATTTCATATTCTTGGTTTTTGAGGAAATAAAAATAATAATAGAATTCTGTCTATGAAAAATTTTATAGCGATAATACTTGACCTAGAGTAAACTATAGCAGATTACTTACAAGTATACAAGGCGTCATTGAGAAGAACTTGTGGAAGTATATGTGGAATAAGAACAATTTCTTTATGAAACTTGGATAATATAAGTTTAACTTCAGATGTCAAAGTTTATTTACAGGCCGGTCATAATCGGGTTTGGGATTGGCAGTGTACTTTTATAATTTTGTACTTAGGTCCCTCCAAGAAAGTGGGAGAGCTTGAAATGTAAAACTGGAGATACACTTAACTGATTCATCAATTCACGACCACATTGTTGCGATTTGGTTATGGACGGATATACTTGGGTAATCGTCTGTCATTTTTCTAAGTATTCTATTAATACCCTTACGATAAGTGTAATGAGAACGATAATTTCCACCACATAGAATCGCATGAAATTTCATATGTGAATTTGGAGGAAATAATTAGATATTACAATTCCGTCCATAAAAAATTGCAAAGCGATAACACATCGCTTAGAGTAAATTGTGGCAGATTACTTACAAGTATACAAGGTGTCATTAAGAAAAACTTGTGGAAGTATATGTGGATTAATACAAGTTTCTTTATTACACTCGGATAGTATAAGTTCAACTTTGGATGTCAAAGTTTCATTTTTGAGGTGATTGTAATCGGGTTTGGGACTGATAGTGTACTTTTAAAATTTTTCATTTAGGTCCCTCCTCCTTAAATGGGAGAAGTCGATGGTTGATGGTTGGTTACATAAATTTTGATGACAATGTTGTTCCGCTTTGAGCATAAACCGTTCGATGGAAGGGACGTAATCTTAAAACAGAGTATTTTATGACACTTTTCAGAAATTAGACTATGGACAATACGTTCGACGTCCCAGTTGTCTTGCATAGATCGAAACCCAAGCCAAACAAAGGCCGACGATGGCTAATCTATAAAATTTCAGTGGAAAATGAAAATTTTCAGCCGAAAATTTGAACCAAAATTTCCCCCCACCCCATCTCAAGTCAATAAAGCTCTGCACTAACACTCATTTCCCATCAATAACACAAATCCTACAACACAAATCGTACAACCCAAACTAACACACAATCCATTCCATTCATACATTAGAATAATTAAAGAGCTCAATCAAATTGCATCTCTCAAACATAAACAAGATCCAAGGATGGAGCATCTAAGGGTTCAAATTAATTGAGATAGTTTTCCATCCATTTCATGTTCATTTACACATTTGGTGATAATCCTACTACATGTTTTTTCTTCATTGAAAAGCGGTTATGAAATTTCATGATTATATGATGATTGTTTTACATGTTATATATTGTATGCTGTTTTTGTATCAAACATAATGCCATGTTTGTAAAGAGTGAGACATATTGCTAAGATTTGTATAACTATAGTATGAACGTACAATTTTGGTCACATTGCATCAGGCCGTACGAAATGGCACTTAACAAGGGCCGACGTTGCATAGAATGAGGACTTGTTGACATGTCTATGCGTATCGGACCAGCGTCGTAGATGAATTAGACTTTGCGACATCATTCTTCCTTTCGTGTGACATTGCTAGGAACTAGTTTAGATATGTTATTCAAATTGGGATTAATGCATCTACGTTTCACTATATTATGTGAATTTTAGTTGGGGACTGCCCTACTCTAACATATATTTTGTTTACTGTGTATTGTTGTAGTATGGCCAAAAAGAGTCATCGATGGACTTCCAACATGTAGTTGGACAAACTTGTCAATTCGCTAGTTGCCTGGACATTCATAATGTCGTATAACATGGAAAATAATGGTTCAATACAATTGTTTTTTCAATTTCATATTAACCTTATGTAAATCAATATGTTGTAACATGTATATGTATTATTTGATATAGTTTTGTTGGTTTAACACATCATTCCCTTCCCACATTAAATGAACAAAATTTGATCTCTATACGATGTTCACCCATTTCACAATTTATCGCATTTTAAATAAAATGTAATAGTTATCGAAGAACACTAAGTTGTGTCATAAAATAATTGTTAACATTGAACGAGAAACATGTCTAATCGATTCATCCGCGATGTTGCATGAACCGGTGCCAAATCGATCCCTGGCCGATGTTGCAAAAATAGGCCTCGTTTATTGTAGTTGACATTGGTTATTCAAAGCGATGTTGTACTTATCCACATTGCACGTTAGCAGGCAAATGACATGGGTACCCCACAATGCACGATATTGCATTCAATGGTTTACGGCGTCACTGATTAGCAGATTGATATCGCAAAATTTGCCCTGATATCGACTGCTTTCTTGCTGCAAACGAGGTTGCATGCATGTGGATACATATGTCATCCTCAAAGATATCGCAACTATAATATTCTTTAGTTGATCTAAATGCTTTAAACGACGTCGGTTAACAAACCTACCTATGTTGATTGAAAAACGAAGTAAAGGGTACTTTTACCTCGGTTTCTAACCTAGGTAAAATTGTAAATTTTTTACCCTAGCTGTATTTATCTCAGTTCTTCTAGGACTAAAAATTGAGGTAAAAGGTCCTAAGAATCGAGGTAAAAGGTCATGTTTATTGTAGTCAGAGTTCACCATAAGAGTCTTACCAATACTGCGAGCGTTCCCTGTAGTACCAATTGGAGGAGCCAATGGCACCGGTATTTTGGCACCCAGCAGTCCTGTGCCTAAGTAGGGTGATGCTGAAATGTAGTTAGAATGGCACCGGTAATTAAAAACCGGTGGTGCTGCATGTGTGATCCAACATCGATTACAATTCTATAAGCACAGTTATCCATATCGGTTCTAGGATTCAATTATATGTGCTTTTCCCTCATAAAAAGCACCCATTGTGTCAAACCGCTTCTATATACGAAGTTGCAACACTGCTTTTTCAACACCGGTGCTCTTTTATTATGAATTGTTGGACTATATTTTCAGCACCGGTTCTATATAGAAATGGTGTTGTACTTGATTTGTTTTTCAATTTCCAGCACTAGCATGTATTTTCAGATAGTAGTACTATTATTCTGATTATAATTACCATTATTTAGCATCACTATGGGTGATTTGAACCGGTGCTACTTTTATTTTTAATTTACAATAATAAATTTTAATTTCTCCCTGCCCAACCAAATTGAAACCCGGGCAATGATGATTGAAGTATTAGACATCATCCAACAACAATCCACAAACAAGATTAAAAATTTGAATTGAGTAATGAACGAATGAAAAACTAAATATGCCTATGAAGGAAAATAATCAATCAATCATCAAATCCAAGGAAAAATAGTACAACAATTTGAATTTCTACCCTTGAAGAAACTCGTCAATGTCCATTAAAGTCTTTCAATCTTTGGAATAAGTGTCCACCCAAATATGACACCATATCTCGGCTACAGATAATATCTCCTTGTCATTGTATGATCCCTGGTTTTCGGGAAATAGTTGCTGCGTCCATAAAAAGCAAATGAGTTAATACACGAAAGGATTTAGTAAGTATGAAGAACAAACGGGTCATTTGAGATTAGTCGACAAGCCTGTTCAATATCTGTAGAGGTGTGCTTGCCACAAACTCTTCTATGAAGAGGAAGATGTAATATCCGCATTCCCAATCACCGAATTGCTTTCGGTAATTCAATGGAAATATCACATTAAATGTAATTGTATGACTTACATCTGAATAATGGTGGACACGAAGGGATGGTTGGACTATACAACTAAAATCAATGTTTGTGATTCTCTCTGTGTATCAGGAGGGAGTTCCACCTTCAACTTCCGCTTTTGATATTCGCATGCAATCCTAATAATGCTGGACTTAATACTAAAAAATTGAATGTACATACCTAGCAATGATTTTGTTTTCATTAATGTTCTTTGGCTTTATCCCTCTAGTCATCGAGTCAAGGGTAAAAACTTCCTCCGTACTAGGATAGATGAGTATTAAGTACTAATGATTGTTGTTTTCAAAAGAGTGTCTGGAATGAAAACTTAGCCCTATGAAGAATGGGAAATATTATAAAGTTCCTCTTACATCTAAATATATGGCACTACATAAACTAGGTTTTCAACAATGAGCACGGTTGAGAGAATGGCTTGAGAACGACCTTCGACCTCCGCATCCTTTTTTTCTATATAGTATCCTCCAGTACAACACGGTACAAATGTGATGCATCCATTATTGGTTTCAAAGACTTGATCCTAGAGGTGACTTCACAAATAAAAATAGTTAATATTTGAAACATATAAGTGTACAAATTCATTAACAAATTGTGAACAAGTCAATCTCACCTCATCCAGACATCCATCCAAGAGTTTTCTAGTAATTCCATTCCTCTAAGGTTTCCAAGCTTGGACCCAAACTCAACCAAGATATCAATAAAAAATCCCGATCTATGCGGTCTGGAAAATAAGCTCGGTCTGTACTTTGGAAATAATCCCACCAACCCCGACCGTTGCATGCTTTTAATTAGGTCTTTGCAGTATGTGATGTACTTCCCCAGAATAGGATATACCATGAACGGGCGCTTGTTGACAATCTGAAATTAAGAAATTGCAACAGAATTAGGAAACTTCATATTGTACGATAAAAAGTACTAGTGACTTGTGTAAGTGAGAAATATCTACTTCAGATATCTCTCATGTCAAAATTGTTGCTCCGAGTGGGTTAACCCATAATTTTTAGGGGTGGATAACTATTCAAGAAATTTAAACAGTTTCAACTATTATCAAAAACTAAGTTAGTTAATGTTAAAGATGTTGCTATATTACAACATTTTATTACCTCTTCGTTGTTGCTCACAATCAAATAGTAAAACTCCTCCGTCCATGGTTTTCCCTCCTCATTATCCTCTATGTGAGTGTTAACCTTGAATGTGACCAAAGTCATGATTTAGTCTATCGCACTCCCCAGAGTGTCTCCCACGTCATTGAATTGGTGGTTGGCAGATGGCAACCCATCTCTTGGGTGGCAGACTGGGTCAGTTGCATGAACGCGAGCTAATGGTCCACGCACGTGCTCTGGATGCCTTGATTTTTAGAGCCAAGCTTGTGAAACCTTTATCCTCTCTCCCTTAATGCCCTTGATATACTAGTGACCAACTCATTATCCTGTTACTAAGGACATGCGATTTTTTTAGCCTTTGAAATAGTTACCAAGAGATTGATTGAGGCAAATCTAAATGCTATGAACTTTTATGGTGTAAAGTAGTTTTACCTCCTCATCTATTTCTCCGTCGGTGGGGGGTCTTGGCTGGAGACGCTAATACTGGTGAATATACCATTTAACATTGCATTCTCAATGAAGCTCTTCGGGTCTGCTATGCCTTGGGAATATCTAGACCCCCAGCTGCTGCATTACGTTTCACGAGCTGCTCGAGGTACGAGACCATTGGCTTCACAACTGGCTGATCAACAGAGTGTTTCTTAGAGGGCTTTTTCAGGGATGAAGAGCTGCTGCTGCATTTTCTTCGTGATAATCTGGGGATAGCAACACCTGCGGGAAGTCGGGATTGGGCTGATCATTCTTCCCAGTTGCTCTTATTAATATATCCTCCCCAGGACCCAAGATTAGAGTTCCCTCCTCTTTTTCCTCGCTCATATTCAACTGTGGTTCATTTCATCATGTTAGTACTTAAAATTACAGTCGACCGGAAAAGGAAAAAATTGAAAAAAATGATGCAATCATATACTTTCAGTGTCGTCCGCTATGGCCTTCACTTTTGGGGTTGTGTAGTCCTTTGTTTTTCCCTGGTTCAACTCCAAGTACACTAGGGATCTGTCAGGTTTGAATTCCTTTGAGTTTATTTCCTCCTCAACCTCCTCTTCCGTGTATTCAAGGTTCCTAAGCCTCTTCCCCTCTTTCTCCTTCATCTGCTCCACCAACTTTTCTTTTGTGGCCTTGTTTTCCCGTGGTCCAGTGTGGTGGACATACTTATTTTCCTTTGAGTTCTTGATTTTAATTTCTACAAAATATATATACTAAAAATTATAATTAACATCTCACTAAATATGGAAACAAGATATTGATATATTTTTTGTAAATAGAATGTCTTAATTGTACATACTAGCATTTTCTCAATTCTTCAGTGTTCCTCTAATTTGAAACAAGATATTGATATATTTTTCGTAAATAGAATGTCTTAATTGTACATACTAGCATTTTCTCAATTCTTCAGTGTTCTTCTAATTTCGTCCACTCCTCTTTGTCCATCCACTTGTATTTTTCCTGGGGCTTGTATGTAGGAACTTTACTTTCAGGGAGTAGCCAGATGTACTTGTTTGCTACATTGCTATTTCAATTGCGGTGCACATGGCCAACCTTAATCTGCACAGTCCTCCTCAACCTCTGACTTTGTTCTTCAGGAAACTCTGCCTCAAACCTTAAACTCATCTACGATGGAAGATTATGTAGAATTAAGTATTAGGAATATGAGCAAAATGTATGAATATTTACAAAAGTGCATTGATGAACATTGTGTTGTAAATTTTATCACTACCTAATGTCCTTCCACGCTTCCTCTTTAACATCATTTGAAATGTTGGGCCAGTGTATCCATGTACCAAATCTAGGCGCTTCAATATTTAGTAAATATCAACAAACTTTCTACCTCCTCGAATACGATGGGGATGGGGTTCTTCACCTTGGATAACATAACTGATTGGCATGTAGCCATCCCACGTTCCCTACAATACTTGCATATCTCAAATTTGTCGAAAGCCTTCCCATTACCCCTACCCATTTTTGAAAGGTCACCATTCTTTGGATATGGACGGGGTTTGTCCTCGATGTCACCCGTGGGTTCTTCTTCAAGTTCCTCCTCAGGAACATCTTCTCAAATTCCCTCCTTGGGAGCACCCGTTGCATCCACTCCACCTTCCTTAAACTGTATCTTAAGGGAAATAATTAGCAATAACTCCTCTTCTTCTCCTTCGGTATAAATTTGTTTGTCCTCCACCTTTTTTTGTTTGAGAGGAGGGCCACCACCTCTCTTCCTCTATCCAACCATCATTTTACCTTTTGGAGGTATCTACACATCACAATAAACAAAAACCACAACATCAACATTACAACATTACATACAAAATTACAACATTACAACATTACATGGCACTAACAACACATGGGTAACACTTGAACATCACATGTACAACAACATCATACCTTGCACATTAACAATAGACAACCCAACAACATTAAACATTTAAAACCATTCACTGAAACATTTCATTGAACACAAACAATTTGATACCAATGTTTACTCAATTTTAAGAAACATATACTTCACCCCAAAGAGAATATGATGGAATCATGGCTTACCTATTTAAATTGTGGCCGGAAACCTAGTCACATTGACTTTGCCGTAATCGAGTGGGGAAATGGAGAATCTAACTGAGAGTGCGAATGCTAGCTGCGGTTTTCTAGGGTTTTTATATGGTGGATGGTGGAAAATCAGGAGGAATAAGGTGGGATTCAGAAGATGTGGGAGGAATAAATGGTGGGGATCGTGGTAAAATGGTGGAGATCGTGGGAAAACCGGTCTAAGAAAGTGGTGTGAGAAACACTACCACATAAACCCCCCTCTAGCACCGATTTTTAAAACCGGCGCCAAAATTGTAATAGCATCAGTTTTTGTTATTTTTAGCATCGGTGTTTTAACCGGTATTAATTTAACACCGGTTTTTTCTAACAACCGGTGTAAAATTAACACTTGTTTAAAAAGGGGTGCTAAAAATAAAAAAAACCAACCGGTGCTAAAAATAACAAAAACTAGTGCTATAACAATTATGGCACCATTTTTAAAAATTGGTGCTGAAAGATAACAAAAACCAGTGTTAAAATAAAACACTAAAAAAAGTGAAAAAAATGGCACCAGTTTATTTAGCACCGGTTTAAAACTGGTGCTATTGAGAAGTTGGTACTAGTTTGTAGTCACTTATTGCAAAATCCGATACTAAATTTAGCATTAAATGCTCTGAACTACTACTAAAAAATTAGATCTGAACTACTACTCAAAAATTAGATCTGAACTACTACTCAAAAATTAGATCTGAACTACTACTCAAAAATTAGATCTGAACTACTACTCAAAAATTAGATCTGAACTTTTAATCCCCTTCTCTCTTCATTGATGGAGGATTTTTTTTGGAAGGTGAGCATCAACCAAAGCCATGAAGACCCATGAATGTAAGTTTTCCTTTTCTTTTGTGAATTTCAATTAAATAGTAGTGATAATAACCATTAATGCCTACATGGAATGTGTTTATTTGTATTTATTAATGGTTTCTATACTTTAAGATGGTTTATTATCATGTTGTGTGTGTAAATGATAGTGAATGTAAACATGGTTTTGTTTATTTTGGTAGATGGTATACATATATATCTCTCTCAATAACACGTTGATACATATACATATACACATACACATTACTTTTTTAGTATTTTGTAGCAAATCGATTGTGTTTGTTTTTATTATGTTTGAATAATGAATTTGTTTCATTGTTTGTATTATTATTTTTATATACAATGGACCGAGAATCGATTCTTGCATGGAGAGCAAAAATGGGTAGTTAACCAAGTGCAACTAGAGAGAGTGGTAAATACATTACATTTATAGATTCGTTTCTTGATTATGTCTATGGTCAGGAGGAGAGGATACTTTGTCCATGCAAAAGATGCTTGGGTCATGAACGGTTTGATGAACCTGGGCTAGTTAGATTTCACTTGCTTAGGTACGGATTTGACAGAGGTTACATTGTTTGGACTTTTCATGGAGAGGTAGAGCATCAACATAAGGGTGGTGGGTATGACAAGATAGATTGAAACAATTGTACCATTGATGCTATGTTCGATTACATTGTAAGAGATTTTCAGGGGAAGCCCAAAATTTTGTGTGCTTTGCTAGATGAAAAAGAGAAGCCATTGTATTCGAGATGTAAAAGTAAGGATACAATAATCTCCTCTTTTATGGAGGTTTTCAATTTGAAAGGTACAAGTTCTTGGAGTAATACAAGTGTGAATTCACTCCTAAAGCTTCTAAAGGATAAGTTTCCGGAAGGGAATGGAATACCAAAAACTTTTACAAGGCTAAGAAAATATTGTGTCCACTTGGTATGGAATACAAGATAATACACGCATGTCCTAATGATTGTGTGTTGTACGACGGTGATTTTAAAGACGCAGTTGAATAACCTGTGTGCCAACATTCAAGATATAAGGGTGTAAGGAATGATGTTGATGGGTGTTTGTCTAAGAAGAAGAAAAAGGTTGTGTTGAAGTTTATGTGGTATCTTCCTTTAATTCCAAGGTTGAAGAGGTTATTTGCAAATCCAAAGGATGCAAGGAACTTGCAATGGCATGGAGAGCGGGAAAGACCAAGTGACGACAAGATAAGACATATAGCAGACGGTGAACAATGGAAAATTTTTGACAAGTAATATCCTTCATTTAGTTCAGTAGCTAGAAATTTATGCCTTGCTTTATGTACTGATGGGATGAATCCATTTGGAAATATGTCATTGAAACATAGTTCTTGGCCCGCGATTTTGGTTATCTATAATTTTCCCCCTTATTTGTGCATGAAACATAAATATGTTATGATGCCTGTATTAATCTCAAGTCCTAGACAACCTGGAAATGACATTAATGTGTATTTGAGACCATTGATTGATGATTTGAAGATATTGTGGGATGAAAAGGGGGTAATGGTATTTGATGCCCATATGAAAAAGGAGTTTCAATTGCGTGCCATGCTTTTTTGTACGATCAATGATTTTCCAGCTTATGGAAATTTTTTGGGGTATGTTGTGAAGGGGCACAAAGCATGTCTTGTTTGTGAGGAGAAGACATAATTCAAACAACAAAGACATTGAAGAAAGACTGTGTATCTTGGCCATAGAAAATGGCTGCAAAGAAATCATAAATACCGGGATGATGTGGAAATTTTTGTTTGGGGAAAGAACGAAGGAAATCCCCTACACCACTAACTGGTGTGAAGATTCACAAGAATGTTAATAAATTGAAAGTGGTTTTGGGAAAGCATAAAGGTAAGGACAAAACACATTGTGATGTTACATGGAAGAAAAGGTCAATATTTTTTATTTACTGTACTGGGAGCATCTTAGGTTAGACACTGTCTAGAAATGATGCATATTGAGAAAAATGTTTGTGAAAGTTTGATAGGAACCCTCTTGAATATTCCATGGAAGACGAAGGATAGTTTGAATGCCCGGTTAGACTTGGTGGATTTGGGAATCAGAAATGACCTCGCTTCAGAAGTGAAGGGTAAAAGGGCTTACTTACCCCATGCACCTTGTACATTGTAAAAGGAGGAAAGAATCTCAGTTTGTGATTGTTTGAAATCAGTGAAGGTCCCAATTGGTTATTCCTCGAATGTTAGTTGGGCAGTTACACAGGATTCTAGGATGGCTGTGTTGAAATCTCATGCTTGTCATGTTTTGATGCAACAACTGTTACCTGTTGGTGTTCGTGGAGTAATGGAGGAGGATGTAAGGTACTCAATCACTAGACTTTGTTTCTTTTGGTTTCATATGTCGAAAGTCTATTGACCGGGACCATTTGGATGTTCTACAAAAAGAGCTTGTTGTGGTGCTATGCAAGTTGGAAATGTATTTTCCTCCAGATTTTTTTGATATAATGGTTCACTTGGTTTTTCATTTAGTACGGGATATAAAGATATGTGGTCCAGTTGGTATGCATAAGATGTATCCTTTTGAGCGTCACATGAAAGTATTCAAGGGATACATGAAATGTATGAGACGACCGGATGCTAGTATTGTTGACAGGTATGTTATTGAAGAAGTAACTGAATTTTTCTCTAGCTATTTGGAGGCACATAGTAGTTTTGGGGTGCCCAAGAATCGACATATGGGAAGGAAGGTGAGAAAACCGAGGTCAAGGGGAATGTTATTTACTCCATTGAATAGTGATCTGATGTCAGTTCATTTGTATGTCTTGAGGAATTGTAGGGAGACTGCAGCTTGTGTGACCAAGCACTTAATTTGACCATAGAGTTTCATCCAACGAGGACCCTAATAAAGTTTAGTTGGAGCAAAATGACACATTTGTGAATTGGTTTTATGATCGTTCAATAAAAAAATAGGAAGATGGTTGAAGACCCGTGGCTTATAAGCAGTGAATTCTTTAACAAAATTATGTATTTTTGTATTTTGTTGCATTTTGTATGACTCTTAACTACTCTAAAACTATTTTGTAATTGGTACTTGTATGGAACAGCGCGCTTCCGCTCTTTTAAAACAATGGGATAAAATAAGCCTCAATTTAATATTTTGCTACTGGAAGCAGCAGCGCACTGCCGCTCTTTTGGTTCAGCTGGGATAAACTAAGCGTAAATTAACTATACTGCCACAGAGAGCAGCTGTGCGCAACTGCTTGTTTAGTTCAACTAAGAATATAACATAAAGATGATACACACCCAGAACTAACAACATCCAAAATTAGAGCAAATATATGCCCACAAATGATAGCATCCAAAATCACTGTGACGGAAAAATAAACATTCATAAACTAACAATCCACATCCACAGAAAAGTGTGTAATGACATACAAATCAACATCCCAAAAAAAACAAACATCCATAATAAGCATGCAAAATCAACATCTAGAGAAATTCAAGATCCACGGGATCTAAATGAGAGTATCAATCCCCGTGCAAGGTGTCCTCCCCAATGTCGCTAGATGGAGAATCTAATGTTGGTATTGGACCCACTGCCTTCATACTCTTGCCACCCATGTCTATCAGGAACTTCCCAATGTGCTCAATCCATCGCACCAAGTGATCCACCTTCACTTCCAATGCTGCCATGCGCCTATCCAAATTCTTCGCAGACAATTTACTTCTTGCTGCCATTGATGACATAGCAATTTAATTTTTCTTCGAAAATATCTGAGGGTTGATTGGAAGCTTTGGCATCAGTGTAAAATCATTATCATTATATTTGCAACCAGCTTCCAAGCATAAGGCAGTAATCAGGGAGGAGAAACCTATACAGTTGTGCACATCAATACAATCCTAGATATCTGCCATAATCGTACCCCCAACATCGATACCCAAGTTTTTCTTAATCTTGTCCAGTAGCAGCATAAACGAACGATGCACTTCATTGTTCATTCTCACCAGCACTAGGCGGGCAGCAATGAAGTTGTACCACACATTCATCTCGTCAGTCAAATACTTCTTCTCAATGCTAGACCTTTCCACATGTAAGTTCATGATAACTTCATCACCGTCATAAAAAATTTATTTTATAATTTGTTCCCAATATTATTTTTAAACTGCCTTTTCTACGGCCTGGTACACACTTGCTAACTTTGGCAGAATTTTGTAGAACTTGTTGATCATATCTGCTGACAGCACAACGTACGGCCCACGAAAGTAAATCTCAGCTGAATTCTTGTACTTCATGAGGGGCAAGGACTCACAAGTCAGCATCTTATTGGCACAATCTGGTTGTGAGATGAAGTGCGCCCATCTATACTGGTTAACGTAGTGAGTGTAAGGCTTTTCTATTTTGAAACCTCTCTCCAATATTCAGCCCCGAATAATGAATTCTTTGTAAATATTCTTAGCCTCGGGACACTCAACTACTGTCAATGGAATGCGTGGGTCTCCTTCTTTGATATGAGAACTGCTGTTTTGCACCTCAAGATCAGCAACCCTAAGCTTCTTTCGCGAATTCTGAGTCTGTCCGGTGTTGGGGTTACCCTTGGCTGCATTTTCTTCGGAGCCATATGTGGGAAAAGGTTCAACAAAGCTTACTCAGTATGGGTTACATGGAGATGAACTAGGTCTATAAACATGAATATAGAAATTAGAATCTGATCAATTCAAATTTGGATCAAGATGTACACATGTACAATAAATTCTTAATGTAACTAAAGGGTCTAGCAACTGAAACAGCAACTAACGAACATATATGATTTCAAGCTTATATCTTTATTGCTAATGTTAAAATAATGTAAACTTTACCTAATATTTTTAGAAAACAAATAGAAGAAGATACAAAGTTCCATAACTTCTTAACTGCAATAAAACATACACTAAAGACCCAACAAATGTACCACAATAATCCCTCTCTCAGCTTTCTCGCTGCCAAGGTAGATAACTTCAGGACTCATTCAGGCATCGTCAAAATATGAACGTTTCATAAAGAATATACTCATTCAAGGAGAAACATAGGGCCTACCCATATATAAACATTGGGCATGCCCATATTTCATTCTAAGCTTACAGTACCGACTTTACCACATCCACGTGCAAAGAACACATGTCAACTATAGTGGCATTATATCCACAAACAGATTCAGATAGGTATAACTAGCAGAAAATCAACTACAAAGGTATTTATGATATGATATTTAAACCACATAGAAAAGCAGATTAATTGACTTTTTACATTTGGAATGCAGGATTCAATGTCTCTGGTCTTCCATTTAGTTCATCCCTTTATTGAAATTGAACTTGAACATGATAAGAAAATTTAATGCAAACACAAAAATATATATTAATTTAATTAATACCTTTATTGTCAACCTTTACAGATTTATTGCATCCCATTATTGTCAAACTATACATATAAGAAAATTTCATGCAAACACAAGCAAACTATACAGATTTAGTTCATCCCTTTATCGTCAAACTACATAGATAAGAAAATTTAATGCAAACACAAACAAACTATACAGATTTAATGAATAGGATTCAGTTCACCCCTTAATTGTCATTTCGATTCCAACTATGCAAATTTACAAAATGCAAACACAAAAAAAATTCAACCATCGTAAATTTCACATTCATACTAAGAACACCGAAACAAAAATGGAGATGGTTAAAGTACCTAGATCGATGGTGGACGGAGAAATGCCTTGGTGGAGGGAAGTTGGACGGAGCGTGGATGGACCGAAGATTGAAGGCTGACGGGTGGCGGACGGGCGGCGGACGGATGGCGGATGGCAGACAGATTGTGCAAAGAGCGTGGCTTGATGGGGGGACGATGGAGGGAGCATGGATGGACGACGGACAGATTGTGGCTTGGTGGTCAGACGGCAGAGTGAGCGTGGATGGACGAATGACGGACGTTGTGTGGCTTGGTGGAGGGACATCAGAGAGAGCGTGGATAAAGGTGTAATGAACGGAAGGGTTTTGCTAAATGAAGAGTGAAGAAAAAAGAAACATGAGTTATGTTGTTGAAGTCATTTGGGTCAATGGGCTAAAATGTAATTGAGATTATTCACATAAATGGGTTATTAATAAAAGTATTATCTTCTCACATAAACATTACTTTAATAAAGAGCATTAACATATGTATCTTCTCACATAAATGTTACTTTAATAAATATTATTAATATATGTATAAATTTGATATTCAAAAAAATATATATATGTATAATATATTCATAATTTAGGAAATTATTTTACATATTAGTATTCTACATACACTAGTTCAATATATATAATCGTGTTCAATACAACTAAGGGTTGGTCAAACCCTAGTCAACATACCTGTGTAGCTACTTTAACATATCCATAACCTAGTGAACCATAAAGTTGTTTAATGTCGACCATAGTTAGTTAGTGTTCTATATACACTGGTTGATCGACTATAAGTTAATTGGAAATCTATATACACTAGTTATCTACAATTGTACAATACTAGGGTTGGCCAAACCCTAGTCAACATACACATGCCCCTACTTTATAAATCCATAACTTCGTAAATTATAAAGTTGTCTAAAGTTGACCGTAGTTAGTTAGCGTTTTGTATACACTGGTTGATCGACTATAAGTTAGTTTACAATCTATATACACTAGTTATCTACAACCGTACATTACAATGGTTGGTCAAACCCTAGTCAACATATACGTGCACCTATATTCACATATCCATAACTTAGTAAATCAACAAGTTGTCTAATGTAGATCGTAGTTAGTTAGCATTCTATATACACTAGTTGAGTATAAGTTAATTGGAAATCTATATACACTAGTTATCTACAATCATACAATACAAGGATTGATCAAACCTTAGTCAATATACACGTGCACCTACTTTAACATACCCATAACTTCGTAAACCAACAAGTTGTCTAATGTCGACCATAATTAGTTAGTGTTCTATATACATTGGTTGACTATAAGTTAATTGGGAATCTATATACACTAGTTATCTACAATCGTACAATACAAGGGTTTGTCAAACCTTTGTCAACATACACGTGCATCTACTTTAACATATCCATAACTTAGTTAACCAACAAGTTACCGCATGTCGTCCTCTACTTAATTGTCGACGCAAATACAATCGTACAATGCAACTATTTTTGTCGGCATTATATTCATAGTCAATGCATATATGTTTGAGTAGACTTGTACTAATTGATGCTTAAGCTATAATTCTCTGGGCATTCTATTTATAAAAATAATAATATGAAACACTAAAAATAATTGTACAATTTAATTTGCGCATCTAGTTTAATTAAATAGTGCCCAGATCTTAATTAATCTGTGAAGAAATATATTTTCTTATTTGACCCAAAAATATATCTACTCCTTATTTAAAATTCATTACCAAAATAAATAAAATTATTTGAAAAATCTCAATCTCAATTGATTTTCCCTCATCTCCCTTATGGCATTATTGAACTACTTGTTCAACAACCTCGGGAGAAGGGAAAAAAGTAGGATGATAGTATTTAATGGTAAAAAAATGCAAGATGTGCAACAAATGGTCAAACAAAGCAGGATGAAAAAATTGAATGGTCAAACAAAAACAAAAAAAATGTCACCACTATTTCACTGCAGTTCCCTCCCAAATTTTTCCTTCTCCCTCCACACTAACCCTAGCCCCAAATTTCCTTCTTTTCTCCACTCTAACCCTATGCCTCCTACTGCCTTTCTCCCAATTCTTTGCTCATCTGCACCATTTCGTCAACCTTATGAGACACCATAATCCCGTTGCTACTTGGCCTTCTCATTATCATTCACGTGTTCATTGTTGGAATGATCTTGTGTGAGGTGTGATTCTTGAACTTGCCCATTTCTTTCTCTCTTGGTCGGAGATTCGGTGGCGCAGAGCCGGTGGTGAAAAAGATTGTAGAGATTGGGTACAAATTAGGTATGAGTGATTGCTTTTTGGGGAAGTCTGCAAGAACTTGTTATATGGGTTGGTTAGTTAGCTATTTGTTCCAGGTTTAATCTATAGATATATGGGTTCGTGATTTTTCTATTTTTGTAAACAATATCCCCCCCGCAATTAAGCCAAAGCATGTCTGTTAGTTTGTATGTTTGTTATTATGTTTGTTGGGTTCTTAGTTTTGCTAGTTGTTTAATTGGATAGATGATTTTTTTGCTAAGATTAATAGTTTTTTTGTCTACTATGTTTTTGCTAGGATTTAAATTTTTTTGCCTACTATTTTATATGCATGTGGTGTGAATTTTTTACATTTTATTTTGTTAGTTCAATCTGTTGTTGGTTGGTGTTTGAGGATATCCGTGTTTGGATGTGTTTTGTTATGATTTCATTTTTTTGGTTTTACTTATACAAGGGGTGAATGGGGATGGAGAAGAAGAAATTGTTTAAATCTAGTACTAAAGGCATTGATGACAATTGTGTTACCCCCAAAAAAATGACAGATATGATGTCAGTAACGAGATGGTGGGTGATGCATCCAAATTAATCTTGGGATCTGACAATTTGAGGAAGGAAGAAGGGCCTATTTCAAAAGATAACAAGAGTGGGAACTTTGACAAGTTTGTGATTAAAGAGTATTGCAAGCGTGGAGGTACAACCACGTGCAAGTCAATGTTACTAGCAAAGAAAAGAAGCCCCTTAAAATATTTTTCGACAATGACTTTGAACCCTTGGTTATGCGCAGCCGGTGGTCAATGTATGTTAGCTATGCTTTCCGATGACGAATCTGCTTAGGGACATTGCATAATTGGAAAGTTGTCCCAGACCATGTAAAGAAAGATGCATGAGAAGACATTCTCGTAAGTGTGTTCCAATCCTTCATTATCATTTGTTCATTTCATGTTCATTAAATTTTTCCATGACAACATATATCTTTGTCCCATAGATTAGTTGGGATACAAACCAAAATGACATTCAATGAGATGAATGAATTCCGAAATAAATGGACAGTTTATGAGGGTGAAATGTGGAGGAATTGGAAGGCTAAGGTGGCTCAAAAGTACATCGTACGAAAAAACCCAGGTATTTATGCATGGACAAATTATCAATGGATGGACAAAAAAGAATGAGAACTATTTGTGAAACATAGATTGAAACCTGAATTCAAGGTTATTCATTAAAAATTCTTCATTTCTCTTCAGTACTTTGTAAGCATAATACTAATCAATGAACATATAGGCATTAAATGATGCAACAAAAGTAAGCGCCTCATATAAGGACTACGTCCATCACATGGGAAGTGGGGAGAATCGTAGGCTTGCTATTGAACTCGAGAAGAGGAAAAAATGGCTAACATTAACAAGCTTATAGATCAAGGTCAAAGTGTAGAAGAAGCAGAGGATTTAGTTGAATTCATGGATTTCAAACCAGACCGCTCAGAGGCGTTCCTAGAAGCTAACTTGGACATGAAATTACCAATCTACACCAACGACTCCGTTAAAAGAGTAGTCCCCACTATTGTGAGCCAAATTCATAATTGATTCATTCTCTATTTATATTTTCACATGCAATGTATAATAATAGCTTGCATATATTTTGTTGAGTAGAAAAACCTTTTAGGTAAGAGCAAAAGGGAGAGTTGATTATAGAAGGAAAATAAGATATTCTCGTTCAAGGAATGGGTAAGAAGGATCATGAGGGGTCATTGGAGAGGTTACCCCACAACGGCCAAGTTGAACGAGGCCCTCCCACATATTGCTGTTAGCCGTTATGCATCAAGTCGATGTGGGAGCACAAACACAAAACCATTTGAAGAAACCTCAAATCAAAAAAATGTGTCCACGGAGGTCGTCAAGCTCAACAAAACATTTGTTGCCTTATTTGAGGTGCAAAAAATTTGGCTGGCTAGACAATTGAGTAAACCTATTCCCCCACACTTGGATGCCCGCAATTTTCTTGCTACATCATCCAACCCCACGAATAAAGACATCCTTCAGCACCTGGATCAAGTGACCCACAAGGATACGTTGGCGATGACAAGGTATTCTATACCATGAACCTTGTGATAATAGCAACGTAGCGTGTTTAGTTGCTGTTTCTTAATAATACATTTCAAAAACATACCCGTTCGTTTGTCGAATGTATGTTATGATAATGAACATTATGGATGTTTGTTGATTTCTATGTCGTTGTTAGTTGCTTTCTTGTTCATGTGGATTGTTAGTTTTTGGATGTTGATTTTCTATCATAGTGATTTTGGATGCTATTAGTTGTGGGCATATATTTACTGATGTCACGTTGATTTTAGATGTTGGTAGTTATGGTTTATTAATATCTTCATGTTGTTATTTTCTCAGTTGAACTGAGAAAATGTCTCTGTGGCAGTATAGTTAATTGTGGTTTAGTTTATCCCAGCTAAACCAAAAGAGTTGCAGCGCGTTGCTGCTTTCAGTCGCAAAATAGTAAATTGAGGCTTATATTATCCCAGGTGTGCCAAAATAGCGGAAGCGCGCTGATGCTGTTAATCGCAAAAAAATTGAGGTTTATTTTGTCCCCTTGTACCAAAAAAGCAGCATTGCGCTGCTGCCTTCAACCGCTATACAATGAATTCAATTTTTGTTTTAATCAACTTTTCGGACCATAGAATCTTTAGGGAACCTTGGTCCCTATTGAGATTAATTACATTGATTACATTATTTAATTTTTGTTACTTAATTACACTAACTTATTGTCCCACTGATGCTTTTTCTCTTTTGTCAATTTTGTTTTTAGAAAGGAAAAAAGTGCTGCCTATATGTTTTGAACAATAGTGGATAAAGGGACATAGCTGCATTTGGTATCTTGTTTCCAAAGGATAAGGAAACAGACTTACCCATCAAGTGGAAGCGAGTTAAGCTCCGTGGACCTGTGATCATCCCAAAAGCACCTTTGCCAATTGAACATGAAGAATTTGAGTTTGTAACTAAGGCCATTGGATATAACATTCTATGGCCCGAAAAGTTGTTCAGTATCATTGGCCAACATGATGATGAGGTGTGATAGTTGTATTCTTGTTGGGATCCTATTATATATATCTTTCCAGATATTACTTCAACATACGTTATTGTTAATCTGCTTACCTAAGAGAACGACAAGCAATCGCCTTGGAACATGGTGGTGGATGAAGATGGATGTCTTGAAAAAAAACCTTACACCAAAACCTACCTTGGAGAAAGAAGAGGTTAAAAAAATAATTATATTGACTAACTTTGACTTCTAGATACATATTCACACACTCTCCCATACAGGAGGTGGTTTCTCAAGAGGATACTCCTAATGGAGAGGTGGTTGCTAGATCAGTAAAATGAGAGGTTAAACATACCCCCCGACACTTTTTTATTCTGAACTATTGTTTTCAATGTCTAACTAACATTTTACCCATTAGCAAATAGCAAAAGAAGATACTGTATCGATGGAGAACGGGCAATCAAATCCACCCATGTTGGTTTTTGACCATTACATTTTCATGAAAACTCATTTAACCCTTTACAATATGATCCAGTACTGAATTATATACATATACAACTCAACTAACATTATTAGATTTTCAAATATAATTACAATATCATGTATATTTTAGGGGGTCATGGAAGACAAAGAATGCATTGTTGTTGTTCAACAGATTAATGATGTTTTAAGTGTATCTAAACAAATATGTGGACCTAAGAAAGTCTTCCACATCCATTTCAACGTGGATGTGTTCGAATCAGAAGAAGTCTACACAACCATATTTATTGACAAGCTAAAACTATTCATGCAGTTTGGACAAAGAAAACAAAATGGAGTGGATCAGTGGGTACCAACTTGATATATGGGCATCGTTAGAATTGCATGCTTACATTATTATAGATGTTTGATTATAATATTTTCATTTACAATATTATTTTTCCAGACACCTATGTGATGGAATGGTTGATCGATGCCACGTCTAGTTTATTCCAGCTGGTTCGAATTCTCTTACTCAAAAGGCAAATCAGAGGCTCGAATTGACTGCGGACGAGGTTTAAACTGTCATGTGCCGCACTCGAGCAAGGATGTATGTCTTCCCGTACAATCAAGAGTAAGTTCTATTGCATGTCCAAGATTAACTAAATCAAGGTTTTATTCTTATTTGGGTTGTTTGCTCCTCTGGAAACAAGAGAACCCATATAAGTTGTGTTTTTTTAAAAAACTGTTTTAAGTATTCATAACCACATTAGGTATTTTGTTGTTTGCTTTTGTTATAGGAGCCATTGGTTGTTGCTCGTCTTCATGCCCGAAATTGATCGAGTATATTGCATCGACTCGATGAGTGGGGAAATTTGCAAACGTAATAGGCTATGTCTTAAATTTCTTCATTTGTATGTAGAACACATTTTTTCCATTGCATCAACTTTAATGTTCTACAAAATTATTTGTTCCCATAAATGTGTTCCTGTAAGTAGAACACATTCTTTGCTCCATTATTTACAATTACTATTAATATCCGGTACAATGGCATTCATTTTTCTATTCATTACTTGCTTTCATCATTACATGTAGGAAAAAGTTATACCTAATTAAACTATTATGTGATCCCCATGTTCTGGTATATTTATAAATTGATATAAATATATATTCATCGATTGTAGGATTACTAAAAAATATCGACGGTTCAATTCCAAGAAAAATAGAACCTACCCTTCAAACTATACATGGAATGTCATAAACATCAATGTATGTATTATCCCGTAACTTCACATTTCCTATGTCAATTTTATGTTCGTAATCATATAAGAAAATTATTTTTCATATAAGCACAAGATACAAAGTAGAACATGGGAATGTGGATACCATTGCACGTATTATATGGAAAAAATGGTTAAGGAAGTGCATAACCTTAAAATTATTCATGTATGTTTTATGATATTATTATTTTTTGTATTTCTACTGTTTCTCACATATATCCTTTTGTAACATGCAATTTAATACATGTTTCAACAATTTCTAGAAGATTGCACTCCTCTAAGGAGCGATCAACTGTGGAGCATTGCCCTGAAATGGGTTTGTATTTTTGTGAACTGTACTCTTCCAAAATGCATAGCTCAATTAAATGTCATACATGGACTTGCCTCCATCATTGGATAGTAGTTAGTAGTATCTTTTTGCAAAATTATTTGAATGCTCCGCATCTTATGGGTTTGTTTTGATACTCGTCATCTCAATTGAAGGGGGGGGGGTTCCCGTATCTTATGTAGGGTTGTAACCCAAATTTTGGCCACTAATAACCACGTTCATGTACTTCTTTATCTAGTAAAAAATTACATTTGATCATATTGAATGCGTTTTTCTACTTACTTGTTGTCTATGTGTGATTGTATTTATTGGGAATTGTTGTTGAGAATTTGTTTTGTTTAATTGGTGCACCGATTTAAGTAATCAATACACAAATGAAAACTAGTGCCATCTGTTAAAAAGATAACACCAGTTTGGAAAACAAGTTTAAACAAAAAATTGGCAGTGTGTAGATAACCTAAAAGAGCAGCTACGCGCCACAACTCTCAGCGTCTAAATTAGTCACAAAAATTAAACCAATTTTAATAAACCGGTGCAAAAAAAAACTGGTGCTAATGGGTAACACATTTAAGCACCTAATTTTTAAAATTGGTGCTAAAAACAACCGGTGCAAAGTAACTCATTAAAAATTGGTTTTTGAAAAAACCGGTGCTAAAAAAACTGGTGCTAACGGGCCACAAATTTAGCACCTATTTTTTAAACCGGTGCTAACAGATCACACATTTAGCACCACTGCTATTGGGTCACAAATTTAACACCGGTTTTTTAGCACTGGTTTTGAAAAATTGGTGCTATCGCGGTACATATTAGCACCAGTTTGTTAAAATAGGTGCTAAAGGTAGGGATTTAGCACCGGTTTTTCTCCATCTGCTGAAACCGTTTTATCATTTACTTTGGCACCAAATTTTTTTTACAAAAAAACCGGTGCTAGCATAAGAAAAAACCTGTGCTTGCATAAGAAAAAACCGGTGCTAAAGGGGGGTTCCTTTGATAGTGAAGACAAAAGGGGACCGTTACATGGGGAAGACGATTGGTCCCCTTTTATATTAATGTTGTTAGCACCGGTACCAAATTAGTTGTATCGGTGCCTATGATATGAAACTCAGCTGCCTAACGGTGTGTTGATATTTAATTACTTATAAACGGTTCTCAGCTGCCTAACTGTGCCTATGAACATAAGAAAATTTTCTAATTATACAGCACTGGTAAAAAAATGGTGCTGAAATGCAGTGAAAACGGTGCCAATTTTTCCAAAAGCAGCTGCGTACGACTGCCTCGTTATTTTTTCCCAAATATGAGAGCAAGACAACAAAAAAATTGTGTAAGTATGAAGCACTGATATAGTAACCGCTGCTCACAAGCCATGTCCGGTGCTAAAATTCGCAGAAAGCATCCCTGTAAGGCTGCTTAATCTTGACGACCAATAGTTATAAGAACCCTTTCATTTAGCACCGGTACCTTATTTTCAATAACCGATGTCCAGTGTTTCCCGTCTAGGCTGAAAATATTTTGGCCCAAAACTTCAAAATTTTTTATTTTCCCGCGAACAAATACCACAAGTTTTTAAATTTTGAGCTATTTTGAAATGCAAGAACCGATTTCGGTTAATGTTAAACTGGTGCTGTAAAAGTTGTCCACTATGTCCCGATAATTAATAAAAGTACCTAATCGGTTGGAAAGTTTTTTTTTAATCTTAAATGCAATACAATTGAGAAATATTCAATTAAACATGCAATAAATCCCGTGTTTCAAAATTGTACCCGATGGAGACTAAAAAACGGTCGTATCATAACTTTGTTAAAATATCACTACTGCCAAAAACTAGGTTACACCGTCCTTCTAGTATCATACTTATTTCAAATTATGTATTCTTGGGTTAATTTAAGGTTTTCAAAAGAAATTCATGTTACCATGGAATTTAGTAAAGCGCTAGTACATGTCTTAGTGTATCCTAGTCTAGATAACTTAGAAGTTAGAAAGTCCAAACGGTGAGGTATGATTGTGACCTTTTCCGCCAATATGTGAATCAGTTTCTTTACCCGAGTTAGGGATTGTGATTAGCAAGTCATATTGTCAGAATCCATCTGATCAGATTTCTAAGATCCCTCCAAGAATCTTGAAAATGACAAAATTCAAAATTGCCGATTCAAAAGTGAAATTGAGTATTGTATGATTACAAATAAGAGATTAGAACATGAATGTGTAAATCCAACATCCCCCTAACTGAACTTAGATTTCTAGTTTGAAAATTTTAAAATTACAGTGTTGCCCAAAACATTGTATGACCTTGACCATTTACATGATAATCTTGATTCTAGTTATTGCAACATAAATAAGTGAATTGAATGTACTTTAAATTTTGATATTATTATTGACAGAGTGCTGATGTATGTTGTAGGTTAAGTTATGTTCAATTTGTTTGGAAATGACACTAGAAATTTTTATTTTTATTATATTGCTAATTATTATTGTAGAATAATAACTAATATTTGAAAGAGAACTCATGTTTTAGCTTTATAGAGTTTGAGATAGTGGATGGATGGAAAATAAATCCCAGCACCGATGCAAGATTCTAAACCGGTGCTAAGTATAAAAGGCGACTGCGTAAGGCTGCCCTGTATTTAATTTTACATCATTTTTCCAACCCGAGAGCTAGACGACAGATAAAATTGCTAAGTATAAAGCACCCGATTGTTTACCAGTCCTGGAAATGTAAAAATCGGTGCTTATTAAATGGCAGGCAACTGACTGAGGCTGTCATTTTTTTTATTTGCATCAATTTTCCAACATGAGAGCTAAGTGTCGTAAATAGTCACCAACTACAAAGCACCCGTTTTCACACCGGTACTGAGAAATGGTAAAAACCGGTGCCTATTTCAAGACAAGCAGCTGCTTGAGGCTGCCCTATCTTTTTTTCATTATAGCCTTTTTCCTACCCGAGAGCTAAGATGAAAAAATAGCTACTAACTCCATAGCACCGGTTTTTTAACTGATGCTAATGATAACATTTCCGGTGCTGATAGGAAAAATAGAGCACATGCTCTGTTATCAAGCACCGGTTTGATTGATAAAAGTGGTGCTTATTTGTTTGAAAATACTACCAACGGACCTTTCGAGGAAGGTGAACACCATAAACGGTCAACAATACACTGCAGACTAGTCAAACTAAAATGCCTATAATGACATCATTGTGCCGATTACATAGAACAATGTCGATTACACAAAAGTATAATAATAATTACATTTACGGTCATTGCATGCACCTACATTTTCCCTTTCAACACAACATCACCCCCCAGAATTTGATCACTCTCATCAACCAATGATCCATCTCCACATGAGCGTCATCCTAAAGCACCACCCACATCCTCTAAACTTGGAAATACATATGGGAGTTCTAGAAATTCTGCTCGGACAAGACAATCAATCTCCTCTTTATGTAGAACTTCTTCCCATGTAAGACGACATGCCACTTCTCATTGCTAGGATCTCGGACATAAAAAAATTGCCGTGAAACCCATAGGTTTCTCTATACAAACCCCTGCTCTATTATAAACCCACCGGCACTTAAAAACCAAAACTTTGAATTCAACATAGTCTAACTCCCAAATTTCCCAATCAGACCGTAAAAGGCCATTACTGCAAAGATAAGGTTTTTGTCTTTTTTGCTGGACTACCTCATCGATTCAGATTCAATGTTAACTTCACTATTCTGCATCATGCTCTGGCTATCCTTATTAGTCGTTGAAAAAGTAAAACCATTAATATCATACCCTAGGAACCTCTTAACTGTGCATTTTGGCTTTCTAGCAAAGGCACGAAGTTTACTAGGCATGCCTTCCACATTGCAGCACTTATAAAACAAATTGGAATAATGCTCTAGCTGTATTTTATTCAAAAGCCACTCCAGATAGAGGGATTGTAAATACGATATGTGCTCTTCAACATAGCTTGCAGTCTCGGTACTGTTCCTTAAAATGTAAATGCGTGAGTTCCTCCACACCCCCTGGGCATTTCATAGGGAAGTATATGGGGTTAAAGCGCATTACAGATGATTTTTCAAGAAGGTGGGATTTTCTTGTTAGCCGGCGTATTCAAGAACAAAATTTGTTGTGGTAAAGCTATGTATGTACTTGGGCTAAGACACCCAGTAAAAATTCTTCTATAAGAGGTGGGGTTGAGACGTTTCATGGCCAAAAATTCTCCAAAATACAAGAGATACAAATTAGATTTCTTAGCTATCATAGAAAAAAACTAAGGCCGGGTGAACCAGTATGGCAAATGTGTATCATATATCACCTCCCACTTGAATGATGTGAACCATGAAATGAGCTTCACCGAGTTGAAGATGGCTTTCAGGTGTGACTATGAGTACAATAGAGGGTATGAAACCACTCATGATTATAATAATGCCAAATTTTGGCATATCATAACCACAAGGGCCCAGACGGGCAAAGATAGGAGCTCCTCAATTTTACACCCCGTCTTGCGCTACACTTATGGTCTATTGGCCTCAACCTTATTTTTCCATGGAAAACTAACACATGCCCCCGTTGAAGGCATAAAGTCTCTTTTGTTAATGACAAGAGCCGGCGTAGGCCACCCGGATTGCATAGATGTTTGGGTAACAAGATGTTGTGCAAAAACCCCCCAAATTATACCAAAGAGGTGAACTCTCCATGGGTGGTATGATTATGATGTTAGCCGAACATTTAAACATCGAAGCACCGGAGGGTCTTCCAAAATAGGCCTACTGGACTCTTACTTTCTCTCATGCAAGAGGCTATCTGAATAGTACATGCTAGAAATCACTGATAATTTTGGATATATTTGGTTATATAGGAGAAAAGTGAAGTTCATGGATCTTGATAACCTGGAGAGGACAAACCATGAGGAGAACACCCCAGTGGAAGCTTTGTGCATCGAGTGGGACTTGGCATACAATACTGCTTTTGAGATGGAATTGAACCGCAATTCCACAGTCACTCCACATGTAGTTGGTATTCAAACAACCACACCTTAACCTCCTCAAAATTCCTATCAAGATTTGCTTCATGAGGTGTGTGGCCTTAGAGGACCAAAATGTCTTCCATCGAGCCCAAGTGGAGTATAATCTTCGTGCCAATCGGTGAGAATGAGAGGATAATGGTTTCAGGGTAAGAGTGGGAGGATAAAGGTGAGAATATTTTATGTTTCGAAGAAAAATGAGCTAATCTAAAAATTTAAGGCTCGGGTTGCCTCCTAAGAAGCTTCGTATTTTTAAGGTCATTGGCACAACCCTAATGTTATCCATATGATGAGGGTTTGTATCCCATCACCATAGGCAACCAAAAATGGAGAGGTGGGTATAATAATCTTCCAAGAGAAAGATGTAGAAGAGGTGGAGTCAACCTTAAAGGACATGGGTGGTTTGGAAGCATAACATACTTGATTGGCATCTCTATGGTCTCCTCTAAAGGTTCCAAAAATGTGGGAGTTTGTTCTATAGGTGGGGCTTGGGGTAAAGATAGGTAAAATGGTGAATTAAGTTAAATAACCCCTTCCTCAACTTCTTCATTTTCAACAAACCACTGCTCATCCCCTTGGAACTCATCTACATACATTGAGGTGACTTCACTTACAAAAATTTCAAGTTCAACCAAGGATGATTCATTTTCATAATATCTGGCTTCTAGTTGGCTCACCCTTTCAATCAAGTTACTTACATGCCCTTCAACTCTCTCAATCCTTGAGGATAGTTGGGTTCCCAAATCTCTAATGTCGCTATTCATTTGTGATTGGAGTAATTCATTACTCATGGTCACATTATCTATAGCTTGCAAAAGTTCTCCATACTCCAACTTGGGAACTCCCAAGTCTCTAGTGTTACTAAGAATTCATGTTTGAAGTAACTCATTAGTTTAACAAGGTTAGCCACAGCTCCAAACACGTGTTCACACTCAGACTTGGGAATTACTCCTAGGTATGTTTTTTAGGGAATTGTGTAGGGTGGTGTAGGCCAACTATCTAGCTCATATTGTTGGTTTCCCAATGCATATCCATACCATGAATCCGAGTTACCACTCAACCTCGGATTGGGAGAATCATGATATGGGTACCATTCTCGATCCCTTTGTCCTTGGGAACCAAAGACTCCTACTTCTCTATGGTATTCAATCAACAAAGAACAAGACTCCGTAGAGTGGTAACAATGACATATCCTACAAAGTCTCACTCGTTGAGCATCCATATTTTTATCTTTTTCAGTAAAAGCCAGAATTGTAGTGCAAGTATTATCAGTGGGAACACCAAGAACTTAAGCAATACCTACTACGAAAAAAAAAGACTCAAAAGGCCATAAAGAAAAATACAAAAACACAACAAGAAAAATAAAATACAAGCTACTCTACCCAATAGTTATCCCTGGCAGCGGTGCCCAAATTTGACCTACACTCTTTGGATCTTTTTCAAACAAGCTTTACCCGCGGGTGCTACGTAAGGTTGAAGATAAGAGTTTGTAATATTTTTCCCATACTCACCGCTAACTACAATAAAGTAACTAGTGGCAAGTTCGGGGTCGTTCACAAAGATACTAGTATTTAAAGGTTAGCAGGACAAAATCCACAATTGGGCATCACCCCAACAGTGTATCGGGAATAGTTAGTACTGACTAGATAGGGGGTGTTGTGAACTAACAACTACTAATATGCAATTAAAGATAAGTAAACTATAGACCAATCTTGGGGGTATTTGTGTAATATGACCGATTTAGGGATTTAATCCTAGATTCTATAACATATAGAATCTAAACTCATGTTTATGTTACATAGTATGGAGGTGGACAAAAATTCCCACTGTCTGTGACAGTGGTTCGTCTAACATCAAACCATCTCGCCACCTTCATAATTAGGGATGCGCTCTAGTCCTTCTAACTTTGCATTTCATCCACGTAATCTAACTTCCAATGCTAACGAGCCTCTTCTCAAAGGAATTTAAACCTTTACAGGCAACACTGTTAGATGCAAAAGTGAGCTTATTACATCATTGGGCCCTTCACTATGGGCACCAAACCCTGACCTAGAGAGGCAAACAAATTGGTACTTTGTGATAACTTTAGGTGTCGATACCACCCTAATCGCTACCAACTACAAGTGCTCAATTATTGGGGTAAGCCATGGTTTCCCACGTTAAGGGATTTCTATACAGCGATCCTAGGTCTACCGCTCCTTACCATCAATCACTCACACAACTAGCACATTAGAATTAAAGTCTAACCATTATCTTGGCACTCTAAAAATAGATATAATGCACTCATCTCCCTGATACTCTCAAGACTACACTAGAAATAATGTACCACTCCCTAATTACCATTTTACCTAGCATGATATAATACTATGAATGAATTCATGCGTGAATCATAAACAAAATTATGGCATAAATCATATAAAATAGAAACCTCAAATCATGCATAATATTCCTAACCAAAGAAAATTAGGGCAATGTAGAATCTCACAAATCCTTATCAAGACATGAATACAAATACAACCACATGAAAATAAAATACTATACTAATACTAAATCCATGTCATTCATTGAATTAAATTCCATGGATATAAGAACAAAATGAAGGAAAAAGAAGAATAACCCTAGAGAGATAATTCTCCTCTTCCTTCCTACTTGTGACTCTATAAAATCTACATTATGGCTACTTGTTTCAGCCCTAGGAAGACTAATGATCTTTTATAGTGGGATAGATGGACCTGTAAATGCCCAAGGTTAGGAAACCCTAAACACCCACGCTAGCATGGGCCATGACAAATTACATGGCTCGGCTAGCACGACTTGTGCAACAGTTCACAGGACATCAGCTGGAACCTCATTTTTGCCTTCTGAGTGAATGAGGAATGTTGTTTTGCATGGCCCATCAGCTAGAGCTCGTGCTACCCGGCCCTTGAGTGCATGGGAGATTGAATTTCCCATTGGCCTGGCTTTCATTTATCTGTTCTCCAAGCACGGGACATGCAGGTTTGCAGGAACCTTTGTTTAGGCAAATCTTCCTTGGAATGATTAATAGCACTGGTGATCTGCTTCATTTTTCATTCTTTAACCGATGCATTTGACATAATGTTTAGTTACCTTTTCTTTCTCGATTGCTAGTATTAGTTGAGTTTAGTGACAAGGGGTTTAGACTGCTATGTTTGGTTTTCCCGTCTAAATCCTACATTTTGTAGACTTAATTGGTACTAATGGACATCTTGTAATCACGGGCTCCTTGATCTTCATTTTTATCATCTCTAGTAGGTCAGCCATTGGTACTTTTTGTTTACATTCTATGTGAAGGCTGTTCGTAGGGCGGTAGAAGTTATTGAAGGCCGTTCGCAAGGATGGTAGTAGAGACGAGGGCCATTCACATTAGAATGGCAGTAGAAAAAGACCACAATCATCAATGCATGGTAGAAGGAAATTGAAGCCAAAGATTGGTGGTTACGAGGTTTATGGAAGCCAACCAAGAAATGGGCAATCGTGGTCCGATGAGTTGTAACTCAGTCCGAGAACGATCCAAGAACAATTAGCCTTCAATGCTGGCTCCATTATATTCTTCTTCTCGAGAACTATAAAATTGACTTCTAAAACACTTAAATCAGAATAATGGTTCTCCCATAGCAAAGGAAACTAGTTCAGCCAGCCAAAGCACCAATGGGATAGTGTGCGTCGTGAAAGGTTTTGCACCAATCACCAGCGTCAGAGGAGATGCCCTATGCCAAGGAGACTAATGCGAGGCATTAACGCAACTCACGCCAGACACTACAGCCCGCATCACTGATCAATGAACCCCTCCATGCAGCTAAGTTTAGGCATGAGACGTCCCATTTTAGGCATCCCACACCATTCCAAGTCCATTTTGTAAAGACCAGCTAGCAGGGTGTCGGAATCTACAAGGCCCGTGTCAAGGTTTTTTTAGCAAAGAACCAAGTCTTACCACGACCCGCGTGGATCAGGACCACAAATTTCAGAACTCTGATGGCGCCCCACAGAAGACGACACGGCCCATGCCAGTGCCAGACATGACCCACACCAACCCCTGCTCCCTGCACCATGTTGAAGATCTATGGTGCGCTCAAGAACATGCGCCCTGTGCCTATGAAGTGGCACGTCCCATGCCAAACCTCGAGTCTCGCACCAAGTACATCCACGGGCTGCATCATCCATGACGCCCTAAGCCGAGCGGTGGCTGAGCAAGGGTATACCCTATTTTTGGCCTATTTTGGGCCTTTATTTAGGCCCAGTCTCTCATTACTATACATAGAACCTTAGTCTACTAGATTTGGGAGGCTTTTCATACTTTAGATCTCATTTTCACTTTCAAGAGTGGAGGAGATTCTCTCCTTAAGAAACTTTTTCTTCTTTTCATTTTGCTTTGATCCTAAGATGTGGAATATTTGAATTCCATGTCAAGGGAATAGTTTCTATAGCTTGGGGATAATTGTAGTGGCTTGGTTACATATTTATGCCTTTTGAGATTCGATAGTTCATCCTAATTTTGTGTTCATAATATTATTGTGATTTTCTTTTAAGTTTGAATGCATGAGTATTACACCATATAGAAGCACACAATTTAGGTTGTATTCGTACTAGGTGCAAATACCGATGCTCATTTTGGAAGGGAAGCCTGGATGTTTGTATGGGTGGAGGGAAACGAGTCTGCGTTGGTGTGGCACACGAGATTCAAGGTCTCCCTGATCCACTTACCATAGCACCAGTCTTAGCTAACTTTGTAAATTTGTCTGAGAAGTTTTGGGTAGAGATAGCTTAAATAGTAGCAATCAAGGGTTACAAGAAATCTTAGTATCACAGATAAGGTGGCTACAATCCTTAGGTCTAATTGATAAGACCCGAGGGGAGTAGTTGTATTTTTGGTAGAAGCCCAGGACGTAATCGCACGGGGGAGAATAAGACCTACAACAATGGTCAGACCTTGTTGTACTCCCCTGATTACAATGACAGTGTTGATGGAGGGTTGCGAAAGCAACCGCTGTGACAAGGACGGGGAAGTGTATGTCATCAGACACACCTCATGTTTTGGACAAACTATTAGGTTTATTTATATCTCTATGTGAAAGAATTAAGGATAAAGGCATTAGATTGAATTATTCAATTATTTCCCCAAGTGCTAGATTTATATCATAGTTGTATTATTTACACTGCATATTTTGTAATTGTTAGATTGAAAATCAAACCCCCCCCCTTTGCATGTTTACTTTACTAGCTATTCCTTTCACTCATACAGATCGACGACTCGTACGAGGTTGTGTTTCTAGTTGATACATTAGACCTAGCATCTCTGTGGACATACCCATGACTTGCCGCAAACTACACTCTAGGAAGCATAACAATGAGATGGGGTGCAAACTATAATTTTCTATATTTGATCTCTGTCCTTGGTTTGGGTTAATTAGTTATAATTAACGACCCCGGGTCGAGGCAGGTCAATGGGCCCTACCAATTTGCACGACCTGTGTCATTTCTTTTACTATCTAGTCTCTTTTTCTTTGACGCATCTATCTACTACCACGTTTTGACTCGTGACTTTCAGTTTTCTAGCAATCTTACAAATGGCCTTCACTAATATACTCCTAAGTGCTTACGAGAATTCTACAAATAATATCACAAAATAGAATCTAGATACTCGTAAGGACAAAAATCCATTAGACTCAAAAAAGGTTGAATGAAGGATTTAGATATGAAAGGCGAAAATGGTCATTTAAACCCCTTATGATGTAAACCTACCTAAATCTAGAAATATACCCACAAAATGATAGTAAACGAAATGTTAAATGCCTTAGAAAGTACGTGTATTTGACATCTCATCAAATTTGTTTGAGGAATTTCTCAAAATTTTATTCCATAAACGGTGAAAATTAATATTTCAAACCGTAAATTTCTTATTACCTCGATGATTTCACTGTCATAGATCGAAGAAGCTTTCAAACTTCATTGTTTGTATTCCGTTACAAAAGTCGGTAAATTCATATTGTACATGCCAACAATTTGCAAGTCTAGCAGATTCACAAATTTCGAGCTTGCTGCATTAGATCGGCGATTTACTGTGTTACCCGCACCATCACCCATGATGGGAACAAAATTAAAATCCAACCCTGCTCTTTCGGGTATTATATAAAATTTATCACCACCCCATCACTCACTTGGGTCTCCCAACCCACTTCAATCCCATTGTACTCACCCCACTTATATCTTAAAAAATACCTAAAATCTACTTTAAACTTATAATTTTAATAGTATTAAAAAATAAAAATTAATTATATGAAAGTATTATAGGTAAAATATGTTCATTATGGACAAATAATAGTTTATTATATATTAAATTAGTATGTATATAGCGGGTCTGGTGGGACAGGGCGGGGATGAGGTGGGTGTGAACTACAATTAATGCCTGGCCCACCCTCTTGACAGATATTATTTTCATACTCATATCCGCCCCACCCCAATGAAAACTACATCCATACCAGCCCCATTAAGGCAGATTCGGGGCGGATCGTCTCATGTTAAGACCGTCTCATGGTAAGATAGAGGGTAAAATTAGAAATTGTTGAATATGAAATAAAAAATTTTCAATTCACGGGTTAAAGTATAACAATTATTTCCTCAGGTTACATTAAAAGAGGTGCTTAACTCTAGGGAGTGAATTGAAAATTTCTGAAATAGAAATATAAAATCTAGATTCATCATCTTTGCTGCGAATCTATTTTCTCCAGAGAGAATCCATCTTCTCCGGCAGCCATTAATTTACCATATTCCAAGAGTGGAATCATTGGAATAAGCCTCCAAGGGTGGCGCAATTGGATTCTTCTTCTTGAGCTCCATGACATCAACTAGAAGAACTCCCAAATCCAATCATTTATTCACCTGTAAAGGCACATACAAGTTAAAGAAAGGATCCACGTTTTTAAAGTGTCGAAGAAGCGGCGCATGCCATGTCAAATGGCACGACCCATGCCAATTTCCCATGCCAGATAAGTTGAGGCCCAAGATTGGTCTTGCAAACTTGCAAGGCCCGTGCACAAAGATCGGTGAAGAAGTCAAGTCCATATGACATTATGTGCATTTTTGCACGCCGCGTGAGTCAGAAGGCAGAAAATGAGGGACGAAATGATAGGCCGTGCAATTTGGTATAACATGTGCTCTCATAACCAGATGATTAGTGCGCCTACACGACTCCCTGTGCATGATTGCATGGGCCGTGCTATGCAATCTAGAACGGCCTATGCCAGTGTGGCATTAGGCTTACCAACTTGGGCTTTTTTGAGGGCCATTTATCTTTTCCTATAAAAAGAGAATTTAGTATCCTAAGGTTTAGTAAGTAGCCATATTCTAGATTTTAGAAAGTGGTAGGTAGGATGGTAGGTATGGAGAATTCCATCTCTCTATGGTTCTTCTTCTTCTTCCTTCATTTATTTTTCATATCCATTTCATTTAATCCAATGAATGCCATAGATTTACGAAAGTAGTTAGTTAGTTTTATGTTTCCTAGAACAATTAGAAATTTAGAAGTAGTTTGGTAGGAATAGTGGCTAGAATTCGCTCTCTAGGGTTTTCTTCTCTACTCATTTAGTTCTTAGATCAATGGCCTTTATTCCTATGATTTTCATGGATTTAATGCTTGTAGAATAGATTATTCTTCAGGTAGTATTTGTATTCATGATTTGACTTGGATTTGTGAGATTCAAGATTCCCCTATATTTTTATGTTTATGAATATTGTGTATGGTTTGGGTCTTATTTTCTTTTATATTTGATGAAAATATGTGTATATTGATAAAGATCCAACCGTCTCCTCTGGGCCATCTTCCCAGCCGGGTACAAAAAACATTTCAGCTTAACAAGTTATACAAAATCTACACTACTCCCGATCCTCTAACAAAATTGCATTCATACTACTCCCTAACTTCTCACTACCACAGAGACCCACCTCTAGCACCGGTTTTTTTTGTTCTAGCACCGGTTTTTTCGTTAAAAAAATGGTTCCTAAGTAACAGGTGCTAAATTAGTACCAGTTTTTTTTCAGCCGGTGCTAAAATAGCACCGGTTTTTATTGTTTGCACCGGTTTTTCAACCGGTACTAAATTAGCATCAGTGTTTTTTGTTAACACCGGTTTTTCAACCGGTACTAAATTAGCACCGGTTTTTTTGAAAAACCGGTGCTAAATTAGAACCGGTTTTTTGTTAGCACCAATTTTTAACAGGTGCTAAATGAGCACCGGTTTTCTTGTTAGCACCGGTTTTTCAACCGGTGCTAAATTAGCACCGGTTTTTTTTGTTAGCACCGATTTTTCAACCGGTGCTAATTTACCACTGGTTTGTTTTGTTAGCACTGGTTGAAAGCACCGGTTTTTCAACCGGTGCTAATTTATTTACGACGACAAAAAAAATCTGTTCCTCTAAAAGCTGCAGTGCACTGCCGCTTTCAAAGAAAGGGAAAAAGACTCAAAATTAACAATTTATTCCACATTAATTTAATAATAAAATCAACATCACAAAATGAATAATTCATGTCCACATTAATGTATACAAACACCTTGTCTCTCACGACTATGACAAGAATAATAGTCCTAATTATACAATAATAAAACTACTGCAGCACAATTTATGGTGCACTGCCTTCACTTACAGCTCTAGAGTCTCAGTTTCTTCTCTACTCTTGCAAAAAAAAAGATGAAATGAGTACATAGTTGGGAGAACCGAACCTATCAGCAGTAATTATAATTCCCAAATTCCGAATTGGAGGTAAAGAAAGGTACAACTGGTTAGTGAAACAATCTAATGATTCTAGAAAAATGACCGACAAGAACAAGATGGACAATAAGAATGATTACTCATTGTGGTTAAAGAGATATTCGTTTGAAGTAGAACTGTTGCCATGAAGTGGCTAAAATCCTTGGAATGAGAATGAAAGAATCTTGAACAATCCATCGGGGTTGCCTGTACCTGCACGTTGCAAAAATATCAGTGTATTCAACGTCTCCACCATGGATAACCTAGGATATTCATGGTTTAATTCAACCTTAACTATATAAAATATTACTTCATCCATCCTTATAAAAAGGGTGTATTGTTTCTGCAATAGTACGAGAAATATGATTCATTTTTTGTAGGCTAAGGTGACGCTACTAGTACCTCCAAGAACGTGTTGGAACCCAATAAAGATATAAAAAAATATTTTCAAAAAATTTAAATTTTATATGTAATTTAAGAAATGCAGTGTATAAGGTAAGAAATAAGTAGTCTATCAATAAGCTTATGGACAAGCCGCCTATCAGGAGACCCACTCATTAGGGTTTATATATTGAAAGTCAAGTAAAGTTTTCACGATTGTTTATATATCTATTCAAATATGTAGTCAAAGTTTTCTTAGTTTGACTGAATCTTTGATCTTGTGCAATTTAATCCGGGACAGAGGGAGAATAGTAAATCAATTTAGGGTTGAACGTTAATTAGTTAATGTAAAAAAAATTTATTCTTATTTGTATATATGAGGTCAGTGAAGGTTGAGCGTTGATTAATTTAACTTAACTTAGTCATTAGTTAAAGTCAACAAAAGAAGTGAACGATGTTGAAAGTTTTAAAAAATAGCTTAGAGCGGCTGCGCAGCTGCTCCCAACTCATGAAATTTCTGGGAAGATTATTTGAAATTTTTAGCGAATTTTTTGAATTCTTTGGCGGATACAATGAAATTTTAAAAATTTCAAAAAATATTTAGAAGTTTTTGGCAATTTCTTTGTGGGGGAAATTTTTTTGGCTAGGAAAAATTAAAATTTTTTAGCACCGGTTTAAACCAGTGCTATTTTCCAAAACTGATACTATTTTAAAAACTTTTGGCAATTTCTTTGGCAGGAAATTTTTTTTGGCGATTTCTTTGGCGGAAAAATTTAAAATCGATGCTAATTTCTTCAAAATCGGTGCTATTTTAAAATTTTGGGGTATTTCTTTGGCGGGAAAATAAGTATAGAAAATTTTTAGCACCGGTTCTTAAAAACTGGTGCTATTTTTTTTAAAAACCTGTGCTATTTTTTTAATTTTAGCACTGGTTTTTAAAACCGGTGCTAAATTTTCCAAAAAACCGGTGCTAAGTTTTATTTTTTAGCACCGATTTTTAAACCAGTGCTATTTTTTGAAAAAACCGATGTTGTTTCTTAATTTTTAGCACCAGTTTTTAAAACCTGTGCTATTTTGAATTTGTTGGCGGGAAGATAGAATTTTACAAATATTTAGCACCGGTTTTTAAAAACTGGTGATAATATTTTCAAAATCGGTGCTATTTTAAAATTATTTCCTATTTTTTTGGCAGGAAAATGAGTCTCAAAAATTTTTATTATCGGTTTTTAAAAATCGGTGCTATTTTTAACTGAAATTGGTGCTTTTTTGAATTTGTTGGCAGGAAGATAGAATTTTACAAATATTTAGCACCGGTTTTTAAAAACCAGTGCTAATATTTTCAAAACCGGTGCTATTTAAAAATTTTTTGCTATTTCTTTTGGCGGGAAAATGAGTCTCAAAAATTTTTAGCACCGGTTTTTAAAAACTGTTGCTATTTTTTACAAAAAACCGGGGCTAAGTTTTAATATTTAGCACCGGTTTTAAAAATTGGTGCTGTTGTTTTGCAAAAACCGGTGCTATTATTTAATTTTTAGCACCAGTTTTTAAAGCTGGTGCTATTTTTACTAAAACCGGTGCTATTTTAAATTTTTAGGCGGGAATATAGAATTTTACAAATATTTAGCACTGGTTAAAAACCGGCGCTAATATTTTCAAAACCGGTGCTATTGTAATTTTTTTGGCTATTTCTTTGGCGGGGAAAATAAAATTTTCAAATTTTTAGCACCGGTTTTTAAAAATCGCTGCTAATTGTTTCCAAAACCGGTGCTATTGTAAAATTTAGCACCGTCTTTTAAAACCGGTGTTAAAAATTAAAAAACCGGTGCTATTAGATTCTTAGAACCGATTTTAAAAATCGGTGCTAGAGGGGGGTCTCTGTGGCAGTGTCTTCTTCAAGCTTCTCTAATATGTCCATTCTACTTCATTTTTTGTTTGGGAAGCCAAGGTATCTTCCTTCAGTTGTTGCTTGTTGAGTATCCTCCTATTTTGCTCCAACCAAAAATTGTATAATCCAGTGCACTCCATCGCCAGTTTCCTCATTTTCGTCTTTGAGCCATTAGCAGTAGCCTTTAATTTAACTGTTTGAGATTGATGATGCTGCCTGTTTATTTTAGAATGAGGAAGAATTCTTTTGAATAACTACAGGACACAAACAAGTGTTGCGCCATTTTGTTGTTCCTTCCCACAAAGACAACAATTTGGTTTATCCTTCAAGATGCCAAACTCCTGCAACCCATCCACCATGGCCAGCTTCCCATTGATGAGCATCCATAGAAAATACCTATACTTCGGCTAGATTTTTTTATGCCAGAGTAGATTTGCCTTTTTTTTCTTCCCCACCTTTCAGCTTGTTATAGATTTCTATAGTTTCTAGCTTTCCTTTTTTGTTGACACGGCTGTCTAGTGCCTCATATATGCTGTCTCTCAGTTTCAACAATACCTTCCATGTCTAGCTATCAGCAGCTCCGTTCTTGCATTCAGAAACAAAATTGCCTTTTAAATAGTAGGCATGTACCCGTCTGATCCACAATGTCTTTTTTTTGTTCAAGTCCCACATATTTTGGCAAAGAGCAGCCTGGTTCCAGATAGTTGGATCTCGGATACCCATCCCTCTGTTTTTCCCTCTACTGAGTGAGCTCCAAGCTGAAGCATTGAAACCCCATTGTCCTTCTTCTCTCCCACAGAAGTAACAAGTGCATATACTCACTATTCTGTTATGACCTCCATTATGAAATTTCATGATGTTGCTCCCATATCAAGTTATGATTAGCAATACTGAATGGATGAGCTGCAATTTTCCTTCATGTGAAATAGTCCTTGAATTCCAGCCTCTGATTCTATTTCTCACCTTTTCTATCATACTTTCACAATCTTCCTTATCCCACTTCACAGTTGACAGTGGAAAGCCTAGATATTTCATAGGTAGATCTCCCTCCATCACCTGTAAGATATCAGCCAGCATATCCTATTCCACCATATTCTTCTTAGATAAAAAGATCTTAAATTTTTTTTCATTGATTCCTGGGCCTACCACCTTTTGAAACTTTCTCACTATTTATTTTACACAATCTATAGCCTTCTTGTTTCAGCACTGAACAAAAGTAGATCATCTATAAACAGGAAAGAGTACACACCTACTTCCCCATGTCTTTGATGATAATCAGCATCTTTCTTTTGAAAACTTCTATTCAGCAACCTTGTCAAGTATTCCATGCATACTAAAAACAAGAAGATAACAAGGGTCACATAGGGTCCCCTTATTTGACTCCTTTTTTTGCTGTAAAGGAAACAAAGTGTTTTCCATTTATTACAAGACAAAAGGAAGATCCACTAATGCATTTCTTAATCCATTCTATGATTAAGCTGGGAAACTTCAACTCTTTCAGCCAATCCCATAAAAAACTTTAGCTAATGTTACCAAAGGCTTTACTGATATCTAATTGCAAGACACGGCTAGGTCCCATTCTATCATTCTTATATCTATGCAACAATTCTTGTGCTAATAGTAGGTTGTGTGCTATATGCCTTCCTCCAATAAATGCACTTTGATTGACACTTATTTTGGTTGGAAATATTTCAGTTAACCTAGTCCATATGATCTTGGTAATCATTTTTTACATGACTGAGAAGTATGAAATAGGCCTAAAAAACCAGAGGCTACCTGTGGCTGGGGTATATTTGGAAATAGTCTTATTACTGCATTGCTCAAAATCTCATATATATCTTCTCCCTGAAGAAAACTTGTATTGCTCTTAACAAGTCTACTCATGTATTCCTCCTTGTCACTTTGAATAAATTACTAGAGAATCCATCTTTGCCTGGGCTTTTGGATGAATGGATTCCTTTGAGAGCTGTAAGCACTTCACTATCTTTAATTGGTTTGATGAGGTCAGCTTGTTGTTGCACTGTCAATGTGTTTCCATAGCTCACCACATATGCATCTAAATTTTCACACACAGTTTCACTTCCTAGCAATTTAGTGAAATAATCCTCCAGTTCTTTTTCTGTTTCCTCGTGTGCAGTAATCCGTCTATCTCCTTTCTTCGGTGATATGATCTGATTTTTATACTGTTTTGCCTTTATTTCATCATAGAAAAGTTTAGTGGGTCTGTCTCTCTCATTCATCCACTGAACCTTAGCCTTCTGTCTCAAAAACCTGTATTCAGCTTCTTGCAATCTCTCCATCTCCTTCCTGATTGTACTTTCCCTCACCTGTAGTTCAACATTTAAGGTAACTTCATTTAACTTGGATTATGCCTCAGTCTCTGACTCTTTACATCTTTCCACTTTCTCCGGAATAGCCCCAAACTCCCAGAAATTTAACCTTGACAAAGGTTTTTCCAGGATTTTTAAAGTATTTGCTATACCGGTTAAATTCTAATTTCGTCTGCAGTTTCATAGCTGAGTCACCGTGCCATCAAAAACAGGTGACAAAGCAAAGTGGTTAAAGTACCTAAATGGCTTTGTGAGCTTTACAGTATCCCCATCAAATCTCATTACCAGGGGCTTGTGATCTGACAATGGATCTTCTTTCACTTCACAGTACACTCCCTTCGTTATGTTTAACCATTTTTGTTTACTATCCTCCTATTAATTTTGCTCAAGATCCTGCCCCCCCTACCCTTCTACTGCTCCATGTATACTGAGCACCTGTGGTATTTATCTGCATTCTCTCCAATTCTTCCATAAATTCTTCGAAATCAGCTGTTTCTTTCTCTTCCACTGGTGATCCTTCTAACCTGTTAGTCATGTCCAGTGGAGTGTTAAAATCCTCCATCATTAACCAGGGCATGTCTCTTTTACCATACTTCTTCAAGTTACTCCACATATTTTTCTCTTTTTTGAGTTGTGTTAAATCCATAAACAACTATACAATAGCATTCCAGATTAGTAGTTTCAATCAGAACTACTAATTTTATCCACTGATCCCCCTTTTCTAGTATCTGAACATCTACTGCATCCTTGTTTCAGGCCACCCACATTCTTCCTCCTCCACAATATCTCCGTTTGTAACTAACTCCCAGTCTAGCCCTAATTTCTTCCACACTTCTTCCCGTTTTTCATTTTTATTTTTGTTTCTTATAGCCCTAGCAGTCCCACATCAATCTGCAAGAAGGATTTCCTCACCAGTCCTTGCTTGCTACCCCTATTGAAACATCGAATGTTCCAACTAAGCCAGTTGTATATCATCATGTGGATCAGGTTTCTTCAAATGATATTTCTCGGCCCCAGGGGCATTCACAGTTTTCCAAATCCAAGGCACTATACATCCCAGATTGTCCATAGCATCCTCTGTTTCTTTCTCCTTTGTGGATTTTGAGCTCTCACCTTTCTCAACCTTTCTTGAATTAGTGTAATTGTTCAGTAATGTTTTAATGCCCCTATCTGCAATCATTGGGACAGCCTCCACTCTTATGACTTTTCCTGCGTTCATTTTCACAGACATATAAACCTTTTCTGCTCTTCTAGTTCTCCTCTCCGCTCTCCCCTTTTTTGCATTCAGTCTCAGTATTCCCTAGCTAACATAAGCCTTTGCATTTCACTGGTTTCCATTCAAAAACAACTTTTTGTTGCACTAGTACTTTATTCTCATTCAAATAAAGAACCATATAAGTAACTATATTGCCTTTTTTAACCTCAATCTTCACCCTAGCATATGTTAATTTTTCTGTCTAATGTAGCTCTATCCAGACACAACTGTTTCCCTATGGGGCAAATATTCTTGCTTATCAGTCTTGGCTGCTAGTACACTACATGGAGTGATGGTAATTGGACCCGGACATGCATACCATTTAATTAATTGAAATCCACATTAGGAGGCCATGATTTAATCATGATAGGTTTTCCATAAAAAAACAATTGCCAAATTCCATAATTTCATCTATACACAGTTTAGAAATGAACTTCACAAAGAAAACTCAATCATCCATACCTTCAATTGTTTTTTTTTCTCAGATCCTTGCAAAGAAGCCTTCAATGACTCTAAATAGAGGATTACTCCGAAGCACTTTCCAGACAGTTGTGGTTTCCCATTGCTTCATACTCCCTTCAACCTATTCGCTTGTTATTTCTCCCATCTCGATTCCTTCGACTATAATCGGTTCAAAATACTTTACCTCCTTCAGGTCATCTGTGAACAACTTGCTCAATGATTTCCCTTTATCCCCATCTATTCAATATCCCCATGAGAGTTGCTTCCCCTCTATTTTCTCCATAGTTTGCCTTACAATTTCAACCACTTTCTGCACGTTGCTGTTAAGTTCAGGAGATACTGTTTCAACTACTTTCATAGCTGGTGTGTTAATCTCCTCTATGTTCTTGGTTAACACCCCTTTCAAGCCTTCATTACCCCCCAAGGCATCAACCCTAGCTGATATTTCATTGCCCAGCTTCTTCCCTACATCAAACTGCACTCTGCTATGAGTTTTCTTTGCCAATTTACGGTGACCCAATCTGCACATGGCCATGTGATTCACTGGATCAAGGTTTCCAAGACATCGATAAAGTACACCCCTAGTGTGTTTTTTCCCCTACTAAGAGAGAGAAAGCTTCAGTTAAGTTTCCATGATTTGGTTTATCACACACACGTGATTTCATTCATGTCATAATATCGTGCTAGGATTAAATTCTAATTTGGGATTGTGACATTAGAGGTGTTATTGTAGCCTTGAGAGTAGCGGGAAGATGTGTGCAATAAAATATATCTTGAGAGTACCGAGGAGATTAGTTGGAATTTAATCTAATTGACTAGTCATGTGAGGAGTTGCATATGGGGAGTAGTTGACCAAGGTTTGCTATATAGAAATTCCTACCGGCGGAAACCCTGGCTTACCCCGATAATTGAGTGTTCATAGTTTGTAGCAACTGGGATCGTGTTAACCCTAGTGTCATCACAAGGCACTGATTCATTTTCCTCTCTAGTCCTGGGATCAGTGTTCATAGTGGAGAGTCTGGTAATGTAATATACTTATTCTCACATCTAGAGGCTACGCAAGACTTAAGTCATGTAAACATAGCATTATTAGCACTGAGAGTGGGATTACGGGGATGTTAGCTATATCAAAAGATCAAGGCGCATCCTTAATTACGGACGAGTCGAGATGGTTGAACGCGAGAACAACCACTATGTGACATATAGTGGGAATTCCCGGCCATCTCCACACTATGTGACATAAACATGAAATTAGGTTTATATGTTGTTATGTGAATAGAATCTAGGATCAAAGATGAGTTAGTTGATATCTTACATAGTTTTTCCCCCAAGATGAGTTAGTTGATATCTTACATAGTTTTTCTCATATGCTCGTAGTTGTCAATTAAACAAACCCCCATTTTGCTTGTAAGTATAAGTTATTCTCGACACACAAAAGGGTAACACCTAATTGTGGGTTGTGTTTGGCTAACTTATGAAATGCCAATGTCTCTGTGGACAACACCCAAACTTTCCACTAGCTACGTCATTGTAGTTAGGAGTGAGTACGGGAGCAAATATATAACTTTCCTCTTTGACCTTACTCTAGCATCCCACAGGTTAACTCCATTTATTATAATGACCCCGTGGGGTATGGGTAATTTGGTCTTTTAAATGCTCAAGTGGCTGAATCTGAGGAATAACATTCTAATATTGTCCATACTTGTTGCCTTGTGTAAACTAATAAATGCTTATGGATTATAGATATAGGATCATGTGCTAATACTCTTTTGAATTAGTTAGTATAATCTTTAGCTTTGCCTGTTACTCAACATCTATCTCCATATAAACTAATTTAGTTAAATGGTGGTAGTAATCTTATAGTTACTAAAAAAATACATGATTAACTTTAGTATCAGAAAATACCATGGTTCTATTCTATGTGATGTTATTCCTATGGATGCTAGTCATATTTTGTTGGGAAGACCTTAGCAGTGTGACACAAAATTGATTCATTTTGGTTTCACCAAGAAAATTCAAGTGATCAAGGATAGGGAAATGTTTACCTTGAATCTTCTTTCTCCTCTGGAAGATTTTGAGGTTCAAAAGTGCATGAAAGTCAACAAAGGTTGTTCCACCAAAACAGACTTTGCCACCTACAAAATATACTATGCCACATGTACAACAGATCGTTGCACCAACGGAATGGACTGTGCCACCTACGGAACAAACCATGCCACCCACAAAGACCATGCCACTAGAACGGACCATTCCTTCGGAGTGGACTGTGCTAAACCCTAAAATGGCATTGTGAAAACCTAAGTCGACTAAGGATCCTAGGCCTAGAGAGGAATGTTCCAAAATTTGAAAGTCGACTCGCGAGAATGATGTTGCGACTCCCGAAAAGTTAGGCTGTAAGCTCAAAATTTTAGAAGTTTTTCTGATTTCGTCGCGACGTGAGACACAAGTGTCGTGACCCTTGATGTACTGTTGAACCAAGTCCTTTAACAACATAGCAATATTCCATACATTCTCAAAGTACAAATTTGCTGTAGGATAGTCACTACCAGAAAATATCTCAGTAATAACATTAAACGGTTCCAAAGCATCTCAAATTTTTGCAACCATGTCCAACTCATAAGGTTCTGGACATTGTTTATATGTCACATCTTCAATGTGCAAATTATCAAAAGCATCTCTATACAAAAGAGACCTATCAAGCATCATGTACGAGAGTTCCATCTAGTACCAACATCAAACCACAATGACTTAGTCTCTCGTATTCTACACAAGTCCACAACTTTTCGAAAAGAAAATTTTCTTGCTTCGGAGCCCTTAACATGTTTCACACTCTCCCTAATTTTTACCACAACATTCTCAATCACCTTAAGTCCATCCTTAACAATATGATTTAGCACATTGGCTACACATCTAACATGAAAGTAATTACCATCATTCAACAAGAATCCCCAATCATTAAGCTTCACCCTCACGTGACTTTGTATTCCATCATTACTAGAGGCATTATCCAATGTCAAAGAAAAAAGGTTATCATCAATGCCCCAATCCTTAACTAATTTTATTATAACCTTGTAAATTTCTAGTCCAGAATGTGGTGGTGGGATATGTCAGAAGCTCAAAACTTTTCTATTCAATTTCCAATTCTAATCAACAAAATGAGCAATCAAACACAAATATCCTTCACTTAGGCAAGAAGTCCATAAATCACTAGTTAGACTTATACGACCTGGTGCACGCTTGAGAATGGCTTTAAGGAGATTTTTCCGAGTGTTATAAATCTTCATGCAATCTGCTTTTGCAGTATTTTGACTAATACATTTAACCTTATCATTCAAGTACTCGTGAATCTCTCTATTTCCTTCATGTTCAACCCAGGAATAAGAATAACCATGTTTGATAATTTCTTTTGCTACTAAGTCTCGGTAAATATTTTGATAAAAAAATCTAACTTGATCAACTTCTTTCTTCAAAGTCTGAAGATGAGCTTGATACGCTGCACACTTTTCAAGGTGATTCGTATGATTCGTAGTCCCTCTACTGGATTCAGCAATAATTGATCCCACCTTACAATTCTTGCATTAATTTCTAAAATATCCATCATGACTATCGGCCTTAATAATTTTAATAAAGTCCTTCCATACTTTACTCCTACGACTAGCCCATGTTCCCTTAGATCCCACCTCAAAAGACGGAACCTCATTTCCATCAGCTCCGAGTCCTGTGACTGCATCCATTACTTCATCATTTTCATCATTTAGTGAGCCCATAATTCTGTGGAAAGAGAAAGTCACAGTCAACTAGTAAGAATATATGTGTTAAGGTTCAAAAGAGGTTTATTTCAAACAGAACAAGTGAAAATAACTCGGTTTAATCAAAATCAAAATGATTTAAGCAGATTAAACTATCTCCATCTAGTATTCACCATCTCATACAAATTATACAATATAAACAGAAAATGACTCAATGAGTATTGAAAATTACCTCTTCAATTGATGAATTATTTCAGAACACATCTATTTCACACTTATTTGCCCTGAAAGAATATTGAATTATCTGAACTGAATACTCCACTAGATGAAATATAATATGTATGTATATATATATATATTCCTTCAAACATAAGATTAGTTGTAGATAAATTCCATCAGATTTGGAGACCATGAGTTCGAGCGCCAAAATCTTATTCTTCAATGTAAAATAAAGCAGGAACGAATCTTTGGGCTCCGAGATCCGTGCTTGTGTGATTTCTTTCCGTGCGAAAATACTGGAAGCGGATTGAAATTGATATCTTCTCCATATTTTTGGGAATCTGCGGTGTTACGTTGCTGATAGAAAGAAGAACAGGAAGTCTGGATGTCTGAGAGACTTTGGACTCTCTAATATTAACCTTTTCATTTTTCCCGTAGATAATTACTAATTAGCTATTACTTATTAGTTATTAGTCTTAATTATCTCTTTAATTACAAAGATAATTTGAATCGGTTGATGGTTGATTAATGAATAATGATTCACTTGATTGGTTTCTATCTTAGTTCTTAGATATATTTTGGTTTTACTTTTTAATTTTATTTTCATAAATAGATACTAGTAAATTGAAGAGTTTAAACTGCAAATTACAAAAAATGATGTTAAAATTTTGGGTTGCACTAATTGGATAATAAAATTTATAACTACAGTACGTTGTAGAATAAATTTTTAATATTGCAATCAAAACATTTCATCTTTTCACTATTTTAATTAAACTCGTCTTTCCATAGGCCTATGGAAAGATGGTCTTTCCATAGACTTTTCCCACATTTAAATTGAAAACAAAGAATTTTATTTAAAATTTTAAAGTTTAGTCATCTAAGGAAAACTATATGAGATCGTTAGAAATAGTTAAATATTAAATACATTAAAATTTGATTATTTTATAATATTTCATTCAAATTATTTAAAAATTAATTATCTATTTGTTGAGATTTATTTTTAAATGCTATCATACTTATATGTATCTCACTCCAATAAATAAAAGTAAATATTAAATGACCTTATTAGTTTCACTAATTAAAAAAATGTCCTCATTTAATAGTTAGTCGGTCTAAAACATGATTTTGTCATAAATAAATAAATAATACGCATACTTAATTATATAAAAAGTACTCTATCAATGTGACAATGTATAAAAAAATTTGAACATTTTGTTATTTCAGATTATATTTTTTTGGTTTTTCTTCAAGAATATGATATATATCTATATATATATATAAATATATATATATATATATATATATATATATATATATATATATATTACAAAGAGATGTGTATGGATTTAACTATCTTAAGAAGTTATATATTTTAACAAGTTATGATTGATTATATGTAATAAATAATTAAAATCAGTAAAATATTACAATAATAGTATGTTATTTTTAGACAACTTGAGTTTAGGTTAGTAAAAATTACTTAAATATCCCATTAACATTCAAATAAAATAAAATATCATGGATATTCAAAGTAAACTCGATTATAAGAGGATATATCATATAAGCAATTAACTAGAACAAGAAAATAAAGATATTTTACACAAGAGCATTACTCGTCATTTTAAATATTAATAAAGCCAGTAGTTAAACAATTTCAATTTTTGGGTGTAGAATATATCATATAGAATTAACTCAGTTAAGTCATAAGTGTACATAAAATATAATAACTATAAATAAGAGCTTATAGAACTCAAATATGTATGTTAATCAAATTAGTTACGGTTTTGTTTTTTGGAAACCATCCGGAGATGGGGGAAGTTATATTAGGCCTTCCCAAGCCGTGTAAAGGACAAGAACATAATCAGAAATAAAAGTTGAAGCCTTGGCTTAGTTGATATATACATGAGGGAGCTATAAGCTCTTGAAGCAACATTTGTTGCTTCCAAAATGAAGTAATATATCTATCTATTTGGTAGAGGATTACAAAAACACTTAGTAAATTTAGGAAGAATGTCGAACTTATTAGTGAATCGAATCATCGAAACACAAGTCAGTCAGACACACCCCAAAATTCACTAAGGAGCCTATCCTCTACATAATGATAGTGCCAAAAGAAATGGGGCTTGAGCAATAAGGAGATCCATATGCTTTACAGATGCATATCATTGCCATTGAGACTGCGAATTGAAGCATAGTCCACAGAAACTAGTGAGCCACAACAATAATGATGAAACACCTGCAAGTAATAACCGCAATCAGCAGCATCCGATCAATTAACCAGCCTTAACGAAGGTGTACCTATTTGATCTAACCTGATTAGACACTGAATGTTATTAGACAGCACATTAAACCTATACATAGATGAACCGTACTCAACCTGTATACATTCTTTAGCAAGGGCATCCGCCACTAAATTGGCCTGTCTCTGAGTATGCAATAGCGTAATATCACCCAACAATTGTTTTGCATCATCAGTAAGTTGAAACAGAGTCCAGGGAGCATTGAGGGGATCATGAACATATGAAACCGCATTTATACAATCAGATTCTAAGAATACAGGAGTATAATGATCAACTTTCCCAATGGCAAACTTGATTGCTTTCATTTCAGCCTCTAGTGAGGAGTTAGCAGATGTAAAGTTAGTATGAGCAGCAATAAAAGCACCCCTACTATCTCTTATGATCACTCCAGTTCCACTCCTGTTAGTTTGCCTGCACCATGCAGCATCGACATTTACTTTATAGTCCCTACATGGTTTAGACCAAGATATTTTGAGTATTTTTGGCTTTGGAGGCTATTTGATTAGAGGGAGGAAAGAATGATCTGCAATTTGTTGGTCTATCTTGGAAACTATACATACTGGTTTAGCAGTAAACATATAAAAAATTTGATTCCTTATCTGAGTTAAAACTACTCCAGTTTGTGGAATGACAGAATCATATAGAATTTTGTTCCTCATTTTCCACATGTTCCAGCATGTTATGACAGTAGCAGATCTGATGATTATTGTGTGTAAAGAGCTCAGGCTAGTATAGGTGAAATAGCAGGAAAGTCTATCCCAAATAGATGGATAACCCCTGTGTTTAATCCCCATGAATGCATGGACTGGCCTCCAAACTTGCACAGCAAAAGAACAAGAATTGAAAAAGTGATCCAAAGATTCCTCATGTTGATTGCACATGCAACACTTAGAAGGCATCGAAATTCTCAGTTTTTGCAAGACATTATCAAAAGGGAGGTAAGAGTTCATCATTTTCCACATGAAAACTGAAACCTTTTTTTCAATTCTTGAACTCCAGACAGATTTAGTAGAAGAAACAGTACCTCTCTGGTTCCTGAGCAGTAGATAAGTAGATTTGAAAGTGAACTCACCCTTGATACCTGGTTTCCATATAAGTCTATCAGTTCTGTGTGGTGATAGAGTAGCTTCCTGCAACAGAATGATAGCATGAGGGGGTAGGAAAGGGGAAATTTTTTGCAGCAAAACTGATTTGTTTGATATGAACTTTGCAACCGAGCATGAAACAGAGATATCAACAAGGTTTTGGTCACATAGATCTTCAATGGGACCAATATCCAACCAGTTTGAAGTCCAGAAATTGCACTCTCCTGTACCTACAATCACCCTTGAATTTAATTCTGCCCAACCATTAATAGAGCTAATCCTCTTCCAGTTAGGAGAGGATCTCGAAGAGGGTGGCAGTGATGCTACTAGATGTGTCCATAAAGCCTCACCCTTTTGATACTTCCACCATAGCTTTACTGAACATGTGTTTATTATGGTGGTTAATAATCTAAAACCTAGACCATTTTGGTTTATAGGATAGCAAAGTGCATCCCATCTCCTCCATGCTCTTTTAGGTTTCAGATCATTGGACCCCCAGAAAAATGTACTCAGTTTTTTTTCTATGGTAGAGATAATCTCTTTGGTAGGTTTTAGAACTGACCATATATGTTGAGGGATAGAGTATATACAAGACTGAATCAGGGTCATTTTCCCCCCAGTAAATAGCCACCTATTTTTCCAACCCCCTATCCTACTCTCTATCATCTCAATTAAAGGTTGAAAATATATATTCTTTACTCTCCCTGTGAAAATGGGAACTCCCAAGTATGTGAATGGGAATCTCCCAATTTTCATCTCTAGTATCCTCCTAATGTTGCTGACTGTATGTACATTAGCATGTTTCCCAATAAAAATGTCACTTTTACTATAGTTAATCTTCTGTCCAGTAACACTTTCAAATTTTGTCAGGAAAGCCTTAAATCTGATCAAAGTCTGATTATTGGCTTTTAGAAAAACCACAGTATCATCAGCATAAGATAGATGAGAGATTTTGAGTGCATTACCTGGACTGTCATAGTATGCCAATTTCCCATTCTGAAAAATGAAAGCTAGACTCCTAGTAAAGGACTCAGAAAATATGTTAAATAAAAAAGGGGAGAGGGGGTCCCCCTGTTTAATCCCCCCAGTGGACTGGAAGTAACCAACTGGCTTCCCATTAATTAAAATTGAGAACCAAGCCTGTGATATGTTCTTCATAATTGTAAAGATGAATTTAGAAGAAAATCCAAACCTAGCCAACACAGAATAAAGGAAAGACCACTTAACTCTATCAAAGGCTTTCTTAAGATCTAGTTTAACAATGCAATTAGGGTCCCTTTGTTTTCTATTCAAAAACCTTACCATTTCCTGTAGGTAGATGACATTATCCGAAATATCTCTACCATTTAGAAAAGCTGTTTGTTGTGGTGAGATTATTTTTGGCATAATAGACTTAAGTCTTTCCATTAAGATTTTGGAAAAGATTTTGTTAAGAACATTGGAAAGACTAATCGGTCTATAGTCTTCAAAGGAGACAGGGGTTTTCTTTTTTGGAATAATGGCAATCCAGGTGCTTCCTATCCCCCTTGGAATATTATTAACAGTCAGGAAATCATTAACAGTAGACAATAAATCATTGGCAATTATGTCCCAGGATTTAATGTAAAATTTAGCTGTGAATCCATCTGGCCCCGGACTACTATTCTTATTTAGACTCATAACAATGTCCCTATGTTCAGTCATACAAACAGGTCTCAGAATTTTGTCATTGTCTTCCTGAGTGATCAACTTAGGAATTTGGCTGAGGAAATGTGGCTTGTAGAAACTGCTGTCAGAGAATGTGTCATCTGTTAAAAGATCTTGGAAGTAGTTAATGGCATCATTCTCAACGTCTTCCATATTATCTAGCCACTGTCCAGTACTACCTTTAATTTTTGTGATCTTTAGTCTACTCAATCTTTCCTTAACCGAGTTATGGAAAAAACTAGTGTTATTATCACCCTCTTTTAGCCATTTAACCTTAGCCTTGTGTTTCCAAAAACTTTTTTGCTCAACTAGAGCCCTTACTAACCTAGCCTTGGCTTCCTTTAGTTTCATCATGTTTCCAACTGAAGCATCATGATCATATATATGTTCCAGAGATTGAAGAGTAGCCTCAGCTTGTAAAACATTGTCAGTTATGTTGCCAAATTTCTCTTTATTCCAGATTTTAAGTTCTTTTTTCAGTCTGATGAGTTTAAGGAAGAACCCTAGCATTCCTGATTTATGATGTGGCAAATCCCAGTTTTGTTTAATAACTTCACTGAAGTCTCTCCTCTTGTACCATGTATTTAAAAATCTAAAAGGTCTAGGAGTAGATGGTATGTCAATAGCAACAGTGAGTAGCATTGGGTTATGATCCGAGGAGATCCTATTCAGAATTTGGACAGAAGAATTAGGAAAGGTAGATGACCACGAAGGAGAGCAAAGACCTCTGTCCAATCTCTGTACAGTGGGGTTCCTTAACCTATTGTTACTCCAGGTAAAAAATTTCCCAACAGTATTAATCTTTTCCAAAGCCATAATATTAATAAAATCATTAAAGTCCCTCATACTACCTAATTTAGGAGTAGAAGGACCTTTATATTCATTTATTGATGTTATGGCATTGAAATCCCCTATGAAAATAGACTCAGAGTGATTAGTTGACCTAAGATCAGACCACATGTGTTTCCTGCCATTCCTATTCCTGAGAACATACACAAAGTAGGCATCCATATTTTTATTCAAAGTCAGACTGAACAAAGTCACTGCTAAGAATTGCAAGTTATCCCATTTTACTGTTACATCTATGCTGGATTTCCAGAAAAGCCAAATTTGGCCATTATTAGCCTGCACACAGTTATCAAAATTCAGCACTTGTCTGTAAGAATCACATTGCACATTTTCATGTTTAGGCTCAATTAAGCATAGAAGCTCAAAGTTGTGCCTATTTATCAAGTTATGAAGTCTTATCATAGATGTATCCATTCCCCTAAGGTTCCAAACCAGAAACTTTATCTTCATAGTCGAGCTATTCATAAGGAAACATTGTTAGAGCTTTTTGATCTAGTCATGATAGTATTTAACTGTGTTAAATAGGTCTCATTCCTATGATTAGACACTTTGTCATTTTTTCCCTTTTTTCGACTTGTTTTGCCTAGCATGATCAGAGGAACTTACCTGGATTAACTGAGGATCCTCCATTTCATCACCATTATCATAGTAGGCAGAATCTGAGTTGTTCTTTGGAGTAGCAACATCCGTGGATATGTCTTCATCCTCCAAAGGCAGGAATCTGTTTTGCCTATGTTTCTGTTGGGGGAAAATAAATTTTTTTGCAGTAGTAATAGGATTGAAAGGAGAGAAAGGTTTACCCTGCTTACCGTGAATATCATCTTTAGCAAAACATGTCTTAGTATGGAGAAGAGGAGGAGCAGATAAAGATTGTTTAGTCAGAAGCACATGAGACTTCGACAGAGAAGCTGAGACCACAACATTCTTCTCTTGTCTCAATATTGGCAAATCTGTATTAGCATCCCTATTATTATTATCCAAAACATTTTCCTGATTGAGGACCAAAAACTTATCCTTATCACATTCTTTACCACCTTCAGGGTCCAGAACTATAACATCAGACTGTTCAGTTACAAGATTGATACTGGTTAATACCTTATTCAAAGTATTTTCCATCTCATGTGAAGAGATCTTATCCACTTCATGCTCAGCTATTTTTACTGCATTTGTTACTGAGCCTATTTTCTGTTTTGGAACATATCTAAGGTTCTGTGAAGACAGGGTTTTGAATTTATCATAAGCCGAGACACCTGAACCTCCAGCCTTATTTAGATCATCCTTAAATCTACTAACTTCAACCTGATCAGGTTCATCAGAACCCCTATGTTGTTCATTAGAGTGGGGAACTATCTTCTCTTCTCTTAGTTCAGTATGCATAGGGTTCCTTTTATCAAACTTAGCGGTCTTTGGTTTCTTAAGTTCTGGGTGTAAGTAAATGCATAAGTTATCCTCGTGTCCTATGGCTTTGCAGTGGTGACAGTACAGTGGGAGGTCCTTAAATTTGATAGGAAGTTTGACAACATTGAACTCTATTCCATCTTCCTCTATGCCCACTCTAATGAATGATGGTTGTTTTTTTTAAGTCAATCTCAATGCACATTTTAACAGCAGAAGGTCTAGTCAAACCAGCAGTTGCAGAATCCATTTTAATATAATTGTCTATCTGATTTCCCATGGATTCTAGGATAGCTATGTTGTAAAAGAAAACTGGAACATGATGTATGGTAACCCAGACAGGGACCATAGACGATTCTACCTCAGGGGAGAAGTCAGTGGTCCATTTAACCACTTTCATAGGAACATTATTAAAAATCCACTGACCTTTGATCCAGAGTCTCTGATAATCCTCCCTATCCTAGAAGCGGATGAGGCTATGTCTGAAATCGATCGAACCAATTTGGAACTTACCTTTGAAACTAACGGAATTGAAGGCCTCGTTCAGTGCCGCCATTGTTGGTTTACCTCTTGCAAACTTACCCACCAGGGCGTTTTGGTAGTGCGAGGCAAGATTTTCTGCCTCCTTTCTGGTTACCAGACAAGCAATTTCCCCTTTGTAATTGGTTTTGGGAATGATCTCGGGATTAGAGGGAAGGGAAGTGTTTAACAGGGGGGTCGATTTCCTAAGGCCTGTAGGAATGTTTTGGCCGGCGCGATTCCGCCGCGGCCTGGCGGAGGAGCCACCATGTGAGTGGAGGAATTGGATCAGAAAGTAACCGTTATCAGTGAAATAAAGAAGAAAATGAACAATAGTGTGTGTATTCGCACTATCAATCGCACGCAGATCAGTTGTTGCAAGAGCAATTGTTCATTAAATCAATCTATGCTCAAATTCATGATTTGGAACACAAATTAGTTACGGTGGAATATAACTAAGTAAAATAGTAAGACACAATTATAAAAATAAATGAGAATTATTATTTATTAAAAATCCACTTCGAAGGTTGATTATATAAGCCAGCATAGTTATGAAAATATATAACTAACTAGTATTAAATCATGAGACTCATAATTTATAATTAGTAAATAGGGGATATTTAATTTCTATATAAAGTTGGTCAAGAGTCAAGACTTTTTATGTAAAGTTAAATAGTTCTAAAGGGATTTATTGGTAAGAGAAAGTCTCAGGAAAGGCGGCCTGTCCATAAGCTTATGGATAGGCCAGGGAATGATATGTAAAATGGGGTCATATTATAATTATTTTAAAAATGGGGTGCCTAAAAATTATCTGTGCCAAATCATCAATCGTGACTAATCATCAGTGTAATTTTTGGAAAGTGTAATCATTTATCACGCGTTATTCACAGTGTTCTCATTATTCGCACTTGTTTTTCCCTCTCTTCTCCTCTCTTCGTTTTTCAATTTCTCTGTACTTTGATTTTTGTTTTTTCAAATTCGCTCTTCGTTCTCCTTTATCACACAAAATTTTGCCGGAATCATGTTGCAAAAGTTTACGCCGGAATTGCCTGGATTCGGTAAGATTGATATTCTAGGTTTTGAAATTTTATTGTTGTTCTTTTCCATTTTTGCTTTATAGTTGTACGCGATTCTGATGTGAGGTTTTTTTGTGTATTAGACCTAGTGATGGGTTGGGCAAAGGGGAAAGTTGTTCTTCCTGAAGCTGAGAAGTTGTCTCAGCCTTCTTCTTCTCCTGGTTCGTATTCTTCCTGTTGCTGTTTTGAATATTTGTAGTTTTGCCCTTTTTTTGTTATTGTTGTGTGTGTATATGTTTTTCAGCGTTGTTGATGTTGACTTTTTTTAGAATTTTATTCGTAAGTCAGATCTGCATATGAGTTGTTGATGTTGATATTCTAGGTTTCGAAATTTCGTTGCTGTTCTTTTCCATTTTTGCTTTATAGTTGTACACGAATCTGATTTGAGGTTTTTTTTGTGTATTTGACCTAGTGATGGGTAGGGCGAAGGGGAAAGCTGTTCTTCTTGAAGCTGAGAAGTTGTCTCAGCCTTCTTCTTTTCCTAGTTCGTACTCTTCATGTTTTCCATTTTGAATATTTGTAGTTTTGCGCTTTTTTTGTTCTTGTTGTGTGTATGTATTTTTTCAGTCTTGTTGATGTTGACTTTTTTTAGAATTTTATTCGTAAGTCAGATATGCATATGAGTTGTTGATGTTGACTTTTATGTTAGTCAGATCTGTATGTTTTGAGTCTTTTATATAACATGCATTTGATTGTTTAGAAGTTGCATTTGTTATTGTAAGATATGCACTAGTTAGTTGCTCTATTTTTCCCAGCATGTTATTAGTTATAATGTGCATTTTTTTTCTTAGGAGTTGCATATGTTAGGTTAACAGCTGTATTAGTTAGTCAACCTATTCTTTTGATTTGTATGTCAGGTCCGCATTTTCTTAGAAGTTAGGTAATGTGTTTTTCGAGTTACTTATTTTGTTGTTGACTGATTGTTATATTGTGTACTTGTTTTCTTAGAATGTTCAAATGTTAATATAACTTATGTATTAGTTACTTAGGTTGTGTTTTAGTTTCACTAATTGTTAGTTAGTTATTGTTATTCTTTCTAATTTGCTAGTATGTATTTTGTTTCATTACAAGTTTCTTATGTTAGTTTACTATATGCATAAGTTAGTTAGAATGTGTATGTCAGATTATGTTGTTTACTGACTGTCAAACTATGTATGCATTTTGTTTCATTACAAGTTGCATATATTAGTATAGCCTATTAAATAGTTAGTTATACTGTTGTTTTCCTAGATCAAGTTTCTTATTGGCTATCAGAGCATGCATTAAAATATGTTTTTCTAAAGCTGAGAAGTTGTGTCAGCCTTCTTCTTCTGGAGTCTTATGCTTTTGGAGGTTTTTTTTTACATGTTGCATTTTATTTGTGTGATTATGTTTATTTTTTAAATATGTGCTTATACGGTTTTATGTTTTTCATTTTTTTGTAGTAATTGTATTGGCACGTAGGTCTGCCAGGATTGGTGGTGGTGCTACTCCACAAATTTTAGTTCCTATTGTTCTTAAGCCGGGAAAGAAGAAATGCATGAATGTGGTTGTTAAGCAGTTGAAAGATGGTGAAAGCGTATCAGCTGCGAGTGAAGGTGGATCAAGTCAAGATTTTGATTATGACACACTGGTGAATGATGTTGTTAGAATGAGTAGAGAAGTAGCTGGTGTTGATGAAGCCATAGGTTCTAAGGATGGTTCAGCACGAATTGATGGAGTTGTTAGGTCTGCTGAGGGGAAAGAGACTGAATCTGTTAGGGAGAAAGCTGGACCTGGTGTTGATGAAGCTGTACCTGTTGAGAATAATGGTGAAGGTGGGTCTAGTGATGGTGGTGACAGTATGGACAGTATGATTAAAGAATATATTAATGAAAATCAGTGGATTTTGGGTGCAGTTGCGAAGGCGGAGGCGGCGCAAGCTGCTGCGGCTGCATGTGAGAGGGAAAGTGAGGGTGGTGAAGCTGATGTGGAATTGGGGGAGAGTGTTGAAGCTTGACCTACTGTGGTGGTCTCATTTGAAGGAGAGAAGGAGAGGTCGTCACCTCGTTTGTTGAGCAAGGAGAAGGGTAAACAATGTGAGACTTCTACTGGACAGAATAAAAAGAAGGCAGAAGAACTTGTTGCAAAGTCGCCTGTTGAGAAGGCGATGGAGATAAAGACTAAAAAAGTTGTGAAGAAAGGTGCTGTGAAGGCGATGAAATTTGATGGGGTTTTGAAGGAGTCTGTTGAGAAGGTGAAGGAAGTTGTTGAAGTAGCGAAAGAAACTGGTTATAAGGAGTCTGCTAAGAAGGTGAAGAAAGTTGTTGAAGTGGCGAAAAAAACTGGTTTGAAGAGGAAAGCGGACAGTACTGTTGGTGAAGCTTCTGGGTCAGGAAAAATGGTTGCTGGTGAAGAAGGAGCTGCGAAACAACAGCGCAACCATCAGAAGAAGCAGGTGGTCCAACGTACTAATGAGGAGGGTAACACGTAAGTGTATTTTAATGTGTTATAAGCTGTACTTGATTCATAAGATGCTGTATTTGATAAGATTCAGTGTTCATTTGTTATGCACAGTCTCAAATAAACTTACAATCTTCATATTTTATTTTATTTTAGGTTTTCTAAGAAATTCTCAACCAGTTGTTGTCCTTCGAAGCTGAAATCGTTAATTGCCTCACTCACTCAAGAGAGAGAGATTGATGTGGAAGATGTAGGTTTTGGTAGACTTCTTGTGTTTGACATCTCATCCATTCCTATTGGAATTGTGCCTTGGCTGGTTGACAGGTTTGATTATGTGGGCTGATTTCATATTGTTTAATGCTGACTACAAATTGTTCTAGGCTAACTTTTTTTTTTGTTTTAGGTTTGATCCTGTTGGCTGTGTGCAAGAAATATCAACCTCAAGGTACATTATTACACCTGATGATGTGTTTGATATATTATGTATCCCTAGGATTCCAGGATGTGCCGTTGGTTTGGTTAGGAATAATGGTAGGGGTTTGTCAAGAGATGTGGACATTAGGAATAATTGGAGAGAAGAGTTGGGTGCTGATAAATATGGTAATATTTCTCATGTTAATCATTTTGAGGAGCTGGGTAGACTAAGTGATGGTGGTGAGCGCTTTAAGAGATTTTTTGTTATGTATGTCATGTGTACTTTTTTGGCGCATACTACCAGAAATTTGGTTGATTTTAAGCTGGTTTGTGCTTGATTGGTGTGGCTTAGTGCTTGATCGTCTCTGTGAGGGTGTTAGGAGTTTCAAATCTGATTCAGGTAAAAGAGATGTGTCTTGTGTTGGCGGTTGTGTGTTTGTATTGCTGCTAGCTTATATTTGTAGGTTTCCCTTTAGAGGTCAGCCCGACCCTACCAGACTTCCCTTATACATGTATTGGTCGAACAAATCTTTGCTCGACAGGGCTCATCATCTGGAAAAAATGGGTTATGATAAGGGTGTTATGGTAGTTGCTGGTTTTCCTTTGACAAAGGATGGGAGAGTTAAAGATAACACAAGTAGCCAAAAAAATCTAAGGGAACTCGTAATAGCCACGAGGGGCTTCATACACTTACTGCTGCATGTGATGGTATTGCTCAGGAGCCAGGATTTATTTCTTATTGAATACCTAACGGCGTGATGAGCAATGAAGACATTGACAAAGCTACCAGCAATGTAAGTATTTTTTGTCTTTTTTTATATAGTTTGTAAAAATTAGTGCATGTTGTTTTAAAACTAATGCAGATGTTAGTTAATCTAATGCAATTTGTAGTTAATATTTCCTTTTTAGATAGATTCTGATTTTTTTATTGGACTGATATTTGTTCTTCTGTGTCAGCCTCTTAATAGGGCATGCCTCATTTTCAAACGAGACATGGAGGTCATTACACGTGTATTGGTTCAAAACCTTGAGAGGGAAAATGCTAGCCCGATTGTGCGACCACAACTGTAGCCGCAGCCACAATCAGAACCTCAGGAAGAAGGAGCAACCACAGCCAATGAGGATGTTGTTCATGTGAAGACAACACAATAAATTATGGAATACCTAGCTACACATGAGTGGGTTGATAAGATATTTGAAGAATACATGAGGAAAGCTCGTTCTATGATTCCTTCATTCTCCCTTGGGATTGAAGGACTTGATGATTTGTAGCTTTAGCATCTTTGAATTGTTTTTGGATGATCTGTAATCAGCTTATTTTGTGACTGATTGGTTTGTTGGTGGTATGTTAAGCGCAATTGAAACGCTGTTTTAGGAGTTGTTTTTAAGGTTGAAGGTGTATTTGGATGATTTGTGACTGACTGTTTTGTGGGTGATATGTTGAGCGCATTTGAGACGCTGTTTTAGGATTTGTTTGTAAGGTTGCAGGTTTAATGAAACAAATGCATGTTTAGTTTGAAGAAGTACTATTTGTATGCTTTTAATTCCAAGTTGATTTTTGAATTATTTGATGGGGTTTATTGTGTTGTTTTTCTAAGCTTATAGGAAAACAAATGCAATTGGTAGGTTAATAAACTACATGTGTAAGGTAAGTAGTTCTACATGTATTCAGTGGTTTTCGTATCACTAAAATTATGTGAAATATAATACAAGTCCCTTTTAGGGAAACAAGTTAATGCCGAATGTTAAGAAGTAATATTTGTATGCTTATTAATACGAAGCTAAAACATACAGTATGTTATTGAATGTATAAAAATCTTAGGTACATAAAAATCAGTGGCATACAGTATGATCCTGGAAAACAAATACAATATATAGCTAAACAAATGCAACTTGTATCATAAAGAATGCTACTTTTTACAGTGTCTTCACATCTGGTGTTTTTGTGCCGAATTCAGTAGTTTTCTTCCTTGGTTTTTTCTTTTCCATGCCTGATTTTAGCCTTTTTCCTCTTCCTTTTGTCTTCACTTGGGCCGGATCGAGTATCTTAGGTGCACTTGTTATGGTTGAGTTGCTTTGGCTACTTGTGGTTAATTGTTCAATGGCATTTGTTTTTTTATGCCAACAAGTCTTCTATTCTTACCGAGCAGGTGTCAAACATCTCTTGAAGAGCACTTATAGCTTCTGAGTTTCCTTTGCTCTTTAGAACCAGATTGTAGAATCTGCTGGACATATGGTTCCTACATGAGAGTACACTGTTGATGCTTTCTGGTTAATGTTTTTCTTGGCCAAGAATCCTGTCCCAAACTTCTGTTTTGGCCTTTTTTGTCCACCTTTTGAGGATGTACTTTGCAGGTATTTCTGTGATGGAATAAAGGTGCAATATCTTGAGAGTATGAAAGCAAAGCATACCTGACACCTCGAAGGACTTGCATGTGCATTGTACTTCAACCAGCCAGTCTTCATTTTTGAACTCAACTGTCTCGTATTTGGATTCATCATGTTCTAGGCTGACCTCATATTTTTTTGTCGGTGGTTCTGAGAAAAGTTCCTTGACCTTAGTTGCCACTGCTAGGGAAAAGTCCTTTTTGAATCCTTTGTACAATGCAAGTGTGTAAACCTGAGCAGCATATTTTACCAAACCTGTACAAGTCCAGTAGTGGGATATAAATGCATACTGTAAGTTAACAAATTCGTGTTCTAGACTAAGTAATACATATTTTCAAATGTGAACATACCTACTTTGTTTTGATAATTTGGCTTTGCTTTTGTACATGCATTTTCCTTTTCTGCTTCATCTCTCCTCCACTTTCTGATTGTTTGATTGAAGAGCTCATAGAAGTGTGTCAGTGTTGTTGTTTTGTTTGCATTGAAGCATAGTGCATGGTTTGTGCTTTCACTTCGTTGTGATGATAAGATGCCTGCTGAGAAAATATCTTTGCCGAATGTCATGCTCCATTTTTCACAGATGCTGTACAAGTGTTGAAACCAGGTGCTAGTTTCCAGCTTGTATGTGCCGATCATTGAAGTCCATTTTTCTTCAAATTCCGTAGGATTATGACATCTTTTCATACAGTAGTCTAGATCGCTTTTGAAGGATTCATCTTTCTTTAATCTCCCATAATGTTGTATTGCATTTTGTTTTATGTGCCACAGGCATAACCTGTGTTTTGTGTTTTGGAAGACCTGGGAGTTGCAACAAGAAATGGATGTTGATCAGTATCCATATTGTAAGCTGACACGTGCAGAAGCTAACATTTCCTACTCAGTTTCAGGTTTAAGAAATGGAATTTCTGAAGTTGCGTCCTTTTCAGGAAACCTGATTTCTAAAGTAACAAATGCAACTTATAATCTATGCAATGCATACTGTAAGGAAAGAGGTTCAATGTCTACCAGTGCATGTTCAGTGATCAGAACTGTATACAACAAATTTTCAGAACATACCTCATTTATTGCTTTGCCCATTGCAGGATCTTGATCTGTGAATATTGTGACAGGTTCCTTTCCTTCCATTGATTTTTTGAAAGTGTTGAGGAGCCACACAAAAGTTTCAGCCAACTCATTTGCTATAAAAGCATAAGCAAACATTGTTATGTTCCAGTGATTGTTGATTCCAACTATTGGAGCACAAATCAAGTTATACTTGTTTGTTCTGTATGTAGTGTCAAATATGGTGACATCTCCATAGAGTTTGTAGTCCTCCAGCATCATTGAATCCCTCCAAAACACTGCTGATAGTTTTGTTTCCTCGTCGAACTTGACTTTGAAGAAGAAATCTTTGTCCTTGGCATTGATTTCCATGAGGGTGTCAACAATTTTCTGAGCATCTCCACTTTCTATTTCATTCATCCGAAGTTGACACACAAAGTTGAGGTGGTCTTTCATTGTATGTCCTAGATTCTCTTCTCCACCAGCTTCAAAAGACATGTATTTATATCCTATAGTAGGTCTTAAACTTGCTTGTTCCATTGTTCTGATGGCTTTTCCTTTGTCTTCTGTAATCCTCCATTCACTCCTACTGAGATACTGCCAGGCTGGTCTTGTTAACTCATGATTGTGTACGGTATTGTGATGTGCCACGATGTAATAATCCTGCTCTAGCTTCACTCTAATTTCAGCTAGGCATCCTGTTTTTGTAATCAGGTCCTTTCTCTTCCTCTTCTTCTTCTTTCCAGAATGATTTTCATTATCCATGCAAAGAACAGGGCTTGTAGTACTGGCTTTTAATCTTTTCAATTGGCCTCCAGCAGAGCACTTGTAGTACTTTTCATGAATTTGGCCTTTGCTATTTCGACGTTGGCAGTCCTTCCTGTAGCTAAAACCAATAGCATTTGCATGCTTCTTGTACATAGCATGAAGTGTTTTTGCTTTTAGGCCAGTAAGATTTTCAGTGGCATCAATATCATTTAAATTTGGAAAATTTGTATCTGTAATAATAAAGAATACAATTTCTAATGTAAGCTCTGTTCTGATAAGCATAAGAAATACTACTTGTAGTGTAACATATGCAGAGTGTAGTGTATTTATTACATGTTATAATCTGAACAACGCACAAGTTTCTTAAAAGTTGGAATTGACAAATGCATTTTCTGTGTTTTGTTCATTTTAATCTAATGCATGTTTATTTGTAACATATACGTGATTTATGTTAACAAATGCATAAATTATACTAAATTTATGTGCAGCATGTAGTTTAAATTGCTAATGTTTCCACATGTTCATAGCAGTCAAATATCAGTGTCCAGAAATTTAAAAAATAAATATATTCATATCGATTGCATTTGAACACAATAATTTCAGTTTGATGAGAGAAAATCATACCTTCATAGGAATTGAGTAGTATTTCAGCTTCTTGCAATTCAATTTCTTCTCCTTGAATTTGAATCCTAGCGTTTGGAATCATGTTTTCTCTTGCAGATTCCAATTCGATAGCAGTAGTTGTTACGATTAAAGCAGCTGAAATTTCATCTGCTTCAATAGGATCTAGCGACAGATTTTGTCGTTCAATTCTGTCGAAATCACAGCAGTTGTTTTTGTCGGAGGACATCGGAAAGACGCCGTCAATGGATTGGACGAGAGGAATTGAAAACACATCGGCAGACTGGTGAGGAAGAATTGATCGGCGTTCAGAGGATTCTGGAGGACAAAAAGAGTCGTAACCGCACTGGTTGTTGTCATCTGAGTACATCGGAAAGGTGTTGTTGATGAGAGATCGAAAACGTGCTGGCAAGAAGATCGGAAAACGCGTTGAGAGCTTTTCAGAGAAGAAGAACAGAGTACTATGTGTTAGTGTGTGAAAATTTTGTTTGTGGTTTTGCATTATATTTTTGTTTAAGTTTACCTTATTTGCAAAGTGGCCCCTCCCTGTCCATAAGCTTATGGACAGGCCGCCTGTCAGGAGACCCACTCTATTGGTAATATACTAATATTTCACCTGATTAAGAAAAAATGAGCATGTCTTTCTATGAATGTTTTCTTATTTTAATTTAATATGCTACATTTTAAAAATGTATTGCAACCATGAATATATATATATATATATCAGGAAAGACGGTCTTTCCATAAGCTTATGGACATTTCACGGTGACTTTTACTTTAAATGTTGTAAGTTTTTTTTTAAAATTCAAATATTGTATTTTTAAAGTTAAAACAAGTAATAATATGCATTTGAATGTGAATGTATAAGATAAAAAATAAGTGGTCTGCCCATAAACTTATGGACAGACCGCCTGTCTGGACAACTACTAAATATATATTATAACTTGCAAGTTAGGAGTTTTGTGAGTTATGAAGTTATGATTGACAACATAAAATAGAAAAAAAATTAAATACAAACTATTCTATTTTGTTCTTACACACTAGTTAATCTTTATGCGGTAACGTATATAGATCAATGTTTGCATAAATGTCATGTTCTTTACAAGAGAAATTATTCTTTCATTTCAAAAAATTGAAAGTATATATTAAGAAAGTGACTAATAAAATTATTTATATATAATAGATTTGTTCACCGAAAGTATTTTTACAAAATTAATATATTAAACTTTTATGTTCATTATAATGACAATTTGCTATATTTATTTGAACAAGACACGGATTGAATATATTGGAATCCAACCAAACCCGAACCGAAAGAGAATGTATCTGAAAAGTACCAAAACCAAACTGACTCAAACCAATCCCGATCCGAACCTGTTTAAAAAATGTAAAACTGAATTGTACTTGTAACTGAAACAACCTGAACCAAATTTGATCCGAACCCGATTCAAAAAAATGATACCCAGATTGTATTGAAATTGAAACAACTAGAACCAAACCCGACCCGTTCAGATATTTTTAAAAACTACCAAAAGACATCCGAATTTGAACACACCCGATCAAGACCCGATACCTGAAGACAAAACAATCTACTGAATCATACCCGAACCGATTGGGTCTCACCCATATTTGACTGAAAAGACCCATTTTCTAGGTCTACTTCTACCTAGGTCTTTGAACCTATCCGTGCTTTTCCCAATGTTACCCAAGTTGCCCTTTCGCGTTTCTGAATGATCTGAGTTTTTTTTTCCAGTTTTTTTTCAAAATGCTCTAAGAAGAGCTATTAGCTACAAGGAAACAACTAAAAATCATAAGTGTTATTTAATCCCCTCCCCCACACTTAAAGCTTGCATTGTCCTCTACATTTACACTGTGTTACAATCTGAATCATTCTCTACATGGCATATTGAGGCATGTTTTTAGAGAGGCAAACTCTGTGGCAGATTTTTTATCTAAGAGAAGTCGCCACTGCTCCTTCTCCGGAACCATCTCATTGTTGGAAGCTCCCACTAAACTCAGAGGACTGATTTCTCTGGATGAACTGGGAGTTCCAAACATAAGAAAGGACTAGGTACTGCTAATGTTTTTGTTTTTTGGCAGGAGACAGCTGGAACTCAACTCATATGGATGGACAGTGTCTTCTGGACTCATTCGGGAGAGGCTCAACTGCAAACATGAGCTGCTCACAGTGCCAGTGCCATGGTGAGCTGCTCACAGTACCAGAACCACAAAGATGCATTTGCTCATTTCCACTTTGAATGGATTTAGTTTATGGTCCAATTTTGATCAAGTGGCTAAGTTGTGCTTCGAATTTTCGATCACTAAACTGCTCCTTGACAACAAATTGGACTGTGATGATCTAAATCCGCATCAAGTACACCTTGATTTTGCTCCAAACCCAGACTAGATGTAGTTTTATTCTAGAACTATCTTTTGGAACCTCATTTGCTTCTTGCCAAATTTGGCTTGTAAATCTCTTTTGTATTAACTCTACTTCTAAGTGCCATTTTGGCCACCATTGGGGTTTAGGGTGCCCAATAAATCCCCTCCACCATGGTGTGGTTTTATTAAAAAAAAAAAAAAAAAAGCTTGCATTGTCCTCAATGCATAAACAAAATCAAATAACATATGTCAAGGGAAATACCTAGGAAAGCACTTATAATGAAAAATGAACACTAAATATACCCTTGATGGCACAATCATATAATGTAAAGAACAAACTACCATTACCCCAATATACTACCCCTAACCTCTAATCAAGAAAGTTTAATCTAACCACTATAATGCACAACAAAATCGAATAATGAATTGAATCCCAGTGGAGAGTTACCTCTTAGATCTCGATGTGTGTGTTTCAAGGGATTTGAGGGTAGGTGGATTTGGGTGGTACTTTGGTGGTGGTAGGGAAGAAATGGTGATTGGGGTGTAGGAAAGTATATGAGTTCCATGGGTCATTCATGTCTACATGCTCCATGAGTTTGAGGTTTGGTTCTCCTCCCTGTCAATAATTTTTAGCATTACAAACCATGTACGTCATGGTCTAAGAGTTGGACTCCCTATTTTCTCACCTTCCTCCACGAACCATATGCTTCCTACAAAACAACACATGCACACCAAGTGTAATAGTGTCCCAAAGAACAAAAAGCTTCAAATAGGAAAACACAAAAATACGAAACAAATATAATTTTCAAAGCTTGGGTTGCCTCCTGAGAAGCTCCATATTTTTAAGGTCATGGACACGACCCTAATGTTATCCATATGGTGCGGGTTTGTACCCCATTACCTTAGACAACCAAAAATGGAGAGGTGGGGGTAAGAAGCTTCCAAGAGGAATGTGTAGTAGAGAAGGGGTCAACCTTAGAGGGAATATGTGGTTTGGAAGCTTATCACATTCAATTGGGTTCCCTATGGTTTCCTCTAAGGGTTCCAAAAATGTGGGAGTTGGTTCCATAGGTGGTGGTACGGGTAAAAATATGTAATATGGAAAATAAAGTATAATCACCGCATCCTCGACTTCTTCACTCTCAACAAACCATACCCCATCCTCAGATTCATCTATCAAAATTTGACATTGAACTAGGGATGATTCATTTTTGGATTATTGGGTTTCTAGTTGGCTCACCCTTTTCATCAAATCAAGCACTTGTCCTTCAACTCTCTCAATGCTTGAGAATAATTGAGTTCCCAAATCGCTAATCTTTCTAAGCACTTGTGATTGGAGTAAATCACTACTCTTGGTCACATTAGTATATAGCTTGCAAGATTTCTACACAATTCAATTTGGGAACCAATCCTAGGGATTGGTTTTGGGGCATTGGGTAAGTTGGTCAAATCCAACTATCTATCCCAAAGTGCTGGTTTCCCAATGCATCGCCATAACACATATTCGAGTTACATCTGAACCTTGAATTTGGAAAATCATGGTATGGATACCAATTTTGATCTCATCGGCCTTGGGAACCAACAAATCCTACCTCTCTCTCATTTTCGCGCATCAAAGGGCAAGATTCCATATCCTACAAAATCTTACTTGTTGAGCCTCTCTTCTCCCAAAGTCACTCAACCTTGGGAAACACTTCATAAAGTGATCATAATGACACTCCCAACAAAGTATCATCTGTTGATTTCTTTCCCACATTTTTTTTTTCAATTAAAAAAGAAAAGAAAATACACAAAATTCGGAATCGTAGTGCAAGGGTCATCGATTTGCACCAAGAACTCATGCAATACCTACTCTGGAAAACAACAAACAAAAGAACAATACTAGCTACTCAACTAACATCTTATGCTAATTGACAATTAGACTGAATTTCACCCCCGGCTACGGCGCCAAAATTTTAACCCGTCTCCACTCGGGGCCATTAATTGTAACAAATTAACCCGAGTGAAAGCTAAGTACCTTAATGAAAATGGGGTCAAAGATAAAATTTTATATTCTGCACCCAACTCACTACTAGGCACTGTTAGGGTAGCACTATCACAAAAACCCCCCATGTTTTCATAAAATAAAACCGATGAAGCAGTTTTACCGGTTGGAAGAAAATTGGTGCTAAATTCCTACTTTTAGCACCAGATTTTTGGATAGCATAGGTTATTAAACCGGTGCTAAAATGTACCGCAATAGCTCAAATTTTTTTCTAGCATCGGTTTTTAAACCTGTACTAATTTTAGCACCGGTTTTTAAACCTGTACTAATTTTAGCACCGGTTTTTTTGTTAGCACCGGTTAATCGGTGCTAAAATATTTACGATGACTAAAAAAAGTCCCTTACTCTAAAAGCGGCCGCGCTGCTGCTTTTAGATGAAGGGATTTTTTTTAGTAGTCATAAATATTTTAGCACCGATTTTTCCACTGGTGCTAAAATTAGCACCGGGAGCTTCGGGTTTTTAACCGGTTCTAAATTATTTACGATGACTAAAAAAATCCCTTAACAATTTAGTAGGACATTAATTTAATAATAAAATTAACTTCAAAAAATTGATAATATAAAAATGAAACCAAAAAAAGTTGTGATAAAAAATTAATAATCTATGGGACTAAACATTGCGGCAGAGACCTTGGAGAGGAATCAATCTCACCACCACCGACATGGCACCCTCACCCCGACACAATAGCAAACCAACAGTCAGCGATTAAGACTCTACATACACAAGAAAACCACAAAAAGACTCTACATACAAAATGACTAAAATAATTCTGAATATTTTGAATATTTTGATATTAGTGAACTGTGGCATATGTACGTCGAAGGAAAAGGGACAAGGCTTTGAGTTGGAAGATGAGATGCCGCGAGATCGCCCCCCTCACCGGCGCCAAGGTTGACTAGCTCTAACTGTAGAAATGATCATCATCGGGATTGACCAGAAATTTTAAAGCCTAATGCAGAACCACCAATGTTTCCAGAAGTCCAGATTTGATAATTTCCAAGACTTGCATGTCATTGGTGAATAATTTGGCTAGTGATGGAAAAGACAAACCCATTATGATTTCTATAGAGATACTGGTGAATAGTCCTGTCTTTGACAACAAATGAACAATATAACATACTCGAATGGAACTTCTTATGTAAGATTAAAATCAAATGGTACAGTACTATTTCACTCACCTTCAGAGAAGCATAAGTAATTTCTTTAACTCTTTTGTAGTGTTGTTTTGCAAAATCACTTGCAATGAGAGCCTTCAAGTAGAAAAAATATGAAATGAGAGCCTTATCAGAAGACTAATTCATGCATTTTCAACAATGAGAGCAAGTTGTTGGACATCATTCATGCATTTCATATTGCATTTTCAACAACGAGTACTAGAATGCATGTAGAACAAACAAAAAATGAGAATGACACCTTCACATAGAACAAACAAAAAATGAGAGCCTTATCAGAAGACAAATTCATGCTTCTTCAGTTCATAGAGCGTAGCAGACTAAATCGTCACCAACAGCAGTCAACCATAAGCTTTTGACCCTGGAGAGCCTTCACAAAAATTGGCCCATGCAACAAGGGCACTTCAAAAAAATGCAAGCCCCCAAAAAAGGGCAAGCACAGTACGACATTTTGCTTCTCCTTGGAGCAAAAATCGCACCTATGACCAAAAGAAAAGACAGAAAAAGATGCAAGTGAGCCCCGGAGTTAAAAAATAGACCCCAACAATCACATCACTCAGCAAGCACATCGTTAAAGGGCATAAAAATCTTATAAGACGTTAGATTTCAAAAAACTTAAATCAAATTGCAAAGAGTTAAGTGCTCATATAACCCTATATGTTGAGGGTTTGTGCTCATATGACCCTATGAAGTTGGAAAGTGCCATTGTAGCCCTGTTTTTTTGCTAGAATGTTCTAATATAACCCCGGAGGCTTGAATTTTATTGGAAGTCTATAAAATGACCAATATACCCCTGATTTTAAAAATAAATAAATAAATAAATATAAAAATCCCTTTTTACCCTTCCCTCTCTTTCTTCTCCGATTTGCTCCTTTCCTTCTTCCCTATTTTCCTTTCCCTTTCCATTACTCTTTCCTTTCCTTTGTTCCTCATTTTCCATACCTGTTACTTTGCCCCACCGACGGAGCAAATTTGCAGCGGACCTACAAATGCAAAGCTGCGGCAGAGCAAATCGAAGTGGCGGAGGTGAGTCAAAGGCGGCAGTGGAGGTGAATCAAAGTGGCATTGCAATCAGGTTTTTAATCGGCGTTCTAGGGAGAGGTAGAGCACGGTGGCAGGGCTAGGCAAGGGGAAAGGTGGAGCACGGTGGCGTGGCTAAGTTAGGGTTGAGCGGTGGCGGTGACGAGGTTAGGGTTGAGCGGTAGTGGGTGATGTGCCCATTTATACGGTTATATTAGGACTTTTAGCATACAATTTTGTACACTTTTGTGCTATAGATGTGGCATTTTGCCTTGAAATTCTCTAAGGAGAGTTAAAAGTGACTTTTACGCTTTTATTACTTTTCTAGAAGATTTTGTGTGACAAGGCATTTTGTTTGAAGACTTTGAAGACTTTGAAGAATACCTTTGAAGATTTGAAGACTTGTATTTGAGCTTTTGAAGACTTGAAGAATTGAAGATAAGTGAAGTGAAGAGGAGGCCTTGCAACAAAATGAAGAAAGAAATCAAGATGTTGAAAATGGGCTCGGTCGCAACTCGCGACGAAGCGGTCGCGACTTGCAACGGACGGATGGCTAGAAACTTTCTTACTTTTTTGTACTATAAATACTAAACCTTATCCTCTCCTCTTCACACCCTTCTTCTTCCTGCATTTTTCTGGGTTCAAAACCCTAGTTTTTCTTTCTTTCTTTTCTTAGTTTTTGTAGGTTAATCACGTCTTTTAATAATCTAGCTTAGTTTAATCTTGGGAGCAATTGATTGATGCTTCCATATCTATGTCTTGAGAATCATATCTAACTATTAGTGCTTTTGCTATTTTGCTTTTTTTGAGCTTTGAATGTGAATTGTTAATGCTATTGATGTTGTTGGAAGCTTGAGTATATGAATTGCTTGTATGGTTACTTGTTAGGGCTGGGAGAAAGTAGCTAATTCTCCCCTCTTTTAATGTGGAATCCAAGAGTATGAGTTAGGGCTTCTAAATGATGTTGATCTGTTGATAATTGCTAGATGAATGTGATGATGTTGAACTCATTGTCATGTTTGTTATAGGTAGCAAATGATATAGGTCTATGAACGTCGATCATTCTTGACTAATCTTGTGTCAATGCATGAATTGGTTAAATGCTTAGACATGGTGTAGTGTTTATAAGTGTTGCCAAGCTTGTTGATTCTTCATGCTCAATGCCATCAATGGGATACTTTTAGTCATGTTTCGACTAAGGGAGTCATTGGTGAGGTTTGACAAGAGATGTCGAATTCACTCTTGGAAACTACTATGTAAGAAGGATGGAAGATTTATCTTCACAACAAGTAGTGGAAGTAGTGAATCAATTGTTTCACTCATTCTTGAAGCCTTTGTTATTTAGCATTCAGTTCTTAATGCTATATTTTACTTCATTTATACCATGTGTTGTTTGAGAATAGGAAGTGTTTGTATGATTTAAGTGTTAGGGAGTTAAGAAAGTGACGAATTCTTTAGCTCCTTTGCATGAAAATCTAAGAACATGAACTTAGAACTTCTTGTGCATAATGTTTTGTGACTCTTGTTAGATAAGTATGTTAATATGGATTGTTCTCATATTTATCCTATAGATGCAATGAAAGGTGGAACCTTGAATGTGGTTTGTTCTAGGTTTAGCCTAATGAATGCTACATTTGGTTAAATAGCTATGTCTTTGGTAGAAGGCTTGCTGTTATCAAATCTATGGTCCTTTGTGTATAATGTCGTTGATGAAATACCTCTATGGTGTGGTTTTCCTAGAGTGATTGTCAACGAGGTTTGCAAATGGTCGTTGTTTGTCTTTGTAAATTACTATTAAGAAGGAATGACCGTTGATCTTCAATTGGCATTCCCCATACGTAACATATGTGATAGAATGAGTGAATGTTTCAATGATTTACATTTGGTTTGGAAGTGGATGTCAATTGCCCCCAAGGCTTTGTCTTTTGTAGATTTTAACCCTTTTCTTAGTTTGTTTGATAATTAGGATAGTTACTTGAATTTGGTAGTTAGTTTGTCTTTTATTTTCATAACTTAGGAAAACCAACCAATCAAACCCATCCCCCTCATTTTTACATGCTTTTATATGTATATATATATATATACATTTACTTCTGTCATAATATCAACATTATATGTTTAAATGTTTAGGGAAATCCCTCATCTTCGTGGACGACCCGGATTTGTCGCTATCTACTTAGTTGTAGTTAGTTAGCATTTGGGGCTTATAAATATTAACTTTGAGAGGTACGGTGATGACCTCTAAGTTGGGTGGGGCTAGGGTTGAGCGGTGGTGGGGGTGGTGGTTGGGACGAGTGGTGGCAAGGCTAGGGTTGAGGGAGAAGAAGACGCGGGAGCCATAATATAGCCTCAATTGAGCTATTTAATTATAGTGTGTAGGTAGTTCCATGAATATACAGGTCACAGACTCAAAGTAGGAGCCACAGCCAATGTACCCAAATAAGGAGCTATTTTAGTGAATGGATACTTACATACTTATATAATAGACCTAGACATCCACATATGAAAAATAAAACACTAACACAAATAGGAGGAAAAAATAAACGAGCAGAAATCATGTCTAAGACTACATATCTCTAGATGAAGCCTTCACTGAGCCGCCATTGCCACTTCTGTTGTACTTATAGTGTTCCTCTCTTGAATTACTTTCACTATATCCTTGATGCGACTTTTTGACATGAATAGAGAAACTCAATGGTTTCTGGGGTGTAGCAGATGGAACATGTGATGAGGAAACATGTATTTCATAATGTGTGACATTGGTCTATGGGTTCCAAAGGTAAGGTAACCGGTTTTTCCATCTAATAGATGTTATACAAATGACACTTACAGCAATGGTAATTTCACGATGGTTACGATAAGCTTCCAAAGACATTGTATTCCTTGCACTTGGTGCTGCATACCCATTCACAATACTAGCACCTGAAGCCACTCTGAGAGCATCATGTGAATTATCTGGTCCACAACGTCCATCCTAAAGAAATGAAATCAATTATTAAATGCTACTATCTCTAAAGACTAGAGTAGTTTGACAAACAATGAAAGAAAGTGCAACACAAACACTTGCGCAAATCCACACATGAAAGAGGGAGGGGGAGATGCAGCAGCTATAATATAGCCTCAATTGATCTCTTTAATTATAGTGTGTAGGTAATTCCATGACTATACAGGTCACTGACTCAAAGTAGAAGCCACGTCCAATGTACCCAAATGAGGAGGTGTTTTAGTGAATGGATACTTACAAACTTATATAATCGACCTACACATCCTCATATGAAAAATCAAAACTTAATACAAATAGGAGGAAAAAATAAACGAGGAGAAACCATGTATGAGAGTACATATCTCCAGATGAAGCCTTCACTTAGCCGTCATTTCCACTTCCGTTGTACCTATAGTGATCCTCTCTTGAACCACTATCACTATATCCTTGATGCAACTTTTTGACATGAATAGAGGAACTCAATGGTTTGTGGGGTGGAGCAGATGGAACATGTAATGAGGAAACATGCATTTCATAATGTGTGACATTGGTATCTGGGTTCCAAAGGTAGAGGTAACCAGTCTTTCCATCTAACTGATGGTATACAAATGACACTTACAATAACGATAATTTTATGACGGTGACGATAAGCTTCTGAAGACATTGTATTCCCTGCACTTGGTGTTGCATACCCATTTGCAATACTAGCACCTGAAGCCACTCTGGGAGCATCATGTGAATTATCTAGTCCACAAAGTCCATCCTAAATAAATGAAATAAAATATTTAATGCTGCTATCTCCAAATACTATATTAGTATGGCAAACAACGAAAGAAAGTGCAACTCAAACACTTGTGCAAATCAACACATGAAAGAGAGAGGGGGAGACACAGGGACTATAATATAGCCTCAATTGAGCTCTTTAATTATAGTGTGTAAGTAAGAAGAAAAAACTAAGGTAAATAAGAATAAAAAACTAAACGGCCAGAAACCATGCCTGAGAGTACATATCTCCAGATGAAGCCTTCACTGAGCCGCTATTACCCCTTCCGTTGTAGCCATAGTGATCCTCTCTTGAACTAGTCTCACTATATCCTTGATACAACTTTTTGAAATGAATAGAGGAAGTCAATGGTCTGTGGGGTGGAGCAGATGTAACATGTGAAGAAGAAACATGCCTTTCATAATGTGTGCTATTGCTCTCTCGGTTCCAAAAGTAGAGGTAATAGTCTTACCATCTACTAGGCCTTTCCAAGGTTTGGAAAGCGTAGGATCCTCTGGTGCATACCTAATTCCTGGTGTAGCAGTTGCCGTAGCCGCCATTGAGTCTAGTTCTTTCTTGCAGATAGATTTTTTTCAGAATGACCTAGAGAAACAACATAATGCCAAACTTTCAGAGATGTAGCCAAAAACTTAGTGACAGAGACACCTAAATCATCTTGTTTCTACATGAAAAACACACATAGAGCAGAGACCCGATACACTACTACTCATACAAGAGCGGTACTTCATGTGCAGGGAATTTGTAGATAAATATAGAGATGTTATCATGTTGGAAAAATAAACACACAGAGAACCCCAAAAACAAGTCCTAGCCAGCAGCAAAAATCTACACTAGTCACCAGCATGCTAGAAACATAAGTGACATCCAGAGGAAAATCATCTTAGCAATTTAGCAAATGGCTCTAGCTTTAACATTTCCTACATACCAAAGAACTAAATCATGAGACAAATATATAAAAATGAAACAGTAACTAAAACGTCTCAGTCTGAAGATGAATATGCAAGCGAAAAATGCCCCCACTCAGAACCCTAGCATCCAATTCCCAACCGATTGAACACTTGATTATCATAAACATACTAAATTAGCTCGTCTGCAACCAGATCCATACATGGAATTGAAAAAAAATTAAACTAGGGTTTCAACTCGTATGGAAGCAAAAGGCACCTGACGATGCTGCTTTGAAGCGCTACAATGACCAATGCTCAAAATACATGCCTACAAATGATCCAGTCCTCCGATCAAACTCGAATCTCGCTTCGCTCTAAGCCATCCAACAGCTTGCTCTGAGATTTTTTTTTAGTATAATATGAAATGCGAATTCTCAAAGAAAACTAATGCTTTCACCTAATAGAAGCGTAGGTCTGAAAGGAGGAAAATAATTGGTGGGACTTTAATTGGTTTTTTAAACCCGTACAAGTCTAACTTGAAAAGCACATTTTCAAATGAATAATTGGAAAAGATTAGATCTCAAGATCAAATCCAGATTTTATTAGTGTATCAAAATCTTCATCCTTACCCTTCTTTTCATGTTTAACTCCCCTTCTTCAGCATCAAAATCTTTATCCTTAGACATCTCTTATAATCAGTAAGCCTATCCTCTGCAAGTGAAATTTGAACACTATTTTGAACTAATTAAAACACATAAATTTTCAATAAAAAAAACCCTAATATCTCCACAAGCCTAGAAATCACAATAAAATAAGAAAAATTCAAAAAAGTATATAAACCCTAGAAAATTCACCCCCATTCACACATTTTACCCCAAAATATCAAACAATTAACAAAAGCAACTCCATAAAGGGAATTAGAGGTAAAGAATGAGGAAACATCAAGGACTTATTGATGAGTTCTTACCATTTCAGATGTAGCCCTGTTTTAGAGGAGGAAACCAGACGAGCAGGTAGATCTGGGTGAGCAAACTAGAGTCTGCTACCACTGCCGCCTCGTTCCACCACCACCGCCGACTTGTCCCACCACTACTGCCGCTGCCTGACCTCGTCACCTCACCACCACTATTGCCCATGTGCCACCACATCGCTGTATCAACGCCTTCCTACCACCCTAGCCCACCTAACCCACCCCCAGTGAAGCTTGACACGACCACCGCCTGACATCTCCACCTCACCGATTTTGCCGGACTAGCATGTAGGTCTGGTCAAGACACCACCACCGCTTGACCTCGTACTTCCACCACCCCTTGACCTCATCTCGCCACCACCACAGCCTCGTCCCGCCACCACCACCCCTCATCTTGCCACTACCATAAAAATGTAATTGTGTAAATCGAGAAGAAAATAAAAAGGAAAAGTGAATGGAGAGGAAGGAAATAGCTTGAGTTTTGATTTATAAATTTTCTGAATTTCTAAATATTTTTGAATTCCAATATTTTTTAAATAGGGGTGTAATAGTCATTCCATGTATTTTCGACCAAATTCAGGCCTCCAGGGTTATATTAGCACATTTAAAAAAAACATAGGGTTACAATAGCACTTTCCAACTTCACAGAGTCATATTAGCACAAACCACCAAAACATAGGGTTATATGAGCACTTAACTCTAGTGTTTATATATAGAAAGTCAAGTGAGGGTGGACCGTTGATTAGTGAAAGTCATGTAAGGGTTGACCATTGATTAGTCAAAGTCAAACATTTTTATTTGTATTTATATATACTTATTCAAATAAAGTTTGACCATTAATTAGTTAAAGTAAATTTAGTTAGTAGTGCTTATATATTGAAAGTCAAGTAAGGTTTGTCCGTTGATTAGTTAACGTCGGCATAGTCACTAGTCGAAGGTAATGGTAAATAAAAAGAAACCGTGAGAGTCTACGGGAGTGGAAACATTGTCCCACTCCCGCAATACAATGAAACCTACTAAACTACCCCTGATCTAGATGGTACAATCAGGTGGCCCAAAAGAAATGCGTGGGAATGTACGGGAGTGAGGACATTAGCCCACTCCCTTTATACATGTTACCTAAAATACTACCCCTGATCTAAATGTTACAACCAGGTGACCAAAAGAAGCTAATCCCGACGTGATGACTGGGGCCTGTGGAAACCATCCATGGAAAAATATTACAACCCGTCGTGATGACCGGGGCCTGTATAAGCCATCCCTAAAAAACTGAAGGGCATGAGAACAAACTCACTAGCCTCATCGCCCTATGTTAAATCCATGCTACCGGTGGTGTGAACTGGCTCTTGCACCGTGGTTTTCTCCCCACAGGTGTCTTCAACTCCGAGAGTGGTCTCGGTCTTCCAATGAATGAAGTAGTATGACATGTCCTCCTAAAAGAGCTTGCACACCGCTTCTACCATGTACACCTCTAAGATGAAGATAAAGAGGTGTTATTGGCCTTCGATAACGGTCTCTGGATGAGGGCCGAGGCTTTCTCTTTGAGGTTGGGGGCAGTTTGACCGTAGTCCGTTGTGCTCCCAAGTGTTCCCCATGGATAGACCTCCTAGGCTTAAGAGACCGGGAATAACTTCTACCACGCACGCCCTGCGTAACAGTTTTGTAACCGTTCTTTCCATTTTAGGCAAATGGACAGCCTGATGCCATTTTACACTTTTTAGTGCAGCGCAGGCAAATAGCGCAACCGTTAATTCCAAGTGATACCTAGGAAGGGGTTAATTAATTTGCGTACGCAGAATTAATTTACCCCGTACACGACCTACATGGCCATGCTACTACCATGGGAAATCCTTTCAGCCATATTGAGAAAAACTGCTACGATTTTTTTTAACAGTAGCCATCCCTCGAGGGTACTTCACGAGTCCCCCCTCGAGGACAGAGCACTCGAACACCTTCAGCACTCGAATGCCCCCCACGAGCACTCAAAAGCTTACAACACTCGAATGGCCATCTCGAGTACTCGAGCACCACCAGTACCACCTCGAGGACAAAGCACTCGAACACCTTCAGCCCTCGAATGCCCCCCCAGGCGCACTCAAAAGCTTCCAACACTCGAATTGCCCCCTCGAGAACTCGAGCACCACTAGCACCACCTCGAGGATAGAGCACTAGAACACCTTCAGCCCTCGAATGCCCCCCATGAGCACTCGAAAGCTTCAAACACTCGAATGGGCCCCTCGAGTACTCGAGTACCACCAGCACTTGTATGCTTTGAGCACTCGAATACCTCAATCCGTCTATCCTTGAGCCACCCTTGAGTTCAAGACTCCACCAGAACACCCTTTAAGCATTCGAATGCCCCTTGAGCTCTCAAGCATCTATGGCACTCGAATGCCCACCTCGAGCACACGAGCCCCTCCAGCACTAGAAATGCCCCTGTCAAGCACTCGAAATGCCTTCAGCACTGGGTTACCTCCTCCTTCAGCCCTCAGACCATCATTTCCTCCTCGAACCCACCCTCGAGTACTTAAACCTCCACTCGTAGAGGGTTACCCTCTAGCATATCATATTAGTTGCCGCTATCAGCTGCAAGGTGATTTGCCAGGTTTTGAGCACAAGCAAGGCCGGGAAAGGTACCAGGTTCTGTTCACTTGCAAGGCCGGGGGTTTCCCAGGATTTGAACACACGCTTGGCCGGAAGGTGGTCGGGTTCTGAGCACTAGCGAGGCTGAATGACCAGTGTGGGATATAAACACAAGCTAGGCTGGTCGGGTGCCCGGGGTTTGGGCACTAGCAAGGCCGGGGACAAGGTCGGGGTTTGGACACAACCTAGGCTGGTCGGGGCTCGAGGTCTGAACACAAGTTTACTCCAATCAATTTGGAACTCACACAAGTGCTAACATTTTCTATGCGTGAGACCCTTCAATAATATTTATCCCCTATGAACAACATGTTGTCAATCCACTTTCAATAGGCGTGAACCCGCATAGATTCTCATAATCATCCCATCTATCCAGCCCAGATTTTTCATTAAGAACTCCATAGGAATCCATACATAAGTGTTCTCGAGCTAGCAAAATAGGTCAGTATTTTGGCATAATAAAACATAGCATTTAGTCGAAGGTTGCAATCAGACCAGCAAAGAAAGTTTACCGGAATGAGAGCACCCAAATGCTATGGATTTTTATGCCTAAACTTCGTCACTATTCTGTTTCCAAGTGAACACTTACGTACTGACTTGAACCACACAAATTTGAGTTCTTCAGGAGGCCACGACAATCTGCACATTCTACAAAAGTTAAGCATGTAAAACCTCTGTTTCAGACAAACATGTAAAACAGAGTTTTCTGCAATTTATTCCACCTATTGCACACAAAAACTCCTCAATCTTTGTATATGAATAGAGCAGCATATACTTCCATACCAAGCCAGCATAAATCCACACAATTTCACGCAACAATTCCGCACAAAATTCGTATAGGAATTCCACTTAGATTAATCTGCACAAATCCACAACATTCATACCAATCCGCACAAAGCAACATAGAACTTACTTGGGCCAGTGTTGGTGTTCATCAAAGCATCCTCCTCAGCAACCCAGAGAGAGGACCTGGGTCTTCGGCCGTCGGTGTTCACCAAGAAAGTAGAAATCCCAATTTCAAGATCATACAACAGATCTGTGAAATTGTCTTCTTCTGAGATCCTCATTGTTATGGGTCTTCAAAATCCAAGATCGGAAGGCTGACCTTACTCCAAAATGTAAGCAAAATTTCGAAAAGAGAAATTTTGCGAGAAACCCAAATTTGGGTCTCATTCCTTCAAGAACAGGGGTGCGCCATATATGAAAAGATTCCCGGCGAGGGACCCAACCTTAATGTCAGGTCCCTCGCCGGAGAGGAAGAGCTGTGGGAGAGAAGCCCGGCCAAAATTGAACACGATGAACAGTGCAGGGCTGCGCCCTATTTTCGCCTCTTTAGAGAGAGAGTTAGCTTAGTCACTAGTGTTTCCATGTAGAGAGTGTCAAGTAAAGTTTGACCGTTGATTGGACAAATTCAACCTATTTATTAGTGTTATTTATTGAAAGTCGAGTAAAGTTTCACCGTTGATTAGTTAAAGTCACCTTAGTCACTAGTCGAAAGTAATGGTAAATAAAAAGAAACCATGAGAGTCTACAGGAGTGGTAATATTGTCCCACTCCCATGATAAAATGAAACCTACTAAATTACCTCTGATCTAGATGGTACAATCAGGTGGCCCCAAAAACAATTCTGTGGGAATGTACGGGAGTAGGGACATTAGCCCACTCCCTTTATATATGTTACCTAAAATACTACCCCTGATCTAAATGTTACAACCAGGTGACCAAAAGAAGCTAGCCCCGACGTGATGACCGGGGCCTATGGAAACCATCCATGGAAAAATATTAGAACCCGTCGTGGTGACCGGGGCCTGTATAAGCCATCCCTGAAAAATAGAAGGGCAGGAGAACAAAATCACTAGCCTCCTCGCTCCATGTTAAATCCATGCTACCGGTGGTGTGAACTGGCTCTTGCACCGTGGTTTGCTCCCCATGGGTGTCTTCAACTCCGAGAGTGGTCTCGGTCTTCCAATGAATGAAGTAGTATGACCTGTCCTCCTAAAAGGGCTTGCACACCGCTTCTACCATGTACACCTCTAAGATGAAGATAAAGAGGTGTTATTGGCCTTCGATAATGGTCTCCGAATGAGGGTCGAGGCTTTCTCTTTGGAGTTGGGGGCAGTTTGACCGTAGTTCGTTGTGCTCCCAAGTGTTCCCCGTGGATAGACCTCCTAGGCTTAAGAGACCGGGCATGACTTCTACTGCGGATGCCCCGCGTAACGGTTTTGAAACCTTTCTTTCAATTTTAGGCAAATGGACAGCCTGATGCCATTTTACAATTTTCAGTGCAGCGCAGGCAAATAGCACAACCGTTAATTCCAAGTGATACCTAGCAAGGGGTTAATTAATTTGTGTACGCTGAATTAATTTACCCCCTACATGACCTATATGGCCATGCTACTACCATGGGAAATCCTTTCAGCCATATGGAGAAAAACTGCTGTGATTATTTTTAACAGTAGCCATCCCCAGAGGGTACTTCACGAGTCCTCCCTCGAGGACAGAGCACTTGAACACCTTTAGGCCTCGAATGCCCCCCCACGAGCACTCAAAAGCTTACAACACTCGAATGGACACTTTGAGTACTCGAGCACCACCAGCACCACCTCGAGGACAAAGCACTCGAACACCTTCAGCCCTCGAATGCCCCCCAGGCGCACTCGAAAGCTTCCAACACTCAAATTGCCCCTCGAGAACTCAAGCACCACCAGCACCACCTCGAGGATAGAGCACTAAAACACCTTCAGCCCTCGAATACCCCCCATGAGCACTCGAAAGCTTCCAACACTCGAATGACCCCCTCGAGTACTCAAGTACCACCAGCACTTGTATGCTTTGAGCACTCGAATACCTCAATCCATCTATCCTTGAGCCACCCTTGAGTTCACGACTCCACCAGAACACCCTTTAAGCATTCGAATGCCCCTTGAGCTCTCAAGCATCTACTGCACTCGAATGCCCACCTCGAGCACACAAGCCCCTCCAGCACTCGAAATGCCCCTGTCAAGCACTCGAAATGCCTTCAGCACTGGGTTACCTCCTCCTTCAGCCCTCAGACCATCATCTCCTCCTCGAACCAACCCTCGAGTAATTTAACCTCCACTCGTAGAGGGTTACCCTCTAGCATATCATATGAGTTTCCGCTATCAGCTACAAGGTGATTTGTCGGACCGTATTTTCCAGCACTGTTGAGTCACCAGAAACTGGGTAAAATTGCGAGAACCACCAATTACGAGAATCTACACTTCCGTTCCTCTTCTTCTGGGGATTCTTAGGAAACTGAGAGCAAGGCTAAAAAATTGGAACTATCACTCTTGATGATTCTGATTAAAATGATCAACCATGGCAGCCAAACAGCTAGGTTCAACCAACACACAGTGAAACATCTCATAACATCTATGATGAATCCGAATAGCCCTAAAGTATGTGCCTCCTCCACCCATAGCTTTCCAGTGCACCCAGAATGAAGATCACCGTATGAATGTTCATGAGTGAGAAAAAATTTAAATCCGTGTTTTCGGGATAGAGCATCTAAGTACCAACTAGTTCAGGTAAAACAAGACCGGGTGGTGTCCGGGTTGTGAACACAAGCGAGGCTTAGAGTTTACCGGGTTTTGAGCACAAGCAAGGTTGGGAAAGGTACCATGTTCTGTTCACTTGCAAGGCTGGAGGTTTCCCAGGATTTGAACACACGCTTGGCTGGAAGGTGGTCGGGTTCTGAGCACTAGCGAGGCCGGATGGCCAGTCTGGGATTGAACACAAGCTAGGCCGGTCGGGTGCCCGGGGTTTGAACACAAGTTCATCTAAATCAGTTAGGGTAGCCTATTGGTCTAAGTTCCAATCAAATAGAGTAAACAAGGTCGAGCATTTTCTGGGTTCTGAGCACGAGGAAGGCTGGGTGGGTTAGTTAAAGTTAAGTAAAGTTTGACCGGTTAATAGTAAAAAAACAAACATTTTTATTAGTATTTATTATATACTAATTTAAATAATGTTTTGCCGTTAATTAGTTAAAGTCAACTTAGTTATTAGTGTTTATATATTGAAAGTCAAGTAAAGTTTGACTGTTGATTAGACAAAGTCAACCTAGTTATTAGTGTTCATATATTGAAAGGCGAGTAAAGTTTGACCGCTGATTAGTTAAAGTCAGCTTAGTCACTAGTATTTCTATATATAGAGAGTCAAGTAATGTTTGACTGCTGTTTAGTTAAAGTCAACTTAGTCACTAGTATATATAGAAAGTCAAGTAAAGTTAGACCGTTGAATAGTCAAAGTCAAATATTTTGATTAGTATTTATTATATACTAATTCAAATAAAGTTTGACCGTTAATTAGTTAAAGTCCACTTTGTTATTAGAGTTTTTATATTGAAAGTCAAGTAATGGTTCATCGTTGATTAGTTAAAGTCAACTTAGTTACTAGTGCTTACATATAGAAATTCAAGTAAAGTTTGACCGTTGATTAGTTAAAGTTAACTTAGTCACTAGTATTATAGAAGTCAAGTAAGGTTGATTAGTCAAAGTCAAAAACTTTTATTAGTATTTATTATATACTAATTCAAATAAAGTTTAACCGTTAATTAGTTAAAGTCAACTTTGTTATTAGTGTTTATACATTGAAATTCAAGCAGAAAGCTGGTGCTGGGAGTGGATTTTTCTCCCCTGTTCGTCGCGACTCGCGACGAAGCTCATCGCGACTCGCGACGGCAGGGTATCCCAGGCTTAAAATTTTTTTCTTTTTCTTACCAACTGTCCAAGCTTTCTTCCCTCGTTCATTGATCTCGTTCCTTCATCTCCTTCATTGCAATGCACTTCATGTTGCTACAAAATCACAGAAAAACATGCCATAAAAAGAACAAAACAAAACAACAAAAACTAAGAAACAAAGACTAAGAAACGAAAACTAAGAAACAAAAACTAAAAGAAAAGTCGAATTTATTTAACGTCGTCGGCACGACAAAGCTCCGTATTTTTAAGGTCGTCGGCACGACCCTAATGTTATCCGTATGGTGAAGGCTTGAACCCCTTTACCATGAGCATCCAAAATAAGAGAGGTGGGGGCACAAAACTTTCAAGAGGAAAGTCTTGTAGAGGTGGAAATGGTTCAAAGGGAATTGAGTGGTTAGAGAGCTTGGGATAATCTTTCGGCTCCTCTCTTGTTTCCCTCAAAACTTCCGAAAATATTAGAGTTGGTTCACTAGGTGGGAGAAGGGGTGACGATGCTAATGGATGTAGCACTATCACCTCTTCCTCCATTTTTCTATCCTCAACAACCAACTCCTCATCCCTTTCAAACTCAAAATCATTTTTATTGGTGACCTCACTCACCGAGTCATCGAGTTCAAGTTGGGATATTGTATTTTCGGAATCACGAGCTTCCATGCGGGCCAATACCTCTAATATGTTCCTTACATGCCCCTCAATGGCCTCAACACTAGAGGAGAGCTGGGTATCCGGCTCCTCACTAGTAAAGGAGTTCAAGTTTGCTATGGTATTTAAGACATCCTCACGTGTCAAACTTGAACTTCCTTGTTGGGCTTGGTTTTGGGGTATGGTATAGGGTGGTGATGGCCAACTAGGTTGCTCGTAATGTTGGTTTTCCGGCTCATTCTCATACCACCAATCCGGACTACCACTCCATTCCGGATTGTTAGAGTTGTGGTATGGAAAACACTCTTGAACATTTTGCCCTTGAAAACCAACATCTCCAACCTCTTGATAGCACTCTTCATAGTACCCATGGTTTTGAAAACCAAGGGTTCTTTCTCGGTCATCGTGCTTTTCCCACAACAAAGGGCAAGATTCGGTAGGATGGTCGGAACGACACATCCTACAAAACCTTGCTTGTTGAGCCTCTCTTGTCATCATGAGTTCCCTCAAGGTGAGACGCTCCATTAAATTTTTTTTTTTCAAAAGTTCAGAATCATAGTGCAAGGATTCTCGATAAAATAAATTACCAAGAACTCAAGCAATACCTACTCCGGATAAAAACAACCACCAAGTAGTGGAAAATAAAAACAACTAGCTAGTGCACAACCAAATACACCTAAATACTTAAGAATAAATGCCTCTTCCACGGCAGCGGCACCATTTTGATAGCGGGCGGTCGTCGCACCCCTATGCAAAAGATAATTTTTAAGCCCTTTTTGCTTACTTTCTACAACTAAGTAGATAGCGGCAAATCGGGGTCGTCCAAGGAGATGAGGGATCTTCCTAAGCGCTTAAGCACAAATGGTTAATATTATGCTAGGATAAAATATATACACACACATAAAAGCAAGTAAAGTGGGGGGGGGTTGGTTGGTTGGTTTTCCTAAGTTACGAAAGTAAAAAGACAAGATAACTAGCAAGGTCAAATGACTATGCTAATCATCAAACAAAACTAAGAAAAGGGGTTTTAAAACTACAAAGATAAAAAGCCTTGGGGGCAAGGGATATCCACTTCAAAATCTAATGTAAGTCATTGAATCATTCATTCATTCTATCATATGGCATTACATGACTCAACATCAACATACCCATCTAGCAAGAATCACAACACGTTATGCACAAGAAGTTCTAAGTTCACGCTCATAGATTTTCATGCAAAGGAGCTACGGAATTCGTCACGTTCCTAACACCTAACCAATTCAATCATACAAGCACTCCCTATGCTCAAGCAACTCATGGCACAAATGAAGTGAAACACACCATCAAGAATACACAAATGCTAAATAACAAATGCTTCAGGGATGAATTAAAATCATCTATTCAATACTTCAACTACTTGTTGTGGAGACTAAACTCCTATCCTTCTTAGTTCGTAGTTTACAAGAGTGAGTTCGACATCTCTCGTCAAACCTCACCAATGACTCCCGTTGTCGCGACCACGACTCAAGGTATCCCATTGGTGGCATTTAATCACGAAGAACCAACAAGCTTGGCAATGCTTATGACCACTACACCGTGACTAAGCATTTAACCTATTCATGCAATTACACGAGATTGGATGAACGTGCAACGCACATTCATCCAAGAGCATATAACTCTCTCGTTTGCTACACAAACGAACATGACGAAGAGTTCAACATCAATCACATTCATCTAGCACATTATCAATCCATCAACACAATCAAAAGATCTAAATCATACTCATACATTCCTAACAAGAAAAGGGGGGAAATCAACCCAAATCCCCCAAACCCTAGCTAGCAATTCATACAAGTATTTCATATGCTCAAGCTTTCAACAACATCAATGAAATCAACAATTAACATTCAAAGCACACTAAATGCACAATAGCAAAAATACCAAATAGATAGATAAAATGAGTTCTTGCTACATATATATGGAAGCTTCAATCCTTGCTCCCAAGTACAATAACTACTCTAGAATAACAAAAGACATAGAAACTAAGAAAAGAAGAAGAGAAAAACTAGGGTTTTGGCCCAAGAACAGGGGCCACAAGCTGTGGAAAGAAGGGGGTGAAGAGGTATTTATAGGGGAAGAAAAGGGGTGAAAAACGCTGCTGCAGGGCTTACTGGACGCTGTCGTCGCGACTCGCGACGAGCTTCATCGCGAGTCGCGACCAAATTAGTAACTCCAGCCCTGTTTTGTTTTGCTTCCTCCGGGTGAACCGTTGATCCGTTTCGGGAGTTCTTGTAGTCGATTTTATAGTGCTCGAGAAGAGGAATCCAATGATGCCAATCTTGAAGGCTGATTCTTCTCGAAAAATTCTGAGAACCCTGGATCATCATTCATCCGTTGCTTTGCTCTCCTTTCTTCACCTCTTCACTTCTTCAAATCTTCACAAAGCTCAAATGTAAGTCTTCAAATCTTCAAAGATATCTTTCAAAGTCTTCAAATCTTCAAAGTCTTCAAACAAATCACCTTGTCACACAAAATCATCTAAAAAGTGATAAAAACGCCAAAGTCACTTTTATCGCTCCTTAAATGATTTCAAGGCAAAATGCCACATTCAGAGCACAAAATTGTCCAAAACCTAATCCTAAAAACCCTAAAATATCCACATAAAATGGCCACATCATCATGCAACCAAATACCCATCCAAAATCATCTCTAGACAATCAAAAACTAAAATCACAAACAAACAAGAAAAACAACTACCAATGCAAATAATGAAATGCAGCGAGAAAATCTAAGAATAAAAATTCCCCAAGTGCTCATTACTCCCTCCCCGCACTTAACCAATGCATAGTCTCCAATGCACAAAATCAGACCAAAACATAAGCGAGGTAGGGAGAAATGGTGATACTCACTCTCGTGGCCCCGAAGGGCCTTTATCCCCATGGCTTGTGAAGCTCCTCTCAATGTATCTCATTGCTTAAAATGTTGCCTCCATGGAGTCCATTCTCGCACCCATCTCCTCCAATTGTGATCGCACCCATCTCCTCTTGCAAAGCTTGGGTAGAGTTCGAAAATATTATCCCCAAGAGATTGCAATTAGTCCATAATGCCCATGGGTATGCGAGAATGACTAGGAGGTTCTCTGAAGGAGCTCTCACCCTCAGCCTCCTCAACATTTATGTTTGGGTTGGCTAAAACTCTATAGAAATATCTCTCAAATGGCTAGTTCGGCTCAATAAATAGGTCATTCAAGCATGTGTCCTAGTCGATGGGGGACACTCCGGCTGTGGAAGTACCATGAAACTATAAGTGCTCACTCCGCTATAAAGCCACACATATGTACACTCCGATGTTGTAGGTCTCACCATGGATGTTTTGACTAACTTCTTTATGGTATACCTTGTATCTAATCGTCCCTAGTTAAACAATGCTCTATGTGTGACTGGATGCCCTAAGTATTATGCCAGTAGACCTACTATACTGCCCATAGATATCTTACCACTCTATCTGTCCCCCATTGCTAAACATTCCTGCAAAAAACCCCCACCAAGTTTGGGTAAAAGTTACCATCGGGTGTTATTGCCTAAAGGAAATGAACATCCAAACCCGGGCATTGCGTCAGTTCACCATGGCAGAAAACCCCCATAGCCAGCTGTCGGTAAATATAACTGAACGCCAAGTGAACTAAGGTGGTACTCTTGCACAGTTTATTTCGATAATTGTCTGGTAGTTACAACCAATAGCGTCCAAGAGAGTAGGGTACCCCTTGACAATTTTTTTTCTTGATCTCCTTGCCATACCTCCACAAAAAGGCTCGAGCTACCTCTCAGTGGGTCATCTTGTACTCCTTATCGTCCAGGTTGAATTTGATCGCCTTCTGTTTATTTTCACCAACGATCGTCCATAGAGTAAATAGGAACTCTAGGGTCCACCTGATATACATCTTTGAGTGTCTCTCGAGAAACCCCTCTAGACCTACTCATTCCAATAGATATGTGACGGGCACGAGTAAGCCTAAAGCTGCTAAGGTGTGCTTGCATGCAAATCCCATCTCCAAAATACTCCTCTTCAGCTCTGTCAAGTTTCTCCATCTCTGGACTACAGTTCCGAAGATGTTGGATAACCCCATAAAATCTTTGGTCATAAATGTGGGGTTGCAAAGAATGGAAGTTGTCGGCTCGGGGTTTGCACCTTTCACTGGCTTCATCCTCTTCTCACCCCGAGTGGACTTGTCCTTCTCTGAAACTTTCTTCTTAGGAGGCATCCTAACAAGATGAAGGCTAGAGTGGTGATATGATCATAAAAAGACATGGTTTACATTATCATCCAACAAGACAACATTCTCCCAAATACATTCAAAACATGATGATCTAAGCATGAAGGATATTTAAACAAGAATATTCCTCATCAAACAACAAACCCATGTAAGTTATCACAAACCCATCAATATGATCATGCAATCAAGATTCATCCTCTCCTAAATCACCCAACACATGAAGAGCATATCATTCAAGCATATAACACATCAATCCACCCAACGCTTTCTTCAACACAAGATCATGCGTACAAATCCAAACACATCTGTCAAAAACACACACTCATTCAGGAATCATGCTTTTCATAAGACCACCACAATGTTAATAAAGAATATAAAACCAAGAGTTCAATGGGTTACCCAAAATTTGATGCTACGATTGGAAAGACCCACACAAGAAGAAGCGAAAATTGCTACTTTTTGGGAGAAAGCTTCAATTTTTTTTTCAAGTTTTACCAAGATTTCAGAGATGAAGTGTTTCTTGAGAAGGAAGAATGTGTCAAATGATAGAATTAGGAGGATAAATGAGTAATGGGATTAGAATTTCAGCCTAGGTGACTAGGAAGGGAGGTACAATTAGGATAAGAATGGAATTTTAAAATGTTCAATTTAGGGGACAATAGTATAGATCAATTTAGGGGAAAAAAGAAAAGTAAGATATATAACTAAGCACTTGGGGATTCATTGAGCAACATGGTTAGTCTAATCTTTCGATCTTTGATTAATTCAAATAGAATCTTAGGCAAACCTAATATAGTGTTCATAACATGTGGTGAGGCTGATGGCATACACTTCCCCGTCTCTGTCACGACTGGTGCACTCCCAACCCTCCACCTACACTTCCATTATAATTAGGGAGTACAACAAGGTCCGACTATTTTTGTAGCTCTATTTCTCCGCTGTGCAATTACGTTATGGAATTCCACCATGAATGCACTACTTTCTAATGGCCCTATAAATTAGGCCAAAGGGTCGTTGACACCTTATCTATGATCTAAGGCCTCTCATACCCAATCTTGCTAGTATTCACTATCTCTACCTGGAACCTCTTGGAAAACATTACGAAGTCAGCTAATACTGGTGTCATGAAAAATAAATCAAAGTAAACTCGAATTCCCCATGCACACACCCATGTGGACGTGTACTCCCTTACCCATTCTAACATCCAGGTTTTTCTTCCTAAGGGGGCATCGATATTTACACCATACATGAATATACCCCAAAGTGTGTGCATATATGTGGTGCACTATTCATGCATTTCAAACAATCAAGAACAATCACAATATTATCATGAACACAAAATTAGGATGAACCATAGAATCTCACAAAATAATTAAATCAAATCATGTTCCTACAATCTATCCCCAAGCAATAGAAAATACTCAATAGATATGGAATTCAAATAAAGATTTGAATTCCACATCCTAGGATCAAGCAAAAGAAAGAAAAGAAAAGGAGAGAGGTTTTCTCTCTCTAAATTTGCTCTCCTAATTAGAAAAATGATCCAACATCTTTAACCTAGTAGACTAAGGATATATTTATAGTAGTAGGAGATTAGGCGTAAAAATAAGCTTTAAAAAGGCCAAATTAGGGTAAACCGTAGTTTATCCGCCACCCAACGCGAGCCGTCACAGATGGTGTAGCCCATGTCATGTCCTTGGTATGGGACGAGAGTTCTAGTGTGAGTCGCACCTCTTCATGTGGCACGGGGTGCCTATTGTGGTTCGTGGATCAGATCTTCAAGTGCCACGGGGTGCAGAGCTGGCGCGGGTTGTGTCGTTCCTCTGGAGTAGGTCACATTTTCTAGCGCGGGACGCTAACAGAATGATAAGAATAAGGCTTCTGATCCACGCCCATGGCTGGTGATGTGGCCAATGGTTTGGAAGGGTGCTCCACTCAGAAACTTTGGCACGGGCATTGTGATTTCTCAAACCCCACCAGCTGGTCTTAGTATTTTGGACTTGGAATGGTGCGGAACATAAAAAATGGAGCATCCTGCACCAATACTTAGCCATGAGGAGTGGGAATTAGTCTCGTACTGGTGGCATATTGCATCTAGAGCAGGGCTGCTCTTTTGCCATGGGCCATTGGTGCAAACCATGAACGCCCCACGTCGACCTGTTTGTGCCTCGGCCGGCTTAACTTTTTTCCTTCACTACAAGTGAACAGTTAGTACGATTTGAGAGTTTTAGTAGTCAATTTTGTAGTTAAAGGAACTGGCGTTAAAGGCTAATTCTTCTCGGATCGTTCTCAGACTTAAGCACAACTCATCGGACCACGATTCACTATTTCTTCATTGGCCGCTTTGAACTTCGGTGCCGCCTATCTTTTGCTTCAATATCCATCTAACATGAATTGATTCTCATGACCTTTATCTACTACCATTCTAGTGTGAATGGCCTTCGTCTTTTCTACCATCTTTACGAACGACCTTCAATATCTTCTACCGCCCTTACGAACAACCTTCACATAGAATGTAAGCATAAAGTAACTATGAACGACCTTTTAAAGATGATCACAAAGAAGATCAAGGATCTTGTGGATACATGATATTCATTATTACCAATTACGTCTACAAAATGCGGGATTTAGACAAGAAAACTAAACATGTCCGTCTAAACCCCTTTTCACGTAAACTCACTAATACTAGCAATCCACCAAATAAAACTAGCCAAAACTATGCCAAATGCAACGGTTAACTCACACGTAATGAAGCAGATCACTTGCACATTCCATCTTTACAAATTAACGAATGTACGAGAATTATAGTTCCAAACAATGACCATGGCTACGGAAAATTCTAAACCTTCCAAATCAGTTCGGCAAACCTTACGTACAACACACATCACAAAATTTAAAACATATCCAACAATTTCACAGTCTTAAACAAGGTACTAATGACACCAAGAAATCTAGAAAAAAATCACATTTCTTCCATGACTACAAGTATCATAGACATGATCAAACACACAAAATATATGCATACTTACCATTTGTGACATATTCCATCATTAATAACATGCAAAGAATTTTAAACCTAACCTTTATGGGTCTTCATTTGAGCATTCAATGTCAAAACCCTCCAAAAAAACACTATTAATTACCAAGTCTCCAATAATCCCACTTTTTACCCATCAATGAATAGTGGTAGGTGAGCATTAAATGCTCTTCTAGCACCGGTATATGCCTACATACCGGTGCTCTAAAATTTCCCAACAGATTTTTGCCCGCCAAATGGACTATTCCTACTATTTCAGCGCCAGTTATGTTCTTCTTCCCCTACCGGTGCTAGAAATTCAAACAATACCATCCTTTTTTCAAATGGGACACTCATTTTTCAGGTACCGGTAAAATGCATTTCGGTGCTATGATTTTACATAGGCACTGGCTTACTTGCTTCATACCGGTGCTGTTATTTTTCCTCCATGTTTTGAAGAGCCAAAGACAATATTACTCACATGGAAACCTTTTCCAGCATCAGTTACTTGCACATATTACATTTGTACTGATGCTATTTTTCATATATGGCACCAGTGTCAAAATTTTGGCGCTAAAAAGGGGTATTGACACCAATTTTCATCAGTTTTATCGTAAAACTGCTGCCTTTAATCATTTCAGGACCAGTTCCCCCCATAGCTTGGGTACCGATGCCTATGTATCGGTTTTCCAGTAGTGAAGTTGTCTATTTTTAAATCAGGGTAGGTATGAGTAAAATTTGTAATGGGTAAAATTTGTAATGGGTAAAATTTGTAATGAGTCTAACGGGTAATTAAAAAATATGGGTTGGCGGGTCGTGGATGGAAGCTAACCGAAGGTTTGCATACTCATAGAAGAGATTCCAGAAAACATGAGATTGATATATTCACTTCCTAACTCTAATATTCCTCGATTCAACACCTCACAAAACCCCCACTACCATCAATCCCAAAAGTAAGGATCAAATCTAAAATTCTTCTCATCACAACCCCAAATCCTAATTCTACCCAACTATTCCACCTATTAATTCTATAATGCCCATAAATCATGTGAAATCCTGATTTATAATCTCAATATCCAATGGTACAAAATGAAGTCAAAACCATATCACAAGTTCAAACACATACTTAATTTCATACCAATCTATTAACCTAAACGAAGTACACAAATACTCAAGATTTCACGTCCCCTACTTCGTTTTCCCACTAAGTCAACATAACCCCATAAAGACCTATGATGCTAGGCTATACAAATCATCCATATTTTCACCACAACCTTATGACTCCAACTCTATAAAATGAGTTAATTCATAAAAAAACTTTCTCTCTCACTGTCTCTGTCTCTCTCTCCCCCTCATTTTGCCTATGAGCCCTTTCAGGTTTTCATCCTAGCCACACATTATATTTATTATTTTCATATCTCACCACTAGTGGAAAGCTGACCATTAAAGACACCATAAGAAGGTTTTTCTGCGTAAAAACTAAAGAACTTCCTTCCTTACACTGTTTCGAACTCGAAAGCTGTCGTTCGGATCATGGGAATGACTTTAAAGGTAGTTTAACTGCAAATGAAGGAGGTTATTAAATAAATGCCTTTGATCGGATCAATTAATGGTAGGTCTTAGCATAAACGCCTTTAATTGAGCTAAGTCAAAGGCCGTTATGTCAAACCGTATTTGATCTTAATAGCTTAAGAGTTCGGAATTTAGGTTCCATAGTCGTAAGTAGAATTTTGGGTCGGATAATTGAAATGGGTGGATGTTCCGAGTTTGGATTTAAGTTTGAGGGTAGCTTCTAAGTACGCCATTCCCATCAGACCCGTTTTCCATGTTAAGAAGCAATGATCGGGGTCAACATTTTTTGAATTCGGTTCCTGAGTTTGGAACCCTTTTTTCTTTAAAACCCTACATGAATCTATTTTCAATCCACAAAAAAAATTGGTGACTCTCTTCCATATAGTTTGTGTTGATGAAGAAGTTAATTGCAACATTGGAGCACATTATTTATCATTGGTATATGTATCTTTTAATTTGTTCCATGCATTCCTTGGGTATTTGAAATGATGGGTAAATTTCTTTAAATACACAATATATGAATGTGTATTTCTTTAAATTACATAAGGTGAATTATTTTTTCCTTTTTTGTAATATTTGTGTTGTTATAAATGTGCATTGGTTGTTCATGAATTGATTATAATTGACTTGTTGGGAAATGGATCAATTTGAACTCATTGGTAACGATCTTATCCCAAAGGCAATCTTATGCCTGACAGGTTGTATACCGCGAATGTCTGATGGGATAGGAATTTACAAAAAAATACATGCATGCTCGAATGATTCTATGTTATATAGGGAGAAGGTTGATAAATATGAAGACACATTTCACGTATATGGGGATTCCGATTACATGTTGAAGATGGGTGGGATCGCGGTGGGGGCAAAAGTGGTGTTGGAGTCAAAGAAAACAACATCGGCTAAAGTGATGTGGTATCTTCCTGTTATTCCCCAATTAAAGATTGTATTTGAGTGTAAAGATGGCACAAAGTTATTCCCTTGGCATGCCAAGAGGGATCGGCTCGCTGATGACGTTATTAGACATACATAGGATGACAAGCAATGGAAGAAACTCAATGAACTTTACCATGAACTTGGCTCTGATACTTGGCATTTTAGGTTAGGGTTGTCAACTAATAGAATGAATCTATTCGGTAATATGAGTACCACTCAAAGTTCATAGCCCTATTGGTGATCTACAATCTCGCGGTTAACCATGAAACATAAGTATGTGTTGTTATCTACGATGATATCAGTGCCAAAGTAACCCGGTAATGATATAGATGTCGACCTTGCTCTTCTTGTGGAAAATTTGTTGACTTTATTTAATGATGGTGTACAAACTTTTAATGGTAATGTGTGTGAGTTTTTCACATTAAAAGATCTTTTGATGCATTATAAATGATTTCCCCATATACTAGAATTTGTCAGGGTACTCGGTGAAAGGTCACCTTTCTTGTCCCGTGTGTGATAGTGCTACATATTTTTTTTTTCAATTGAAGCATGGTTATAAGACAGTTTATCAATATTATAGAAGGTTTCTTCCAGTGGGGCACCCATGGCGATCAGCAAAAAAATGGTTCAATGGGGAAGTGGAGGTGATGGTGGCACCGATACCATTAACTAAAGTTTGGGTATTTGAAAAAATGAAACCTTCTCCCAATGACTTTGGGGGAAAAGATGCGGTAAGCTTCTATTGAATGTAGGTTGAATAAATGCTCTATTTTGTTAGACTACCATACTGGGTGCATTTTGACATTCGACATTGTCTAGACGTGATGCATATTTTTTTGGGACAAATTTACTTTCATTAATACCTCTTCAAAACTGTTCTATACAAATCTCCAAAACCCCTAGTCACCTAACATGAACATAACACATGTCCTCCTTAATTTTGTGTTTGCCCAAGCTCTATAAACTATACACTCAATAAATCTATCAAAAACATTTTTCCCAGTCTCTTCCTTTCCAAAGCTTCTATCATTTCTCCAATTCCATAAGGCATACACCGTTTCCGCAATAGCTATTTCCAGAAGTTGAGCCCTGCTACCCCATTGCATCCAGTTGAGGATTTTGCACTAGATGTCCTTGAATGTAGCACATTTTAAGAAGAGATGTTGCACTGTTTCTACTTCCATACAAAATACATAACCACCATCAACCTTCATTCCAAACTTCTTCAACCTCTCTTTGGTTGGTAACATGTTATGGCAGCACATCCATAGAATAAAGACAGCTCTTGGCCGTGCCTGATTATCCGTAGATATGTGTTGCCAAAGAATAGCCTTTCGCTCACCTCGTAGGGCCTTGTAGATGTCTCCAGCACAGAAATGTTTTGCTCGCTTCAGTTTCTGCCATATTTCCATACCGTGAAGGACATTTCTGCACATACCTACTCGTTTCAAAATCCACAAACTATCATTTGGAACCTTTGTAGTTATGATATCAGCCCATTTTATGTAGTAGGAGTGAATACACTTAATCCATATTCGATCCAATTTCCTGCACAGATTCCACAATGTTTTAATTGAGTTAGCCTCATTCCATTCTACAAGTGCAATAATATTCAACCCTCCTACTTTTGCCAGTGTACAAATTTTTTTCCCACGAAACTGGTGACTTCCATGTAATGAAGTCAGTTCCACTCCATAGGTACGATCTACGGATTTCTTCCAAGTGTTTCAAGACAGCTTTTGGTAAGGGAAAGACCTGTAGCCAATAGTTACCAATTGAAAATAGAATGATATTGATTAGCTGCAACCGTCCTGCATAGCTTAGCAAGCGAGCACTCCAATGCTTTATTCTGCTGATCATCTTCTTAATAAGTGGCTGGCATTGCTATATTGTGAGTTTCCTACTCATAAGTAGCACACCCAAATATATGAAGGGCAGTGTTCCTTCCTCCAATCTAGTGATTGCAAGTACTTCTAGTTTCAGCTCCTATCCACATCCCCCAAAGAATACCTTGCATTTAGATCGGTTCACCCTCATGCCTGTGGAATCAGTAAGATTGTGGAAAGCATTCATTATTGCCTGGACAGATTTACCCTCAGCCTTTGTCATAAAAAATAGGTCATCTGCAAAGCTTAGGTTGATTATCTTCAAACCATCCCAACTAAAATGATATTGATACTCACTGTTCCCATCCAATTTTATCAAACATCGATAATTGTATTCCATGATCAACACAAAAAGTAGGGAAGACAAGGGGTCACCTTGTCTGAGCCCTCATTGTGCTTGAATGAACTTGGTGGGAAAACCATTGATCATGTATTCATCACACATGTCATAACCCACATAATGAACATACATGGGAAGCCCAGCTCTCTCAGGATGGCCTCCAGTGATGTCCACTTAACTATGTCGTAGGCTTTTTGAAGATCAATTTAGAGCATAAATCTCGGCCCCCTTACCTTCATGTTGTAGCCCCGGATAGGTTCATAGGCAATTATGACATGGTCATAAATACTGTGTCCCGGGACAAAAGCTGCTACTCTCATGAACAATATCTGCTATTACACCACTTAACCGCATTGTTAAAATCTTTGATATAATCTTATATATCGTTGTACAACATGAGATAGGTGTCAGATCACTCACCTTTTTTGCTGCATGATGTTTTGGTATCAGCGTCACCATTGTACTATTCACTACCTTATACATCCTCCCTTCATTAAAAAATTACATCAAAGCCTCTAAAACATCCCCTTAAATTACTTTCCAGTTGGCCTTAAAAATGTTTGAACTGAAACCGTCAATTCCTGGTGCTTTCTGATCCCCAATGCCCTTTAATGCCATCCAAATCTCCTGCTTCGTTACCCTGCCAATCAGTTGTTTTCTAGTGTCACTGGTCAGGGTACAACCAGCCCTTATCGCTTCAACATCAATACCCACCATTCTCTCAGTTTTTTTTCCAACGAAGTGTTCATAAAAATTCAGGACTTCAGCTTCCATGCCCTCCTAATTAGTGATCTCAGTACCATCCTCCCTTTCTATTTTCATAATCCACAACATATTGTTTTTAACTTTAACTGATGCATGGAAGTATGCATTGTTTCTGTCCCCCAATCTAAGCCAATCCACCTTCTCTTTCTGCTGTGCTATCTTCTCATCAATCTCATTCCACCTTATTAGCTACTTTGTACATTTCACAACCTTCACTATCCTCTCCCTGTCCATTCTATTTGAGATAAGTTCCTGTTGTGCCACTGAGAGCTCTTGTCTTACTGTCTCCAATTTGTTTTTTTTCTCCTAATAGATTTTCGGTGTGTACTCCTAGCACCTGTTGAAGCCTTAAAAGCTTCCTCCACACCACAAACATAGGCCTACCTTTCAACTCTTCCTTCCAGCTCTCCTGAATCACCCTTAAGACTTCATCATTCTCAAGCAAGTAGTTGAAAAACTTAAACTGTTTACTCTATTTTGCCTTTCCTTCATGTACTTTAATACGGAGCATGGTGTGGTCTGAAACACTAGGCTCTAAGACCTCCACTTGCCATCGGAATACAATTGAAACCACTCTAGGTTACCAATCGCTCTGTCAATTCTCGAGTAAATAACCCCATCTGCTTTCCTGTTCGACCAAGTGAAATAATCCCCCAAGCTATCTCATTTAAATAAGCCTGCCTGATTCATCATCTGTTCAAGATCCCAATATTCACTGATCTGTACATTATTACCACCTATCAAATCATTGACAGACAATACATTATTGAAATCCCCCATTGCAAGCCAAGCAGTACCCTTAGTTTTCCTCTGCAGCTTTTCAATATCTTTCCAAAGTACCTTCCTGTCTTTCAGTTAGTTAGCAGCATATATAGCTGTAAACCAATGGATCAACACATCAGTAAGCTCATAAGCTTCGACATGAATAATCTGGTCAGTTGTTTACACATGTTTCACACTGACCCTAGATTTATCGTACATGACCCATAATCTTTCATTCGGGTGAGCATCATAATTATCTATATAACTCCAGTTGGATCCCATCTTATTCCTGATATCCCCTGTTTACTCTTTTTTTACTCTTGTTTCAATAAGTAAGAGAGCATTAAGCTCATATTCCTGAGACGGGAGGCAATCTCTTTGTTCTTGGCTGCTTTACGTTCCATGTTACGATTATGGAACCTTGTCATAAGAATCAGCAGGATCAATCCAAATCCTCTGATTCCCTGACTCAGTAACCATACTACTGCTTCCTGTATCACCAATACTTTTCACCATCTGGTCAATAATAATTTATGCAGGCTATTTTCCCCTGCTTTTTTATCCCACCACCTTCCATTCAGTTGATAGATCTTTCTGCTCCTCTCCCTGTGGTGCACTAGCTGATGAGACGTTAAATGCATGTATTTTCCAAAGCATTTAACATCTATTTTATCATATTTTGTTGTAAGATTTCTAGATTTAGGTAGGTTTACATGATAAGGGGTTTAGATAACCATTTTCGGTTTTTATATCCAAATCCTTAATTTTGTAACCTATGTTTAGTCTAATGGATTTTTGGTCCTCACAAGTATCTAGATCCCTTTTTGTAAGCTAAGTTTGTAGATTTCTCGTGAGCACTTAGGAGTGGTTTACTGAAGTTCATTCGAAAGGATAGTAAAAGATGGAAGGCCACTCATAAAGTGGTAGAAGATAAAGTGAAGAAATGAGAGCAGAGCAAAGGGTGAAGAATGATGTATGTTTTGAAGCAGAGTTCTGAGAATTTTCCAAGAAGAATCAGCCTACAAAAGTGGTACAATTGGATTCCTCTTCTTGAGTACTATAAAATTGACTACAAGAACTCCCAAAAGGGATCAACGGTTCACCCGGAGGAAGCAAAACAAAATGGGACTTTTTTTCCGTCGAGACTCGCGAAATGTTGACCTGAGAGCTCCCAATTTCCTGATCTGGTCGCGACTCATGATGGAGGCATCGCGACTCGCTATAATTTCCATGCAACTTGGTTTTTACTCTTTTTTTTTCTTGAACTATAAACAGTTTTTCACCCGCTTCTTCCCCAACTCTCTAAGCCCGACTTGGGGGCTCCAAAACCCTAGTTTTTCACCATTTTCTTCCATTTCTTCTTCTTTCTTTGTATATCTTTGTTCTATGTTATGGGTTTTGATTATCTAGATTATTTTTGTACTTTGGAGCAATTGATTGAAGCTTCCACACCTATGTAGTAAGAACCTCTATTGCACTTTCTTGAAGCATTTGTTATTTAGCATTCATGTGTTTAAATGTGATGTTTTACTTCATTTATGCTATGATTTTTTTTGATTATATGAAGTGTTTGTATGATTGAAGTGTTAGGGTGTTAGGAAATTTGCAAATTTCTTAACTCTTTGACATGAAAATCCTAGAACATGAACTTAGAACTTCTTGTGCATAATGTGTTATGATTCTTGCAAGATAAGTATGTTAATGTGGATTGTTCTCATATTTATCCTATAGATGCAATGAAAGGTTGAATCTTCAATGTGATTTGTTCTTGGTTTAGCCTAATGAATTCTATGTTTGGTTAAATGGCTATGTCTTTGGTAGAAGGCTTCTTGTTATCAAATCTATGGTCCTTTGTGTGAAATGTCATTGATGAAATATTAACTTTGAGAGGTACGGCGAAGATCTCCCACCAGCCTTGCTTTCCACTATTTTCTCATCATTCCTCTGCCATTTCTAAACTGTTTTCTTCTCATTAACAGCCTTTTTGCACTATTGGCCTCCCACATGGCATAACTCACTATTACATTGGCTTCCACTACAACTCTATATCCTGTTTCAGTTTTATCCCATCAATATCTTTTATACTGATACTCTAAGGCACTTTCATTGATACATTAATTTCAATCAGCAGGAAAGCATACAATACTCTAAGTTTCTTTGCCATGCATTCATCAGTGCACAATGGTTTTCCTAGGGCACTCCCAATTTTTCCCAGACTTCTTGGACCCAAAGATAGAGTGGCAACTTTGGGAATTTCACCCATATAGGAACTGTTCGCGCTATGTCTTCCTTCATCGAGAAATCCTTCTTCCAGATATGCAAGAACATTGCCCTGTTATAGATTGTTTATGGGCCTTTGCTTAACATTTAATCTCTATCTTCTCTACACTTAAATATCATGATAAAATACCCATCATTGTTATACAAAATTTTAGGTAAGGTAACAAATGACCAAAAATTCATGATAAACCTTTTAACTGCATTCATCATTAGCTCCCCGTCCATTACATACATAATCAAAAAATTATCCCAATACTTGAGCTCAGATTTAATAACCTCCAGTTCTATCTCCACTTCAATTTCACCATCAGTTACAGCATGGGCAATAAAATCAATCTTCATACTATTAGAATAAACCCTATTCCCGTTTATGACATCAACCCGAAGCTTCTTCTCAATTAGATCATCATTGTTAGAGGTAGGGTTTTCTAATGCTACCTTTTTGTTACCACTCGGTTATTCCAAAGGTTCCTTCACCGCATCTTCGTCTTGACTGATAGCCTCTGTGATACCATCCTCAATCACATCTCTATTCCAATCCACCGAGGCCAAGGTCACCCATATTTTTAGCCTACCTCTTCTCGTTTCATAGTGGCCGGAAAACACAGCTACTGTGTGTTAATCGCCCGCACAGTCACTGCTACTGCGTGTTCCATTATTGTTTTGTATGATGTTTTCCACACGTGATGCATATTGAGAAGAGCTTTTTTAATTCTTTGGTTGGGACATTGATGAATAGCCCTAGGAAAACTAAGAATAGGCTGAAGACTTGGGTGAATTTGACTAGGATTGGGATTTGGGAAAACTTAATGCCTATGTGTAATGGTGATAAATGTTACTTGCTCCCCGCTTGCTATTCTATGTCTCAGCCAAAGAAGAAATCATATTGTCAGACCCTCAGTAGTGTGAAGGTGCCCGGTGCGTATTCATTCAACATATGTACATGTGTGTCTGTTGCGGATTTGAAGTTGGTTGGGTTGAATCACATGATTGCCACAATCTAATACATGAATTAAATGCTGATGAACCCATAATACATGGTTATATTTGGACTTTTAGGATTCACTTTTGTTCACTTTTGTACACTTTTGTTCTCCATATATGGCATTTTTCCTTGAAATTCTCTAAGAAGAGTTAAACGCAACTTTTACGCTTTTATTACTTTTCTAAAGGATTTTGTGTGATAAGGAAAATTGTTTGAAGACTTTGAAGATTACCTTTGAAGATTTGAAGACTTGCATTTGAGCTTTTAAGGACTTGATGAATTTAAGATAGGTGAAGTGAAGAGGAGGACTTGAAACAAAAAGAAGAAAGAAATCAAGATGCTGAAACTAGACTCGATCGTGACACGCGATGGATTGCTCACGAGTCGCGACGGACAGGTGGCCAGAAACTTTCTTTTTTTTGTACTATAAATACTAAATCCTATCCTCTCCTCTCACGGTCTTCTTCTTCCCATGATTTTATGGGTTCAAAATCATAGTTTTCCTTTCTTTCTTTTCTTAGTTTTTGTAGGTTAATCATGTTTTTTCATTATTTAGGTTAGTTTAGTCTTGGGAGCCGTTGATTGAGACTTTCTTGCTAATGTCTTGAGAATCATATCTATCAATTTATTGCTTTTGCTATTGTGCATTTATTGAACTTTGAATGTTAATTGTTGATGATTATACAATTGCTATTATGTAATCAATGATTATACAATAGCTATTGTGCATGAAGATTGAATCCAATAGTGTTCATGAAGATTATACAATGATTATACAATAGCTATTGTGTAATCAAAGTAATGTGGATGGTTCTCATATTTATCCTATAGATGCAATGAAAGGTTGAATCTTGAATGTGGTTTGTTCTTTTTTTTTTTAAGTTTAAGACCATCCGAGGATGGGGGGAAATATATTAGGCTCCCCTAACCGTTATAATTAAAAGCCAAAATAGTGCCATGTGAGTTTGTTCCTTACAAAAGGTCAGCCAACTGAAGATCCAAGAGCCCTAAGAGCTCTTGAATCAGTTAAGCAAATGCTTACAAAAGCGTTATATACACCTATACAAGAAGAAACTAATACTAAGAATGAGTCAAAGTGTCAGAAGAGGTCTATCTTATTATTCCGATGTACTGAAATATCACAAACGAGTCGGGGAATCGAGGATGTCAAAACCCCTGTTTGTCAATGATATTCAGACGATAAGAATAGATAAGCAGACCATATGTTAGGCGAGATTTGTAGCAGCACTTGGAATGTGGAGCGAGCATCATTATAGCAAGATTACAACAGTTATCCTCTCAGCTTCCTGATAGCGTATTCCTTGCGGCAGCAACTTCAGCTTTACTGCAGCAAAATGATTACTCTCAGCTTCCGACAGCAACATCATTTTGCTTGCCCCCGGGAATCCCTGAAAAAGAGAAAAAAGGAGAAGCAGCAGTATGTGTAACACTTTAAGAGTAATATACAAGCACCGAAGTAATACCAAGTGTTATCTATCCGATTATGTAGCTTCATAATAGCTACAGATGTTTTATTCCCTAGATGAATCAACTCAAATTGCTGGAAAACTCATGCAGTCAAGTGTTAGTAAACCTTTAAGGAATAGTGGTATAGAATCGAGCTCAATAACCCCATTTAGGTTGTTTTCCCTTGCATATTTGGCCAGGAAATCAGTGGCCGAGTTAGCTTCACGTGGTATGTGTTGCAATGTGATGGCGCCTATTGCTAAGTGAAGAGCATTGCACATAGAAAAAACTCTCCAGGGAGAAGAGAGAGGGTTTAGAATACCCCTTACAGCGGATAAGCAGTCTGATTCAATGATAACATTTTCAAGATTAAGTTCAGAGATGACATCAAAGCAGCTTCGAATAGCAATTAGTTCTGCATGTAAGGGAGATGGACAATAAAACGTATTGACAATCATTTTTACTACATTCCCAAATCTATCCCTTACGATAACAGCCAAAGATGACAAACCTCCTGATATCCAAGATGCATCAGTGTTGACTTTGTAGCCTACAGTAGGTTTCTCCCATTGGACCTTAGAGAGAGCATTTTTCTGTTTTTGAATAATGTGTGGAACAATGTTATCCTGTGTCCAAAACCTATTCTTTTCCTTATTACCTATTAGGCTATGTGCCGTGAATATTTGATAAATAGAATCCTTTATTTCAGCAAAACAAACCTCATGAGAGTATGGTTTATTATCAAAGAAGAATCTGTTCCTATGAATCCATAATGTCCATATTGTAACCACTAGAGCTGCATTGATAATGTTTCCATGAATTTTAGATTCAGCACTGAATGATAAGAGGAAATGCACTCTACTTTTTAAATCTCTGAAATCAGAACCGGGTAACCTTAACATGAAAAAAACACTGTTCCACACTGCAATTGAAAAATTGCAAGAATTGAAGAAATGATCCAAACTATCTCCAGTATTCTTGCATATGGAACACATTGAAGCAACTGAGAAGCCAATTCTAGTAAGTATGTTATCAAAACGTAGTATATTATTAAGAACCCTCCACAGTAAGATAGCCATCTTTCTTGGTATGAAAGGGGACCATACCTTTTTGAAATGTTGGATTTGAGATCCCCTCTGTCTCAGGGCATTGTGAGCCGAGCTGACTGAGAAAATTCCATCAACAGTGAGTATCCACACCAATTTATCTTCATGGCTATACTCCAACCTTGTCTCCTGCAGAATTGTAATAATTTTGGTAGCCAAATGTGGCTCCAGGATTGGAATAAGTGCTGATTTGTTAGATAAAAAATCACTAAGGGAGATGCACTCAAAGGGAATATCAATGTCAGCTGGCCAGATGTAGCACAGTGCTCCCTCCCCACTCCAATTGGCATTCCAGAAAGAGCATTAGCCCCTACCAAAGAGGACTCTTGAGAAACTGTTTGCCAAAGCTGTAATTTTGGTGATTCTTGCCCATATGTGAGAGTGTTCATATGAAACTGGCAAGGTCCACAAAAGGTTTGCCCACTGAGCATTATTGATTTGTAACTTCCACCATAATTTACAAGAATAGGCTTCTAAAGTATCACTTAATTCTCTAAAACCTAAACCATTTTCTTCCAAAGGATAGCACATTCTTTTCCAAGACCTCCACCTTCTTTTTTCAGTTAAATCAGAATTTCCCCAGAAAAAATTAGATGCCAATTTTCCCATTATTTTTAGAACTGATTTTGGGGGGTGTAAAACTCCAAATATGTGCGTTGGAATTGAAAGCATCACTGAATTTATCAAAATTATTTTACCTGCTGGACTCAACCACCTATTTTTCCAGTTATTTATCTGTTTCTCCATTCTTTCAATTACTGGTAAGTAATACACCCTCAGATTTCGACCAGTAAATATTGGAACACCAAGATATTTAAAAGGAAAGGATCCCTTCATTATTCCTAATGTTCTCCTAGCAGTTTGAGAACACTAAGGAGGAGCCTTATGTGAGACATAAAAATCAGATTTTGAGAAGTTAACTTTTTGTCCCGAAGTCTCTTCATATGCAGTAAGGAACAGTTTAAAACGCTTTAAATTTTTAGTGTCCGAATTCAAAAAAATTGCAGTGTCATCTGCATACATCAAGTGAGTGAGGGGTGTACAGGCTGTAGGAAGGCTGAAATATGTTAAGTATCCTGTGGAGAAGAGTTTTTTTAAGCCCCTTGAGAAGGCCTCAGATAAGATGTTATATAGAAAAGGAGATAAAGGATCTCCTTGCTTGATCCCCCTGGTAGAGCCAAAAAACCCTGTTGTGACCCCATTAATTATCACAGAGAAATTTGCTGTCATTATGTTGTGCATTATTAATCTCACAAATTTTCCATGGAACCCAAAACAAAGTAGTATTGAATTTAGGAAGGACCAAGAAACTCTGTCAAAGGCCTTTTGCATATCAAGTTTAATTATTAGATTCGGAACCTTTGTTTTCCTAGACAGTAATCTAGTCATTTGCAGCATTAAGATGACATTGTCCGAAATATCCTTCCCTTTCATGAATGCACTTTGTTCTGGTGATATCAAGAGCTGCATTAAAGGTTTAATCCTTTCCATTAGAAGTTTTGAGAAAACTTTGTTTACAAAGTTGGATAGACTTATTGGCCTAAAGTCAGCAAATGTGTTCGGGATGGATTTCTTTGGGATTAGAGTGAGCCAAGTACTAGAAATGGCTTTTGGGATTATACCATTATTTAAAAAGTCATTTGTAGCTTCTAATAAATCTGCTTTAATGGTTTCCCAGAAATGTGTAAAAAAGCAACCAGAGTATCCATCAGGACCAGGTGCACTTGTTTTGTTAAGATCAAATACTGCACTGTGCAACTCCTGAAAGGTGAAAGGAGATAGCAGAAAACTGTTCTGCTCATCAGAGATAACAGTTGGAATTTCAGCCAAAAAATCTTTAAAATGAATTCCCTTCTGTTTTGAGGCTTCCTTTGTTAATAAATCCTGAAAAAATCTAACACCCTCCTCTCTAATTAAATTAGGGTCAGTTAACCATGTTCCATTACCATCTTTTATTTTACCTATTCTGGCCCTTGCCTTTTTTTCTCTAATTGTGTGATGGAAATACTTAGTGTTTGCATCTCCATGCTTTAACCAGTTTAACCTAGCCTTTTGCTTCAAAAAAATGTTATGTTCCTTTTGTGCTCGAAGTAAAAGGTTTTTAGCTTGCAGCAGTTCCGAAAGCACTGACTCATCATGTGTTTGCTGAAACTTTATTTCCAAATCATTAACTTTTAAATCATACTGATCCAAATTATTCTTAACATTGCCAAAAGTGTGTTTGTTCCATTCCTTAATAACTACCTTTAGTCTTTTAAGTTTGTGCACAAACCTTATCATTCCAGAAAGTGGGGAGACAAGATTCCAGTTTGTTTCCACTAAATCTTTGAATTCATTCCTGTTTATCCACATTTCCTGGAATCTAAAAGGTCTTGGAGCCATCTCAATTGCAGATTGGATAGACAGCAATAGAGGAGAATGGTCAGAAGTCATCCTGTTAAGGACATGTACTGTACTGTTTGGGAATTTATCTAGCCACTCTAAATTACTAACACCTCTGTCTAATCTTTGAAATTGCAAGTCCTTACATTTGTCTCTAAATCTGTTATTGCTCCAAGTGAAAGTATTACCAACAGTTGGGATATCATGCAAATCCATATTATTTAGAAAGTCATTAAACTGATTCATACTTTTCCTAGGGGTTGACTTTCTACCCTTATATTCAGAGATTGATGATACAGTATTGAAATCGCCTATGTAAATAGAAGGATCAGGTGATACAGCTGTTAGGTCAGACCATAAAAACTCCCTCATCTGTCTATATACACTTGCATAGATAAAGAAAATATTCCATTTAGCAGCAGAGGCTATGTCAGTGACTTTAGTTTGAATATACTGATCAGATTCCTTTACAATATCTAAATTGAATACATGATTCCAAAGAATCCAAATTTTAGCCTGTTGAACAGGAATAGCATTACTGTAGCCAAGTTGATGCATCAGAGAGATTATGTTATGCTTATCATGCCATGGCTCAATTAAACAAAGCAAGTCAATCTTGTGTTTCAGTTTAAGTGCCTTTAACCTATCCATAGAAGAACCATAACCCCTAACATTCCACACTAAAATAGTACCTATTTTTGTGTACTGAATCATTTAAAACTAGGGGGGGTCGCTTTTTGTGATGACCTTAATTTCCTTTGTTTTGAGAAGGCGACAATACTATTTTTTCCTCTTTTATCTTCACTTTTCCTAGCCAAATCTGTTAAGAGAGGACTTACCTTCGAGGGATTTACCTGTTCTGCAATGCCTCTGTTATCCCCAAGATAAAACTGGTCTTGGCTATGAAGTGTAGGGTCAGTTGCTTCAATTGAAGTCTTTCCTGCCTCATTTACAATATCATCTGGGACCTGATGATCTGCTTCAGGATTTTTTAAGGTTTGCTCCATATTACCTTCTGAAATCCCCTGATCTACCTGAGGACTGCAACTGGTCTCTTTGGTTGCAATCTTTTCAGTATCACTTTGTGGAGTCATAGTGTCTTGTGATTCCACAGATTCATGATAGATTTCCCCTGAATCATCCTCTTGGATAGCAGTGTCCTCTTCCTGTAGATCAATTAAAGAGTGAAAGGCATTTGATATAGAAACCATATTACTTTTTGTTATCCCTTCCTGGATGGGGTGGAGGTCATTGAGTTGGGTTTTTTTCCTCCAGAAAAAATTGGTGATAGGTTTAGAAATATCATCCAGAGAGTAAAAAGGTCTTCTTTTAGACTGACTATGAGTATGGGAAGTAGTATTATTTTGCTGCAGGGAAAATGACTTCAGATTCTGACTTTGGAAATCTTTTTCTTTCTGTGATATTGATAAGTTAGATTTCCCTTCCAATTCTACGGTAGCCTGAGGTCTAATCAGTCTATGTTCCTGCTCATCTACCCTTTGATTCTTTTCCAGAGCCTCAGATTGTCTTCCCCTGTTAGCCTTATGTTCAGCCTGATTTTTTCCAATTCTCCTAAGTTCAGGATGTAAAAAATTGCAATTTGTCTGGTTATGTCCGATGATTCTACAGTGAGTGCAGTACATTGGGAGCTGTTCATATTCAATTGGGTAATCCGAAACCTTATTACCAATGCCTACTACTATTGACTTTGGGAGCTGAGCTAAAAGGTCAACTTCTACACAGACCTTAATTGCCGAAGGCCTAGTTAGAGCATTAGTAGCTGCATCCATTTTAAGAAATTTTCCAATTTGGCTACTGATGCCTATTATTGCAGAAGTATTATAAAAATGTAATGGCAGTTGATGTAAAGTTACCCAAGCTGGAACCACTGATGATTCGGCCGTCGGCGAGAATTCGGGCGTCCATTTCTGGACCCTCATTGCTGTTCCATTTAGCATCCATTGGCCTTTCATCCAGCACCTTTGGTAATCTTCATTATCCTGAAAATGAATTAGCACATGTCAGTAGTCAATGGAACCCAATTGAAAATTTGACTTAAAACCTATCGATTTGAAGGCAAACAACAGTTTCTCCATTGGAGGTTTGCCTCTGTTAAATTTCCCGACTAAAGCTTTTTGATAATGTGAAGCCAAGAGCTCGCCTTCCTCTGGAGGGAGGATGTAGGCTAGCTTGCCCTTATATTCGGTGATAGGATGTAAGTTGGGCGTGTCTGGGAGGGATGATAGGAGAGGAGCAGGTTTAGTATTCAAAGCTTGTAGGAAGCTCATATGCGTGGAAGGGTGGGTATCGAGAGGTTGGTTAGGCGTCGGAGACGCCATGGCCGAGGACCAGTTCACAGAGGGCCGAGAACCAGTATGGAGAGAGCCGTTAAGAGACAAAATAAAGAAGGAAGGAGAAGAAAGGTAAAGAAAACGAGGGAACAGTAGTCAGTGCGTGTTTCGCACCAAAAAATCGCACACAGTAGGGAGTTACTAGTATAACAGTTTGCTTGAAGTTGTTCAAATGTGGTTTGTTCTAGGTTTAGCCTAATGAATGCTATGTTTGGTTAAATGGCTATGTCTTTGGTAGAAGGCTTGTTGTTATCGAATCAATGGTTCTTCGTGTATAATGTCATTGATGAAATACCTTTATGGTGTGGTTTGCCTAAAGTGATTATTAATTAGGTTTGCAAATAGTTGTTATTTGTCTTTGTGAATTACTATTAAGAAGAAATGAATCTTGATCTTCAATTGGGAAGTTTCGGAATTCCCAATCGGTAATAAATATGATAGAATGAATGAATGGTTCAATGATCTACATTTAGTTTGGAAGTGGATGTCAATTGCCCCCAAGGCTTTGCCGTTTGTAGTTTTTACCCCTTTTTCTTAGTTGTTGCATGATTAGCATAGTGACTGGACTTTGCTAGTTAGCTTATGTTTTAATTTCATAACTTAGGAATTTTGACCAACCAACCAACCCCCCCCCCCTTTACTTTCTTATATATATATATTTACTTCTAGCATATTATCACCCCTATATGTTTCAATGCTTAAGAAAATCCTTCTTCTTCATGGACGATCCCGATTCTCCACTATTTACTTCGTTGTAGTTAGTAAGAAATTAGGGATTGTAAATATTAACTTTGTGAGATACGGCGACGACCTCCCAAATGCCATTGCCATTCGAACATCATTGCCATCCCATGTAAGGTTGTGTAAAACAAAGCTTTATTTTTTTCTTCAAGACTATATGTTCAAAAAGAATAAGCTTTTTGAGGTTGGATAGGTTGCAAGCCATGATTGTTGAAGTTCTTTGGCGCCGGATGGATATGTACTTCCCCCTTCATTCTTTGACATCATGGTGCACTTAATTCTTCATTTGGTGCACGATATAAAACTGTGTGGTCCTGTTTTCTTGAGATGAATATACCCGTTCGGGAGGTACATGAAGATATTTATGCTTTTTGTCAAATATTTGTATAGGGCCAATGCAAGTATTGTGCAACATTATGTTGCTGAGAAGGTAATCGAGTTTTGTACTGATTATTTGAAGGAGGTAGATTTTGTGGGGATTCTTAATTACAGGCATGAAGGGAGGTCGGATAGGCAAGGGGTTAGATAGGGCAAGCTCTTTAGTCCAAGTGAGGAAGATTTATTTGCCGCGCATCTTTTTGGTCTTTGTAACCATTACGATCTTGTCCCGTATATTGAAATTTACACTGATGACATTAGAGTCAAACACCCATATTTCAATTGAACACTAAGAACTTTGTGACATGGCTTTGTAATCACATAGTGGTCGGTGAGCAGTCGAAAAAAGTGAAATGGTATGCTCGTAGTCCCCTAGGAACCGTACTTAGTTATGGAGGGCACAAAATTAATGGATTTACATTCGCCACCTAATCAATGGATGATAAGGGTGTTTCCCAAAATAGTGGAGTGTCACTGGTGTCAGAAGCTTTGCATGTTGGTAGTGGAGGTGACAACAATTCTATTTATGCTCAATAATGTTACTTCGTCACTCTTTGTTATATTTGGGAACTTGATTATGTGACTATGTGAATATCCCCATTTTTAAATGCTGATGGGTAGATATTAACAATGGACAGGGAACCGAGGAGCTAGAATTCACCATCTTTGATAGAAGTCGTGTTGGTTGAAGGGAAGATTCGTTCATAAGGGCTTCTCTAGCGCATTGGATTTTTTATGTAAGAAATCATGTTGAAAATCAGTGAGAGATTGTTGTTGAAGGAAAAAGGTCTTTTGTCCAGGAAAATAACTTGGAGAACATTATAGGTTTTTGTCAATGCACTTCAATGAACGAATGATTTTTTTTGCTTGAAGACGACCGGAGTTTACAGATTTTTATCGGGAAAAACGACCATGATTAAGGAATTTGGGTGGACGTTCGAGGAAATTTCAACCGTAAAAGAAGGAAGGAAAAGAAGGGCAACAAAGGAGTTAAGAAAAAAAGCTTTAGTAGTTTGCATTTGGTTGTCGGGTAGGAGAAAGTGCAGTTATTTCAAATTTGACCAAAGGTTACGATGAGCTTCTGAGTTCGGAACCACTTTGGCTCTTCTGGTTCACATTGTAAAATTTGACTTACTTAGAAACCATTTTCGACACTCTCAACCACAATGGTCAATAACTGAATTCTAAAACATATATATGAATACAATAATCATAAACATTAAAAGTAATCAAATTAAAAAGTATTATCACAATCTTAACAAACTAAAGATGGAAAATATTAAATTGTTAACACAATCTATTACAATCGAAAAGTTTCAAATTTGGGGAACAATTAATGAGTTCATGATTATTCCAAATCATTTCCGAGATCACCCATCAAAGTTGAGCGATGGAGACACTATCTAAAGGTCGACGCAAGATTTGGCTCATAGACTCATTGTTTTTTTTCATATCTCCAAATCATTTCCTTTATAGTCAAGAGCTCATTCCACACTTACTCACCTCCACTTGGGGTCGCTGAATTGAGTCATAGCTAACCCGAGCGAAGGCATTCCCATTCAAATGAATGATGGATAAAAAGGTGATCAAAGATAAAATTTATAGTTATGCACCCAACTCAATACTAAGCTACCTATCGGGTAGTTAGTGGCAAGACCGGGTTTGTCCTCAGAGATGCTAGGGTCTAACCGCTAATTAAACACAACCATGTACGGGTTGTCAATTCGTCTATGTGCTAGGAATAGCTAACATTGTAAAATGGAGGGGGTGGGGGTTTTAAATTATCAACTACAAACATGAAAGCTAAAACACGAGAGTACTATATAGATAGATACTTGGGGAATATTTGCATTAAATGGTTAATTAAGCATTTTAATCCTAAATTCTATCACATATAAGACATCAAAAACCTAATCTAGTGCTCATAACACATGGTGTGGTTGATGGTAAGCACTTCCTCATACCTGTCACACAGAGTGCTCCTGCAATCTTCCATCGGTACCACCTCCGTAATAAGGGGAGTGCAACAACGGCCCTACCATTGTGCAAATTTTTTTTCTCCTCCGTACCATTACCTCCCGGGCACTATACCGTGCATGCACTACCTCTATGCCTAAAGGGGAAAAGGGAAATAGGCACCTTATCGATGGCACTAGGGTAGCTAAATCCTACTTTTTTATACTAAATGCTATCGTTACATGTAACCCTTTAGACTGGCTTTCAAGCTAAGACTGTTGTGTTGTCATGTAATGGTAAAACTAAAAAAAACCTACGTGCACACAACCACGTGAACCCGGACCCCGCTACCCATATCACATCCAAGTTTCTCTTCCCAGGGGGCTATCAATATATGCACCAACATGAATGTAAACTGAAGTGGGTGCTAATAGGGTGTATCACTCATGCAATTATAACAATTGAAGAACAAGCTAACATAGTATCACAAGCACATAGAATTAGTAATATCTAATGAATCTCACAAAACATAAATCAACACATGAATACAAATTTTCTCCCTAAGCTATAGAATTACACCCTAAACATGGAACTCAAGTATTTCATTGCATTCCATATTTTTGGGAAAAAGCAAAATAAAGAAAAGAACGAGAAAGAACCTAGAGAGAAGGGGGAGTGTTTTATCTGTCTAAGCTACCGTTGAAACCCAAAATATGATCTAGAATTTAAACCTTAGCAGAATAAAGGCTATATATATAGTAGTAGGGAATTGGGCCTAAAAATAGGCCCAAAATAGGCCAAAAACCCTAGCAGCCGCCACTGGCACGAGGCGTCGCGACTTGCACGACCCGTGCTGTCACTGTGGCATCGTGCTGGTGTGGGGCACCGATTTTGGAACATCTGTGCTGGCGTGGTCTGTGTCAACCGGCACGGGCCATCGTCTGGAGCTCCATTATTGCACTTCTGATTCACACCCCATTTTGTTTAGCGCGGGACATCAACTAGATCTTCATTTTGCTACGTTTCTTGGCACAGAATGCACTATTCTTCACACTTCATGAATTGGTCTTGACATTTGTGACTTGATAATATGCTATCGTGTGAAATAGAATGGCCCACACCTATAATTAGCAAACTTTAGAGTGAAAAAGAAGACTTGAGGACACGGCCAACCGAGCCAGGCGCAACTCGTGCTAGGGCTTGGCACAACCCGTGTTCCTTGACACGACTCATGCAAAAGGCCCCTTATATGATTCGTGTCTCATGATATGGGCCATGTATGGTTGAGCCTTTTGGTGACCATGAATTGTCCATGCTACTTTGTTGTGACTTCTTTGCTCCGCTATAGATGAAATGTTGGTCTGATTTGAGAGTTCTTGTAGTCGATTTCATAGAACTTGAGAAGATGAATCCAATGGTGCCCCTTACAACGGATGATTCTTCTGGGATCCTTACCAGAACTTTATGCAACTCTCGGACAACGATCTTCCATTTCTTCCTTGGCCACTTTGAACTTCAAATCGGCCTATCTTTAGTTCAATCCTTCTGCTACAATGTTTTAGAGTCTGTGGCCTCCATCTATTACAATTCTTGGGAATGGTCTTCGATATCATCTACCATTCTTGCGAACTGCATTTTATACAAAGATGATCAAAAGTGCCCACGAAACACCTACTTAAGATGATAAAAATGGAAGATCTAGGTGTCTCTGGAGACAAGGTGTCCATTAGTATAAATTAAGTTTACAAAACTCGAAATTTAGACAAAGAAAGCCAAACATGGTCATCTAAACCCTTTGTCATGGAAACTTAACTAACACTAGAAATCCAACAAGTTAAACAAGCTAAGTATTTTTCCGAATGCATTGATTCACGCATGCATAATGATGCACATCACACACCCACTAGTAGTAATGTTTTAACCCCTTTAAGTAAGCTTTCTACAAATCTAAATTAACACAAAAACATGTTAAATTCATGAAATTAGTTATAAGTACCTAGTATTTCGATAAATAAGAATATCTCTTACTTTTGTCAATTCTTGGCATCTAACTTGTGTCCCCTGTAAAAATGGCCTTTTGGCACCATTTGTGATCGATCAACACTCACTTCTTCTTTTGGCGTTTATCTTTCTACCCTTGATTATATAGTTGGGAGGTCATCTCCGTACCTCTCAAAGTTATATTTTTAAGCCATAATGCTTCCTATCTATAGTTAAGTAGTTGATGGCAAGTCGGGTTCATCCAAAAGGATCTTTCCAAGTGTTTAAACATATGTAGGAGAAAACATACTAAATATAAGCACATATATATATACATATAAAATCATGTAAATTTGGGGGGTTTGGTTGGTTTTCGGTCCTAAACTATCAAACTGAAAGACAACAATTAGAAAAGCAAAAGAAATATGCTAATCATGCAACAACAACTAAATAGATGATTAAAACAAAAATTAACGAAGCCTTGGGGGCAATCGACTTCCACTTCCAAACTTCCTATAGCTCATTGATTCATTCACTCATTCAATTACATTTATTATCTATGGGAAATACTATCGCATCTCACTCGAAGATCAACATTCACTCGTTCTTAATAGTAGTTTGCAAAGACAAGCAACGACCATTTCCAAATCTCATTGATGATCACCCTAGGAAAACAACATCATAGAGGTATTTCATCAAAGGCATTTCATCCAAAGGACCATAGTTTTGATAGCAAAAAGCCTTCTACACAAGGCATAGTCATTTAACCAAACAAGGCATTTATTATGTTAAACCTAGAACAAACCACATTCATGGTTCAACATTTCTTTGCATCTATGGGATAAATATGAGAACAATCCACATTAACATACTCATCTCGTAAGAATCGCCACACATTATACAAAAGAAGTTCCAAATCCATGCTTTTAGATTTCATGTCAAACAAGCTAAGAAATTTGCAACTTTTCTAACACCCAAACACTTCAATCATACAAACATTTCATATGCTCAAATAACCCATGGTATAAATGAGGCAAAATACAACATTAATGGCAAAATAAATGCTCTCCAATAAATGTTCATAAATGATCTAATATAGAATCTTACTACATAAGTTTGGAAGCTTCAATCAATTGCTCTCAAGAACATGATTTAGCTACTAGAGTTCATACTATTTAATGCTAACAAACCAAACATAATGCAAGAGAAATCAAAGATGAAAATGGTGGAAAAGTAGGGTTAGAATAGTGCCACAATCGCAGGAAGAAGAAGTTGTGAATGAGAGGAAAAAGAATGCTATTTATAGTACATAAAGGATAAGGTTAGGTCTTGGCCACCCTTAATTTTGTCTTCTTTTCTCCTTATAGAAAGCACTCATCTTCACAATAATTCCTCTCATTTTTCAGGTCTTCCAATCTTTGAAGCAAGGCTTCAAATTCTTCAAAAGATTATCTTCAATGGCCTCCGGTAATCAAGTCTTCAAATCTTTGAAGCAAGTTTTCAAAGTTTTCGAAAGGTGATCTTCAATGGTCTCCAGTCTTCAAGCCTCCATGTTCTTCCTTTGTCACACAAAATTCACTTAGAAGAGATAAAAAAGCATAAAGTCGCTCTTACTTCTCCTAAGAGAATTTCAAGGTAAAACACAAGCCCTTGATAATAAAAGAACAAAAAAGTGATCCCAAAAAGTACTAATTATGGACATAAAATTGACACATCAATAGTATAACAAGTTTAGTTTTATGTAGGTAGGTTCGGTTATATGGCCAACAACGGGAACTAAAGTCCTAGCAATGATTTCATAGACAATTCATTGTTCAATGATCAAATGAGTTAGACAAAAAGTCTTCAGATTTCCCAAATCCCATGAATTTCGTTGAAAATAGCTCCCACCACACTTGACGGGGTCAATAAATGGGGATCAGTATCATGCAAAGGCCATTTCTACCAGATAATTTGGAGGAATTGACACTCGATTAAAGTTAACCATTGCGGCCTGCAGCATATACTGCGGTTCGTAGCCCAGAATTTTACACTTTTGGGCTCTTTTCCTCTATTTTCTTGGATTATAAATATCCCCACTTCTTCCCCATTTGTCTAATCCCAACTTTGGGGCTTTAAAACCCTACTTTTGTACCATTTTCTTCCATTTCTTCTTTCTTTGTAAATCTTTGTTCTATGTTATCAGTTTTGATTATCTAGGTTAGTGATAAGATGTATTTTCCATAATCAATTATTGTATTACTAACAAGAATGTATAGAGTACAATAAGGAAATAGAATATGAGTAGAACTCTGGCTTAGTCAATATGACTTATCCAGAATTAATCAAGATCTAATTAGAAACATGATTTACTCTAACACCCCCTCCTCAAGCGAAGCGTCGGATGTTCAGTGATGCAAAACTTGGACCAAAAGAACTCTAATAGTGGATGAGAAAGTCCTTTTTGAAAGATTTCAGCAATCTGAAGACCAGTGGAGACATGGGCAACACACAGCTTGCCAGAAGCCACTGACTCACATACAAAGTGATAGTCAATGTCAATATGCTTGGCCCGTTTGTGAGCAACTAGATTCTGAGCTAAGAAAATGGCATTTCTGTTGTCACATAACAGCAATGGGGAGCTCGAAAGAGGAACACGAAGGTCGCGAAGCAAATGAGTCATCCAGACCATCTCCGAGGCTGTGTTGGCAAGAGCTCGATACTCTGACTCAGTGCTGGAATGAGAGATGGTAGGCTGCTTCATGGCACTCCAGGATACACTGTTTCCACCAAGAAAGACTGTATAGCCAAAAGTAGATCGGCGAGTTTCGAGACAATGAGCCCAATCAGAATCTGAATATCCCAAGACGTTAGGAGTACTAGCTGAGCGAAAGGTGAGGCCAAAATGGAGAGTGCCCCTAACGTAGCGAAGAATCCGAGTAACTGCAGCATAATGGTCATCACAAGAATCCTAAAGATACTGATAGTGTTAACCGCAAATGCCATATTAGAGCGGGTAATCATCAGATACTGTAGGGCACCAACAAGGGATCGATACAGTGTCAGATTTTGAAATGGCAGACTAGTGGGGCTGTGTAGCTATGAACCAGGAACAAAGGGGGTAGAGACCTGGGACGCATCAGATATACCGACACTAGTGAGAATATCCCGAGCATACTTAGCTTGACCGAGAAGTAGACCTGAAGAAGTGGGTGATACTTCTAAGCTAAGAAAGTAGTGGAGGGCGCCCAAATCCTTAACAACAAACTCCCGATGTGTCCGATCAATGAACTGTCGAAGGAGCCCAGAGTCATTACCTGTGAGGATGATTTCATCGACATAGACCAGGAGATAGAGAAATGATGAGCCTCGAGAGAGAACAAAAAGGGAAGTGTCGGTGGAACTGCACCGAAACCCAAGCTGAGATAGATAGGTACTGAACCACTGAAACCATGCTCGAGGTGCTTGCTTGAGACCATAAATGGCATCTTTCGCAAGCGGCAAATATAATCTAGATGAAGAGAGTCCTTGTAACCAACTGGTTGTGCCATATAGACCAGAGTATCAAGAATACCATTCAGAAAGGCGTTCTTGACATCTAGCTGATGAAGAGGCCAGGAGCCCAAGTGGCAATGGCAAGACTGTCTGGACAGTAGAGGCTTTGACCACCAGACTAAAAGTATGATCGAAATCGAAGCCCGAAATATGAGAGAACCCTTACGCAATAAGCCAAGCTTTGTGATGATTAACTGTACCATCAGGACAACACTTCAGCTGATAAACAGATTTGGATCCAACAATGTTGACCCCAGAAGGGTGTGGAACAAGATCCCAAGTGTGCTGGCCCCGTAAAGCAACAGTCTCCTCATTCATAGCTGTAACCTAAGACGGGTCCTTCAATTCCAAATGATAATCAGTGGGCTCCGACTAGGCGAGAAGGGCAGCTAGAAGACCATGAACAACAAGACCAGAATAGTCTTGGCGCTGAATAGCTCAAGTGAATGATCTAGTGGCCACACGATGAGTAAAATGTTGTGGTGAAGAAGCTGGAGAAGAAGGTAGCCGGATATGATGCCGCTGAGGGAGTAGAACTTGCCACCGGTAAATGTGGGGGGGATTAACCGATCAAGAGACGGCGGAACAGAGTCTAGCGAGCAAGTAATGCAGGCCACAGGTGATGAATGATCAAGGGTCAAGAGTGGTGGGCAAGAACTGCCGGCAGTGTCCAGAAAATTAGAAACATCTATAAGGTCGAGAGAGCGGAACTTGTGGCCTAGGCCAAAGATGAGGCAAAAGGAAAACAACCTTCGTCGAAACGAGCATGATGGGTGACATAAATCTTGCCAGTGGAAGGATCAAGGCAGCGAAAACCCTTATAATGACAGTTGTAACCGATGAAAACACAAGAAATACTCCGAGGAGATAACTTATGAGGGGCCATAGGACAAACGTATGGAAAAACTCAGCAACAAAAAGGATGGAAGTTTCAGTAGATCGGATCACGGTGATAAAGAAGTTCATAAGGAGAAGTTGCTTGTGACACCGGGGTGGGAAGCCGATTAATAGTGTAAACTGGAGTGGCAAAAGCATCATCCCATCTTGAAAAGGGTAGATGTGAATGAAAAAGCATAGTGAGGCCCATTTCTGCAACATATCTGTGTTTGTGCTTGGCCCAGCCATTTTGCTCCGGGGTGAATGGTTACGAAACATTATGATGAATGCCTTTGGAGGAAAAATGGGATTGTAGGCACATATTTAAGAACTCAGTGCCACCGTCACTTTGAAAAAAATTTATTTTGGTCGTAAATTAATTCTCGACTAAGGCCTCAAACTGTAAGTAAGTGTCAACAAACTCGTATTTTCGATGCAGTGGAAAAAACCAGGTAAAACGAAAGTAATCATCCACAAACAAGACATAATAAGAAAAACTATTTTTAGAGAAAACTGGGGAATTCCCTCACAAATCACAATGTACCAAGTCCAGGACGTGTGCATCATGCTTATGATTTTCAACAAAAGCTAACCACTGCCCCTTTGCCATAACACAAGGAGCGCAAGTATGCGATTTAGGTAGTAAAGATGAAACTGAAAGAAGATCAGGCCTCTATAAACTAGAGATGATAGACACTGGCACATGCCCCATTCGAGCATGCTAAAGCTTAAATGATGCATGTCCTTTATTCCGCTGCACGAAGGAAACTAGTGCTGCATCACCATTGTCTAACACGTACAGTCCTCCATCACTGTGGCCCCTGCCCACGACTGCCTTGGAAACCTTGTTTTGAATCACAAAGTTTCGGTCATCAAAAGTAACAAATAGATTTCAAACCCTGGTCAGTTTAACAATAGACAATAAATTTTTAGTGATGGCAGATACGACCAAAAAATTAGACAGTGAAAGGGTATCAGAAATTCGAGAATCACCAATATGAGAAATTGGAATAGAAGCACCATTACCAACCGAAACATAGAAATTACCAAAATAAGGATTTCAATCCCTGTCAAGGCCAGAGGTTGAAGATGACATATGACTGGTGGCACCAGAATCAACATACCGCTATGATGCACGAGAAGTTCACTCTGTCTGCAAGGAATTCTGGAAATTATTGGCCAAGTGTGTGGAGTCTGAATGATGGATCTGTGCTAACATCTTGTAACATGTAGCACCGTAATGGCTTGGATGACCATACCAAGTACAGTGAGGACCGTCGCATCCAGAACTAGCCCCAGCCGTGAACTAACTAGGACCAAAACCAAACTGACCACCTCGGCGGCCACCAGTTCGGTTTCCTCTGGTGGCGAGTGAACCCCACACACCGCCACCCCCAGCCGGTGCATGATCCCACACGCTCCCGACTGGGGGCTGCTCACCTGTAGAAAATGCTACCTGGCCAGACACAAGTACTAAATTTCCTTGGAGATTTTTCAAAAGCGCCTCATGATTCTTAGCACGTGACAAAACATCAACATAAAGGGATGTAGGGGAAGAATTAATCAGGGGGGCAGGAAATCTTTGAACTCAGACCCAAAAGCAGTTAAAAACCAAATTATCTGATCATCATTAGAAACTGGAGAACCCATAAGGGATAACTGCTGAAAAATATCTTTAAATTGTAAATGGAGTTCATGAACGGTACCACTCTTAGGTATACTGTGGGCATCTACACGGAGGTGGAGAATGGTGGATGTGCTACTATTCTAAAAAGTGGCGCAAAAACTGTCCCAGATGTCCTTTGCAGTCACACACGAGGTCGGGAGTTTGGACCAGGAGAGAGAGAAGAACAAAAAACTACAGACCCTCTAATCTTCACCAATCCAGAGGTCAAAGATGTCTTTGGCCAATTTGTAAACCGCTTGAGCCACCGTACGGTCAGTGGGAGGAGCGTGAAGGGCGGTGACAAAAGAGGAAGACGATGAGCCGGTCGGCGATAGAGTGGGGAGAAGTGGGCATGAAGTCGACCCATTGAGATAACTAAAAAGCTTCTGAGGTCTGAGGATGTATTCAATCTGATGTTTCTAGAGAAGAAAGTTAGACTTATTGAGCTTGATTTGCATCATTTGGAGAAGGGTATTGAACAATAATTTTTCACTAGCTATGATGAGAGTGGAGAGGTTCGGCCGCTAAAGGGAGAAGAAAGATGACGGCCAAAAAAAATCAAAGTTTTGGAAGGTGAATCAGAACACTGCTCTGATACCATGATAATATGTATTTGCCGTAATCAACTATTGTATTGCTGACAAAAATATATAGAGTACAATAAGGAAACATAATACGAGTATAACTCTGGCTTAGTCAACACGGCTTATCCAGAATCAATCAAGATCTAATCAGAAATGTGATTTACTCTAACAGTTAGTTTTGTACTTGGGAGCAATTGATTGAGGCTTCCAAGCCATGTCATGAGAATTCTTTCTGTCTATTTATTGTTTTTCCTATTATGCATTTATTGAGCTTTGAATGTGGATTGTTAATGGCATCAATGTTTTTGGTTGTTTGAGTATATGAATTGCTTGTATGATTGCTTGTTAGTGTTGGGAAAAAGTGGCTAAGTTTCCCCTTTTTTAATATGAAATCCAAGAGCAAGAGTTAGAACTTCTAATGATGTTGATGTGTTGATAATTGCTAGATGAATGTGATAATTTCAAACTCTTTGTCATGTTTGTTTATTATAGAAAATAGGAGAGGTCTATAGGCGTTAAACGTTCTTGACTAATCTTGTGTAAATGTATGAATTGGCTCAATGCTTGGACACGGTGTAGTGTTTATAAGCGTTACCAAGCTTGTTGATTATTTGTGCTCAACGCCATTGATGGGATACTTTTAGCCATTTATCGACTAAAAAAGTCATTAGTGAGGTTTGAAAAGAGATGTCAAATTCACTCTTGCAAACTACTATCTAAAAAGGATAGCACAAAAAGTAGTTAAAGTAATGAATAGGTTATAGATTCAAGGATAGATAAGAGGTTTGGAAGTGGAAATCAATTGCCCCCAATGCTTTGTCTTTTGTAGTTTTAAACCCCTTTTCTTAATTTGTTTGCATGATTAGCATAGTTACTTGACTTTGGTAGTTAGCTTGTCTTTTAATTTCATAACTTAGGACCAAAACCAACCCCCCCTTTTTCTTGCTTATATATATATATATATATATATATATCTATATCTATATATATATACATCTATATATATATTTCATTCTAGCTTAATATCAACCTTATATGTTTAAACCCTTTGAAAGATCTCTCTTGACCCTGACTTGCCATTATCTACGTAGTTGTAGATAGGAAGCATTTAGGGCTTATAAATTGTAACTTTGAGAAGTACGGCGATGACCTCCCAAACTTTTGCACTGCTCCTGGTGAAAAGGCGTTTATTTTTAAGTGTATGGGCATATTTGGTTGCATATTAGATAGTTGTTTTTATTTTCCACTTCTTGGTGGTTGTTTCTGTTCGGAGTAGGTATTGCTTGAGTTCTTGGTGAACTTTTATCGAGAATCCTTGCAATATGATTCTAGACCTTTGAAAAGAATTTTTTTAAAAAAATGGAGCGTCTTACCTTGAGGTAACTCATGATGAGAAAAAGGCTCAACAAGCAAGGTTTTCTAAGATATGTCATTTTGACCATCCTAACAAGTCTTGCTATATGTTGAGAGAGGAGCTTTATAAGGGGGAAAGAACCTTTGGGGCCTGAGACACCGCCTGCTTGGGACTGCATCTCATGGATACGAGCTGATAGGTGATCAATTTCCTCATCCATATTGATCAAGCTCTGGGAGACAAACACACTGTGCTCCAGTACCATGCTATCTTGGTGGCATAATCCATCCTGCATGGTCTGCATCCTACGCTCATAGAAATTTGGTGGAGGCTGGGAGTAGTGAGGTGGCACATAATCCTCCTACATAGGCTCGGTCTCTGGTGGAGGTTGTAGGGAGTGTTGTTGCTGTCGCTCAGAGAAAGGCAGGCGGCTATCATCGCGCTGGACAGGGGCTGGACCAAGGTCGTGGAGCTCACGCTGGAAGTCCTCTCTGCACGTGGAGTCAAGTGAGATTGCCAAGTCCGCTAGGGGTGCATCAAACTCCAACTTTGTCTGTTAGGCTGAGGAAGTACAATGAATGTGACCTTCCTGGTGCCATATAACCAGTCGAATACCCCCGTGGCCTGGGTGGAACTAAGCATCTCAAATCGGACCAACCTCTCTACAGTAATGAGGCAGGAAGTGCGTCTCCCTAAGCACAGAAAGTGAGCAGGTGGAACCAATCCTAGGTACTTCGCCAAGAGGCCTATCATACCTCCAACCATAATCTTACCCTTCAGCTTCCCTGCCACCTCTACAATCCTCTTTATCCATAGCTCAGCCCATAGCTCGTATCCCAGTCCCTCACTCGTCAAGTGCCATAGGAAGTAAATTTTAGTTATTTGGTACATTCATCAGCTCCACTGAGCAAAATACTGTGCCAGCCATAAATGATGCACAAAACGGAGTGAGGGGTGGACAGTGACACTGCTCTTGTCGTGGGAGTTCTTCGGCCTTATGTTGATGATACTCTAGAATTGCATGTCCTCCTCAATTGTTTTTCCTGGGCCTGTGGGTCCAACCTTTCCCATATCTCTGCAGTGTCCCATCCAAAAGCTTCCTCAACCTGCGAGATAGTCATCTCTCAAGATATATCGTCTATTTGGAAGGTGATATACCTCTCGCACGGTTGGTTATCCTTCATGCTGCATATCTTGACCGTGGGTAGGAACTCCAGTGTATATCGCCAGTAAGAGGGGGCACTCTTGATCATGAAACCATCCATCCCCCCTTTTGCGAGGAGGCATCTGACTGACTAGGTGAGCCCAAGAGCATCCAATGTGGGCATATCTATGGAACTCATCTCCTTGAGCTTACGGTTAGCCAGGGCCTCCCATCTCTCCGCATAGGACCCGATGATCTGGGTCAATCCCATGTACCTATCAGGAGGAGAAGGTACATAGCTCGACTCTGAAGCTGGTGACGGAGGTGGAGCGGTGGTGCGCCTACCTCGTGGAGGTGGAGCGGTGGTGCGCCCACCTCGTGGAGGAGCCCTAGGTCTCTTGGTAGGGGCCATATCTAACAACCGCAACAAACAAGTCAAACGTAGAGGAATATACATATATGCAATATTATATAATCATAGTCAACCTTAAACTAGTTTTTTTTTCAATCATCACAAACCAAATCAATTCCAAGCCAACTAGTTCAAGTTCTAATCACAATTTCATACACAATCCATGTTATATCCAACATGCCCATATTCTCAAGTCCATGAAGTTCTCAAATAGTTGAATATCTAATATGCTATATTTCATAATCACAGTCATGCCTAACTAGTTTAGCCACCACTATTACATTTATAATGTCAACATTCAAGTGCCATGGCAAAACTATCCTAGGAAAAATAACATTGCATCCAAATTAACTATGTCTAATCAAGAGCCAACATGCCTCATATTGGGAGGTCGTCGCCGTACCTCTCAAAGTTAATATTTATAAGCCCTAAATGTTACTATCTACAACTAAGTAGATAGCAGCAAGTCGGGGTCGTCCACGAAGAAGAGGGATTTTCTCAAGCATTTAAACGTAAATGGTTGATATTATGCTAGGAGTAGATATATATACACATATAGAAGCATGTAAAAAAGGGGGGTTTCATTGGTTGGTTGTCCTAAGTTATGAAAATTAAAAGACAAGATAACTAGCAAAGTCAAGTAACTATGCTAATCACCAAACAAACTAAGAAAAAGGGTTTTAAAACTACAAAAATAAAGCGTTGGGGGCAATTGATATCCACTTCTTAACCTAATGTAGATCATTGAACCATTCACTCATCCTATCACAATTGTTACCTATGGACAAAAGACCATAGATCTGAGTAAACTAGCCTTCTACCAAAGACATAGCCATTTAACCAAACATATCACTCATTAGGCTAAACCTATAACAAACCACATTAAAGGTTCAACCTTTCATGGCATCTATAGAATAAATACGAGAACAATCCACATTAACATACTTATCTAGCAAGAATCACAACACATTATGCACAAGAAGTTCTAAGTTCATGTTATTAGATTTTCATGCAAAGGAGCTAAGGAATTTGTCACTTTCCTAACTCCCTAACACTTAAGTCATACAAACACTTCCTATTCTCAAACAACCCAAGGCATAAATGAAGTGAAACATAGCATTAAGAACACATGAAAGCTAAATAACAAAGGCTTCAAGAATGAGTAAAACAATCTATTCACTACTTCAACTACTTGTTGTGAAGATAAATCTTCCATTCTTCTTAGATAGTAGTTTGCAAGAGTGAATTCGACATCTCTATTCAAACCTCACCAATGACTCCCTTAATACTAAGAGTATCCCATTGATGGCATTTAGCACGAAGAATCAACAAGCTTAGCAACACTTATAAACACTACACCGTGTCTAAGCATTTAACCAAGTCATGCATTTACACAAGATTAGTCAAGAACGATCGACATTCATAGACCTATCTCATTTGCTACCTAAAACAAACATGGCAACGAGTTCTACGTCATCATATTAATCTAGTAATTATCAACACACCTACGTCATTTAAGAAACCCTAACTCATGCTCTTGGATTCCACATTAAAAGAGGGAAGAATTAGCTACTTTCTCCCAACCCTAACAAGTAATCATACAAGAAATTCATATAATCAAGCTTCCAACAACATAAATGCCATTAACAATTCACATTTAAAGCTCAATAAATGCACAACAGCAAAAGCACCAAATAGATAGATATATATATATATATATATATATATATATATATATGGTTCTTACTACAAAGAAATGGAAGCTTCAATCATTTGCTCCCAAGATAAAACTAAGCTAGAAAACTAAAAGACATAATTAATCTACAAAAACTAAGAAAAGAAAAGAAGAGAAAACCTAGGGTTTTAAGCCCCAAAAATGCAGGAAGAAGAGAGGCCAAAAACTGCTGAAGAGGAGAGGATAAGGTGAGTATTTATAGCACAAAAATCAAGAAGAATTTCAGACCACTCATCCATCATGACTCGCGACTCGCGACGGACATCAATTTCAGCACCATTTCTTCTTTCTCTTTTTTATCTCATATCCTTCTCTTCTCTTCACTTCTTCAATTCTTCAAATCTTCAAAAGCTCAAATACAAGTCTTCAAATCTTCAAAGGTATTCTTCAAAGTCTTCAAAAAAATTACCTTGTCACACAAAATTCTCTAAAAAAGTAATAAAAGTGTAAAAGTCGCTTTAAACCCTCCTTAGAGAATTTCAAGGCAAAATGTCGCATTTAGAGCACAAAAGTGTACAAAAGTGAATCCTAAAAGTCCTAATATGACCGTACAAAATGGGCACATTACCTATCTAGTATAAGCCACAATCCAACCAAAGCAACAACAGTAACATAATGCAAGAACAAAACCAACACGAATAAATCAACACACTCAAAGTGCTTATGATGCTATCTCACATCCAACCAATCCACAGGTACAATGTATTCACATGATCTCCATCAACCCTAATCTTAAGCACAATATATTCACAAAAATCAACAAAGTTCCAACAATCCAATTTCATAAGGCATCACACATAATCCACACAATATTCAATAAATAGATTATACAACATAGTCACATTTGAGGTTCAATAAAGTGAAGAAATGGACCACTCAGATGCTTAAGAGGAAGAAAGAAGGAAGCCCACAATCAATTTGAATTCGGATTGTCCAAAATCACAAAACCCCTAAATTCTATAGTTTGTGCTCTTCAAAATTTTATGGTGATTTGTGGGTAGAGATTGGGAAGATGTTGGATTGGGAAGTGGTGTTGAGCTTTGAGGGTACATATTTGTGGGTAGCGGTGATGAATGGTGGCCGGAAGGAGGTGGTGCAGCTGGAATGGCAGAGAAGATGAAAGGAGAGTGGGGAAGGAATGAAACTTTTACTAGTTGGCCATTTTTAAACTGCTCTGCATGACTGTCACGACTTACAACGTGTTCGTCATGACTCGCGATGGGCAGGTCAAATGGTGCCTCAGGTTAACATTCACATTGCGACTCGCGACCACTTCGTCGCAACTCGCGATGGTCCATCGCGAATCGTGATGGAACTATCGCAACTCGTGAAAAGTAGAGCCTGAGAGCTCCATTTTCATCCAAGAATTCTGATTTGGTCACGACTCGCGACCACTTCATTCGGACTCGTGATGGTCCATTGCAAATCGCAACGTGGCCATCGCGGCTCGCAAAAAGTGGAGGCTGAGGTTCAAAATTTACACCAAAAATTTCTGAGCCCATCGCGACTCGCGACGAGGTGGCCACGACTCGCGATGGACTATCCACCTGGTACTTAGAATTTGTTTTTCTGATTTTAACTCTTGTCCAAGTTTTTCCTTCTTGACTCCAAGCATTTCTCCCTTCGAAATTCCAATGCCTTGGTTTCAAATTGCTACAAAATCATGGAAAAACAAACCGTGAAAAGCACAAAGCAAAACGATGAAACTAATGACAAAATTCAAAACCAAGTAACATGAACAGAAAGTCACGAATGACGGTCTGGATGATCAAAACCAAGTATTTTTAACGCAACGGCATGATTCACTCCCTTTTCTTGGGGCTTACTCACAAACTAGATTGAGGAGATCAACATACTCTCTATTCTCCGAAACAAAATTCCCGTGGTAAGGCTTCAAACATTGTCCATTGACTTTGAATGTATTGGACTTAGCTCGATCTAGGATCTCCACCGCGCCATGCGGGAATACCTTCACCACCTCAAAAGGACCAATCCATTGGGACCTCAGCTTACCGGGAAATAGGAAAAGATGGGATTGGAATAGGAGGACTTTTTGACCCACGTCAAATTCCTCTCTAATGATGATCTTGTCGTGCCACACCTTTGTCTTCTCCTTATAGATTTTGGTGTTCTCATAGGAATCCCTCCATAGCTCATTTAGTTCATCCAACTGTAACTTCCTATGCAAGCTGGCCTCATCTATATCAAGATTGAATTCTTTGACCGCCCAGTAAACCTTATGTTGAATTTCCACCAGTACGTGACAGGGCTTACCAAACACTAACCGGTACGGTGAAATACCAATTGGAGTCTTGTAAGTAATCCTATATGCCCACAAGGCATCATTCAACTGAGAATTTCAATCCTTCCGGTTAGGGTTAACCATTTTTTGAAGGATGAACTTAATTTCCCGATTGGAAACCTCGGCGCCAAGTGTTGGCGCGAGACTCACCCTGGGATTCGTGCTTCCACCCACCTAAACCCCTCGTTTTGTACCCTTTTTAGACACCAGCCTTCCCCTTTCTCTCTTCCTCACAAACTCATCTCCTCTTTCTCTCTCGCATAAAACCTTCAGGTTTACACTCTCTCACTATTTAGGTCATAACTTTCCTATTTTTCATCCAATTCTCCCATACCATATATCCAAAAATTTCCTATTTCCAAGATCTATCTAACCCACTAAACCCCAAACCAAGAAAATTCGTGAATTTGAGCAGTATATTGAAAGAAGCTTCGGCCACAGATCGGTATTTTCTCCTGGGGGGCTGAATTTTTATTCCGTTTGGAGCATTGGAGTTGTTTTGACTCACCCTAGGAGAGGTGCTGTATAAACTTCAAGCGTAAACTTCACCACACTCGCCATTTGAGGTAATCTCGGGCAAACTTACTCTTATTTGGAGGAATTAGATTAGCGTATTTACTGTGGGATTGTGCATGCATGCTTGAGAATTTTGGTGATTAGTGTTGGTTGATTTACTTGGAAGATATTATTCTGTATTGGTAGTAGTTGGAGGAAAGTCTTTGCTATACTCTGTCAGTATTAGTTGCTATATTCTCAGATATTATGCCCGTGTACACAGAGAGAGGGGGGGAGTCTAGTAGGAATTCCTATATGGGTTTGACCACTCTAAATAGGCCCCACAAGGAAAGGTTGGAGTGGCTCATGGGGGTGCCCCATTTTAGAGACAAAGTTTGTAGACGAAGAGACCCTCAAGGATCTCAAACTCTACAAGCCTGTCCGGATGCTGCTAGGTAGGGTAGGTATGAATAAGTTTACTACCCTATCCGCTCCAACCTACACTAGATATACATTAGAGTTTTTGGCCATTATCGAGAAGTTTTGAGATGAACAAGGATGGAAATATATCGAATTCCATTTGGGTGGTGATTCCCGCACCTTGACTTACTAGGAGTTTGGACAAATCTTCGACGAGTTCGTCGCAACTCGCGATGGGCGCCAGAACTTAACCTTGTCTTCTTTCTTCTTCTTGTGGTAAACACTCATATTCATAATAATTCCTATCATTTTTCAAGTCTTCAACTCTTTGAAGAAAGCCTTCAGAAAATGGTCGACGGCCTCCGATCTTAAAGTCTTCATGTATTCGAAGCAAGTCTTCAAAGTCTTCAAAAAGTGATCTTCAATGGCTTCTAGTTTTCAAGCCTCCATGTTCTTCCTTTGTCACATAAAATCCACTTAGAAGAGGTAAAAGAGCGTAAAGTTGCTCTTGTCTCTCCTAAGAGAATTTCAAGGTAAAACACAATTTTTTGGTAATAAAAGAGCACAAAAGTGACCCCAAAAAGTACTAAATTATGCACATACAGTGGACATATCAGTAGGTTTACATCGTAAGGGGTTTAGATAACCATTTTTTATTTCATATCTAAATCCTTAATTTTGTAACCTATGTTTAGTCTAATGGATTTTTGGTTCTTACAAGCATCTAGATTCCATTTTGTGAGCTTAATATATATATTTCTCGTTAGCATTTCGAAGTGGTTTAGTGAAGGTCACGAGCTAAAACGTGGTAGAATACAGAAGGGTCGAAGAAGGAAGATAAAGAAGTGGATGAATTATTACCCAGAAACTTAGACCAAGTTCTTAAAATGATCCGAGAAGAATAAGCCTACAAGACTGGCATCATTGTATTTGTCTTCTCGAGCAATATATAATCGACTACAAGAACTCTAAAATTGGAGCAATGGTTTACCCATAGCGATGGAAATAAGAAGAGGGCAGATTGACCATTGCAGCCCGCACCCCAGAATTTTACACCTTTGGCCTCTTTTCCTATATTTTCTTGGACTATAAATTGCCCCCCCTTCTTCCCCATTTGTCGAAGCCCGACTTGGGGGCTCCAAAACCCTATTTTTTCACCAATTTCTTCCACTTATTATTCTTTCTTTGTACATCTTTGTTCTAAGATATGGGTTTGATTATCTAGGTTAGTTTTGTACTTGTGATCAATCGATTGAGGCTTCTAAGCCATGTCACGAGAATTCTTTCTATCTATTTATTACTTTTCCTATTGTGCATTTATTGAGCTTTGAATGTGGATTATTAATGGCATCAATGTTATTGGTTGTTTGAGTATATGAATTGCTTGTATGGTTGCTGGTTAGGGTTGGAAAAAAGTAGCTAAGTTTCCACTCTTTTAATATGAAATCCAAGAGCATGAGTTAGAATTTTAATGATGTTGATGTGTTGATAATTGCTAGATGAATGTGATAAGGTTGAACTCTTTGTCATGTTTGTTTATTGTAGCAAATAGGAGAGGTCTATGAACGTTGACCATTCTTGACTAATCTTGTGTAAATGTATGAATTGGTTTAATGCTTAGACACTCTGTAGTGTTTATAAGTTTTACCAAGCTTGTTGATTCTTCATGCTTGACGCCATTAATAAGATACTTTTATCCATTTATCGACTAAATGAGTCATTAGTGAGGTTTGACAAGAGATGTCGAATTCACTCTTGCAAAATACTATCTAAGAAGGATAGAAGATTTATCTTCACAACATGTAGTTAAAGTAATGAATAGGCTGCAGATTCAAGGATAGATGAGAGGTTTGGAAGTGGAAATCAATTTCCTCCAATGCTTTGTCTTTTGTAGTTTTAAATCCCTTTTCTTCATTTGTTTGCATGATTAGCAGAGTTACTTGACTTTGCTAGTTAGCTTGTCTTTTAATTTCATAATTTAGGACTAAAACCAACCAAAAACCACCCCTCTTTTTTCTTTTATATATATATATATATATCCTAATATAGACATTATATGTTTAAACCCTTAGAAAGATCCCTTTTCTTCGTGGATGCCTCCGACTTGCCATTATCTACTTAGTTGTAGATAGGAAGCATTTAGGGCTTATAAATTTAACTTTGAGAGGTACGACGATAACCTCCCAGGAACACAACCCAGGAAGTGAGGATTTTGAGGAGGAGTATGAGCAGGAGGAACATAAGCAGCCTGAGTAGCAGATTCCCATATGTGTCATCATAGAGTAGCCACCCCAACCTTATGCCATGACACCACCTATGGAGCATCCTCTAGCACCACTGCCACCTTTCCAGCTGGTATCAGGGGGACAACCCCTTTTTCCAGGGTCGATCAGCATGTATGAGAGTTCTTACCATGTCATAGGGTATGCCGCTAATGGTGCATATAGGCATAGCATCTCATCTCACTATCAGGATTTCTCAGATTTTAGTAGGCACAACATCCATGGGTCCCCTCCACCCTTTGAGCCTCACATATATAGCATTTCCAACCACTCTCATCTTGACTCTCACTCATGGCAGCATTCATAGTACAACCCTTTCCGAGTGCACAAGTCGCCGGATTTTGAGTCTACTTCTTCCTATCCCATGTGAACCAAGCTACCTCAGCAGCACCAGCCATATTGGGCACGATCCTTGGAGATTCCATCTTTTGGTTGAGGCAAGAATTGGTCACCGCTAGAGCTCAGCTAGGTATTTTCACTAGGATATAGTTGCAAGATTTGATAGAGTTGATAGTTAGTTGCAGTATTTGACAGAAGGTATGAGAGCTCTCCACGGGAGAACTATGGATATTAGTGACATTAGAGGATTGGAGGCATAGTGGAACGCTATATGGATCCTCCGTACAAGCAGGGACCAGGAGCCAGGCGACACAGAAAGGAGTAATTTTTCTTATGATTTTGACCTTTCCTTCATCTTTGTTACTTACGTTGGAGATAACGCAAGAAACTAAGTGTGAGGGGTAGGGTTCGAATATCTTTTATGATGGTATCCCCTTTGCTAGTATTTCTTCAAGCCTGTGTTCTACTATTTTTGATTTCGAGATGACTATCCTTTCCATGTTTTTATCTCTTTGCCTCATTGAACTTTTTATTGTTTTTGGTGTGAGGGCACCTTTTGTAGTAGTTTTTGGGATGTTTTTTGGAAATCATTGGTGGACTGATTTTTGTTTTGAGTCTATCTTTTGTAGTATGAAGCCCACTTTTGTGGCAATTTTGTGCTACACCAAAAAATTGAAAATTTTAAAAAAATGAAAAAATATAAAAACCCGGACAAGTTGAAAACCCGAAAGGGAAACTTGGGTAACTTGGGAAAAACCCGGATAGGTTGAAAGACCTAGGTAAAAGTGAGAGGCTAGGCCCTGCTAGGCTTATGAGCCTAGGCAAAAATGAGAGGTCATGTGGAAAAAGGTGAGAATTGAGTACCCTTGTGTGTGTTAAAGCTAGGATGAAAACCCGAAAGGGCTCCTAGGAAAAATGAGAGAAAACCAAAAACTAGGTTGACGATACATTTGACACCTTGGTTGTAACTAGGTTGAGAATCATGAATTATCCCTATGTTACAACCAAGTCGATGACTCTTGGATTTCCTTGGTGGATTGTGTTTGGAAGATGTCTCTTTGATTGCTTTTGGGAATCATTTTAGGAAAAGTAAGCTAGCTTTACACTTATCTTCATGGCTTACCTTTTTCCACATTTTACTTTTAGGTGGTTAGATTACTTAGTGTGAGAGTTGTGTGATTCTTACTCTTTTTGGGGGAAAGAGGGTAATCTAGGAATAAGTTGGATACCTCGGTTAACTTATGCTTGCACACTTCATTTTGCTTAATTCTTTTCTTATCATTATTTACTCGAGGATGAGTAAATGTTTAAGTGTGGGGGGTCTGATGTGCTTCAACTGACGTGCGTTAAGCGTTGCATTTGGCATATTTTTTAGCATGTTTTATTTGGTTGATTGCTAGTATTAAGTGAGTTTATGTGACAAGGGGTTTAGACGACCATGTTTGATTTTCTTTTCTAAATCCCACGTTTTGTAAACTTAATTAGTACTAATGGATATCTTGTATCTACAGGCTCCTAGATCTTCCTTGTGATAATCTTTAATAGGTCGCCTGTGGGTACCTTTTGGTTACATTCTATGTGAAGGCCATTTATAAAGGTGGTAGAAGATATTGAAGGAAATTTGCAAGGATGGGAGAAGATATCAAAGGTGATTAAACTCTATAATGGTAGTATACGAAGGCCACAAACAATAAAGTGTGGTAGAAGGAGATTCGAGTCAAATATAGGTGGCAACAGAGTTCAAAGCAGCCAATGAAGAAATAGGGAATCGTGGTTCGATGAGTTGCACCAAATTTTGAGAATGGTTTGAGAAGAATTAGCCTTCAAGGCTTATTCCATTGGATTTTTCTTCTTGAGCACTATACAATTGATTACTAAAACCCTCAAATCGGACTAACAATTGACCCGTACCGAAGAAAACAAGTTCAGCTGGCCAAGGTACCATGGGTCGGAGCGGGCCATTTATGGTTAGCACCAATGGCCAGCGCTAAAAGAGTTGGCCCGTGCCAACAGCGTTCAACACAAGGATATGATGCGGACCACACCAAATTCTGTGGGCTGCGCGCACCATTGGCGTCGTCTGTGGGGATGAGAAATTTTTTTATTTTTGGAGTCCTTCATTCCCTTCAGGGGAAACAATGGTGTTCACCAGAATTGAAAGAAGCCAGAATCACCATACAAAAGAATGAATAGCTGGGCGCAATAAGAGCATGCATCTTAGTCAAGATCAAGCACACATTCCTAGTAAAGATAAGGAACACAATAAAAAAGATACTGAGGATGACGAGGAAGAAACAGAAAGGAGAGCTTTCACGACTTTGTTAGAAACTAATAGAGAACATCTGTACAATCAATTCTTGGTCACTATTGAACCAAAATCCCAGAAAACAAATAAAAAAGCAAGTCAAAGGCATGCAAGCCTTAATTAGTAAGAGTTGTTAATGGATATAGTGGCAGATGATGAAGTTAAGTCACCGTTAGCACCACATCTTTGTGATTTCAAGATGGTAAAGGATTTCAAGCTACCCTTGCAGGTTAAAATATAAGATGGGGCAACAGACCCCAAGGAATTCCTACATTCTTATTGCAACAACATGCGATTCTGCGATGCGGAAATTGAATTAGTTTGCCAAGATTTCCCTATCTTCGTATCTGGGACAACAATCACATGGTACGAGGACATACCAAATGGAAGCATTAGGTCTTGGGCACAACTTTCGGACTTGTTTTTAGGATGCTTCTATTAGAAACAGACATTTACCAAAACAATAATGGACCTAAATAACGTATCCCAGTGAAGTGACAAAAGTCTTGCACATTACTACAATAGATTGATCACGAAAAGTATGCAAGTTCAAGATCTGTCATTCCAATCCTCGTTAGAAGCATTCATAGGAGGTATGCGATCAGGAGAATTCTACAAGGAACTTACAAAAAACATGCCAGAAAACCTAAGGGAACTGCAAAAATGATTGAATAGTATGTGCGAACCGAAGAGGCAGACAAACGTAAGATAGAGAGTGAAAGAGGTGAAAAGAGGATGATAGAGGATTCACAAAGAGGTGTTGTCAAGAAAGGGAAATGGAGTATTCCTTTCAAAGGAGGAGAATCCAGGGTGCAGGTTACACCATTTCAATAAACTCCTTTGACAAATTTGTGAAAGGAAATATGGCAAGAAAACATGGAGTTATTTCGCGAATCTGCACCAATGATAGCACCACCTCACAAGTGATATAGAGAATACTACCGTGCCTTCCACAAGGACCATGGACACAACATCGAATATTACAGAGATTTGAGAAGGAAAATAAAGGAGAATTTGAGGAATGACCATATAAGCCAGTACAAAATGAAAGATGGAGGAAGCCGGTACAGCAAAGCAAACAAAGCAGGAAGCTCTATGGCAAAAAAACAAAGGCATAGCGAATACACAAAGAAAACATCAGAATATGACAATATCAGTGGATTACGAGGAAGACCAGGTGAATGATACCCTAGAAAAAGTAATCCTATTAATTCATGGATCAAGTGAGTCTCTTTCTAACAATGCATCGAAGGCCAAAGCTAGATACTCTCAACAGCAAGAACCCACTGATATGAGATTTCTCTCGAATGAAACAATAACATTCAGTGGAGAGGATGTTGTTCCCAATGCTTTGCCTCATAATGACTTGATGGTCATACTGTTAAGATTGGAAATGCCATTTTTCATAAAATATTTGTGAATGACGGAAGTGCAGTCAAAATCTAGTTCGTTGATTTCTTTGATAAATTGGGATACAAATGAATTGACTTGAAGAAGTATACATCCTCTCTTGTAGGATTTACATGGTGAGCGGAGATGCCTTTGGGTAATATACAACTGTCAATTACTATAGGAGAGAATGATGAAAATTTCACTGTCATGTGTGAGTTTGTTGACATGGATGCGCCAAGTACATTTAACGCTATTATTGGTAGGCCCTGGATGAATACAATGAAGGCGGTATGGTCCCCATGTCACTTAGTGATGAAATTCTCAACTCCAGTAGGAGTTGCAACAATAAGGGGAAACCAGCAAACAAGTATACAGTGCATGGTTATAGCGATGCAAGTAGGAAAAAATATGGAACAGACAAATATGGTTAGCACTATCTCGGATGATGGCATACTTGGACCATCAGAGCCTCAAGTAGATATGGGAGAAGAAACTGAAGTGTTTTAGATGATTAAGACACTTCTAATTGTGTCAAAATAGGAAAGTATCTCCCAAATGAGGTGAAAGTAAAGATCAGAGAAATCTTGCAAATTCATAGAGATACATTCGCATGGAATGTACAGAACATGGGGGGGTCGATTTAAGAATTGCTAACCATTCTTTGAATACTAGTGATTCGATTAAACTAGTCAACAAAAAACAACGAAGCTTCACTAGTGATAGATAGAAGGCAATCGAAGAAGAAATTACATCATTGCTTCAGGCTGGTATTCTAAAAGAGGTAATCTACCCAAAGTGGTTAGCAAAACTAGTGATGGTAAAAATGGCTGATGCAGGATGGTGTATGTGTTTAGACTTCACTGATCTAAACAAAGCATACCCAAAAGACAACTATCCTTTGCCTAAAATTGACTAGTTAGTTTAGGTGATGTTAGGGTACAAAGTCCTAGAATTCTTGGATGTGTATAAAGGATATCACCAAATACTAATGAACCTAGAAGATGCAAAAAAGACAACCTTTATAACAAGCGTTGGAGTGTTTTTCTATGTGAATATGTCGTTTGCCCTAAAGAATGCTGGAGAAACATATCAGAGAGTAGTCAAAACTACATTTTGCAACCAAATAGGACGGAATGTTGAAGCATATGTTGACAACATGGTTATCAAGAGCAAAAGAATATGCCACTTCGCGTAAGATTTGAAGGAACCCATGGATACGCTGAGAATGTTTAGTATGAAACTCGATCCCAAGAAATGCATAACTGGAGTTGGCGCGGGAAAATTTTTAGGATATAAAGTGTCTCCCAATGGAATTGAGGCCAACCCGGGGAAGGTACAAGCAATAGTTACTCTTCCTCAACCACGAACGATAAAAACAGTATAGGTATTGATGGGATTGCTAGCGGCAATTAGCAGGTTTGTCTCCAAAGTTGTGGATAGACAATTCCCACTGTTTAATATTCTCAAAAAGGCAAAGAAGTTCACATGGAATGAAGATATTCAGAAAGCATACGAGTTGTTGAAGGAACAACTCAAGGAGTTACCAACGCTGAAGCCACCAATACCAAGAGAAACTCTATACTTGTACTTGGCAGTTTCAACAAAAGCAGTGAGTTCGTTCTTGGTACATCAAGAAGGGTAGAGGCAAGTGCCAGTATACCACATTAGTAGGATACTTCAAAGTGCAGAAATATCGTACTTACCCATTGAAAGGTCAACTCTCGCATTACCTTACTCAGTAAGAAAACAACGAAGTTGTTTTCAAAGTCATCACATAGTTGGGTATGCTGATCACCCAATCAAGAATATTCTGAGCAAGACAAAATCATCTAACATAATGACTAAGTGAGCTCTTGAACTAGGGTAATACGACATTCAGTTTCAGCCACGGACTGCAATAAAAGCGCAAGTCTTAGTAGATTTCATTGCAGAAATGACAAGCGTTGATGCATAAGAAGCAAGTACACCACAAAATTTTAGAGTAGACAAAGGGAAGTCAAAGTGGGAATCAATCGTGTGGAAACTATTCGTTAATGGGGTGTCCAGTAAAGAGGGTTGTGGTGCAATATTGCTATTGGTAAATCTAGACAAGGGAGAGCACAAATATTCACTTCAATTCGATTTTCCACTCACCAACGACAAAGCCGAGTATGAAGCACTGATATGCAGGTTGGACCTGAATATCAAGATGAAGGTGCAAAAGCGTTAAATGCTTTAGTGATTCTCAGATAGTAGTATAACAAGTGTGTGGAGATTATGACGTATGAGATGCGTAGTTAATAAAATATTCAGGGAGAGTTTTCCAGCTCATAAGTCAACTAGAGTACTTTTACATTCAACACGTACCAAGGAAAATAGTAAAGCAGACACCCTAAGTAAATTGGCAATAACTGGTTTTGATTCATTTGTAGGACAAAATAATGTGAATATAGAAGTCATACTGTTCAAAAGTACAACTACGACAACTGTATCAACAGTTTGAACAGAGGAGGCAAGCTGGATGACACCATTGAAGGATTACTTCGAGATGGGAAAATTACCAGAAGACAAGGTACAAGCTAGAAAGTTGGAACTACGATATCACAATTATGTGTATGAGGGAGGAATCCTACACAAAAGAGGCTTTCTATGCCCATGGATTAAATGTGTGAGACCAGCCCAAGCAGATGAGATCATGAAAAAATTTCATGAAGGATTGTGTGGGACACATCAAGGGGCTAGAATAATCACTAAGAAGATAATTTGAGCAGGATATTATTAGCCAACCATGTTCAACAATGCTCTGAAATGCAGAAGCTGCCAAATTAACGCATCAGTTTTGCACAAGCCATATGCCCCTTTAATAAGGATATATAAAGCTTGGCTATTTGATAAATGGGTAATTTACTTGGTGGGACCATTCCCAAAAGGAGCTGGTAATGCAAAGTTTCTAATCGTGGCAATTGAGTGGATAGAGGCAAAGCCATTAAGTAGAGTAATGACATAAGTAGCAAGAAATTTTATTTGGCAAAACTTAGTTTTCCATTTTGGTGTACCCCGAACCATCGTTATGGATAATGGCATGAAGTTCACAAGTGGGATCTTTACCAATTAGTCCTCGAATTTAGCGATTGTGCAGAAGTTCACGTCTGTAGCTCATCCTCCAGCTAATGGACAAGTGGAAGTCACTAACAAAATAGTAGTCCAAGGAATACATAAAAAATTAGATGGAAAGTGAACTGGTTAGGTAGATGAGATACCAAACACACTATACTCGTACAGAAAAATAGTAAGAGAACCAACTGGTGAAACACCGTACAACTTGGTTTATAGTTATGAGGTAGTCATACCAGTCAAAATTGGGAACACAAGCCTTAGAGTGGAAAAATACAATGAAGGAAATAATCTATAAAAAATAAGATTAGATTTGGATGAACTCGAGGAGAAAAGGGAACACACAACGATCACAGAGGCAAAGTACAAGGCAAAGATGGCTAGAGCATATAATAAAAAACTAAAAAAGACACAATTTCAAAGTGGCGATCTAGTTCTGCAGAAGAATGAAACAAGTCTGGTGATGTGTCCATTTTATATGCATATTTTGGTACTTTTTGGGATCACCTTTGTGCTATTTTTTTTTATCATGGCCTTGTGTTTTACCTTCAAAATATCTTAGGAGAAGTAAGAGCGACTTTATGCTCTTTACCTCTTCTAAGTGAATTTTGTGTGACAATGAAAGAAAATCAAGACTTGAAGACCGAAGACCATTGAAGATCATCTTTTGAAGACTTTGAAGAATTTTAGACTAGCTTTAAAGATTTGAAGACTTGAAGACTTGAAGAGTTGAAGGATTGTGTAATGGATTGAGGGCTAGAAGACAAGAAGAAGAGCAAAATACATTTTTTTCTAGGCGCCCGTCGCAATTCACGATGAACCCTGTCGCGACTCGTGAGGAACGGGTGGCCAGAAATCTATCTACCTTTTCTTATACTGTAAATAGCATTTTATATCTTCTCTTTCCTCACTTCTTCTCTTCACAATTTCAGAGCAGAAAACCCTAGGTGTCTATCTTTTCCATCTTGTTTCATCTTTGATTTATGTTGGAATTGTTGTTGTTAATTAGTATCGGTTTTAGTAGATAAATTTAGTTCTTTGGAGCAATTGACTAAGGCTTCCAAGCTTATGTCTAATGAACACTTTGTAGCCTGTTTAATACTCTTGCCATTGTGCATATATGGATCATTTAATGTTGGTTTTTAATGTCATTAATGTCCTTGAAAGTTTTAGTATATGAAATACTTGTATGATTGCTTGTTAGGGTTTGGGAAAAAGTAGCTAAGTTTCCCTCTTCGTGATATTAAATCCAGGAGTATAATTAGAGCTTTTGATTGTGTTGATGGGTTGATAATTTCTAGATGAATGTGATGATGTTGAACTCATTGTCTTGTTTGTTTTAAGTAGCAAATCAGAAAAGTCTATGAATGTCGATCGTTCTTGACTAATCTTGTGTAAATGCATAAATTGGTTAAATGCTTAGACACAGTGTAGTGTTTATAAGTGTTGCCAAACTTGTTGATTCTTTGTGTTCAATGCCATCAATGGGATACTTTTAGTCGTATTTTGACTAAGAGGGTCATTGGAGAGGTTTAACAAGAGATGTCGAATTCACTCTTGCAAACTACTATCTAAGAAGGATAGAAGATTTAGTCTTCACAACAATTAGTGAAAGTAGTAAATAGGTTGCATGTTCAATGATAGATAAGAGGCTTGGAAGTGGAAGTCAATTGTTCCCAAGGTTCCGTTAATTGTTGGTCCTATCACATTTTAGTTGTTGTTGCATGTTTAGCATAATTAATTTTCTTGCTAGTTAACTTGTCTTTCAATTTAATAACTTAGGACCAAAAACCAACAAAAACCCCCCATTTACATGCTTTTATATGTATCTATATATGTCTATGCCTAGTATATTTTTCACTCTATATGTTTAAACACTTAAAAATATCCCTATTCTTCGTGGACGACCCTGACTTGCCATTATCTACTTAATTGTATATATGAAGCATTATGACTAATAAATTTAACTTTGAGAGGTACGACAATGACTTCCCATCTGGCAGAAGTAAAAGGGAAGGCCCGTAATTGGTAAGGAAAGCACACCGATCCAGCTGCTATGAGTTAGAAAGATTGGATGGCAGCAATGTCCCAAACACTTAGCATGTGATCAACATAAGGAAGTTATATGTTCAGGACCGTAGTAAGTGATAGGAGAAACTCAGTGGCACATGATCCATGATATAATTATTGGCGGCCTTCTTGTTTTTGGCATTGTTATTTGGATTTCTGCGCGATATCATCGTAATCTGATGTGCTTCATTTTGCATGCATAAAAAAATGCATTCGGTATACGTTTTGGCTCATTTTGTTTGGTGGATTGCTAGTATTAGGTGATTTTACGTGACAATGGGTTTGGACGACCATGTGTGATTTTCTTGTCTAAATCCTGCATTTTGTAGAATTAATTAGTACTAATGGACATCTTGTATCCATAGGCTCCTAGATCTTCCAAGTGATCATCTTTAGTAGGTCGCCCGTGGGAACCTTTTGGTTACATTCTATGTGAAGGCCATTCGTAAGGGCAGTAGAAGAAATTGAAGGCCGTTCGTAAGAATGATAGAAGAGATCGAAGGCTATTCACCTCTAGATTGGTAGTACACAAAGGCCACGAACATCAATGCATGGTAGAAGGATATTGGAGTCAAAGATATGAGACAACGAAGATCAAAACGACCAATGAAGAAATGGGGAATTGTGGATCGATGACCTGCTTCATGTTACGTGCATTAACCGATGCATTTGACATACTTTTTAGTTACTTTTGGTTTGAGGATTGCTAGTATTAGTTGAGTTTATGTGACAAGGGGTTTAGACAATCATGTTTGGTTTTCTTGTCTAAATCCCGCATTTTGTAGACTTAATTGGTACTAATGGACATTTCATATCCACGGGCTCTTTGATCTTCCTTTTGATCATCATTAGTAGGTCACCTGTGGGTACTTTTTGTTTACATTATATGTGAAGGCCATCCGTAAGGGCGGTAGAAGATGTTGAAGGCTGTGTAAGAATGGTAGTAGAACCGAAGTCCATTCACATATAGAATGGTAGTAGATGAATGCCACAATCATCAATGCTTGGTAGAAGGAGATTGAAGCAGATGATAGGCGGCTATGAGGTTCATAGTGGCCGATGGAGAAACAGGAAATCGTGGTCCGATGAGTTATGCTTTAGTCTGAGAAAAATCCAAGAATAATTAGCATTCAAAGCTGGTTTCATTTTATTTGTCTTCTAGAGTACTATAAAATCGACTACTAAAACTCTCAAATTGGACGAAGGGTTTTCCCGTAGCGAAGGAAACTAGTTCAGCCAGCCGAAGCACCAACGGGACAACGTGGGCCTTGCATTGTTTGGCACCAACGCCCTGCACCAGAGGAGATACCCCGTTCTATGGAGACCGACGAAAGGCAATGGGGAAACTCATGCCAGACACGAAGGGTTGCCAAGCACGAAGGAATAACCCCTTCATGCTGCTAAGTATGGGCGCGAGACATCCAATTTTAGGTGCCTGCACCATTCCAAGTCATTATGACGAGACAAGCACGCAGGATGTGGGAATTTAAATGGCCCACACCAAGTTTTCTGAGTAAATCACCAAGTCTGACCATGACCTATGTCAATATCCACGGGCACGGATCAGGTGCTCAAGATTTAACACTCTGAAGGTGCTGCAGGTTACGACACGACCCGCGCCAGTGACAGATGCAACCCGCGCCAACCCTAGAACCCTATGCCATGTTAAAGATCTGTGCCACGCTCAAGAACTGGCGCTTCGTGCCCATAAAGCGGCGCGACCCGCGCCAGGCCTTAGGAGACTTTTTCTTCAATTTATTTTTCTTTGATCCTAAGATGTGAAATTCAAATCTATATTTGAATTCCATGTCTAGGGAGTAGTTTCTGTAGCTTAGGGATAAATTGATGTGACTTATATATATCATTATGCTTTTTGAGATTCTATAGTTCCTCCTAATTTTGTGTTCATAATATTATTGTGATTTTCTTTTGAGTTTGAATGCATGAATATTACACCACATATAAGCACACACTTTGGGCTGTATTCATTCTAGGAACACATATCAATGCTCCCTTGGGAAGGGAAACATAGATGTTTTCATAGGTAGAGGGGAATGAGGGTGTGTGAGTGTGTGCACAGGAGATTCAATGTCACCCTGCTCCACACACCATCACACTAGTCTTAGCTGACTTCGTAAAGTTTTCCAACGGGTTCTGGGAAGAGATATCTTAATTAGTAGCAAGCTAGGGTTACAAGAAACCCTAGTATCACAGATAAGGTGGCTACAATCCTTGGACCTAATTGATAGGACCCGAGGGAGTAGCTGCATTCGTGGTGGAGGCTTGGGACATAGTCGTACGGGGGTGAGTTAGACCTACAACAATGGTTGGACCTTGTTGTAATCCCCTAGTTACAATGGCGGTGTCGATGGAAGGTTGAGAGAGCACTTGTCGTGACAGGGATGGGGAAGTGTATTCCATTGGCCACACCACATGTTATGGACACACTATTAGGTTCCTTAGATCATTATGTGAAAGAATTGAGAATAGAAGCATTAGATTTACCAAGTCACTCAATGATTTCCCCAAGTGCTAGGTTTAAATTATAGTTGTGTTATTTACTTTTCATGTTTTTTGGTTGCTAGTTTGAAAATCCAAACCCCCCTCCTGCATGTTTGTTTTACTAGCTATCCCTTTCACTCGTACAGTTTCACGACCCGCACGAGGTTGTTTTTTAGGTTGGTACATTAGACCTATCACCTCTGTGGATAAACCAAGGGATTGTCGCCAAATTCCTTCTTGGTATCATAGTAATGAGATCGAGGTGCAGAACTATAAATTCTATCTTTTGACTGCACCGCCATCAACCGGGTTCATATTTCTAAGTTACGGGCTTCAACGACCCTGGGGGGAGGTAGGTCATTCGATGAGTTGTTCCAAAGTTTGAGAACGATCCGAGAATAATTAGCCTTGAAGAATGATTTCATTGGATTCTTTTCCTTGATTGCTGTAAAATTGACTTCTAAAATGCTCAATCGGACTAATGGTTCACCCATAGCGAAGGAAACAAGTTTAGCCAGCCAAGGTACCCCGGGTTGGCGCAGGTCATTCTTGGTTTGCACCAACAGAGTTGGTCCATGCCAACAGTGTTCAACACGAGGATCAGCATGAGGCTATGGCATAGACCATGTCAAATCTCAAGGGTCACGCGCATGAGTACAAAACTTCACTCAAATCCGGCTAAGTATGGGCAAAAACCATCCCATTTATGATGGTCTCCGTAGTTCCAAGTCCAAGATGTCGAGACCAGCTGGTGGGGCATAGAGAATGACATGGCCCGTGCCAATATTATGAGGAAATCAAGTCATGAGACCATGGTCTGTGCCAAGGGCTACGTTCCGCATGATCAAGAGTCCAAGACATGCCTTCTAGATGAAGGGCCGTGCCAAAGGTATTAGTGCAGATTGTGCAAGATTCGGCAGGCCACAGTAGCACGAAGCTATGGTCTATGCCAAATGCATTATCCCGGGCCAAGGCAACGACATGGCCCATGCCAGATACTGCGCCCCGTGACAAGTACACGGTACAGACTGCGCCTTCTGCAATAGCCTATGCGGGTGGCGACTGAACGAGGGTTTAGTTATTTCTGGCCTATTTTGGGCCTATTTTTAGGCCAATCCCCTTCTCTTATAAATATGACCTTGGTCTACTTGTTTAAACATAGAAAGTAGAGTAGATAGTTTTTGGATCATTTTTATTCATAAGGATGGCAACTTTAGAGTGAGAAAAACTCTTTCATTTTCTTTTCTTTCCTTTTATTTTTGTTTTAATCCTATGATATGGAATTCAAATATGATCCATATTTGAATTCCATATCTATGGAGTAGTTTCCATAACTTGGGGATAAATTGTAGACATGTTTGATTAATGATTACGTGAGATTCATTACATTTATCCTACTATTTGTGTTCATGATATTATTGTGATTGTTCTGGAATGTTTGAATTGCATGAGTAGTACACTCCATTAAGCACACACTCTATTCTATATTCATGTTGGTGCAAATATTGAGGCACCATTGGGAAGGGAAACCTGGATGTTAGAATGGGTAAGAGAGTATGTTGCGTTTGTGTGAGTGTGAGCATAGAAGGACTGAGTATTGCTCTGACTTAGTTGCCACTGTACCAGTCTTAGCTGATTACATAAAGTAGTCTGAGATGGTACGGGTAGAGATAATTAATAGTAGCAAGCTAGGGTTGTAAGAGGCTTAAGTGTCATAGATAAGGTTCCAACAACCCCTTGACCTAATTGATAGGTGATTGGGAAGTAGTGCATTTATGGTGGAAGCCCAGGACGTAATTGCACGGGGGAGAAGCAGACCTAAAAAATGGTCGGACCTTGTTGTACTCCCCTAATTATGATGGCGGTGTCGATGAAGGGTTGTGAGCGTACCCCGACGTGACAGGTAGGGGAAGTGTATGCCATCGACCACACAATGTGTTGTGAATACTCTATTAGGTTGTTTAGTAAATCTTACATGTGAATGAATCAAGGATCGAAGAATTAAATCATTCATGTCTCACAATGGTTCCCCAAGTGCTTAGCTTATTAGATTACTTGTGTCTTTTTATTTTTATGCTTTGTAGTTTTTAATTTGAAAAACCAAACCCCTCTTTGTTTATATTTACTTGCTATTCCTTTCACTCATACAGATTGACAACCTGTACAAGGTTGTGTTTTCATTGGATCTTAGGCCCCAACATATCTGGGGACAAACCCGGGGATTACCACTAACTACCCTATCGATAGTGTAACATTGAGAACAAGTGAAGAATATAAATATTAAATTTGAAACCCTTTGATCATCAGCCCTCACTCGGGGTAATTAGCTATAATTAATGACCGTGGGTGTAGGCGAGGTCAAATATTGACGCCGTTTCCAGGGATGATACTCAGTCTAAGTGTCAATTAGCATAGTATTTTAGTAGAGTAGTTAGTAATTTATTTTACTTTTTTTTTGTTTTGTTTTGTTATGATAGTTTGTTTGTTGAGCTATTGTGATAGTTTTTGTTACCTTTTGATCCTTTCCAGTGTTGTATTCGAAATGTTATTATTTGTCCTCGTTTATGGTACACACATGTACCACTAATCTAGGCGTCTTACACTACCCAACTGAAAACACAGGTGTTTGGAGGTGAAGGAGATGGAGAACTAGGGAAGAAGTTTAACTGAGTCAAGCAGTGTTGGTGAAAGAACCACAACGAATGGCGAAAGATAATCGTACCTTACAGGAGCTCATGGCACCCAACTAGGAGAATCAACAACTATGCATTACCTTCCCGCCATTACCCGCTAATGTTTGTTGTGAGCTAAACTGTTGCATGATCTGCCTGCTGACATTCCACGGATTGGCAGGGGAGCACCCAAACAAGCATCTATTAGAGTTCCATTTTGTGTATACTAACATGAAGCCACAGAGATTTTCTGAAGACGATTACAATCTGAGAGCCTTTGTATTTTCCCTTTAAGATGGAGCGAAAGACTGGCTCTACTACTTGCCATCGGAATGCATAGGTTCTTGGATAGACATTAAGTGGAGGTTCTTAGAGAAGTATTTTCATGCTTCTAAATTGGCGGAGCTAAAGAAACAGCTGTCAAACATCACCCAACAGGCTACCGATATTTTTTATGATTATTGGGAACACTTCAAGTGATTGTTGGCGAGTTGCCCCTACCACCCTTCAAGGAAGAGGATCTAGTATATTACTTCTTATAAGGGCTATGTGATGAAGATATGAGAATGGTGAATGCCGCTTGCAATGATTCGATAGCGAACAAGAGCCCTAATCTTTAAAGAAATGGCTAATATTATGCAACAATTTGGCACAAGGTCAAGGGCTAAGGTTTTGGATGAACCCGCAAAATTTCCTATGTTGGAAAAGAAAGTCCAAGCTCTTGCTTCTATGATGAAGGAGCTCTTTCTAGGAAAAGTGCATCAAGTCAAAGTGTGCAGAGTTTGAAACCTTAACCACAACTTTGAGGAGTATCCCGAGGTTGTAGATGATTTGCAAGAAGTGATGGCTGTGGAGTACAACAATCGATAGAGGCCACAATTTTCTAGGGGTCAACCATAAGGGTTCTGGGGGAATCAATAACATACAAGATTGGGTCCCTATGCAAACTCCTTCAACCCAAGGTATCGAGATCATTCAAATTTTTTATGGAGGGAGGATAACCCACCTTAAGGATACCGGGTTGGAAAAGCCCCTCCTAACCATACCCTTGAGGTGAAGGCCTTTCTAACAACCATGCCTCGATCTACAAATTGGATCGAGAGGAGATCTTAGAAGTCATCGGTCAATTGAGCAAGAAATAGCCTCTGTAGAGAGGAAAAGGTGTGAGATTTAAGACCTTGGTAATAGATCATTTTCAAGTATAAAATATCATGAAGTTCAAGTTCGGTAAATTGCCACCTCGGTGAGCTGACTTAAAGCCAAGGAGTCCGGTAAACTCCCTTCCCAATAGGAAATGAACCCAAGGAACGTGAGTGCACTCAAGTTGAGAAGTGGGAAGGAAGTTTGTGTGTCCGGGAAGAGGATAATGCAAGAGGATCATAGAGTGTTGGAGGATTCCAAGGCACAATTTGAATAAGATGAGATTGTGGTCAAGGAGGCACCTTCCAAGGAGCTTTCACCGCCCAAGGAAAAAACTACCATTCCACCTCCATTTCCAAATGCTTTGAGAGGAAAGCCAAAGGTGGTGACCAATGATGCAAACATTTGAAAAGTCTTCGAAAAGGCCGAGGTAGAAATCCCTCTCTTGGAATTGATTGAAAATGTGCTATCATATGCTAAATTTCTTAAAGTTACATGCACAAAGAAAATAAGTAGACCAACTAAGAGGTTTGGACATTTGAAAATGGGAGGAGCCGCCATTGGGAACTATAAGAATTTGCCTAAGAAATGCAATTATCCCATAATGTTTTCTATCCCTATATCCTCAGGTGGTAAAATTGTTGAAAATGCCATGATAGATTTAGGCGCATCCATCAATGTGATCCCATTTAGTCTATATGAATGCCTAGAAACAGGTGAGCTTAGGGAGACTACATTGATTTTCAAACTCTCCGATCACTCCCAAGCTAGTCCTTGTGGACTAGTAAATGACATGATTGTCTGAGTTGGAAATTTGGTTTTTCAGCGGACTTTATGTCCTAGACTTGGCGCACAATGGAAGTGCACCCCCAATACTTTTGGGGAGACATTTTCTTTAAAATGTTAGGACTAAAATCGATGTCCACTTGGGAACCTTGACTCTAGAAGATGACGTGGATAAAGTGGAGTTTGATATCTACAAATCTAGGCATGATTCGGAAAATTCTTCTTCTATATGCAAAGGTGTAACCCTATGTGATGAGCATGAATTCCATGAAACCTCTTGTGTTATCAATGAGCATGAACAATTGGATGAGTCCTGGGTTGATAATTTTGTTGGTGAGTCCGATGAATTTCTTGATACTATCAATAGATAGTATGTCTATGCTAGATTGTTTTTCCATTCTAACTAATTTGTAGCAGTAAAGGAAGAACGTTGAGTTTAAAACCTCCAGGACCCCCTCCTAACCCCAAAGTGACATTCACAGACTCCATTTTAGCAAGACATGGAGATTCATTTCATATAACAGACAAGAGGTCCAAAGCTCGAGGGCTCCAGTGTTCGAGGACTCGAATGTTCGTGGGCTCGAGGTATCCAGTGTTCGCGGCTCCATAGTTTGAGGGCTTGAGTGCTTGAGTGGTTGATGGAGAGATTGAGTACATGAGTGCTCAATGGTTCGAGTGCCTGATGGCTCATGGCCGTCAGGGCTCGAGAGCTTGAGTGGTTGAGGGATCAAAGGCTCGAGGTCTCCTAGTCTCCAGGGGTCGAGAGCTTGAGTATTCGAGGTATCCAGTGCTCGAGGGCTCAATAGCTCGATGGTTCGAAGGCTCGAGTGCTTGAGTGCTTGAGTGCTCGAGGTCTCTAGTGCTCGAGAGCTCCAAGGGCGGCAGGGTTCGAGATCATGAGTGCTCGAGGAATCCAGGGCTTGAGGCCTCCTAGGCTCGAGGGCTCGAGAGCTTGAGTGTTCTAGGTATCCAGGGCTCGAGGCCTCCTAGGCTCGAGGACTCAAAGCTTTAGTGTTCGAGGTATCCAGTGCTTGAGGGTTCTAAGGCTCGAGGGCTCCAAGGCTTGAGTGCAGGCTCGAGTACTCGGTAGCCATCGTGAAAGAGAAGAACTCAGTTCAATGTCCATGCTATGTCCCTGCACAAGAAATAAAAAACTCCAGAAGTATCTATCCTCTGGTAGCATGCTTCTATGTTCGGATGTAAGAGAAATTATTAATGTCCAGGTGAATAAGGCCTTTGATGATTGGTGGGATGTTAGTGATGCTGATGCTTGGTTGTGAAGGGTGAGTAGGTTTATGCTTTGAGATTGCATCAGCAACCGCATTACATTCTCTAAAGACATGCCTGAGTGTAGCCTTCTTAAGTTCAGAGTGGATTTCGAAAGCTAAGACATATAGAGACCATTTGGAATTTCTAGGATTATTTATCATGTTCACCGCAAGCATGGCATCTGATTCCACTATGTAAGAATAGCCGGGGTCCAAACTAGTGAAGCTCCTAGGTGAAGCTTGGATAGCTTTCATTTCAGCCTCTAATGGTGTACTAGCAGTGATAGTTAAAGATTGAATTAGGCAAGGTTTACCAGTCCAATCTCTAGCTATAAGGCCAATTGTCAATTTGTTGGAATACCAGGATGCATCTACATTCACAGTTATGGTGTTCTGTGGTGGCTTCTTCCAGAAAACAGTGGATATAGAAGGGTTAGGGGGGGTCTCAGGGGTGGGATTAGAGAGGAAATAGGATAGCTTCTATTTAGATACATATTATTCCTAGCTTTCCATAATGACCAACATATCAGAGATGGCAACATCCTACATATATCCCTATGAACCGTGGACAGTTCAGTTTTATTCCAAAATGTAAAAAACCTTAGGGTCAGGCTATCTAAGGCCTGTAGTTTAATCCCCAAAATATCTGAGAAAATATCCCAAACATTGTGAGCCAAATGGCATGAAGTGAAAAAATGCTCTATTGAGTCCGGTTGATTGCATGCAGGACATTTCAAAGCTAAACTAAAACCACATTGGACTAAGACATCATCAAAAGGTAGGAGACAATTCAGTAATTTCCATGTGAAAATAGATATTTTTTTGGCAGTCTGGGGTTCCAGATGTGTCTAGTGGTTGGGAAGTTACTTGGTTGCGGAGTAAGCGCCCTATAGGTTGATCTGAAGGAGAAAATGCCTGTGTCTTTCAGTTTCCATATAAGTCTATCCTCCCTTTCAGTGTTAACCTGTGCAACCTGCAAAAAACTCAAAGTATCATGTTCTAGATAGGGGGAGATATGTTGCATTATCTGACTTTTTTCTCTGATTAAGTTAGCAATAGTGTAGTAGTAAAAAGGTGAGAGGACTAGAGGTGGAACACAATTAGAAAGGGGACCATTTGGAAACCAATTTGCATTCCAACAATTACTCGTTCCTTTGCCATGTATAATGAGAGAATTTTCTTCTGCAAAGGGGTTAATACCACATATGCTTAATATTTGCATTATTAATTGAAGCGAGCTCTAACGTCTCTGAGTGCGATTTACACACAGTGGAAGTGCGATTTAACCTTCTCTCATCCCCCAACGCCGGCGATGCCAATATGGTGGAGCCACCGCCTCAATCAGTTCCCCCAGTCATCTCATATGCATAAGCGGTCAGTCAAGAACTAAGAGAGGCCCTTAACCTCCAACCCTCTCCACCACAAAATGCCCAGAAAACACCACTAGTACTCAAATCGAAGATCGAGCATCTCGGCGAACCGGGGCTCCACTTCTCGGATGAAGAATGTTCAAGGTTGGAGGCCCCCCTAAAATGGACCCTAGTTGGCAAGTTCGCCCGGAGCCGGCCCCAAATCGACAAGCTCCGAAAGGATTTCCAAACGGCCGGCTTCAAAGGTCCGAATAGCATAGACTTGTTGGACAACAAACAGGTTCTAATTTCTTTCTCCTCTCCTGAGGATTACTATCGTTGGTTACACAAATCATGGAACTTCAGAGCTTACTCAATTAGGATTATGAAATGGGTACCAAATTTTAACCCTAATGCTGATTCCCCAATTGTCCCCATTTGGATTGCACTCTATGGTCTACCCCAACAATTTTTCGATAACAACGTGCTTATGTCCATTGGTAATTTAGTTGGAACTCCTATTAGGGTTGATAGAGCTTCAATTAACATAACCAGACCTCACGTAGCTAGAATCTGTATTGAAATAGATATAACCAAACCTAGACCAGACAGAATTTGGCTAAGTTTCAGGGAGGCAGGTTTTTGGCAATACATTGAGTACGAAGATGTTCCTTTTTATTGCAATAATTGCCTTAAACTTGGTCACTTAGATACGGCATGTAGATCTGACAAAAGTCTGCCCCGTTTCACCCCCTGGAAACCTAAGAGTAATCTTAATCAAGCTGTGAAAAAATTGAGTGCCACTGATGAACAGGGAAGGCACACAGGTAAGGGGCACGGTACTAACATAACTGACAACTCTGTGCTAAAAACTAAGTAGATTTATGTGACTAAAGCTGCTAACACCCAACAGCAAGTACAGGGTATGTTGTCTATTTCAGATGGAACCCCGATAGCAAAGATGACATCCCCTGAAAAAGGTACGAATGAAGATACACATAAGAGCAACGAATCAAGTTCTGAAGTTTTAATCCTTGAACAAGGATCCCAGGTTCCTCCTTCTCACCCAAAAAAAAACAACTGTTGATACTAATCCTGTGAATCACCAATCTGTTGCTGTCTCTTCTCTAAAACAAACTGAACTGAATCCAGTCTCTATCAAACACAATGTTTTTAACAACCACATTCCCAGAACCCCAGCCTCCTCCAGTAACTCTACCCATGCCATGGATAAAAACCCCCTTACGGTTAATCCGGCAAAGCCGAGACAGGCCCCATCCATCTCCCCACAAGTTCCAAATACTAAAGCCTTACGAGCCTCAGCTGATCAACTTCTACTAAGTGATAACCCCTTAATTAAAATAGCTAAGGTAAACAACACGGGCGTGGGGATACAAGGAGACCCTAACACAGCCCCCCACCCCAATCACAAAACCACACACAAAACCCTGGACTGGTTAAATGCTGAAACCTTCTCTTTCCATCAGAACAAATCTTTGACTAATGAAAACTTAAACCTGGAACAGATCAAGGCAGAATTAATTAAGGACCACTCCAAATTATCCCAAATCCTAAACCGATCACCCATGGAGCCTAAAACTAAACAAAGAAAACACTCCAAAAAGGACTACTCCTCTACCCCGAAAACGGTCTTCACCCGTTCATCTTTGAATCTCTCCAAATCCTTCCCATGAATAGTCACAACATCTGTGTTTGGAATGTGAGAGGAATAGGAAATACCCCTACCCAAAACCGTTTAAAACATATCAAAAGATCTAACTCTATCAAGATCTGTGCCATAATTGAACCCTTTCTTAATCAAGATCAGATACAACTCATTGCAAATAAGCTAGGATATAATCAGTCATTTGCAAACTCAATCACTAAAATATGGCTAATGTGGGAAGATGGAATTAAAGTAGATATAATCACAGTGGAAGAACAGGTGATTATTGCCAACATCAAATGCCAGGCTCAACCACCAGATTGCCATATAGGTTTTGTGTATGCTAAACACTCAATAAATGAATGAAATAAATTGTGGAAAACCTTAGCAGCCTTGATTAACACTCCACTGTGTCTAATTGGAGACTTTAATGTAATCACAAAAAACAAAGAATACTTAGGGCCATCAATCCCAAATCAAAACAACATCAGGAATTTTAACTCCTTTCTGAATGATCAATCTTTCTCTGAAATCCCAACCTCCGGAAGTTTATACACCTGGACTGGAATGAGGAAAAAAGGGAGAGTTTGGAAAAGGCTGGATAGAGGGATTTCAAATACCAACTGGTGGACTAACTTCCCTAGCTCAAAAATCAAGACCCTAACTAGAGAAAGCTCTGACCACACTCCCCTTATTCTTACCATTTCTGACACTCCCCCCAAAACCGGCCCCAAACCTTTCAAATTCCAGGAATGCTGGATAAACCACCCATCCTTCACGCAACTGGTGAAGGACAACTGGGGAATCCATACCAGGTTCAAAGGGATGAAAAGACTAGTTTTCAGACTAAAGCTTTTAAAAAACACCTTAAAATTTTGGAACAAATCTGTATTCGGAAATGTTTTTGACACAGTTCAGATGTGTGAAGAACAACTCATCAAAACTGAAGAAGATTTACAAAATAATGAATCCAACGAAACCTTACAAGCCTTTAATTTAGCCAAAGCCAAACTTAGACTGGCCATATCAAATCAGGAATCATTTCTTAGGCAGAAATCAAGACTTCACTGGTTCAAAGAGGGAGATGTAAACTCCAAATTCTTCCACCTTTCAATCCAAAACAAACACAAAAGACAGTCGATAGTCCAAATCAAATCCCAAACGGGCACCTGGCTCACTAACTCGGAAGACATCGAAAATGAAGCCATTAGCTTCTTCTCCTCGCTCCTAACCGCTGAAAATCTAGACCCCTCAGGAATTAAATAGGCCTGGATCCTAGAGAACATCCCTCAGTCGGTGTCAGAAGAAATTAATTCATCACTTCTCAGAGAGATCAACATGGAGGAACTCACCAAAATAGTTTATTCCATGAACGGCCACTCAGCCCCGGGTCCGGATGGATTCTCCGGACTCTTCTAGCAAAAGTGCTGGGAGATCATTAAGTTTGACGTACTAGGGGCAGTAAGAGATTTTTTTGCGGGTGCTCAGATCCCCAAAGCTATCTCAGCTACACAAATCATATTAATACCCAAAAAGGATGTTTGCTCAGCTTTCACTGACTATAGACCCATTAGCCTATGCAATTTCTCGAGCAAAATCCTTTCCAAATCGCTTTCATCCAGACTTAAGACATATCTAGACTCCATAATCAGACCTGAACAATCCGCCTTCATCTCGGGAAGAGAAATTGCGGATAATGTCCTCCTAATGCAAGAATACACGAACTTCCTTCATAACAAAACTAAAAACCCAAACCTGATCATTAAACTTGACATGATGAAACCCTTTGACAGAGTCTCATGGGACTTTTTAGCATCAGTTTTACTTAAACACAGTTTTTCCCAAGCCTTTGTATCTCTCATAGTGGAAAACATCAATGCTGCAATGTTCTCTCTGTTAATCAATGGGAAGGCAGTTGGCTTTTTCAGGGCAACAAGGGGGCTAAAGCAAGGGGACCCCCTTTCCCCCTTGCTTTTCATTTTAATGGCAGAAGCTTTCACATACAATCTGAATTTCCTTTTCAATTACGGGAACATCCAACACTACAAACTTCCCCCAGGAATGTTACCCTCGTCCCATCTCGCCTACGCAGACGACACAGCTATTCTTCTCAAGTACACAAGAAAAGGTCTGCAAACTATACTAAATTTCCTCCATTCATACGAACTGGCCTCGGGGCAAAAAATAAATTTTGAAAAATCCACCTTTTTTCTCTCCAAATACTGCCCAACAAGAATCAAAACACAAATTAAAAATGACTAAGCCATGTTGGAAGGCTCTATCCCCTTCAAATACTTGGGATGCCCCATTTTCACAGGACGTAGCAAAAACTAACTTTACCAGAGCATGTTACTCTCAGTTTTAAACAAAATCCAGCATTGGCACAACAAACTAATCTCACCGGCTGGCAGGGCAACTCTCATCAAACACGTTTTATCCTCCATGCAAATCCATCTCCTCACAGTCCTAAAACCTACCTCCCACACCATTAACCGAATACATGAAACACTTGCAAAGTTCTTCTGGAACAACTGCTCAGATCATTCCTAGAAACGCAGAATCTGGAGATCCTACTCCAAATTATGTTTCCCCACCTCTGAAAATGGACTTAACTTTACCAATTTGCACACTCTAACAAAATCCTTTTCGTTTAAGCTTTGGTGGAAGCTTCAAACTGGTAAGTCCCGCTGGGCAACGGTTATGTGGTCGATGAAAGACACCCACAAACACACAAGAACCTGGAAAAGAATCAAGGAAGTAGACTTATTAGCTTCGCAACAAACCCAAGTTAATCTAGGCTCAGGAATAGTGTCCTTCTGGAACTCCAACTGGTCATCGTTTGGAATTTTAGCTGACCTCCAACTCAATCCCTCATCAACCCCTTATCCCAATCTAACGGTGGCAAATTTCCTAAGTAACAAAGAATTCTTCACTGACCAGATCAGTCCCGCCCTCCCTGACCACATTCTACATAACTTGAACCTGGAACTTATTTTATTTCCTGATTTTGAAGACTCCCTGATATAGAGACCAACCCACGATGGTGTTTTCATGGTACACTCGGCTTATGAATTGATCAGGGATAAGAAAATGAAAATTCCTTCTTACTCACTCCTGTGGTCGAACTTGCTACAAAGGAAGATCAGCCTGTTCAATTGGAAACTTTTAAACAGGCTGATCCCCTTCCCGGATATACTAGAAGATTTCCGTTTTCAGCTTCCTTCGAGATGTTGTTTTTTCCTACTTGAGTCCGAATCTATTCATCATGCCTTCAACTCATGCAGCAGAGTCCAACATATTTGGAAACTCCTAAACAGCTCCTTAGGATTGCTAGATAATCACTTTCAACTACTATGGGACCGTTTTTACTTTTACTGGAACTACTCCTCTTCTGATTCACAGCTCAACAAGATCATCCGCATCCTCCCCTGCATAGTGAACTGGCACCTATGGTGTGCTAGATGCACTTTCAACATGGAGGGCACAAAGCCTAACTTCAAGAGAATCTTCAGACGGATCTTGTTGCATTTAAATGATACCCTTCTAGCTCACAAACTGGAGTTCACATGGAGCATGTCCCCTATCCCAAAACTCACAAATATAAAACAAGTGAAACAAAAGAACATCAGTATCATACAGTGGACTCTCCCACGGAAATTCAAATTAAATACTGATGGCGCTTTCATCCGAGGAGCAGCTGGAATAGGATGCATTCTACGGGACCACACGGGTAAGGTAATGTTCGCTATTTCAAATGCCATTTCTGCTATATCTCCTTTGCAGGCTAAAGCTTCTGCTCTCCGGCACAGCATCGCCCTTTCAAGGGAACGAGGAATTACGGAATTGGAGATAGAAATAGACTCACAGGTTCTACTCGACATCATCCGTTGCCAATATAAGATCCCATGGAGACTGACTCCAATCATCAGAGACATCTGGAACTTACTGCAAGGTCTGTCCTACTCGATCAAGCACATTTACAGAGAAGCAAATGGTGCCGCTGATGCGCTCGCAAAGATGGCAAGCCACACATAGGTAAACAAATCTTACACCAATTCGCTTTTGCCCGCTCCAATGGCAGGAATGGTAAGACTGGATGCAATAGGCACTCCGCACATCAGGTTTAAGTATACTGATTGACATGTAACTTAGCTAAGGACTTAACCGCTGGTTCTCTTTTGATTTAAGGTTCAATGTATAGCTTTCAGAGAACAGCGGTAAATGCAAACAGTATTCCGAGGTACGGTATTAAGCCCCCCTCTTTCTGTGTACTCGAATTTTATTTTATTTAATAAACAGGTAGGGGTCCGCCAAACCCCCCACCATCAAAGGTGGTGTTTAATTAAAAAAAACCACATATGCTTTTCTAAGTATGGGACTTCTTATGGGACTGTGGTAAATCCCATAATAGTTTGGACCACATAGCTGTTCCCAATTGGCTTTTCCACCACAGTTTGGCAGAACATACATCTATTATTGCTCTTACAGATTTAAATCCTAAACCATTCTGGTATCTATGTGTACTCAGACCAGCCCATTTTCTCCATATTTTGTGTGATTTACCCTCTGTTTCTCCTCAGAAGAATCTTGTCATTTTCTTTTCCAATGCCTTTATTATCTGTTTGGGGGGCTTTAGGATAGACTAGATATGCTGTGGGAGGGAGTATAGACAAGATTGAATAAGCACCATTTTGCCTCCCAGGCTTAACCATCTATTTTTCCAGTTCAGGAGCTTTCTATCTACAGCTTCCAACAAAGGTTCAAAATAGAGTTTTAAGGTCCTACATTTGAATATTGGACATCCCAGGTATTTAAATGGAAAGACTCCTTTCTTCATCCCTAGAATTGATTTTATCTGATTTAGTTTAACATTTGTTGCTCTTGAACTAGCATAGAAGTCAGATTTGTCAAAGTTTATCTTTTGTCTAGAGGTTAGTTCAAAAGTTCTAAGAAAGCTTTGATTCTGATTAGATTATATTTAGAGGCTTGCAAGAATATAATAGTATCATCAGCATAGCTCAAGTGGGATGCATGTGTAGTGCCTGAGGGAAGTTGATAGTAACTGAGTCTTTTATTCATGAAAATAAATACTAGTGTCACCTAATGTGTGTTATAAAGGGGGATGGGCGTTGGTTTTGGAAAAATACTACAACTATCGAATTAATAAATTAGCATGAAAGTATCGCAAAGGTTGTAAATATGAATCTAACAAGTCTTGAGCGCAATTGTTTTACACTTCTAGACTATTCATTGATCATATATTATTTATCCCACTATGATTCATTGACTACATATCGTGGAGAGCTTTTCAACACATTTTGAGTAAAAAAATATCTCACCCCTGGTTATAGCTAGAGTCAATGACCGGTGCCACACAATAGCCCTTATCCCCATGTCACTCTAGGCGATCAACGTCACAGAATAGCTCGAGGTAGCAATAAACATGGGGACCCAAAACAACTTATCCAATATCCAACAAGCGAGAAATAGAGAGATAGCACAATTATATCCTTTAATAACGAAAATGATGAATCAGCCTACATGTTAGAAGTTAATGGTTGGCTATATCGACAACTAGGCAAACCCATTCTAATTCATCCTAAATCTAATCAATTTAATCAATTGACAATCAAAATTATTCGTCACCCCTAATTACAATCTTTCATTGTCATTAATTACAATCTTTCATCAACTAATGACAACCCCATTGATAAAAAGGCAAAATCTTCCAAGTTCATCATAATGTCTACCAAGTAATCAACTCACAATTATTAATTAGTTGATCACCCTAGTTTAAATCATGCATTAATCAAGCCTAGATAATGAAAACCCATGACAAATCGCAAATAAAATTGATAATAAGTGGAAAAAATTATAATAAACCAAGTCTTACAATATATTCCTAGAAGTGCTTACCAATTCCTCCTGATATGAAATCTGGCCTAGATAATGAAAACCCATAACAAATCTCCAAGAATTCATAGAAAAGGTGCAAAAACTAAGAAAATATGAAGAAAAACTAGAGGCCCAAGTTGGGCTTACATCAATTATAGCCCAAGGAAAAAAAGGTGAAAAGGCTAACAAGTTAAAGCCATGGATCCTGGTATATTCCACGGTACGGGGAGGTCAATATTCCATCTCCTTCTTTCCATCGCTATGAGTGAATTTTTTTATCCATTTTGGGAGTTCTTGCAGCCATTTTTTATAGTACTCGCAAAGACTAATTCAATTGTTCAATCCATGGATACCGATTTGTCTCAAATCATTCTTAGAACTCGGTTTCAAAACTCAGATCATTCTTCACCTGCTACTTTCCTTTCCTTTTTTCACTCTATGTTCTACCGCTTTGTACGACGTCTTCCTTCTTCCACTACCCTTCAGAATGACCTTCAATCTACCACTCTTGCGAATGATCTTCTCCAATGATGGTTGTCCCGCCTCCACATTATAGCTAAATTAACCTGAGCAGAGGATGGTAGATCAAAGATAAAGATTTATAGTTCTGCACCCAACTCACTACAATGCTAAAAATAAGGTAGTTAGTGGTAAGACTTGGTTATGTCCACAGAGATGCTAGGGTTTTAAAATCAATTAAACACAACCTCATCCAGGTCGTCAATCCGTACAAGTTGCTAGGAATAGATAGTATAGTAAACCAGTGTTGGAGGGGGTTTCAATTAACAACTAAAAAACATGAAAGTGAAAAGAAAGTTATCCATATAAATAACACTTAGGGGTATTTGCATAACATGCTTGATAAATGACTTCTATCCTCGATTCATTCACATATAGACTTATAAACCTTTCTTATGTTTATGTCACACAATGTGGAGATAGACAAGTATTTCCCCTCATCTTTCACACATGGTACTTACCATAATGCCCATATCTCACCATCATCGTAATTTTAGGGAATGCGCTTTAGTCCACCAAGGCCGTAGACCATTCCCTAATCACTTCACTCCCACAGACAATGCAACCTCGCTTAGAAGAATCGAAAGCCCACCTAAAAGAGCAATGCCTTGGGTAGGTCACAACCGTTGGATATTTAGTGAAATACATTACATCCCGGACACTCCATTATGGATCTAAATCCCTAGACCTAGAGAGGAAAAGGAAAAGGAACCTTGTGATGACTCTAGAGTCAGCAAAACTTTAGTCTCTACAAACAACACGCTAATCTATTGGGTTAATCCAGGGTTTTCCCCCATCAGGATTTACTGAATCGACTACCTAACATGTTGATTTCTCACACAACTAGCCAACTAACACATATAATGATTTTCTCTCAAAGGATGTCAATGCACTCATCTACCCGGTGTTCTTTACCTACTCCACAATTACAACACATTCCAAGATCGCAATGAAGCCTAGCACAATTTTATACTACCATACATGCATGAGTTCATCATCATAATGACATAGAATAAATCATAATTCATAGAAACCACAAGTTCAAGCACAAATATTCATAAGTAGTAAGATAGGAAAGTCTAAATCTCAAAAAGTCAAATTCAATACATGAATACAAATAACCTCAAGCTACTAATCTAGATTTGAATTCTACATCATAGGATGAAAGAAAAATAAAAAGGAAAGAAAGAAAGTGGAGAGAATGTTTCTCTCTCTAGATGCTCCTTAATTACAAGAGTAGAATATGAAAAAAGATCTAAGATAATGTCTAAAATGTCTAACCCTAGTAGACTAAGGCTCATATTTATAGTAGTAGGGGATTGGACCTTAAACTAGGCCCAAAATAGGGAAAAAACATGTAAACCCTAGTTCAGTCGCGGATGGCGCGGACCGTCGCGGATGGCGCGGTCCGCACCGTGTACTATGTCCGTCCTGGCCCATCCCGCTAAATATGTCGTGGTCCGTGCTTGATCCATTGGTGCATGCTGTCTATTATGGAATGGTCCATGCATATCCCTCGACATGGGCTATGTTATCCCCTGCGGGTCGTGTCTATGCATTCTGCGTCGTTCGGCGCGAGGTGCCATCAGGGTCCTCATTTTTTCTGATCTGTGGGGCATGATGTTTGGCATAGACTGTCATCAGAAACCTTGGTTTTCTCAGTAACTTTGCATGGGCCACTTGATTCATCACATCCCAACGACTGGTCTTGACATTTTACACTTGGAACGACACAGGCCGTAAAAAACTAGATGGTCCGCGCCAATACTTAGCCATTTTTAGTGAAATTTGGAAGTTATGTGTGTGGCCCATCGAGTTTGACATGGTCCGCGTATATCCCTTACAATGGTCAGTGCTAAAGACATTTGGCACAAACCACATCGTCTAGTGTGAGCCATTGGTGCCATCCATGAACGGTCCGTGTTGACCTGTTTGTACTTTGGCCAGCTGAGCTTCTTTCCTTCGCTACGGGTGAACCATGAGTCCATTTTGAGAGTTCTTGTAGTCTATTTTATGGTTCTCAAGGAAAAAATCTAATGGAATCAGCATTGAGGGCTGATTCTTCTTGGATAATTACCAAAAGTTGGCATAACTCTCTTGGACCATGATTTTATGTTTCTTCATTGGGCGCCTTGAAGTCCAATGCCGCCTATCTATTGTTCGAACCTCTTTCTATCACAATTTGATGTCTGTGGCCTTCGTCTACTACCATTCTAGTGTCAATGGCCTTATATCTCTTCTAGTGTCCTTGCAAACAGCTTTCAGTATCTTCTACCGCCTTTGCGAATGGCTTTCACATAGAATGTAACAAAAAGTATCCACGAGTAACTTACTAAAGATGATAATAAAGGAAGATCTAGGAGCCCATAGATACAAGATATCCATTAGTACTAATTAAGTCTACAAAATGCGGGGTTTAGACAAGAAAACCAAACATGGTCATCTAAACCCCTTGTCAAGTAAACTCAACTAATACTAGCAATCAAACATATAAAAAAAGCTAATTGTTATGCCAAATGCATTGGTTAACACATGCATAATGGTGCCCATTAGACTCCCCACACTTAAACCTTTACTCGTCCCTGAGTAAAAAAAACAAGAAAATGCTTAAGTGACATGTATCATGCAAATATAAGTTAGCCAATGTGTTCAACTTATTCCAAAGCTACCTTAGTTCCCCCAAATAAGTGAAAATCATCACAACTCTCACACTCCCCAAAGATCCTAAACTAACCAACCCACCCAAAATAAAAATGTTGAAAAAGATAAGCCAATGAAATAGTGTCAAGCTAGCTTACTTTTCCCAAAATGATCCCCAAAAGCAATCAAAGAGTTGTCTCCCAAAAACAATCAACCAAGAAAATCCAAGATTTATCGACTTGGTTGTAACATAGGGATAACTCGTGATTCTCGACCTAGTTACAACAAAGGAGGGAAAAGTATCATAAACCTAGTTTTTTGTTTTCTCTCAATTTCTCTCATTTTGCCTAGGAGCCCTTTCTGTCTTTCATCCTAGCTTTAACACACAAAGGGTACTCACTTATCACGTTTTTTCATACGACCTCTCATTTTTTCCTAGTTTGTAAGTGTAGCTGGGCCTAGCCTCTCACTTTACCTAGTTCTTTCGACCTATCTGGACTTTTCCCAATGTTACCCAAGTCACCCTTTTAAGTTTCCAACTCGTCCGGGTTTTTATATTTTTTAAAAATTTTGAATGTTTTTTGGTGTATCACAAAATTGCCCTAAAAGTGGGCCTTCATACTACAAAAAGATAATAAGATCAAAATAAAAGTCACACCACCAATATCCTAAAAACCAACCCCAGCAAGTCATGCCACCAAGTATACATCCAAAAATGTCCCACAACAATCAAAACCCCAAATCATCGAACAATCAAGAAAAAACTACCAAGAAAACACAAAATAGCACCAAGGAATTTCTGGAAATAAGACTCCCTAAGTGCTCACTACTCCCTACCCACACTTAACCGATGCATTTTCCCCAATTCAACAAAACCCATGTAAAAGCGTAAGTGAGGTTGGGAGAAATAGTGACACTTACTCTTGCGGACCCGAAGGGCTTTCCTCCTCGTGGAATTTTTTTGAATCCATGCCAATGAATGTGTTGAAAACCTTGCATCCAAAAACATGAAACCCAAGCATAATTCTATTCCAAAAAAGAACCACGAGTCTGGAACTCAAAATTCCAAATTCAGCTTAGAATAGAATTTTTGAAAATTGTAGTTTAAGGGACAACAGTGCAAATAAATTATTTCAAAGGGATGTTGAAAGTACCATTTGCATAAAAAATCCTAAGGGATTGGGAAATTTCAAAATTCTTGAACCAAAAATTCATTTTTAAGTTTGAAATTCATAATTTTTAAATATTTACATTTTTGGAACAATTTGACAGCTGAAATGGGGAATCGGTACAAATACCTCCGTGTGGAAGTACATGGCACAGACCCCCCTCGTACCAAATATTATGGCATGGAACCCCTCATGTCGATGGTCCATGCCAAATCTTTTGGCATGAGGCCCCCTCTTGCCATGCTCCTTGCGAGGACCGTGTCAGGCCTCGGCCCGAGGTTGCCACAATTTTTGACCTATTCCTTATTATTTTTCCTCTTTTTGTGAAAAACATATGTCACCCATGAAAAATAATTCCATCCAAGTACAATTATGAGACTTGAACTCAAATTTACAAATCAAACAAGAGTTTCATCTAAAAAATCCTCAACACAAACAAAATCATGCAAAAATTAATCAATACTACTAAATATAATCAGACAATAAAAGAAACAATAAACACTGTATTTATCATCATCCTCGTGACTTATTCTCATCAAATCAAGCTATCACAATATTTGATCATAAAGGAGGGGATCACCCTCCTCGTTCACCCACAAGGCTCCCCACTTAAGTAGTGTTTTAATCTTTGCCCATTACCAACATCCTTGTGCCATCCTTTTCATTCTTAAACTCTATGGCTCCATGATCATATACCTTTGTCACTTAATATAGACCTTCCCACCATGATCTTAACTTGTCGGGAAAGAGACATAATATAGATTTGTAAACAAGAACTCTTTGTCCCACAAAGAATTCCTTTTTTTACTATATTCTCATTATGCTTGGCTTTTGTTCTTTCCTTATAGATTAGAGTGGTATCAAAGGAGTTGCACCTAATTTCTTCAAGTTCTAGCCATTCCGACCTCCTATACTTCCCAACTTCACCCAAGTTCAAGTTAAGGCATTTAACGACCCAATGTGTTTTGAATTCAAGCTCAATCGGGAGGTGACTTCATTTACGAAAAAGGATCTAGAAAGGTGACACACCAATTAGAGTTTTATATGCGGTGCAGTAGGCCCAGAGAGCATAATCCAGTCGAGCACTCCAATCCTTTCTAGAGGTTTTAACAGTCCTTTTGAGGATCGCTTTAATTTCCCGATTGGATATCTCCGCTTGTCCATTGTTTTGTGGGTGGTAATCCGTAGTCTTGTGGATCACTCCATATTTTTCAAGCAATGTTCCCACAAATCTTTTGCAAAAATGGGTTTCTCTATCATTGACTATGGTTCGAGGTACACCGAAACGTGAAAAAATGTTAGGTTTGAGGAAGCTCACCACTGTTACCGCATGACTTTTCCTTAGGGGCTTGGCTTATAACCACTTCGACATATAGTCTACTAGCACTAAGATGTAGTAATTTCCATTAGAGTTTGGGAATGGGCCAATGAAATCCATCCCCCACATTTCAAAAATATCAACTAGCATTGAAAAGGCTTGGGGCATCTCATTTTTGGATGAGATGTTCCCTATTCTTTGGCACTGATCACGTGATGACACAAATTTTTTAACATCTGATAGTATGTTGGGCCAGTAAAGGCTGCAATCCATTACCTTCTTTGTGGTTCTTTTCTACCTGAAGTGTCCCCCAACTTAGGAGGAGTGGCACAACCTAAGGATACAATCTCTTTCATCATTGGGGATGCTTCTCCAAATTTCCTGATCAAAATAATCCTTGGATAAGTAATGATCATCCCAGAAATAATCTCTTGCCTCAATCACCAATCTATCCTTTCTCACTTTTTCAAAGGGTGGGGGGGGGGATTCTCCAATGGTAAGGTAATTTACTATATTAGCAAACCAAGGCTGGCTGGTCGACGTGGCCCATGACACGTACTTCCGTCCTTGCTTGCGGGGATATAGGTCCAGGTGCGAGATGCATGTCTATCACATACCTCCCCCCGGGTTCGTTAATTGTAGCTAATTAACCTGGGCAGAGGGGTTAAAAGATAAGATATTTATAGTTCTCCAACAGTTCTCACTGCTACGCTACCTATGGAAGCCCTGGGTTTGTCCCCAGAGATGCTAGGAATAGCTTGTTAATCAAGCATGCAAGGGGGGGTTTTAAAACTAATTACTAAGCATAAAATTAAAAATCAAAGTAAGCTATTTAACTACGCACTTGGGGATTCATTGAGAAACATGGTTAATCTAATGTTTCAATCCTTGATTCATTCATATAGAGATTTAGGCAAACCTAATAGAGTGTTCATAACACGTGGTGTGGCCAATGGTATACACTTCCCCGTCCCTGTCACGGTGAGTGCACTTGCAACCCTCCATTAAAACCGCCATTGTGATTAGGAGAGTACAACAAGGTCCAACCATTGTTGTAGGTCTGTTTCTCCCCTATACAATTATGTCCTGGGCTCCACCACGAATTCACTACTTCCCAATAGTCCTATCAATTTGGCCAAAGGGTTGTTGGCACCTTATCTATGATCTAAAGCCTCTCACACCCTAGCCTTCAACTATTCACTATCTCTACCCAGAAGCTCTCAGACAACTTTATGAAGTAAGCTAACATCTAGGTTTTTCTTCCCAATGGGGCATCGATAGTTACACTATACATGAATATATCCCCAAGTGTGTGCTTATATGTAGTGTACTGTTCATGCAATTCAAATAATCAAGAACAATCACAATAATATCATGAACACAAAGTTAGGATGAATTATAGAATGTCACAAAACAATTAAATCAAACCATGCTCATGAAGTTAGATGCCATGGATCTAGAAATATACTCTACAATATATCCCCAAGCTATAAATCTACTCTACAAAAGATAGATCAATGGAAAATATGGATTTAGATGCCATGGATCTAGAAAAAGTAGAAGGAAATATAAAGAGAAAAAGAAGAAAAGATAAGGAAAGAGGAGAAAAACTCTAGAGAGAGCTCTCCCCTTCCTTCTACCTAAGGAGAGAAATAAAAGCTACATTATGTCTACTTAGGGTTTACTACAAATATAAGGATCTTATAAATATTAGGAGAGGATTGGGCCTAAAGATGGGCCCAAAATAGGCCAAACTTAGGTCAAAACCCTAATCACCTTTTCGTCTAGCTGCTGAATCTTTCTCGAATAAACTGCTTACATCCGTGATTTTCCGGAGATTATATTTAGTTCATTGGATAAAGTACAAAAACATGAAGAGTTTGATATATGGTAGAGTGAAATCGGATGAAAATTGAGAGAGTTATGGCCAAAATAGTGAGAGACCCTAGTTCAGCCACCTGGTGGGGGCTGTCGGGAATGGCGCAGCTAGTGGCACGTACTTCTATCCTTGCTAGTACGTGATGTAGATCTTGGCACGGGCCGTGAGGAATCACCGGTGCAGGATGCTAGGATTGGAGAGGTTAGCATCGTACTTCTAGCGCGGGGCGCCAACATCATGTGTGATTTGGAGTCTCTGAGTCGTGCATGTGGCCATTAGTGCAGGTCGTGCTCATGAGTGTTGATCTGCTCAGAATATTTGGCATGAGAATTGTTTTTTTCCACTCCCCGCGAGGTGATCTTGGCATCTTGAACTTGGAACAGTGCTTGACGTGGAGAACAGGATGTCTCACACCCATACTTAGTTGATTTGGCTTCAATCTTCTACTACCAAGATTTGATGTTTGTAACCTTTGTCTACTACCATTCTAAAGGTGAATGGCCTTCGATCTCTTCTACTGTCCTTGTGGACGGTCTTCAACATCTTCTATTGCCCTTACAAACGGCCTTCACATAGAATGTAACAAAAAAGTACCCACGGCTAGCCTACTAAAGATGATAAAAAAGAAGATCTAGGAGCCTTTGGATACAAGATGTCCATTAGTGCCAATTAATTCTACAAAATGCGGGATTTAGAACCAATCATGGCCGTCATGTAAACTCAATTAATACTAGACATCCACCAAATAAAACTAGCAAAAAAACTATGCCAAATGCAATGGTTAATTCACGCATAATGAAGCAGATCAGACTCCCCACACTTAACCCTTTACTTGTTCTCGAGTAAAAAAAGACAATACAAAGAACTAAGCAAAATGTAGCATGCATGAATATAAAAGAGTAAGAATCTCACAACTCTCACACTCCCCAAAAAATATAAACAATCTAACCATGCAAAAGTAAAATGTGGAAAAATGTAAGCCAAAAAGATAATCTTTAAGCTAGCTTAGTTTTCCCAAAATGATCTTAAAGCAATCAAAGAGTCGTCTGAAAAAATAATCCACTGCGGAAGCATGCATCGTCAACCTATTTTTTTTTGTTTTCCCTCAATTTATCTCATTTTTCCTAGGAGCCCTTTCGGGTTTTCATCCTAGCTTTAACACACAAAGGGTACTCACTTCTCACATTTTTCTACATAGCCTCTCATTTTTTCCTAGGCTCGTAAGCCTAACCAGGCCTAGCCTCTCATTTTTTCCTATGCCTTTCGAAAATGCTCTTAGAAGAGCCATTAGTTACAAAGAAACAAATAAAAATCATATGTGCTATCTAATCCCCTTCCGCACACTTAAATCTTGCATTGTCCTTAATGCATATATATACACAATCAAAGAACACATGTCAAGGGAACGAAATATGAAAGCACTTATAATGAAAAATAACATTAAAATATACCATTGATGGCACAATCATGGAATGTAAAGAACAAACTACCATCACCCTAGTATACTACCCTAACCTATAATCAAGAAAGTATAATCTAACCACTATCATGTATAACAAATTGAATAGGTAATTGAATCACAATGGAGAGTTACCTCTTAGGTCATTATGTGTGTGTCTCAAGGTTTTAGAGGGTAGGTGGGTTTTTGGTGGTATTTTAGTGGCGGTAGGGTGGTGGTAGGGATGAAATGGGGATTGGGGTGTAGGAAAGTATGCGAGCTTCATGGGTCGTGCATGTCTCTACGCCCCATGAATTTAGGGTTTGGTTCTCCTCCCTGTCCACCATTTTGAGTGTCTCAAACCATGTATGTCTACATGGTCCATGAGTTGGACTCCCCGTTTGCTCACCTTCCTCCAAGAACTATATGCTTCCTACAACACAAACATGCACACCAAATATAAAAGTGTCCCGAAAACAAAAGGCTACAAATAGGAAAACACATAAAAAATACTAAACTAATCTAATTTTATCAAAGCTCGGGTTGCCTCCCGGGAAGTATCGTATATTTAAAGTATTTGGCACAACCCTTATATTGTCCATAAGGTGCTGATTCGTACCCCATCACCTTTGACAACCAAACATTGAGAGGTGGGGTAAAGAATCTTCCAAGAGGAAGCTATAGCAAAGAAGGATTCAACCTTAGAGGGAATAGGTGGATTGGAAGCTTAACATATTCAATTGGCTTCCCTATGGTTTCCTTTAAGGGTTCCAAAAATGTGGGAGTGGGTTCTATAGGTAGAGGTAGGGGTGAAAATAGGTAGTATGGAGAATTAAGTATAATTACCCCTCTCTCGACTTCTTCACTCTCAACAAACCATTCCCCATCCCCTTCAGATTCATCTATCAATACTTCACATTCAACTAGGGATGGTTCATTTTTGGAATATTCGATTTCAAGTTGGATCACCCTTTCAATCAAATTAAGTACTTGCCCTTAGACTTTCTCAATGCTTAAGTATAGTTGAGTTCCTAAATCACCAATATTCCTAAGCTTTGGTGATTGGAGTAAGTCACTACTCTTGGTCACATTTGCTAAAGCTTGTAAACTTTCTACATAATCCAATTTGGGAACCAATCCTAGGGATTGGTTTTGGGGCATTGGGTAAGTAGGTAAAATTTAACTATCTATCCAAAAGTGTTAGTTTCCCGATGCATCTCCATACCATGAATTTGATCTACCACTAAACCTAGAAGTTTGTGTGTCATAGTATGGGTAACAATCTTTATCCCATCGGCTCTAGGAACCAACAACTTCTACCTCTCTCTCATTTTTGCTCATCGAAAAGAAAGACTCGTAAGGTGGTTGCAATAACATATCCTACAAAATATAACTCGTTGATCTTCACTTCTCCCAAAGCCACTTAACCCTGGGCAACACTCCGTACGATGATCATAATGACACACCCTACAAAGTGTCATCCGCTGAGTACTTTACCATATTTTTCCCTTTTTCAATTAAACACAAACAAAGAAAACACACAAAATTTGCAATCATAGTGCAGGAGTTCTCGGTTTTCACCAAGAACTCAAGGAATACCTACTCTGAAAAACAAAAAACAAAATAAGAGCTAATACTAACTACTCTACTAACACGTTATGCTCAATTGCCACTTAGACAAAATTTTAACCTGCCTCCCCACGGGGTCGTTAATTGTAACTAATTAACCCGGGCAGAGGTTTCAAAAGATAAGAGATTTATATTTCTGCACCCATTCTCACTACTACACTACCTATGGCGTAGTTAATGGTAAGCCCTGGGTTTGTCCACAGAGATGCTATTTCTAAATATAAACAAAAACACAACCTCATACGAGCTGTAAATTTATACGAGTGAAAGGAATAGCTAGTAAAGCAAAAATGCAAAAGAGAGGGGTGGTTTTTAAACTAATAACTACTAAGCATAAAAGTAAAAAAGGAAAGTAAGCTATTTAACTAAGCACTTGGGGAGTTATTGAGCAACATGGCTAATATAATGTTTCGATCTTCGATTCATTCAAATAGAAATTTAGGAAAACCTAATAGAGTGTTCATAACATATGGTGTGGCCGATGACATATGCTTCCCCATCCCTGTAATGGTGAGTTCACTCGCAACCCTTCATCAACACCGCCATCGTAATTAGGGGAGTACAACAAGGTTTTACCATTATTGTAGATCTGTTTCTCTTCGTGTAATTACATCCCATGCTTCCACCCTAAAGGCACTGTCACCCAATGTTCCTATCAATTAGGCCAAAGTGTCGTTGGCGCCTTGTCTATGATCTAAGGCCTCACACACCCTATCTTGATACTATTCGCTATCTCTTCTCGGAACCTCATGGAAAATTTTACGAAGTCAGCTAAGACTTGTGCGGAAGAAAATAATTCAGAGCATACTCTAATCCCCCGTGCACATACCCATGTAGATACATTCTCCATTACCCATTATTACATCCAGGTTTCTCTTCCCAAAGGGCATCGATATTTGAACCATACATGAATATAGCCCAAAGTGTGTGCTTATATGTGGTTTACTATTCATGAAATTCAAATAATCAAGAACAATCACAATAATATTATGAACACAAAATTAGGATGAACTATAGAATCTCACAAAAAAATTAAATCAAAGCATGCTCCAACAATTCATCCCCAAGCTATAAATCTACTCCACAAAAGATAGATCAATGGAAAATATAGATTTAGATGCCATGGATCTAGAAAAAGAAGAAGAAAATATAAAGAGAAAAGGAAGAAAAGATAAGGAAAGAGGAGAAAAAAATCTAGAGGGAGCTCTCCTCTTCCTTCTACTTAGAGAGAGAAATAAAATCTATGTTATGTATAATTAGGTTTTACTTAAATACTAAGGCTTCTATATATAGTAGTAGAGTATTTGGCCTAAAGAGAGGGCCAAAATAGGCTAAACTTAGGTCAAAACCCTAATCACCTTTCCTTCTAGCGGCTAAATCATTCTCGAATAAACTGCATAAATTCATGGAATTCCTGGACCTATGATTTAGTGCATTGGATAGAGTTCAGAAAGACAAAGATTTTGATATATGGTAGAGGGAAATAAGATTAAAATTTAGAGGGTTATTGCCAAAATAGTCATAGACCCTAGTTCAGTAACCTGGCGTGGTGTCATGAGTCACTCTCTAAGGGGGTTAACCTTGCAGCCTTGCTGTGAGAGATTGTCATGACTACCACCTGATTTCCCACGTACATTGCACTCAGCTTGGTTGCTCTCAATACACAAAGCCTTTAGAGAGACGTGGTTGAGTATGCAATGGAAATACACACACGAGTTTAGTTTAGGAGCAAGGTTTCACACACACAAGCCAACAATGCAATACTATGCCCGAAAACTTTAGGGAGAAAATGCTCATTTTCAATATATTGAAAGAAGGTAACCAGATGTGGGTAGCTCAGTACTCCACATATATGTTGTACAAACATTCTCACGAGTATCTGGTAAAAAAGAAAAAAAAGGTCAAAGGAAAAAAGGTACGTAGGCCTGGACATTAAGTAAAGAAACTAAGATAATCTATTAGCTAGTACTATTACAAGCAAAAGAGAAGACTTCTAGGACAAGGAGCCTGGGAGATGTCTTCTCGGGCCGTGACTCAACACTTAGTGTGCTGGTCTGGTGGGCGACTGGGCACAACATGTAATGGGAAAAGAGGGGGACATCACGACCCATGAGCGGTTAGGCCGTCGGCACTGGATGACCAAGAGGCGTGTGCGGCGCAGTTGAGGGAGACCAGTTTGCAGGCAAGTGTTGAGTGGCATGGGACCACAACATGGTTGTGGCACACATGTGGGCATGGGGTTGCATTGAGATTGGGTGATAAGCTCCACCCTGTAACATTCTCCTCCACTCAATTCGGAAAATGTCCCTGGAGCCATCAATTCTCCAAGGTGCTTTGCTACCCACATTTTTCTCGTACACTTCTGCCTTAAGAAATGGATTGATTCAATTGCTGGATCGGGTGTACTCTTGTTTAGCCATGGTCCTCGGCTTCTTTTTAGTTCCAATTTGAGCTGTCTTGATTTTATAGCACCCACTCCTTGATCGATGACTGAAGAAATGTCCAACTCTTGATGTTGTCCAGTACGCATCATCATCCGTTCACGTTTCTACCTCCTGCTTTGTGGAACAATAAGGGGTTGCTGCTGTGAATGATGACTCATCTTTCCTCGTCAATTTCTACAAGGTTTAGTTTGCTTGAATGACTTGAAACGAGAAGTTTGATGGGGCATGCCATCCGATAGATACATCTTTGGAATCCAGATCTTCTTGGCAACCGACGAATGTTTCCTACCCTCCTTGCTCAACAAATCTTCGTCCCTTACAGTTGGGGAGTGACCCAAACATGCTCAGTCTTCAGACTTGCTTCAAAAACCTCCACAGATCCATCAGGCAAACCCATTGATGGTGTAGGCCCTTCTGAACCTTCATTTGTGTTCTCCCCATCGAGATCCGCTAAACTGCAGTCCTCATCTTGTCTTATGCACTTGACAAGCTGCAAAGCCAAGAGTTTATCCCTAGGTGATCTCTTCAGAGTCTCTTTAATCATGCATAGATTGGTTCCTAAGATGTAAAGGCAGTTTCCATATTGGTATACGACAATTCGTGCATCTCTAAAAAATCCATTCTGAGGACTAACCCAAAGTTATCCATTTTAACGACATGGAAATCCACTATGGCTTTCATGGTGCCAACCTAGACTGAGCATTGCCTCACAACACTAGTATTGATTGAGCTATATTGTTAACAACCTTCATTCTGTCCACAACTTTCTCTAATGTGAGCCCCAATCTTGATGCCTCTGATTTGGAGACATACACATGGCTAGCTCCCGTATCGACCATCGCTCAGATGGGTTTTCTATTCACGTGCAAGTCCATATGCATCAATGCTCCATTCTCCTATCTCACTAGTTTCACACGTACAATCTCAGGTTGGTCAAGCTTAGGTGCCGACTTCCTCACTTTGCTTGACCAAGTCATAGCTCTCTTTGATTACACTGCAGCAATCACCCGGTCGATCTCAGGCTCCATTAACGGATTCAACCACCCTAGGTATATTGATCCCACCATAGAATTACTCCATAGATTCAATACCCCATGGAGCATAGTTCTTCCTCTTTGGGCCCAGACCTCATAGCCAAATGCTTCCGAACTACCTCACTCAGTGCCTTCCTGATTTGTCTCTAGTCCTCGAGTAACGTAGTAGTGATCCTCTACTATGTTGGAAAATTAACAAGGGTATGATTCCCTTTGCATGTTCCACACACAATTCGTGCCTTCCCGTTTTGTCCATCCCACCTTGGTTTAGACCCAACTGAACTAGCCGCACTTGCACTAGAGCTTCCCCCATTCCTTCCCGCACCCGAATTGGGCCTGTAGTTATCTCCACCGCTCAGACTGGGTCTAAAGTTACTCCTCAACTTAGGAGAACTCACACCCGCACCATTTCTTACCTTGGAAATAGTAAAACTATTCAACTCCCTATCAACTCTTTGCAATCCTCTGCTATTACAGTTCTCCAGACTTTCAATGAATGCCATCGCTGAATTATAGTCAGTGCAATGAGCTCTCTTTGGCTTGAGTCTAGCTCACGACTTCAATCCCTAGCTGAAGTCATGAAGTTTATACTCCTACGAATGGTCAGGCAAGTTGAGCAAAGAAGCTTGGAAAGCCGACACGTACCCCATAATACAGCCGGTCTACGCCAAGGTTCTTAGTCTCAACAATGCCTATTCTTTCACATTGTAGGCATAAATGTTTTGCTTCACCTTGAGCTTCAATTGATCCCATGTGTCAATGGCCAGGCATCCTGCCTTTATCTTCGTGTCTTGGGATCGCCATCACACCACAGCAGAGCCCTCTAGGTACATCATGGAAACAATTACTTTCTTAGCTTCCGAATCCGTCGCAGTCGCCTTAAAGTATTGATCCAACTCGTACAAGAAATTATCAAGATCTCTTGCATCACGTGTCCCGCTATAATTCTTAGGCTCAAGGACTTTCTATTTGTGCACATCACAGACACCACCGCCACCGCCCTCAACTTGGGACAAGTTTGACACAACTTGCATGAGCACGCGCACGTCTCCGCTAAGCTGCTCGATGACGCCTCTCAACTCAGCAATGTCCAAATTTCAAGATGCCAATGCTTCTCTCAGCTCGGAGATCACCCCATCTTGATGTGCAACCTTCGTATTGGCCACCTTAATGTCTCTATTGATAATGGCATTATCTGATTCCATCAGATTCACTCAGTGAGCTAGGCTCCTAGACCCTTGTGCCTCACCAAAGAGGAACTTCTCAATGTTCTCCAATCGCATATGTCTTCTTTCACATAGTGATAGCCTTTCATTACGGGCTCAAGGAATGATTTAGCTCTGATACCAACTTTCATGAGTCACCCTCTGATGGGGTTAACTGTACGGCCTAGCCTTGCTCGAGTGTCACGACTACCGCCTGATTTCCCATGTACGTCGCACTCAACTTGGTTTCTCTTAGCACACCAAGCCTTTAGAAGGACGTGGTCAATTATGCAGCATAAATACACCCACGAGTTTAGATTAGGAGCAAGGATTCACACACACAAGCCAACAATGCAATAGAATGCCCCACAACTATGAGCAAATGCACATTTTCAATATATTGAAAAAAGGTAACCAAATCTGGGTAGCTCAGTACTCCACATATATGCTATACAAACATCCTCACAAGTACTAGGTACAAAGGAAAAAGAAGTTCAAAGGAAACAAGGCAAGTAGGCCTTGACCTTAAGTAAATAAACTAAGCTAATCTACTAGCTAGTACTATTACAAGCAAAAGAGAAGACTTTTAAGACAAGGTGCTTGGGCCATGTCTTCTCGGAACGTGACTCAGCACAAATAGCTAGAGCGTTGTGCATAGTGTTGCATAGGCACAGAGGGGGACATCATGAGCCGTGAGCGGTCAGGCAGTCAGCACTAGATGACCCAGAGGCGTGTGCGGCATGGTTTAGGGAGACCGGTTCACTAGCATGGGACCGCAGCATAGTTGTGGTGCGCATTTGGCCATGGGGTTGCATTGAGGTTGGGTGATAAGCCCCACACCGTAACACGAAGGCTATCGCGGATGGTGCGGCCCATTGCACGTATTTAGTCCTTGCTTGCGCGGGATGCAGGTCAAGGTATGGGCCTGTGAGGCATCATCCAGTGCGGGAAAGTAGGATTGGCATGGGTTATTTTGTACTTCTGGCATGGGCCGCGACGTCTGGTGCACGGTGCCAACAATATGTGTGATTTTGAGTCTCTGAGTCGTGCCCGTGGCAGTTAGCACGGACCGTGCTCATGAGTGTTGATCCGCTCAGAAAATTTGGTACAGTCAATTTGTTTTTCCACACTCCGCCGACTGGTCTTGGTATCTTGGACTTGGAACGGTGCGGGATGTTAAGAATGGGATGTTTTGTGCCCATACTTAGCCAATTTTGTGGGAACTTGAGATATATGCTTGGCCCTTGGGCGTTTGGCACTGGCTGCACTAGTGACTCGTGCAAAAAGTTTGGCCACGAATCTTTGCCTGATGCCAATTATCTTGACGTGAGACTACTCCATTTGCAGGAGCTGTTAGTGCTTAACCATGAACGGCCCACGCTAACCCATGGTACCTTGGTCGACTGAACTTCATTCATTCGCTATGGATGAACCGTTAGTTCGATATGAGAGTTTTAGAAGTCAATTTTGTAGTGCTCAGGAAGAAAATTCTAATGGAACCATCCTTGAAGGCCAATTCTTCTCGGATAGTTCTCAGACTTAAGCACGACTCATCAGACCACGATTCCCCGTTTCTTTGTTGGCCGATTTAAACTTCAATGCCACCTATCTTTGGCTTCATCCTTCTACTACCTCAATTTGATGTATGTGGCCTTTGACTACTACCATTCTAGAGGTGAATGGCCTTTGATCTCTTCTATTATTCTTTCGGACGGCCTTCAACTTTTTCTACCGCCCTTTTGAACAGCCTTTACATAGAATGTAACCAAAAAGTACCCACAAGAAGCCTACTAAAGAAGATCACAAGGAAAATTTAGGAGCCTGTGGATACAACATGTCCATTAGTACCAATTAAGTCTACAAAATGTGGGATTTAGATAAGAAAACCAAACATGGCCGTCCCTTGTCACGTAAACTCAATTAATACTAGCAATCCACCAAATAAAATTGGCTAAAAAATATGCAAAAGACAATGGTTAATGCACATATGATGAAGCAGATCAGTCTCAGTACACTGTGACCTTAGTTCATAAGAGGTTTTGATGAAAATTTTATAGGGAAAAGACTATGGCTAGTAACTCTTTCTCTGTGGTAGAGTAGTTGTAATGAGCATCGTTAAGAGTTATTGAGGAATAGTATATAACATGTGGCACTCTACCTATCCTCTGGCCTAAAACATCTCCTGTAACATGATCACTTACATCACACATAATTTTGAAAGGAAGCGACCTGTTTGGGGGTTGGATGACTGGGTCGGTCACTAGCATGTTATTCAAAGTGTCAAAAGCCTTTTTGCACTCTTAATCAACATTAAATTTGACTTCTTTTTGCAATAGTTTGCACAAAGGTGAGGAAATTTTACATAAATCCTTAATGAAACTTCGGTAAAACCGGCGTGACCTAAGAATGACCTAACATCCTTGACATTAGTGGGGTAAGGTTGGGATTTAATTGTGTTCACTTTAGCCTTACAACTTCTAGCCCATGAACTGACACAACATGTCCTAGCACTATGTCCTTTTCACCATGAAATGACATTTCTCAAAATTTGTCACAAGGTTCATGGTGATACATAGCTCTAGCAACCGTGCCAAATGATATATGCACAAATTGAAGGAGTCCCTGTGGATGGTGAAATCATACATGAAGACTTCGACAAATTTCTTGATGAATTATGAGAATATGCTCACCATACACATCTGAAAAGTTCTTTAAGCATTGTAGAGACCAAAAGGCATTCACCTATAAGCAAAGGTACTAAAAGGGAATGTGAAGCTGGTCTTCTGGATCGATGGCTATTTGGAAGTACCCCGAATAGCCATCAAGGAAAAAATAATAGGCATGGCCGATTGACCCACCTCCACTCGAGGTCGTTAAATTGTTGCAAATTAAACCTGAGAAGAGGCGACCGAGGTCAAAGGGATTTAAATTTAAATTTATAGTTCTGTACCCAATCTCACTACTACAATAGCTAAAAGATATTTAGTGGTAAGCCCTGGGTATGTCCACAGAGATGATAGAGCTTAAGAATTAACTAAAACATAACCTCGTATGGGTTGTCAATCTATACGAGTGTCATGAATAGTTAGTAAAGTAAACAAGGGGAGCGGGGTTTTGGTTTTCAAATTAACAACTACAAAACGTAAGAGTAAAAAAAGAACAATTAATCTATAAAGCTTAACACTTGGGGAGTTAGTGCGCAACATGGTTAATTTAATGTTTTGATCCTTGATTCATTCATGTAGAGATTTAGATAAACCTAATAGAGTGTTCACAATATGTGATGTGGCCGATAGCATACACTTCCCCGAACCTGCCACGTTGGGTGCGCTCGTAACCCTCCACCGACACTGCCATTGTAATTAGAGGAGTACAACAAGGTCCGACCATTGTTGTAGATCTATTTCTCCCTCGTGGATTACTTCCCAGAAATTCCTCAATGAATGCTCTACTTCCCAATAACCTATGAATTAGGTCAAGGGGTTGTTGACACCTTATCTATGACGCTAGGGCCTCTTATAACCCTAGCTTGCTACTTTTTGCTATCTCTACCCATAACCTCTCAGACTACTTTACATAATCATCTAAGACTGGTGCGATGGGCAAATAATTAAGAGTATAACTTGGGTCTCCCGTGCACACACCCACGTAGCCTCGTACCTCATTACCCATTCAAACATCTAGGTTTCTCATCCCAAGGGGGCATTAATATTTGCACCAACATTAATATAGACTAAAGTCTATACTTATATGGAGTGTACTGTTCAGGCAATTCAAACATTAAAGAACAACTCACAATTATATCATGAAAACAAAATTAGGATGAACTATTAAATCTCAGAAAACGTAGATTAAACCATGCGCATACAATTATCCCCAAGCTATGGAAACTACTTCATAGATATGGAATTCAAATACATATTTGAATTCCACATCTTAGGATTAAAGCAAAATAAAAGAAAGAAAAGAAAAGGGGAGGGAGTGTTTCTCCTTCTAAAAGACATTAAAAATGAATCTAACTCTTTCTACTTCTTTAACCCAGTAGACTAAGGCAATATTAATAGTAAAATGGGATTGGGCCTAAAAATAGGCCCAAAATAGGCCAAAAATGTCTAAAACCCTAGGTTAGCCGCCGCCTGGCGCGGGCCATCATGAATGGCGAGGTCCGCACCATGTACTTTTCCATATTTGCTCGGCCCACCAGATTTGGCACGGTCTATGAAAACACCTTTGGCATGGGGCGCTGCATCTGGGTGAACCGCTGCTTCGTGCTGCTGTGGGCTGTCAGATCTGGCGCGGTCCGTGCCAACACCTTTGGCTTGGACTATGCCTTTGGTGCGGGCCATCGTCTAGAAGGCTTGTTTTAAGCTTCTGATTATGCAGGATGCAACCCTTAGTGTGGACTGCCATCTGGAAGCTTGATTTACTCAAAAACATAGCATGGGCCGCCTAATTCTTTACACCCCGCCGACTGGTCTCAATATCTTGGACTTTGAACAGTGCGTGCCATCGTAAATGGGACGGTCTGCGCCCATACTTAGCTCTTTTTTAGTGAGGATTGGAACTGTTGTGTGCAACCCATAGCGTTTGGTGCGTTCTACATCATTGCCTCATTATGAAGACAGTTGGCATGGGCCAACTCTTTTGGCGCGGGCCGTTGGTGCCAACCATGTATGGCCCATGCCGGCCCGTGGTACCTTAGCCAGATGAACTTGTTTCCTTCGCTACGGGTGAAATGTTAGTCCTATTTGAGTTTAAGTAGTTTATTTTATGGCAATCAAGAAGAAAATTCCGGTGGAATCAGCCTTGAAGGCTAGTTATTCTCGGATAATTCTCATTTTGGTGGAACTCATCGGACAACGATTCCCCATTTCATCGTTAGCCGCTTAGATCTCTGTTGCCACGTATCTTTGACTCCAATCTCCTCCTACCACAATTTGATGTTCGTGGCCTTTATCTACTACCATTCTAGAGGTGAATGGCGTTCTATCTCTTCTACCGACCTTGCGAACCCTTCAACATCTTCTTTTACCCTTACGAACGGCGTTTACTTAGAATGTAACCAAAAAGTACCCACGACCGGCCTACTAAAGATTATCACAAGGATGATATAGGAGCCTTTGGATACAAGATGTCAAATAGTACTAATTAAGTCTACAAAATGCGGGATTTAGATAAGAAAATCAAACATGGTCGTCTAAACCCCTTGCCACATAAACTCAACTAATACTAGAAATCCACCAAATAAAAATAGCTAAAAACTATGACAAATGCAACGGTTAACACACACATAATGAAGCAGACTAGACTCCCCAAACTTAGCCCTTTACTCGTCCTCGAGTAACCAAGGACAAGACAAAAAAATCAAGTGAAATGTAGCGTGTGAGTATAAGTTAACCAAGGAATTCAACCGATTCCTAGATTACTTTGTTTCTCCCAAAAGAGTAAAAATCTCACAACTCTCACACTCCCCAAAACATATAAGCAGTCTAACTATCCAAAAGTAAAATGTCAAAAAATGTAAGGCAAAAAGATAAGTTTAAAGCTAGCTTACTTTTCCCAAAATGATCCCGAAGAAATCAAAGAGTCATCATAAAATACAATCCACCGTGGAAGCATGCATCGTCAACCCAGTTTCTTGTTTTCCTCCAATTTCTCTCATTTTTCCTATGAGCCATTTTGGGATTTAATCCTATTTTTAACATACAAAGGGTACTCACATCTCACCTCTTTCCACACGAGTTCTCATTATTACCTAGGCTCGTAAGCCTGTCTGGGCCTAGCCTCTCATTTTTACCTAGGCCTTTCGACCTATCTGAGCTTTTCCCAATGTTACCCAAGTCGCCCTTCCGCGTTTTTAATTTTTTTCATTTTTTCAAAATGCACTTAGAAAAGCTATTAGCTACATAGAAACAACTAAAAATCATAAGTGCTATCTAATCCCCTTCTCCACACTTAAAGCTTGCATTGTCCTTAATGCAGATACAAAATAAAAGACCACATGTCAATGGAAATAAATAGGAAAGCGCTTCTAAGGAAAAAGAACACTAAATTCTACCGTTGATGGCACGATCATGGAATGTAAAGACAAAAATACAATTACCCCAATATACTACCCTAACCTGTAATTAAGAAAGTATAATCTAACCACTATCATGCATAAAAAATTAAATAGGTAATTGAATCACAATGGAGAGTTACCTCTCAGGTCTTGATGTGTGTGTCTAAAGGTTTTTGAGGGTGGGTGGATTTTGGGTGGTATTTTGGTGGCGGTTGGGTGGTGGTAGGGAGGAAATGGGAATTGAGGTGTAGGAAAGTATGTGAGATTCATGGTTCGTGCACGTCTATACGCCCCATGAATTTGGGGTTTGGTTCTCCTCCTTGTCCACCATTTTGTGCATCACAAACAATGTACATCTACATGGTCCATGTGTTGGACTCCCTGTTTGCTAACCTCTCCAAGAACCATATGCATCCTACAAAACAAACATGCACACCAAGTGTAAAAGTGTCCCAAAAACAAAAGTCTACAAATAGGAAAACACAACAAAAATACTAAACTAATATAATTTTTTCAAAGCTTGGGTTGCCTCCTGAGAAGCTTCAAATATTCAAAGTCATCGGAACGACCCTAATGTTATCCATAAGTTGAGGGTTTGTACCCCATCACCTTGGACAACCAAACATGGAGAGGTGTGGGTAAGAATCTTCCAAGAGGAAGATAAAGTAGAGGAGGAGTCAGCCTTAGAGAGAATATGTAGTTTATAAGTTTAGCATATTCAATTGGCTTCCCTATGGTTTCATTTAAGGGTTCTGAAAATGTGGAAGTGGGTTCTATAGGTGGAGGTAGGGATGAAAATAGGTAGTATGGAAAAATTAAGTATAATTACCCCTTACTCGACTTCTTCATTATCAACAAACCATTCCCAATCCCCTTTGGTTTCATCTATGAAAACTTCACATTCAACTAGGGATGTTCATTTTTGGAATATTGGGTTTCAAGTTGGCTCACCCTTTCAGCCAAAATTAAGCACTTTCCCTTCAACTTTCCCAATGCTTGAGAATAGTTGAGTTCCTAAATCACTTATTTTGCTAAGCATTGGTGATTGGAGTATGTCACTACTCTTGGTCACATTTGCTATACCTTACAAAATTTCTACATGATCCGATTTGGGATCCAATCCTAGAATTTGGTTTTAGGGCATTGGGTAAGTTGGTGAAATCCAACTATCCATCCCAAAGTGTTGGTTTCCTAATGCATCTCAACACCACGAATTTGAGCTACCATTAAACCTCAAATTTGGAGAGTTGTAGTATGGGTAACAATCTTGATCCCACCGGTCTTGGGAACCAACAACTCCTACCTCTCTCTCATTTTTGCTCATCAAAGAGCAAGACTCCATAGAGTGGCCGCAGTGACATATCCTACAAAATCTCACTCGTTGAGCCTCTCTTCTCCCAAAGTAACTCAACCTTGGGCAAAACTCTGTACAATGATCATAATGATACACCCTACAAAGTGTTATCCATTGTGTACTTTCCCACATTTGTTATTTTTCAATTAAACACAAACAAAGAAAACACACAAAATTTGGAATCGTAGTGCAAGGGTCCTCGGTTTGCACTAATAACTCATGTAATACCTACTCTGAAAAACAATAAAGAAAATAAAAGCTAATACTAAGTACTCTTCTAACACGTTATGCCTAATTAACACTTAGACTGAATAGCATCTCCGGCAGCGGCGCCAAAATTTTAACCTGCCTCCCCACGGGGTTGTTAATTTTAGCTAATTAACCCGAGCAGAGGGGTCCAAAAGATAAGAGATTTAAGATATTTAACTAAGCACTTGGAGAGTCACTGACCAACATGGTTAATCTAATGTTTTGATCCTCAATTCATTCACATGGAAATTTAGGCAAACCTAATATGAGTTAAGACCTCTCACACCCTAGCTTGATACTATTTACTATCTCAACCCGAAACCTCTCAGAAAACATTACGAAGTCAGCTAAGACTTGTGTGATGGAAAATAAGTCAGAGCATACTCGAATCTCCCGTGCACACACCCATGCCGATGCGTTCTACCTTACCTATTCTAACATCCATGTTTCTCTTCCCAAGGGGACATCAATATTTGCACCATACATGAATATAGCCCAAAATGTGTGCTTATATATGGTGTACTATTCATGAAATTCAAATAATTAAGAACAATCACAATATTATCATGAACACAAAATTAGGATGAACTATAGAATCTTACAATATAATTAAATCAAAGCATGCTCCTACAATTTATCCCCAAGCTATAAATCTACACTACAAAAGATAGATCGATGGAAAATATAGAGTTAGATGCAATGGATCTAGAAAAAGAATAAGAAAAGATTAAGAGAAAAACAAGAAAAGATAAAAAAAAGAGGAGAAAAACTTTAGAGAAAGCTTGCCTCTTCCTTCTACCAAGAAAGAGAAATAAAATCTACATTATGTCTACTTAGGGTTTACTTGAAGATTAAGGCTTCTATATATAGTAGTAGAGTATTGAACCTAACGATAGGCCCAAAATAGGCCTAACTTAGGTCAAAACCCTAATCACTTTTCCCTCTAGCAGCTGAATCATTCTCGAATAAACTGTTAAAATCAGTAAACTTCCTGGAGCTTTGATTTCATGCATTGGATAGAACTCAGAAAGATGAATATTTCAATATATGGCAGAGGGAAATTGAATAAAAATTGAGAGTGTTATAAGCCCTAAATGCTTACTATCTATAACTAAGTAGGTAGCGGCAAGTTGGGGTCGTCCATGAAGAAGGGGGATTTTCTTAAGCGTTTAGACACAAAAAGGTTGCTATTAGGCTAGGAGCAGATATATATATATATATATATATACATATGAAAAACTGTAAATGGGGAGGAGGGGGTTGGTTGTTTGGTTGTCCTAAGATATGAAAGTTAAAAGACAAGATAACTAGCAAAGTCACGTAACTATGATAATCATCAAACAAACTAAGAAAAAGGAGTTTCAAAACTACAAAAACAAAGCCTTGGGGGCAATTAAACATCCACTTCCAACCCAAATGTAGATCATTAAACCATTCACTCATCCTATCGCAATTGTTACCTATGGACGAAGGACCATAGATTTGAATCCAACAAGCCTTCTACCAAAGACATAGCTATAACCAAACATAGCATTCATTAGGCAAAACCTAGAACAAACCACATTCAAGGTTCAACCTTTCATTGCATTTGTAGGATAAATATGAGAATAATCCACATTAACATACTTATCTAGCAAGAATCACAACACATTATGCACAAGAAGTTCTAAGTTCATGTTCTTAGATTTTCATGCAAAGGAGCTAAGGAATTCGTCACTTTCCTAACTCCCTAACACTTAATTCATACAAACACTTCCTATTCTCAAACAACCCATGGCATAAATGAAGTAAAACATAGCATCAAGAACACATGAATGCTAAATAACAAAGGCTTCAAGAATGAGTGAAACAATCTATTCACTACTCCAACTACTTGTTGTGAAGATAAATCGTCCATCCTTCTTAGATAGTAGTTTGCAAGAGTAAATTCGACATCTCTTGTCAAATCTCACCAATGACTCCTTTAGCCGAAACCTGACTAAAGGTATCCCATTGATGACATTGAGCACGAAGAACCAACAAGCTTGGAAACACTTATAAACACTACACCATGTCTAAGCATTTAACCAATTCATGTATTTACACAAGATTAGTCAAGAACTATCGACATTCATAGACTTCTCTCATTTGCTACCTAAAACAAATATGACAATGAGTTCGACATCATCACAGTCATCTAGCAATTATCAACACACCAACATCATTTAAGAAGCTCTAACTTATGGTCTTGTATTCCACATTAAAAGAGGGGAGAATCAGCTACTTTCTCCCAACCCTAACAAGTAATCATACAAGCAATTCATATACTCAAGCTTCCAACAACATCAATGACATTAACAATTCACATTCAAAGCTCAATAAATACACAATATCAAAAGCACCAAATAGATAGATATGGTTCTTACTACATAGATATGGAAGCTTCAATCCATTGCTCCCAAGATAAAACTAAGCTATATAATTAAAAGACATGATTAACCTACAAAAACTAAGAAAATAAAGAAAGAAAAACTAGGGTTTGAACCCAGAAAAATGAAAGAAGAATAAGATGGATTCGTGTTCTTGAAGAGGAGAGGATAAGGTGAGTATTTATAGTACAAAAAGCAAAAAGAATTTCTGGCCATTTCTCCATCGCGAGTCGCAACAACCTCGCGACGGACTCCATTTCCATTAGCTTGACGTCTTTTCTTTTCTTGTTTTATATCCTCCTCTTCTCTTCACTTATTAAATTCTTCAAATCTTCAAAAGCTCAATTACAAGTCTTTAAATCTTCAAATCTTTAAAGTTATTCTTCAATGTCTTCAATGTCTTCAAAGTCTTCCAACAAATTACCTTGTCACACAATATTCTCCAGAAAAGTAATAAAAGTGTAAAAGTTTCTTTTAACCCTCCTTAGAGAACTTCAAGGCAAAATTTCACATTTAGAGCACTGAAGTGTACAAAAGTGAATCCTAAAAGTCCTAATATAACCGTATAAAATGGGCACATCAAACTCCCTACACTTAAACCTTACTCGACCTCGAGTAAGAAACGATTCAAAAACACGAAGGAATTCATATGTCCATATCCTAAACTAATATTCCCCCAATCAAAACCTCACAAAAACTCTCAATATCATAAATCCCAAAATTAAAGCTCAAATGAGAATTTTTCACACACACAACCCCGATTCCTGAATCTAACCAAACCTACCACTTATCAATTCACTACCCATAAAAGCATTTCATTGTTCCGAATTGATATTCCCAAAGTCCAATGACACAAAATGAAGTTAAAACCATTTAGGAGGTTTAAGCACATACTTCACTTCATACCAATGTATCAACCAAATCCAATGACACAAAATGAAGTCAAAACAATAGAGGAGGTATAAACACATACTTCACCCAATGTCAATATATCAACCAAAACGAAGTATAAAAGAATCAAGAATTTCATAACCCTACTTCATTTTTCAATCCACTAAGTTACCCAATCCTAAGAGGTCTAAAGATGTTGAGCTACCCGATTCATCCATATGACAAACGCAACCTATGACTCCAACGCTAGCTGATGATGGAAATCTTAGCATTTTTTCTTTTTCTCTCTTTCTATCATTTTGCCTAGGAGCCCTTTCGGGTTTTCATCCTAGCCACACATCATGTTTCTTTGGCTCACATCTCACCTTTTTCCGCACATTTTGGCCTCTCATTTTTTCCTAGGTCACCCTCTCGGGTTTTCAACATATTCGGACCCCCAACGTTGCCTAAGTTGCCCTCTCGGGTTTTCAACTTAGTGGGTATTCTTTTCTCTCTATTTTTTCTAAAATTTTAAATTTTAAAATTTTTTCTTTCTTTTTCACATGTTTTTCCAATAAAAAGTAGCAAAAAGCATTCCAAATGAAGCTAGAATGTATGTGAGTCCTCCAACCCCTCCCCGTACTTAAAACATTACATTGCCCTGAATGTAAACATGTATGGAAAGAATAATAAAACTCAAGGTAAGATGTAGAGTGACACCCGTTTCTCTGCATAGTCACCGGTGATATGGCGCAATCCAATTTACTTGTATAGAATCGGTCCCAAAATTGGTTTTGGAGCCAGAAGGGGGAGCAAAAGTGTCGTAGAAGAACTCACTCCTCGAGCAAAATGTTTTCTCCTCGGCATCGTTTGATTAAGACTAACACCACAAAGAACAACATCAAACTCACAAGTATATAAGGATTTTTAATACTAGGTTTAGCATCAGGAGTTAATAACCATAGTATTATCAAAGAACAATCAATCCATCATGCAATCACCAGTATAAGATTGTCCAATAAAAATATCCAACATATATTGACACATATCAAGCATCATTATAGAATATAGTAATTGAAGACTCAACGATGTAGTCGGCATACTACAATCAACAAAGATACTATAAAGATTCAAAGAATTTTCATATGTCAATATATGTGAGATGGTGGAGGAATGAGTGGATATGTGGTGGTGCTTGGGAGTATTTAGAGAAGAAGGAAGGATTATGCAGTGTTTATGCTCGATTGAAAAGTTGGATTTCTCATCGTGACTTGCGATAGCACAGGTCGCGACTCGCGATGCATCGTTGCAAGTCGCGATAGGTATTGAAGGCTCAGGTCTGGCTGGGCTTGAGGAGGAAAGATAACATCTCGAGGGGTGTTTGTCTCGAGGGCTTCTAGAATTAAGGATTCGAGGTCTCGAGGGGATGAGCTCTTGAGAGCTTCAGTTCGAGTCAAGGTTTGCGGCCTCGAGGGCCCAAGGTCTCAAGGGCCTCAGCTCGAGTGAAGAGATTGCAGCCTCGAGGGCCTGATACACTTTTGAGTTCAGCTCGAATAGATGGCTTGTGGCTTTGAGGACCCGAGGTCCTCGAGGACTTGCATTGTTGGGCTCAGCTCGACTCGAGGGCTTGCAACCTCGAGGACCCGAGGTCTCGTGTGCTTCAGCTCAAGTCGAGGGATTGTAGCCTTAAGGACATGAGGTCTCGAGAGATGATGGTCTCGAGGAATCATGGATTTTTCAAGTTCAGCTCAAGCCGTGGACTTTGCGGCCTCAAGGTCTCGAGGGGGTGATGTCTCGAGGGCTGGTCCTGAGAACTGGCCTCGAGATGGTGATGGCGTATCAAGTTCTGCTCGAGTCAAGGGCTTATTGCCTCGAGGTCTTAAGGGGATGATGTCTCGAGGGCTAGTCTCGAGAACTGGCCTCGAGAGGGTGAAACACTTTCAAGTTCTGCTCGATTCGAGGGCTTTCTGCCTCGAGGTCTCGAGGGGATATTGTCTCAAGGGCTGGTCTCGAGAACTGGCCTCGATAGGGTGATGGACTTTCAAGTTCTGCTCGACTCGAAGGCTTGTGGCTTTGAGGACCCGAGGTCACGAGGGCTTCAACTCGAGTCAAGGGATTGCAGTATCGAGAACCTTAGGTCTTGAGGGAATGATGTCTCGAAGGTTTTAGCTCGATTCAAGGGCATGCGGCCTCGAGGACTGATGGCTTTTCGGGTTTGGCTCAACTCGAGGTCTCGAGGGGATGCTATCTCGAGACATTGGTCGCGACTCGTGATGGTTCATTGTGACTTGCAGAAAGTGGAGGTTGGGAGTTGAATTTAAGCACAAATCTTCTGATCACATCGAGACGCATGATGCATCGTCGTGAGGTCATCGCGAGGTTGTCGTGAGGTCATCGCGAGGTTATCGTGACTAGCGATGACAAGACCTCCTAGAACTTAGAAAGAATTCAATCTTTTCTTACCAACATTCCAAGCTTTCTTCCATTTCTCATGGATCTCATTCCTTTATCTCCCCCAATGCAATACACTTCACTTTGCTACAAAATCATAGAAAAACACACTGTAAAAAGAACAAGATAAAATAAAAAAAACTAAACAATCAAAAACCAAAATAAAAGCCCTAGTTTATTTACGCCATTGGCACGACAAAGCTCTGTATATTTAAGGTCATTGGCATGACCTTAATGTTATCCAGATGGTGAAGGCTTGAACCCCTTCCCCATGAGTATCCAAAAGTAGACAGGTGGGGGTACAAAACTTTCAAGAGGAAAGTCTTGTTGAGGTGGGGATGGTTTAAAGTGAGTTGGGTGGTTAGGAGGCTTTGGGTAGTCTTTTGGCTCCTCTCTCATCTCCCTCAAAACTTCTAAAAATGGTGGAGTTGGTTCAATAGGTAGGGGTAGGGGGGATGATGCTAATGAATGTAGCACAATCACCTCTTCCTCCTTTTTATCATCCTCAACAACCAAATCCTCATCCCCTTCGAACTCATGATCATTTTCGATGGTGACCTCACTCGCCGAATCCTCGAGTTCGATTTGGGATGGTGTATTTTAGGAATCACAAGCTTCCATTCGAACCAACGCTTCTAATATACTCCTCACATGCCCCTCAATAGCCTCAACACTAGAGGAGAGCCAAGTGTCTGACTCCTCACTAGTAAAGTTGTTCAAGATTGCTATTGTAATCATGACTTCTTATGTGTCAAACTTGAACTTCCTTGTTGGGCTTAGTTTTGGGGTATGGTATAAGGTGGTGATAGCCAACTATTTTGCTCATATTGTTGGTTTTCTAGCTCATTCTCATACCACCAATCCGGATTACCACTCTATTCCAGATTGTAAAAATTGTGGTATGGATACCATTCTTGAGCTTCTTGCCCTTGAAAACCAAAATCTCCTACCTCTTGGTAGCACTCTTCATAAAACCATTGGTTTTGGAAACCAAGGGTTCTTTCCCTTTTATAGTGCTCTTCCCAAAACAAATAGCAAGACTCGGTAGGATGGTCAGAATGACACATCCTACAAAACTTTGCTTGTTGAACCTCTCTTCTCATCATGAGTTCCCTCAAAGTGAGACACTCCATTATTTTATTTTATTTTATTTTTTAAAATTTTCAAAGGCCGGAAATCATATTGTAAGGATTCTTGATAAAAATTGACCAAGAACTCAAATAATACATACTTTGACCAAAAACAACCCCCAAGGAGTGGAAAATAAAAACTAGCTAATGTGCAACCAAATACACCTAAAAACTTAAAAATAAATGCCTGTTCCCTGGAAGCGGTGCCTAAATTTGGGAGGCCGTTGCCATTCATCTTAAAGTTAATATCTATAAGCCCCAAATACTTACTATCTACAACTGAGTAGATAGTGGCAAGTCGGGGTCGTCCACGAAGAAGGGGGATTTTCTTAAGCATTTAGACACAAAAGGTTGCTATTAGGCTAGGAGTAGGTATATATGTATACATATGAAAGCATGTAAATTGGGGGGGTTGGTTGTTTGGTTGTCCTAAGCTATGAAAGTTAAAAGACAAGTTAACTAGCAAAGTCAAGTAACTATGCTAATCATCGAACAAACTAAGAAAAAAGGGTTTTAACTACAAAAACAAAACCTTGGGGGCAATTGACAACCACTCTCAAACCAAATGTAAATCATTGAACCATTCACTCATCCTATCAGAATTGTTACTAATGGACGAAGGACCATAGATTTGACAACAACAAGCCTTCTACCAAAGGCATAGCCATTTAACCAAACATAGCATTCATGAGGCAAAACCTAGAACAAACCACATTCAAGGTTCAACCTTTAATTGCATCTATATGATAAATATGAGAAAGATCCACATTAGCATACTTATCTAGCAAGAATCACAACACATTGTGCACAAGAAGTTTTAAGTTCACGTTCTTATATTTTCATGCAATAGAGCTAATAACATGCAATAAAGAATTCGTCACTTTTCTAATTCCTTAACACTTAATTCATATAAAAACTTCCTATTCTCAGAACACCCATGGAATAAATGAAGTTAAATATAGCATTAAGAACACATGAATGCTAAATAACAAAGGCTTCAAGAACGAGTGAAACAATATATTCACTACTTCGACTACTTGTTGTGAAGATAAATCTTCCATCCTTCTTGGATAGTAGTTTGCAAGAGTGAATTTGACATCTCTTGTCAAACCTCACTAATGACTCCCTTAGCTGAAACACGACTAAAAGTATCCCATTGATGGAATTGAGCACGAAGAACCAACAAGCTTGGCAACACTTATAAACACTACACCGTGTCTAAGCATTTAACCAATTCATGCATTTACACATGATTAGTCAAGAACGATCAACATTCATAAAATTCTCTCATTAGCTACTTAAAAAAATATGACAATGAGTTCGACATCATCCATTCACAACAAAAATGTTTCTTTGGGCGTCGACATTCATGTAGAAATTATCAACACACCAACATCATTTAAGAAGCTCTAACTCATGCTCTTGGATTCCACATTAAAATAAGGGAGAATTAGCTACTTTTTCCCAACCCTAACAAGTAATCATCCAAGCAATTCATATACTCAAGCTTTTTTTAAAAAAATTAAAACCATCCTAGGATGGGGGGACTTTATTAGGCTCCCCTAGCCAATCTTAATAAGCCAGAATTGGCTCGTAGTGTCTGAGAACTGTACAAGATACAAAAGGATCATACGAAGATGATCGTAAAGCCTAAAATATTGACGCAGATGCTTGCTTTCAAAAGTTGTAGTATAGCCTATTCTAAGCTAGAAGAAGAGTTTTAGTTAATCTATGTACCTTAATTGACATACCGCGAACCGGTCGACGAATCGAAAATTCGAGACGCCTATTAGTCAACTGTATGCCAACCAAGAGATAACTCAAGTGAATATATCCCAAAAATTCAGTTTAACTAATCTGCAGTGAGGAGATCTCCAGTGCAGTAAACATGTATGATCCAACTCGCAATGAATGTATGATCCAACTCAGTTCCTTCCCTATCCCTCCGGACTGGCATAAAACCTGAAATGGAATGAAGCAAGAAGCAGTAACCGAGCCAAATAGCAGCAAGAAAAAATAAAATAACAAAGTAGTCCTACAAATCTATGTCCTATTGATGTCCATGTATGATCCAACTCGCAATGCAGGGAAACCAATGGAGTCTAAATATAGCAACCCCCGAAGGAAATGAGGAATTGACCTAATATCAATATCACCTTGCAAATTGTTTTTCCTAGCAAATTTTGCCAAGTAGTCAGCTGCCATATTAGCTTGTCTATGTATGTGCTGAATTGAATGAGATGAAAGAAGAACATGGAGTGTATTACATATGGAGAAGACTCTCCAGGGACATCTATTAGGATTTAGAATGCTGTTGACCACTGTTAAACAATCAGATTCATAAACACATAATACTAAGTCTAATTCTAAACATATCTCATACCCCATCTTGATAGCGAGTAATTCAGCTTGCAGAGGAGTTGGACAATTCAATTTTTTAACTCTGAGTTTGACCACATCCCCCCTCCAGTCCCTTATAACTACTGCAGCAAAGGTAGATCCAGTACTGATCCAAGAAGCATCTGTGTTTATCTTAAAGCCAGTGGTTGGTTTTACCCAATTTGCTATAGTTATTGCAGGTCTATGTTTCTGATAAATTTTTGGAATGATGTTGGCCTGCACCCAATGTTTATGTTTCTCCCTGTTCCCTTGAATTTTATGAGCTGTGAAAATTGTGAAGAGAGTCTGTTTAATTTCATGGGTACAATTCTCACTTGTTAAAGTTCTATTCTGAAAAATGTATTTGTTTCTGCCCGTCCACAATGTCCAGATTGTAGTTATAAAAGCGGCATTTATCAGTTTGGAGTGTATTTTTGATTCCGCATTATAAGATAAATAGTACTCAACCCTACTCTTAAGATTTGGAAAATTAATTTGTGGTAGCTTTAGTAGGGAGTGGATACTATACCAAACTGATAGGGATCCAGGACATGAGTTAAAGAAATGATCAAGATTATCCTTATTGCACAAACAGAAAGGGCACCTCGAAGCTAAATAAAATCCCATCCCACTTAGAACATTATCAAAGGGAAGGATACAGTTTAAAGCTCTCCAAGTAAGAATAGACATTTTACCAGGGATGTAAGAAGACCAGACCTTGTGAAAATGTGTGATTTCAGGGTTCCTTTGTCTGAGAATGTTGTATGCAGATCTGATGGTGAATTTCCCATCTGTTGTTTGAGTCCATACCAGCTGATCCTCATGAAGATGCTCCAACTTAACTTCCTGCAATATATGTATAATATTGGTAGCCAAATAAGTCTCCAGCCTTGGTAAGTGGGCAGATATGTTATTAATGAAAGAACTAAGGGTAAGGTCTTTAAAAGGAATGTCCCTGTCCTCAGGCCAGATATAATATAGTGCACCATTTCCCATCCAATTTGAATTCCAGAATGAACAGTCCCCTTTACCAAAGATGATCCTACTTAAACTGTTTGCCATTGGGGTTACAGACTTTATTCTACTCCAGATTTGTGATTGTTTATAAGTTTCAGGTAGAGTCCATAACAAAGAGGACCATTGAGTCTCATTTCTCTGTAGCTTCCACCATAACTTACATGAAAAAGCTTCAACTGTAGCTTTCAAATCTCTTAATCCTAAACCGTTTTCAATTACAGGGTAACTCATTCTTTTCCATGATCTCCAACATTTCCTACTCTCCTGATTTGATTTTCCCCAAATTAGACTAGATGCCATCTTTTCCATTATTTTGAGAACTATCCTAGGTGGTTTAAGGACTGCAAACAAATGTATTGGAATTGAGAGGAAGCAGTTATTGATCAGAATGATTTTACCAGCTAAAGTTAACCATTTGTTCTTCCAATTGGTAATCATCTTTTCCATTCTCTCAATTACTGGCAAATAGTGCACCTTTAAATTCCTACCAGAGAATATAGGGACTCCCAAGTATTTAAAAAGGAAAGGAGCCTTTCTTCATTTCTAATATCCTTTTAACTACTTGGACATTCTGCTGAGTAATTTTATGGGAAACATAGAATTCTGATTTAGCAAAATTAACTTTTTGACCTGAAGTGATCTCATAAGCCTTCAGAAAATGTTTAAAGTGTCTTAAATTTTGTGGCTTAGAATTGAGAAAAACAGCCGTGTCATCTGCATACATTAGATGAGTAAGTGGAGAACATGTTCTGGGAAGATCAAAGTGCTGTAAATATCGTAAAGTGAACAATTTCCTCAATCCCCTAGAAAAAGCTTCAGATAAAATATTATATAAAAAAGGTGAAAGGGGATCACCTTGTTTGATTCCCCTAGAAGAGGAGAAATAACCAGATATAGCACCATTTATTAGAACTGAGAATTTAGCAGATGCGATGTTTAGCATGATCAGTCTAACAAATTTACCATGAAATCCGAATTGAAGTAGAATGGAGTTAAGAAAAGACCAAGTGACCCTGTCGAAAGCCTTTTGCATATCTAGTTTGATTATCAAATTTGATATCTTAGACTTTCGAGAGAGTAATCTTGTCATTTCATGCATTAGAATGACATTGTCCGAAATTTCCCTTCCTTTAAAAAAAACATTTTGCTCAGGGGAAATAAGTAGATGCATTAAAGGTTTAATCCTCATCATTAACACTTTAGAGAAAACTTTGTTAACAAATTTTGATAGACTTATAGGCCTAAAATCTGCAAATGTGTTAGGAATGGCTTTTTTGGGTATTAAGGTGAGCCAAGTACTAGATATTGCCGTTGGAATGTCTCCAGTATTTAAAAAATCATTGGCTGCACCCAAGAGATCATTCTTAATAACATCCCAGAAAGTTAAGTAAAATTCTCCAGGGAATCCATCTGGGCCAGGTGAGCTATTTCTATTAAGTTCAAATACTGCATCTTTCAGTTCCTGTAAGTCAATCGGGTTAAGCAGAATTGAATTCTGTTGTTCAGTTATCACCCTAGGAATCTCTTGAAGAAAGTATTTTAGATATCTCCCATCATTGTGATCTGTATCCTCAGTCAGAAGATTCTGAAAAAATTTTACTCCCTCATCTTTTATCAAGTTTGGATCAGTTATCCAGGTACCCTCACTATCTTTAATTTTAGTTATCCTAGCTCTAATTTTCTTTTCCTTAATCGTGTGGTGAAAATATCTTGTGTTTGAATCACCTTGCTTAAACCAGTTTACCCTAGCTTTTTGTTGCAGAAAAATGTTGCTTTAGATTTCAATAGATCCTGTAATACCAAATCATCCTGCAATTGCTGATATTGAATTTCCAATTCATTAACTTTTAGTTCAGATTTTTCCCAGATTAAGATTAACATTTCCAAAAATAGTTTTGTTCCATTGTTTAATTACTATCTTAAGCCTTTTTAACTTGTGTACAAAATTTTTTATTCCAACCATGGATGAGGGTAATTCCCAGTTATAAGCAACAACATCATAAAATTCTTCTCTATTAGACCACATCTGTTGGTATCTGAAAGGTCTTGGAGCTACTTCTACAGCTGATTGAATAGATAAGAGAAGAGGGGAGTGATCTGATGTATTTCTGTTTAGAACCTGTATGGAGCTATGAGGGAAATTCTCTAACCAGTCTAAGTTACCTATTCCCCTATCAAGCCTTTGAAAAAGAAGATCCTTCCCTTTATCTTTATGTCTATTGTTACTCTAGGTGAAAGAATTACCAACAGTAGGTATTTCATGTAAGTCCATCATAGATAGGAAATCATTAAATTGTTTAATGCTTTTCCGTGGGGTGGATTTCCTACCTTTATATTCATTAACTGAAGCAACAGTATTAAAATCACCAATATAAATTGAAGGATCTAGTGCAGTAGTTTGTAGTTCTAGCCACAGTTTCTCTCTCAATTGTCTATGGACACTTGCATAAATAAAATTCACATTCCAGAAAACTGAAGAGGCATTATCTATTACTCTAGCTTGTATGAATTGGTCAGGTTCTTTTAAAATTGTCAAACTGAAATTCTGATTCCATAAGATCCAAATCTTAGCAGTGAGTGCATGGAAAGCATTGTTATAACCAAGTTCATGCTTCAACTGGCTCAGAAATTGATTATCATGCCATGGTTCGATTAGACATAAAATATCAATCTTGTGTATCCTTTTTAAAGATTTTAATCTGTCTCGTGAAGTGCCATAGCCCCTAACATTCCAAACTAGAATTTTACCTACTTTGGTGTACTGTATCATTTAAAACTAGGGGGGAGGCTTTTTGAGAGGATCTTAATTTCCTTAAATTAGTAAGTGAAACATTAGTGTTTTTGCCTCTTTTGTCAAGACCTTTCTTCAATTTATCTGAAGGCGAAACACTAACCTGAGGTTGAACATTTTGCTCTGCAGCAGAGTTTTCCCCTGAAGTGCTTAGATCATAGTTTCTACTTTGGTCTTGCTCTATAGGGATGCTCTGCACTACAGCTACAACTGGATTACTCTGCTCTTCAGCTGTATTTTGCAAAGGGGGCTGATCCTCATTAATGTCCTTATCTGCATTCCCCTGAGGTAAATGAACTTCATGTGTCTCCAAAGATTCGTGGAAAATGTCAACAGCTTCTTCCTCTTGTGCCTCATTCTCTTCATCCTGTAATTTAGTTAGAGTATGGAAAGCATTTGATATGGACACCATGTTCCTATTAAGTAAAACCTCATCCTGAGCAGGAAGAGGTTCCAGTGGAGCAGGAGGTCCTTCTGACTGTTGTGACTTTTTTCTCCAAAAGAGGTTTGTGATAGGCTTAGAGATATCATCTAGGGAGTAAAAAGGTTTATTTCTTTTCACATGTGACTCCATCTTTTCTCTCCTATAATTTGTTCTACCCAAATTACTTTCAGTTTCCTGAATTTGTATCTGAAAATCCTTTTCCTTTTGGGAGACTGATAATTTAGATGGCCCTTCCTGTTCCAAAGGTTCATTAGAGTCTTTACCTAGTGTATTCTGGTCTACTGCAATTTGTTTTAGATCTTTACCAGAATCTGAAATAGCTTTAGTAGCATTTACTTTAGCTAAAGTCCTGTTAATTTTCCTTAGTTCAGGATGCAAGAAATTGCAGTTAGCCTGACTGTGTCCTATGATCTTACAGTGATTGTAAAACAGAGGCAACTGATCATATTCAATTTTATAGTCTGCAACTTTATTACCAATTCCTACTACTATAGAGTTTGGGAGTTGGGTCAGAAGATCCACCTCAATGCAAACTTTTATTGCAGAAGGTCTAGTTAGAGCTTGGGTTGCAGCATCCATTTTCAGAAAATTACCTATCTGACTACTGATGCCTTTAATAGCATAGATATTATAGAAATGTAAAGGCAATTGGTGAATAGTTACCCATGCTGGAACAATTGATGATTCTGCAGTGGATGAGAAATCTGTAGTCCATTTCTGGACTTTCATCAAGGTTCCATGTACCATCCATTGGCCCTTCATCCAGCACCTTTGGTAATCCTCACAATCCTGAAATCGAATGAGAACATGTTTATAATCAATTGAGCCCAATTGAAATTTAGCCTTAAAGCCTATAGATTTAAATGTAGAAATAAGATTATCCATGGACGGTTTCCCCCGATTGAACTTTCCAACCAAGGCGTTCTGATAATGGGAAGCAAGTATCTCGCCTTCCTCCGGGGGAAGGATGTAGGCCAATTTGCCCTTGTATTCTGTTATTGGGTGAAGATCAGGCGTATCTGGAAGGGTGGTTGTGAGTGGTGTCGGCTTGGTATTCAAAGCTTGTAGGAAGGTTTTGCCCGTGGCTGTATTGGGATCAGGTAATGGGTTTGGCGTCGGAGACGCCATCTCCGTCGACCAGTATCCGAGAACAGTATCCGGCGAAAGAGCCGTTAGGCAGAAAAGGAAGAAGAAGAAGAGAAACAGTAGTTAAAATGTGAATAGTTAGTTTCTAGTGTGTGTATCGCACGTATTTCGCACACAGTTCACTACCGAGGATTTTTAGCCTTTCTTTTATTCTAGTATAAACTCAAGCTTCCAAAAACATTAATGACATTAACAATTCACATTCAAAGCTCAATAAATGCACAATAGCAAAAGCACCAAATAGATAGATATGGTTCTTACTACATAGATATGGAAGCTTCAATCCATTGATCCCAAGAAAAAACTAAGCTAGATAATTAAATGACATGATGAACCTACAAAAATGAAGAAAAGGAAGAAAGAATAAACCCAGAAAAATGCAAGAAGAAGAAGATGGATTCATTTTCTTGAAGAGGAGAGGATAAGGTGAATATTTATAGTACAAAAAGCAAGAAGAATTTCTAGCCATTCGTCTGTCACGAGTCACAACGGGCTCGCGATGAGCTCGCGACGGACTCTATTTCCAGCAGCTTGATGTCTTTTCTCTTCTTGTTTCATATCCTCCCCTTCTCTTCACTTCTTAAATTCTTAAAATCTTCAAAAGCTCAATTACAAGTCTTCAAATCTTCAAATCTTCAAAGGTATTCTTCAAAGTATTAAAAAAAATTACCTTCTCACACAAAATTATCTAGAAAAGTAATAAAAGCGTAAAAGTCACTTTTAACCCTCCTTAGAGAACTTCAAGGGAAAATGTCACATTAAGAGAACAAAAGTGTACAAAACTAAATCCTAAAAGTCCTAATATAATCTTATAAAATAGGCACATCAATGGCGCAGCCCGTGGCACATATTTCCATCCTTGCTTTCACGGGTTGCATGTCCTGGGTGGGCCTGTGAGGAATCATCTGGCGCAGGATGCTGGGATTGTTGTGGGTTGCATCGTACTTAACATCTGGCATGGGGCACTAATAACATGTGTGATTTGGAGTCTCTGAGTCGTTCCAGCAGCCGTTAAGGTGGGCCGAGCTTAGAAGTCTTAATCCGCTGAGAAAATTTGGCTTTGGCCCTGTGTTTTTCCACACCCCTTCGGCTAGTCTTTGCATCTTGGAATTGGATCACTATGGGACATTGAGAATGGGACTTCCCGTGCCCATACTTAGACGATTTGGTGGGAACTTGAGATATTTGTTTGTGTCTCGTGCTGTTTGGCATGGGCTGCGCCAGTGCCTCATGCAAAACATTTGGGCATGAACCTTTGCCTCGTGCAATCATCTTGGAATGGGCCTTTGGTGCTTAACCATGAATGGCATGAGCCATCCCGTGGTACATTGGCTGGTTAAACTTTGTTCCTTCACTATGAGTGAACCTTTAGTCAGATTTGAGAGTCTTAGTAGTCAATTTTTTAGTGCTCAAGAAGAAAAATCCAATAGAACCAACCTTGTAGGCTAATGGTTCTTGAACTGTTCTCAGAATTAAGCACAACTCATCAGATAATGGTTCAACATTTCATCATTGGCTGCTTTGAACTCCAATGCTTCCTATCTTTGGCTTCATCCTTCTACTACCACGATTTGATATTTGTGGCCTTCGTCTACTACCATTCTAGAGGTGAATGGCTTACAATCTCTTCTATCATTCTTGTGGACAACCTTCACCATCTTCTACCGCCCTTACAAATGGCCTTCACGTAGAATGTAACCAAAAGTACCCATAGGCAGCCTACCAAAGATGATCACAAGGAAGATCTAGGAGCCCTTGGATACAAGATGTCCACTATTACCAATTAAGTCTACAAAAGAAGGGATTTAAATAAGAAAACCAATCATGGTCGTCTAAACCCCTTGTCACGTAAACTCAACTAATACTAGCAATCCACCAAATAAAACTAGCTAAAAACTATGCCAAATGCAACTGTTAACACATGCATAATGAAACATATCAGACTGTATAGACTGTGACCTTTGTTCCTAAGAGGTATTGATGAAAATTTTCTCGGGAAAAGTTTATGGCTAATAACTCTTTCTTCGTGGTGGAGTAGTTGTGTGACGCATCGTTAAGAGTTACTGAGGAATAGTATATGATATGTGGTGCTCTACCTATCCTCTGGCCTAAAACAACTTCAGTAGCATGATAACTTGCATCACACATGATTTTGAAAGGGACTGACCTGTTTGGGGGTATGATGATTGGGGCAGTCACTAGCCTGTTTTTCAAAGTGTCAAAAGCTTTTTTGCACTCTTTATCGAAATTAAAATAGACATCTTTTTGTAGTAGTTTTCACAAAGGTGAGTATATTTTAGAGAAATCCTTAATGAAACGTCGATAAAAACTGGTGTAACCTAAAAATTACCTAACATCCTTGACATTAGTGGGGTGAGGTAGGGATATAATTGTGTCCACTTTAGCCTTATCAACTTCTATCCCTTGATCTGACACAACATATCTTATCACTATGCCCTTTCAACCATGCAATGGTATTTCTCTGAAATTAGCACGAGGTTTGTGGCGATACATAGCTCTAGCACCCGTGCCAAATGCTGTAGGCACAAATCGAAGGAGTCCGAGTGGATGGTGAAATCATCCATGAAGACTTCAAAAAATATCTTGACAAATTATGAGAATATTTTGACAACTCACCTCTGAAAAGTTCCTAGGGCATTGTAGAGACCGAAAGGCATTCACCTACAAGCAAAGGTACAAAAAGGGCAAGTGAAGGTGGTCTTCTCTTAGTCTTCTGGATTGATGGCTATTTGGAAATATTTTAATAGCCATCAGGGAAACAATAATAGGCATGGCCAGCTGACCTGCCTCCAATTGGGGTCGTTAAATCATCAAAAATGAAACCCAAGCATAGGCGACTCAGGTAAAAGGGATTAAAATTTAAATTTATAGTTTTGCACCTAATCTCACTACTACGCTACCTAAAAGGTAATTAGTGGTAAGCCCTGGGTATGTCCTCAGAGATGCTAGAGCTTAAGAATAACTAAAACATAACCTCGTATGGGTTGTCAATCCGTACGAGTGATATAAATAACTAGTAAAGTAATCCGCACTTTATCTATGATGCTAGGGCCTCTTAAAACCCCATATTTTCTCTTTTTTTTATCTTGACCTATAACCTCTCGAACTACTTTACGTAATCATCTAAGACTGATGCGATGGAAAATAATTCAGAGTAGGACTTGGATCTCCCATGCACAAGCCCACGTAGACCCGTACCCCATACCCATTCAAACATTAAAATTTCTCTACCCAATGGGGCATCAATATTTTCACCAACATGAATGTAGACTAAAGTTTGTGCTTATATGGAGTGTACTATTCATGCAATTCAAACATTCAAGAACAAGTCACAATAATATCATGAACACAAAATTAGGATTAACTATTGAATCTCACAAAACATAGATTAAACCATGCACATACAATTATCCCAAAGCTATGGAAACTACTCCATAGATATGGAATTCAATATATGCTTGAATTCCACATCCTAGGATTAAAGAAAAATAAAAGAAAGAAAAGAAAAGGGGAGAGAGTGTTTCTCCTTCAACAAGATGAATTAAAAATGAATCTAACTCTATCATCTTCTGTAACCCAGTAGACTAAGGTTATATTTATAGTAGAAGGGGATTATGCCTAAAAATAGGCCCAAAATAGGCCAAAAATGTCTAAAACCCTAGGTCAGCCACCGCCTGGCGCAGGCCATCACGGATGGTGCGGTCCACACCATGTACTTGTCTGTGCTGGCGCAGGCCGCCGAATCTGGCGCGGTCCATGCCAACACCTATGGCACGGGGCATTGCGTCTGGTGCAGGCCACTGCTCTGTTCTGTTGAGGGGTGCCAAATATTGCGAGGTTCGCGCCAACACCTTTGGCGCGATCCATTGCCTGTAAGGATTATTTTAAGCTTCTGCTCCTTCGGGATGCGACTTCTCTTTATACAGACCACCGTCTAGAAGCTTGATTCACTCAGAAACTTGGCACGGGTTACCTGATTCTCCACACCCCACCGGATGGTCTCAACATCTTGGAATTTTAAATGCACGGGCCATTGTAAATGGGACGGTATACTTAGCCTATTTTTGAGTGAGAATTGGAACAGGTACGCGCGGCCCGTGGCATGTTGCGCGGTCAATGTTATTGCCTTATGCTAAACACTCTTGGCATGAGCTAACTCACTTGGCATGGGCTGTTGGTTCCAATCATGAATGACACACACTGACCCTTGGTACCTTGGCCAGATGAACTTGTTTCCTTCGCTACGGGTGAATCGTTAGTCCTATTTAAGAGTTTTAGTAGTTAATTTTACTGCACTCGAGAAGAAAAATACAGTGGAATCAGCCTTGAAGGCTAATTATTCTTGGCTCATTCTCATATTTTGGTGGAACTCATCAGACCATGATTCTTATTTCTTCGTTGGCCACTTTGATATCTGTTTCTACCTATCTTTAACTCCAATCTCCTTCTACCATGATTTGATGTTCGTGGCCTTCATCTACAAACATTCTATAGGTGAATGGCCTTTGATCTATTCTACCGTCCTTGCGGATGACCTTCAACATCTTCTATCGCCCTTACGAACGGCCTTCAAATAGAATGTAACCAAAAAGTACCCATGGCCGGCCTACTAAAGATGATCACAAGGAAGATCTAGGACCCTTTGGCTACAAGATGTCCATTAGTATAAATTAAGTCAACAAAATGCGGGATTTAGAAAATAAAACCAAACATGGCCATCTAAATCCCTTGTCACCTAAACTCAACTAATACTAGAAATCTACAAAATAAAACTAGTTAAAAACTATACCAAGTGCAATGGTAACATATGCATAATGAAATAGATCAGAATCCCCACACTTAACCCTTTAATCGTCCTAGAGTAAACAAAGACAAGACAAAGAATCAAGAAAAATGTAGCGTGTAAGCATAAGTTAACCGAGGCATTCAACTTATTCCTAGATTACATTGTTTCCCCCAAAAGAGTAAGAATCTAAAAACTCTCACACTACCCGAAAATTATAAGCAATCTAACCATCCAAAAGTAAAATGCAGAAAAATGTAAGCCAAAAAGATAAGTTTATGCTAGTTTAATTTTCCCAAAATGATCCCAAAGCAGTCAAAGAGTCGTCTTCAAAAACAATCCACCGCGAAAGCATGCATCGTCAACCTAGTTTTTTGTTTTTCCTCAAATTCTCTAATTTTTCCTGTGAGCCTTTTTTGGATTTCATCCTAGCTCTATCACACAATGGGTACTCACTTCTCACCTTTTTTCACACGGCCTCTCATTTTTGCCTAGGCTCGTAAGCCTAGCCTCTCATTTATACCTAGGCCTTTCGGTCTATCCGAGTTTTTCCCAATGTTATCCAAGTCGCCCTTTTAGGCTTTCAACTTATCCGGGTTTTTAAATTTTTTAATTTTTTTCAAAATTTTCAAAATGCTCTTAGAAGAGCCATGAGCTACATAGAAAAAAAAATAAAAATTATAAATGATATCTAATCCCCTTCCCCACGCTTGAAGCTGGCATTGTCCTTAATGCACATACAAAATCGAAGAACACTTGTCAAGGAAAAAAAATTGGAAAGCAATTATAAGGAAAAAGAACACTAAAATATGCCCTTGATGGCACGATCATGGAATGTAAAGAACAAACTACCATCACCCCAATATACTACCCTAACCGCTAAACAAGAAAGTTTAATCTAACCACTATCATGCATCACAAATTGAATAGGGAATTGAATCATAATGGAGAGTTACCTCTTAGGTCTTGATGTGAGTGTCTAAAGGTTTTTTAGGTTAGGTGGGTTTTGGGTGGTATTTTGGTGGCGGTAGGGAATAAATGGTTATTGGGGTGTAGGAAAGTATGTGAGCTTCATGGGTCGTGCATGTTTGTACGCCCCATGATTTTGGGCTTTTGGTTCTCCTCCTTGTCCACGATTTTGAGCGTAAAAACCCATGTACGTCTACATGGTCCATTAGTTTGACTTCTCATTTGCTCACCTAGATCCAAGAACCATATGTTTCCTACAAAACAACATGCACCTCAAGTGCAAAAGTGTCCCAAAAACAAAAGGCCACAAATAAGAAATTACACCTAAAATACAACTCTAGTCTAATTTTTTCAAAGCTCGGGTTGCCACCCGAGAAGCTTCTTATATTGAAGGTCGTCGGCATGACCCTAATGTTATCTATAAGGTGCGGGTTCCTATCCCATCACCTTGAACAACCAAACATGGAGAGGTGGGGGTAAGAATCTTCCAAGAGGAAAGTACAGTAGAGGAGGAGTTAACCTTAGAGGGAATAGGTAGTTTAGAAGCTTAGCCTACTCAATTGGCTTCCCTATGGTTTCCTTTAAGGGTTTCAAAAATTTTAGAGTGGGTTATATGGGTGGAGGTAGGGGAGAAAATAAGTAGCACGGAAAATTAAGTATAATTACCCCTTCCTCAACTTCTTCACTCTTAACAAACCATTCCCCATCCCCTTTTGATTCGTCCATTAAAACTTCACATTCAACTAGGGATGGTTCATTTTCGGAATATTGGGTTTCATTGGCTAACCTTTCAATCAAATTATGCATTTGCACTTCAACTTTCCCAATACTTGAGAATAGTTGAGTTCCTAAATCACTAATCTTGCTAAGCATTGGTGATTGGAGTAAGTCACAACTCTTTGTCACATTTGCGATAGCTTGTTAAATTTCTCCATAATCCGATTTGGGAACCAATCCTAGGGATTGGTTTTGGGGCATTGTGTAAGTTGGTGAAATCCAACTCTCTATCCCAAAGTGTTGGTTTCCTGATGCATCTCCATACCAAAAATTTGAGCTACCACTAACTAAACCTTGAATTTGGAGAGTCATGGTATTGGTAACAATCTTGATCCCATAGGCCTTGGGAACCAACAACTCCCACCTCTCTCTCATTTTTGCTAATCAAAGAGCAAAATTCCGTAGTGTGGTCGCAATAACATATCCTACAAAATTTCACTCATTGAGCCTCTCTTTTCCCAAAGTCACTCAACCTTGGATACACTCCATAGAATGATTGTAATCACACACCCTACAAAGTGTCATCCGCTGACTACTTTCTCACATATTTTTTCTTTTCAATTAAACAAAAAAAAAGAAAACGTATAAAATTTGGAATCATAGTGTAAGGGTCCTCGGTTTGCACCAAGAACTCAAGCAATACCTACTATGAAAAACAACAAATAAAATAAAAGCTAATAAAAACTACACTACTAACACGTTATGCCTCATTGACACTTAGACTTAATAGCATATCCGGTGGCACCAAAATTTTTCCCTTCCTTCCCACGGGGTCATTAATTGTAGCTAATTAACCCAGGCAGAGAGGTCATAAGATAAGAGATTTATAGTTCTACACTAGTTGTCACTGCTACGCTACCTATGAGGTAGTTAGCGGTAAGCCCTGGGTTTGTCCACAGAGATGCTAGGTCTAAATATAAACAAAACCACAAACACGAGCGGGTTATCAATCCATACGAGTGAAAGGAATAGCTAGTAAAGAAAACATGCAAAAGAGGGAGGAGGGTTTGGCTTTTCAAACTAGAGAATGAAAGTAGAAAAATAAAGTAAGCTATATCACTAAGCACTTGGGGAGTCCTTGAGCAACATGGTTAATCTAACGTTTTGATCCTAGATTTATTCTCATAAAATTTAGGCAAACCTAATAATGTGTTCATAACAGTGGTGTGTTCAATGAAATACACTTCCCCATCATTGTCACGGTGGGTGCACTCGCAACTCTCCATTGACAATGCCATCGTAAATTGGGGAGTACAACAAGGTTCGACCATTATTGTAGGCCAATTTGTCCCCTTGCACTTACGTCCCAGGCTTCTACCACGAATGCACTGCTTCCCAATGTTCATATCAATTAGGCTAAAGGGTCATTGACGTATTATCTATGATCTAAGAGCTCTCACACCCTAGCTTTATACTATTCGCTCTCTCTACTCGGAACCTCTTGAAAAAGTTTACAAAGTTAGATAAGACTGGTGCGACTGAAATTAAGTCCGAGCATACTCGAATCCCCAGTGCACACACCCATGCAGATGCGTTCTCCCTTACCTATTCTAACATCCAGGTTTCTCTTCCCAATGGGGCATCAATATTTTTACCATACATAAATATAGCCCAAAGTGTGTGCTTATATGTGGTGTACTATTCATGAAATTCAAATAATCAAGAATAGACACAATAATATCATAAATACACAATTAGGATGAACTATAGAATCTCAAAAAAATGATTAAATCAATGCATGATCCTACAATTTATCCCCAAGCTATAAAACTACACTACTAAAGATAGATCCATGGTAAATATTGAGTTAGATGCCATGGATCTAGAAAAAGAAGAAGAAAATATAAAGAGAAAAAGAATAAAAGATAAGGAAAGAGGAGAAAAACTCTAGAGAGAGCTCTCATCTTCCTTCTACCTAGAGAGAGAAATAAAATCTATATTTTGTCTACATAGGGTTTACTTGACTACTAAGGCTCCTATATATAGTAGTAGAGGATTGAGCCTAAAGATAGGCCCAAAATTGGCCAAACTTAGGTCAAAACCCTAATCACCTTTCCCTCAATGGCTGAATAGTTCTTATATAAACTGCTTAAATACGTGAAATTCCTGGATCTGAGATTTAGCACATTGGATAGAGCTCAGAAAGATGAAGATTTCGATATATGGTAGAGGGAAATCTGATGAAAATTGAGAGTGTTATGGCCAAAATAGTGAGAGACTCTAGTTCAGCCGCCTGGCGCGGTGTTAGGGGGTGGGGATTATCACCCAACCTCAACACAACCCCATGCCCACATGTACACCACAACAGTGCTCTGGTTATGTTCCAATCAATGCATGCCTGCAAACGGGTCTCCCTCGATCGCGCCGCACACGCCTCTGGGTCATTCAGTGCCGACCACCTAATCACTTACAGCCCGTGATGCCACCCTGTGCACCCACGATGCACTGTACACAATGCCCGAGCCGTTCGTGCCCAATGCCCATGCGTGCAGCACCCGATCGCCTGCAATGCCATCACACTAAGGGTTGAGTCACCGCCCGAGAAGACATGTCCCAAGCTCCTTGTCCCATAAGTCTTCTCTTTTGCTTGTAATAGTACTAGCTAGTAATTAGCTTAGTTTCTTTACTTAAGGTCCATGCCTACGTGCCTTGTTTCCTTTGACCTTCTTTTGTCTATGTTCCTGGTGCTCATGATAATGTTTGTACATCATATATGTGGAGTACTTAGCTACCCACATCCGGTTACCATTTTACAATATATTGAAAATGAGCATTTACTCCTTAGTTTTTAGGCCTTGTATTGAATTTTTGGCTTGTGTGTGTGAAGCAATGCTCCAAATTTAAACTCGTGTGTGTATTTCCGCTTCATACTCGACCACGTCTCTCTAAATTTTTGTTGTGCCGAGAGCAACCAAGCTGAGTGCGACGTATGTGGGAAATTAGGTGGTAGTCGTGACACTCTAGCATGGCTAGGCCAATGGTTAATCCCCTTAGAGGGTTACTCGTGATAGTTGGTATTAGAGCTCAAGATGTCCTTGTGTGCATAGTGAAAGACCATCACTATGTCAAAGAATACAGATCGGTTGGAGAATATTGAGAGGGTTCTCTTTAGTGAAGCACAAGAGTTTGGGAGCCAAGCTTACCAAGTGGATCAGATGGAAATGGATGCTTCCATTATCAGTAGAGACATCGTGGTGGCCAATGTGAAGCTTGCACATCAGGATGAGGAGATTGTTGAGCTGAGGGAAGCTTTGGCATCTCGCGAGTCACACATTGCTGAGTTAAGAGGAATCATCGAGTGGCTTGGGTGAGATATGTGTGTGCCCATGCAAGTTGTGGCAACTTGTCCAAAGGTGGGGGCGGTGGCGGTGGTGTCTGTGTTGTACACAAAGGAAAAGTCCCTGAGCCTAAGAGACATGTCGGGGCACCTGATGTAAGAGATCCTGATAATTTCTTGTACAAGTTGGATCAATGCCTTAAGGCGATCAGGATGCATTCGAAAGCTGAGAAAGTCACTATTGCCACAATGTACCTGGATAGTTCTGGTATGGTGTGGTGGCGATCCTAAGACGCAGAGATAAAGTAAGGACGCTTGGCCATCGACACATGGGGTGAATTAAAGCTCAAGGTGAGGCAACAATTCATGCCCACCAATGTGAAGGAACATGCATTGTTGAGACTAAGAACCTTGGCACAGACCAATAGTAGTATGGGGTATGTGTCAGCTTTCCAGGCTTGTATGCTCGATTTGCCTGACCATCCGGTTGAGTGCGATGTACGTGGGAAATTAGGTTGTATTCGTGAAAATCTAGCACAACTAGGCCGCATGATGAACCCCCTCAGAGGGTGACCTGGGACATGTGAATTGTGGCGGGTAGCGTAGCCCATAGCAAGTACTTCCATCCTTGTTTGCGTGGAACCTAGGTCCAGGTGTGGGCCCGTGAGCCATTATCCAGCACCGGACGTTGGGATTTCCCTGGGTCATGTCATACTTTTGTCATGGGCAGTGACGTCTGGCGCGGGGCACCAACAACATGTGTGATTTGGAGTCTCTAAGTCGTTCCTGTGGCCGTTGGCGTGGGCCATACTCAGAAGTGTTGATCCGTTCAGAAATTTTGACATAGGCCGTGTGTTTTCCCACACCCCGCCGGTTGGTCTTTGCATCTTGGACTTGGAATGGTGTGGGACATGGAGAATGGGATGTCCCACACCTATACTTAGCCAATTTGGAGGGAACTTGAGATATATGCTTGCGGCCCGTGGCATTTGGAATAGGCTACGCCAGTGTCTTGTGCAAAAACTTTGGCCACGAACCTTTGCCTCGTGCCGGTCATCTTGCCGCCAGCCGTTGGTGCTTAACCATGAACGGCCTTCACCAAACTGTGGTACCTTGGTGGGCTGAACTTCGTTCATTCGCTACAGGTGAACCATTAGTCTGATTTGAGTGTTTTAGTAGTCGATTTTGTAGTGCTTGAGAAGAAAAACCCAATGGAACCAAAATTGAAGGCTAATTATTCTTAGATATTTCTCAGACTTAAGCACAACTTATCGGACCACAATTCACCATTTCTTCATTGGCCGCTTTGAACTCCAATGCCGCCTATCTTTGGAATCATCCTTCTACTTCCATGATTTGATGTTTGTGGCCTTTGTCTACAACCATTCTAAAGGTGAATTGCCTTCGATCTCTTCTATCATTCTTACGGACAACTTTCAACATCTTATACTGCCCTTACAAACGGCCTTCACGTAGAATGTAACCAAAAGTACCAACATGCAGCCTACTAAAGATTATCACAAGGAAGATCTAGGAGTCTGTGGATACAAGATGTCCATGAGTACCAATTAAGTCTACAAAACGAGGGATTTAGACAATAAAACAAAATTTGGCCGTCTAAACCCCTTGTCACATAAACTCAACTAATACTAGTAATCCACCAAATAAAACTAGCTAAAAACTCTTCCAAATGCAATGGTTAATGAACACATAATGAAGCAAATCAGTCTATGTCCATTATGACCTTGGTTCCTAAGTGGTATTGATGAAACTTTTCTAGGGAAAAGACTATGGCTAGTAAATCTTTCTTCGTGGTGGAGTAGTTGCGTTGAGTATTGTTAAGAGTTACTGAGGAATAATATATGACATGTGGCGCTCTACCTATCCTCTGGCATAAAATAGCTCCTGTAGCATGATCACTTGCATAAAACATGATTTTGAAAGGGAGCGACTTGTTTTGGGGTTGGATGATTGGGGCGGTCAGTATCAGGTTTTCCAAAGTGTCGAAAGTCTTTTTTCACTATTCATCAACATTAAATTTGACATCTTTTTGTAGTAGTTTGCACAAAAGTGAGGAAATTTTAGAGAAATCCTTAATGAAATGGTGGTGAAAACCGGCGTGACATAAGAATGACCTAAAATCCTTGACATTCGTTAGGTAAGGTGGGGATTTAATTGTGTCCACGTTAGCCTTATCAACTTCTAGCCCTTGAGCTAACACAACATGTCCTAGCACTATGCCCTTTCCACCATGAAATGGCATTTCTTAGAATTTAGCACAAGGTTCAAGGAAATACATAGATCTGGCACATGTTCCATATAATGTAGGCACAAATCGAAGAAGTCCCCATGAATGGTGAAATAATCCATAAAGACTTTGACAAATTTCTAGATAAATTCTGAAAATATGCTGACCATACACCTCTAAAAAGTTCCTAGAGCAATGTAGAGACCAAAAGGCATTCACCTATAAGAAAAGGTACAAAATGGGCAAGTGAATGAGGTTTTATCTTGGTCTTTTGGATTGATGGCAATTTTGAGGTACCCCAAATAGCCATCAAGGATAAAATACTAGGCATGGCTGGCTGACCCACCTCAACTCGGGGTTGTTAAATCGTAGCAATATAAACATGAGTAGAGGCAACCGAGGTCAAAAGGATTTAAATTTAAATTTATAGTTCTGCACCCAATCTCACTACTACTCTACCTAAAAGGTAGTTAGTAGCCAGCCCTGGGTATTCCCTCAAATAAGATAGAGCTTAAGAATTGACTAAAACATAACCTTGTATGGGTTGTCAATCCGTACTAGTGATGGGAATAGTTAGTAAAGTAAACAGGGGGGGTTGGTTTTCAAATTAACAACTAAGAAACATAAAAGTAAAAAATGAACAACTAATCTATAGAGCTAAACACTTGGGATTTAGACAAACTTAATTGAGTATTCAAAACATGTGGTGTGGCTGATGGCATACACTTCCCCGTACCTGTCACGTCAGGTACGCTTGCAGCCCTCCATTGACACTGCCATCATAATTAAGGGAGCACAACAAGGTCCGACCATTGTTGTAAATCTGTTTCTCCCTCGTGCAATTACTTCCTAGAAATTTTACCACAAATGCTCTACTTCCCAATCACCTATGAATTAGGTCACAGGGTTGTTGGCACCTTATTCATAACACGGGGGCCACAACCCTAGCTTGGTATTTTTCACTATCTCTACCCATAACCTCTCAAACTACTTTACGTAAAAATTTAAGACTAGTGTGATGGAAAATAATTCAGAGTATAACTCAGTTCTCCCATGCACAAACCCATATAGCCCCATACCCCATTACCCATTCAAACATCCATGTTCCTCTTCCCAAGGGGGCATCAATATTTGCACCAACATGAATATAGACTAAAGTCTGTGCTTATATGGAGCATACTATTCATACAATTTAAACATTCAAGAATAAGTCACAATAATATCATGAACAGAAAATAAGGATGGACTATTGAATTTCACAAAACATAGATAAAACAATGCGTATGCAATTATCCCCAAACTATGGAAACTACTCTATAGGTATGGAATTCAAATATAGATTTGAATTCAACATCTTAGGATTAAAGAAAAATAAAAGAAAGAAAAGAAAAGAGGAGAGAATGTTTCTCCTTCTAAAAGATGAATTAAAAATGAATCTTACTCCATCTACTTCTTTAACCCTGTAGACTAAGGCTATATTTATAGTAGAAGGAGATTGGGCCTAAAAAAGACCCAAAAAAGGCCAAAAACGTCTAAAACCCTACGTCAGCCGGCTCCTGGCGCGGGCCATCACGTATGGCACGGTCCGCGCCATGTACTTGTCTGTGCTGGCGCGGGCTGCTAGATCTGGCACAGTCTTTGCCAACACCTTTGGCATGGGGTGCTGCTTCTTGCATGGGCCGCTACTCCATACTGCTGTGGGTTGCTGGATCTGGTATGGTCTGTGCCAACACCTTTGGCTTGGATAGTGGATTTTGGTGCGTGCCATCGTCTAGAAGGCTTGTTTTGAGCTTCTAATCGTGCGGGTCGCGGCCCTTTGTACGGACCACTATCTGGAAGCTTCATTCATCAGAAACATAGCACGGACCGCCTGATTTTCCACACCCCACCTGCTGGTCTCAACATCTTGGACTTGGAGTGGTGCGGGCCATCGTAAATGGGACGATTTGCGCCCATACTTAACCAATTTTTTAGGGAGGATTGCAACTGGTGCGCGCGGCCTGTAGCGTTTTGTGTGGTCTATGTCATTTCCTCGTAATAAACACTATTAGCATGGTTCAACTCCTTTGGTGTGGGCTGTTGATGCCAACCATGAACGGCCCACATCGACCCATGGTACCTTGTCTGGCTGAACGTGTTTCTTTTGCTACGGGTGAGCCATTCGTCCTATTTGATAGTTTTAGTAGTTAATTTTATTGCGCTGAAGAAGAAAAATCCAATGGAATCATCCTTCCAGGCTAATTATCCTCGGATCATTCTAAGATTTTGGCGGAACTCATCGTACCACGATTCCCCATTTCTTTGTTAGCCGCTTTGAACTTTGTTGCGGCCTATCTTTGACTCCAATATCCTTCTACCATGCTTTGATATTCTTAGCCTTCATCTACTGCAATTATAGAAGTGTATGGCCTTTGATCTTTTCACCGTCCTTGCGAACGGCCTTCAATATCTTCTACCACCTTTACTAACGGCCTTCACATAGAATGTTACCCAAAAAGTACCCACGGGAGACTTCTTAAAGATTATCACAAGGAAGATCTAGGAGCCCGTGGATACAAGTTGTCCATTAGTACTAATTAAGTCTAAAAATGTGGGATTTACATAATAAAACCAAACATGGCTATCAAAACTCCTTGTCATGTAAACTCAACTAACACTAGCAATCCACCAGATAAAACAAGCAAAAACATATGCCGAATACAAAGGTTAACGTACGCAAAATGAAGTAAATCACCAGCCCCCACACTTAATTCCTTACTCGTCCTCATGTAAAGAAGGAAAAGAAAAGAATTAAACAAAATGTAGCTGGCAAACATAAGTTAGATAAGGCATCAAACTTATTCCTAGATTACCTTGTTTCCCCCAAAAAGAGCAAGAATCTCACAATTGTCACAGTCCCTGAAGAACATAAGCAATCTTAGCACCCAAAAACTAAAATTTGGAAAAAGGTAAGCCAAGAAGATAAGTGTAAAGCTTGCTTACTATTCCTAGAATGATCTATAAATCCAATCAAAGAGTCATCTCCTGAAAACAATCCACTTAGGAAATCTAAGAGTTGTCGACTTGGTTGTAACATAGGATTAATTTGTGTTTCTCAACCTAGTTACAACCAAAGAGTTAAATGTATCGTCAACCTAGTTTTTTTCCTCTCAATTTCTCTCATTTTGCCTAGGAGCCTTTTTGGGTTTTCATCCTAGCTTTAACACACAAAGGGTACTCACTTCTCACCTTTTCCCACACGGCCTCTCATTTTTGTACTGAAGGGCCTTCCTCCTCCTCGTGACTAGTAATGCTCCTCTAAATGTATCATGTTGCTTGAAGCACGACCTTGATGCAATCCATCCTCGAACTAAGCTTCCCCACTTGCATCCTCACCCCTCCTATCGCTTGGACTACTTCTTGTAACACTAGGGTAGAGCTCGAATGCTGATCCACAAGTGTCTATAGTTGGTCAATGATGTTTGTGGATAGGCAACATCAGCTAGGATGTGCTCTCAAAGAGGTCTCACCCTCAGCCTCTTCAATGTCTATCTCCAAGGTGGCTAATACTCTATAGAACTCTCTCTCAAAGCATGTTTCCAGGTCAATAAATAGGTCATCCAAAGATGTGTCATGGTTGATGGTTGTGTGCTCCGGCTATGGAAGTACCATGAAACTACAAGTGTTCGGTCCACTATAAAGCCATACATATCGACCCTCTGATGTAGTCCAACCATAAATTCCTTGGCTAACTTCTCGATGTTATACTTTGTACCCGATCATCCCAAGTTCGCCAACGCTCTCAGTGTGACTGGATGCCCCAAGTACTATGCCAGTAAACCTACCATACCACCCATGGATATCTTACCACTCTTTCTTTCTCTCATCGTCGTGCACTCATGTACAAAGTTCCCCATAAGGTTCAGGTAGAAGTTACCCTAAGGAGTCATTGCCCAAAGGTAATGAACATCCAAACTCGGATATTGCGTTAGCCCACCATGGTAAAAAACCCCCATTAATAATAGTCGGTGAACATAACAAAATGCTGGATAAACCAAGGTGGTGCTCTTTCACACATTTATCTGATCAATCCTTGTTAGCTTCCTCTAAAAGTTCTCGTGAAAAAAGGCATCCCTTGACATTGTGTTCATGGGATCTCCTTGTCGTACCTCCATCTGAAGGCACAAGCTGTGTCACAGTGTGTTATCTGATACTCCTTGGGATCAAGATTGAATTTGATCACCTCGTGTCCATTCTCGTCCGTGACCAGCCAAATAGTAGCTAGGAACTCTAGGGTCCAGCTGATGTAAGTCTTACAATGTTTCTCTAAGAACCCCACTAGACCTACATGACCCAATAGATAGGTTACGAGCTCAAGTAACCTAGAGCCACTAGTGCATCTTTGCATGCAAAGCCGGTCTCTAGTATGCTCCTGTTTGTCTCTCTCAAATTCCTCCACCTCCGTGCCGCAGTCACAGAGATATTGGATAGTCCCATAAACTCATCGATCACAAACGTGGGGTTAAAAAGAGTAGGGATCACCGGCTCATGGTTTGCACCATTTACTGGTTTATTCCTCTTCTTGCCCCATGAGGAGTTGCTCTTCTCTGATGTATTCCTTTTTGGAGGCATCCTAACAAAATGAGGTAAAAATTTGTAATGTGATCTTCAAAACAAGGCATGGCTTACATTATCATTTAACAAGTAAATCCTTCCTAAATAGCCTAGACATTTTAAACATGATAATCCAAGCATAAAGGCTATTTCATCAAGAACATCCTTATTGAACAACAATCTCATGTAAGTCATCACCGACCAATCAATAAGACTATGCAGTCAAGATTCATCTCCTCCCAAACCACCCAACACACGAAGAACATATCATCCAATCATCATAGCAAATCAAACCACCCAAAATTTCTTCAACACATGATCATACATTTAATCTCAAACATATACCCCAACAACACACATACTCATTCGAAAACCATATTTTTCATAACACCACCACAATGTCAATTAAACAATTAAATAAAGAGTGCAATGAATTACCCAGAATTTGAAGCTAAGAGTTGCAAGATTCACACAAGAAGAAGCAAGAATTGCTAATTTGTGAGAGAAAAGCTTCAAATTTCAAGTTTCACCAAGATTGTGTGTGAGTGAGTGTGTCTTGAGAAGGAAGAATGTGCCAAATGATAAAAGTAGGTGGAAGAATGTACCATGGATTTAGGATTTCAACATAGATAATAAAAGAGAGAGAGGTATAATTAGGAGAAGAATGGAATTTTAAATTGCATATTAGGGGACAATAGTACCAATCAACTAAATCCAAGGAATGTAGGAGGTACTATTTGCATAAAAATCCTAAGGAATTAGGGAATTTATAAAATTTTGAACTAGAAATGCATTTCTGAGTTAAAAATTCAGTATTTTCTAAAATTTACATTTTTGGAACAATTTGGTAGGAAAAAATTGGTAATTGGTGCAAAAGGTACTTGGCACGAACCAAGGCCTCGTGCCAAATCACTGTCACGAACCAAGGCTTTATGCCAAACTTTTGACACAAACCAACCATGGTGCCAAACTTTCTGGCACGATGAATGACCTCATGCAAACTCTCTTAGCACGGACCAAGGCTCTTGGCAAGGACCGCGTCATGTTTTGGCACAAGATTGCCATAAATTTTGACTGATTCCTTAGTTTTTTTTTTCTCTTTTTCAAAAAACTATGTCACCAATCGAATCTAATCCCATCCAAACACCAATCAAAATTCTTGGACTCAAAATTTCAAATCAAACAAGTGTTTAATCTCATAAATCCTCATTGCAAACAAGAACATGCAAAATTTATCTAATCACTACATGAAACACGAAAGCAAAAAGAAACACCGTATATTGATTTTTGTCCTCACTAATTATTTATTTTCATGCAATATATTCAGAAAAACCTACATGTGGGTCACCAGAATTTCCATCGGCGACACCACCCATGATGACATCTTTGTGTAGAGGTCTCCATAGCGTGCAATCCTTACCTCCAGACCTCTTGTTCATGGTGGGAAGTGAGTTTTAGTGTCTTGCTAAAATGGAGTCACTGAATGTCACTCTAGGGTTAGGAGAAGGCTGTGGAGGTTTTAAACCCTCGACATTCTTCCTTTCCCATTGCAAGTTAGTTAGCACGGAAAAACAATCTAGCACAAACATACTATAAATAACATTATGCTATTCATCAGACTCATCAATAATATTATCAACGCAGGACTCATCCAAATATTCATGCTCATTGGTGGTGTAGGTGTAGCCCAGTAATCAAAGGGCTGATAGTCGCTAAGCCCAACCCAACATTATCCTGCCAAGCTTCGGCCAAAAACAATGAACTTGCAGGTGCAGGGAACACATGAATCACGAGTCATGGCAGAGAGTGTGGGCCGTTGAAAATAGGACATGAAACACAAAGGCCGCGATTGAGGAATGTGGTAGAAGTGGCTTGACCACGATCTCAAAGTCCTAAGAATAGGGAACTGCAAAGGGAATGAGCCTATAAGTACAACAAGCTCTATATGAGCTAAGTTAAGTGATATGATATAGAGAAATTTCATTTCTTGAAGAGGGGATTGACTTGATCATCAAAGTTGCTCTCTTAGAATCACTTTCGAGACCACATTTGTTGGTAAAGGAATCGAAGCAAGTGAAACAAGAAGAGTCTACCTAGATAGGCTAACACATCATTTGGCACCGTCTGTGGGGAACATAATTTTTTTCCTTCATTATTAGGCTTCTCAGGTAAGCAATTTCATTTACTAGGAGTGCAAAAAACCACAACCATCAGTCACAAGAACAAATGCTTGGACAAAATGAAGGAACACACCACCAGTAGCATCACACACTTAGTAAAGAGAAAGGATTTATTAAAGAAGAAATAGAGAAATAAGAAGAGGAGGCAAAATCTCCAAACTGTGATAAGGAAAAGTGGGCGTTCGCAGCATTCTTAGAAGTGAATAAGGAGGATCTGTATGATTAATTCTTAAAGACTCTGAGGCAAAAAACCCCAAGGCAAGAGAAAAGGGCAAATCAAGAACGCGATTGTCTATGCTATGAAGAAGAGCTGCGTGACATTATCGCAGAGGATGACACAGATAAGTCGCATCGTGCACCACATTTATGAGACTTTTGGATGCCTAAAGATTTCAAGCTTTCTCTACACGTTAAATTTTATGATAGTACCACAGATTTAAAATAGTTCTTACATTCATATAGAAACAATAAGTGATTCTGGGATGCCGACATATAACTAGTTTGCAAAGTGTTTCCTATCTTTCTAGTAGGCATTGCAATTACGTGGTACAAAGACCTTCCACAGGGAAGTATCAAGTCTTGGGCACAACTGTCAAATTTATTTTTTGGACATTTCTACCAAAAGAAGAAGTTCACTAGAACAATTGCGGATCTTAACAATATAGCACAGAGAAGCGATCAAATCCTCACACGGTACCATAGCCGATTCGTCACGGAGATCCTACAAGTTTGAGATTTTTTGTTTCAACCATAATTATGTTCTTTTACATGAGGCATGAGCTCTGAAGAGTTTTACAAGGAACTGACAAAGATAATGCCTGAAAACCCAAGGGAATTGCAAAAAATAATTAAATGGCATGTGGTAACAGAGGAGGCGAACAATAGAAAGATGTAGAATGATCAGGGTGAAAAGCGAACAATGGATGATTAAAAAAAAACCTTCCTAAAAAGAAAACGTAAACACCACGTTCAGAAGAGAACCAGGCTCGCAGAGTTGGCCATTTCAAGATACGCCTTTTACAAAGACAAGGAAAGAGATATGGCTACTGAATAATGATCTATTCAAAGAACAAGCACCGATGATAGCACTGCCAGAAAAAATATCCCGAGAGTTTTATTGTGCCTTTCACAAAGATCATGGCTAAGACATAGAGTACTGCTAGGAGCTAAGGAGACAGGTTGAAGAGAATCCGAGGAATTGCAACTTGGGCCAATATAGAAAAGAAGCAACAAGTCAGTATGGGGATGCAAGCAAGACACCAAACTCGTCCAATGAAACCAAGGTACTGCGGCGACTATGGCTAAGAATAAAAAAATGATGGTGGTTGTAGAATACAACAACGACGTGGATAGCAAAGCACCAAAGACAATTATCTTCTCCATACACGGTTTTGCAGATTCATTGTCTAACAATGCGTGGAAGGCCATGGCAAGGTACACCCCTCCAAAAGAACCAGTTGATAAAAGGTTTCGCCCAAATGAAGCAATTACCTTCAGCAAAGAGGATGCAGTACCCAACGCCTCGCCGCACAACGATTGAATGATCATCATAGCAAAGATCGGAAATGCAACTATTCACAAAGTTTTTGTAGATGACGGTAGTGCAGTCTTGATGCTATTTGTTGATTGCTTCGACACGTTGGGCTTCAAGAGAACAAATTTAAAAATATTTACATTTTCACCGGTCAGATTCACAAGGCGAGGGAAAATGCCTCTGGGAAATATGCAGTTACTGGTTATGATCGGGGAAAGTGGAAAAAATCACATGAGAAATCGTGGTTATGGATGCCCCAAGTACACTTAATGATATATTGAAAGACTGTGGATGAACAGAGCTAAGGCAATCTGGTCCCCTTATCACATGGTAATGAAATTCCCAACCCCAGTTGGAGTAGCAACAAATAGGGGAAACCAGTAAGCAGCCATGCAATGCATGGTTATAGCAATGACGGTAGGAAAGATAGGAGAAAAGGCGATGTTGGTTAACACTATTTCAGGAGGAGACTTACTAGAACATTCAGATGAATTAGTTGACCTAGGTGAACAAATAGAGTTAGTAAACCTAGACTCTGAAAATGACTTTAGATGCATAAAGATTGGAAAACATCTTCCAGCTGAAGAAAAGGTAATACAAATCTTACAAGGCCACATGGATACGTTCACATGGCATGTACAGAACACGGGAGGGGAAAGCCTAGACATCACTACCCATTAGTTGAATGTCAGTAATTCAGCTAAACTGTTTAAGCAGAAATAGCATTGTTTTGCTAGAGATAGATTGAAAGCAATTAAACAAGAGGTTACATCATTGTTACAAGCTGAAATGATAAGGGAAGTCATATACCTAACGTTGTTAGCGAGCCCAGTCATAGTAAAGAAGTAAGACGTACTCGGAGGATGTGCATTGACTTCACGAACTTGAACAAAGCATGTCCAAAGGATTCCTATCCTCTTCTAAAGATCGAGTAACTGGTGGAAGCAATATCAAGACACGAAATCTTAGCTTTCTTGGATTCATACAAAGGATATCACCAAATACTGATGAACATGGACAATGAAGAGAAAAAAACCTTCATAACGAGCTTCAGAATGTCTTGTTATATAAAGATTCCTTTTGGGCTCAAAAACACATGAGCAATGTACTAGAGGGTGATTGATAAGGCGTTCTAAAACCAAATAGGGTGAAACATTGAAGTGTACGTTGATGATATGGTGATTAAGAGTAACAAAGTAGGAAACTCTACTAAAGACTTGAAAGAACCATTGGACACTTTAAAGGACATAAGGACGAAACTCAACCCTAAAAAGTGTATAATTGGAGTGGGGGCTGAAAATTTCTTGGGGTACAAGGTTTTCTCAAAGGGTGTAGAGGCTAACCCAGATAAGATACAAGCCATGGTGAATCTTCCCCAACCACGAAAAGTAAAAGAAGTACAAATATTAATGGGATCATTGGCAGCGCTCAGTCGTTTCGTATCAAAGGTTGTGGAAAAGTACTTTTAACTCTTTGAAGTGTTAAGAAAAGCAAGAAAATTTAGTTGAAGAGTATATGAGGGGTTAAAGGACCTGTTTCAAACATTGCTAGTGCTAAACTCACCCGTATCAGGAGAAACATTGTACTCGTAGTTAGCAGTCTCGCCAAATGCTGTAAGCTCTGTGTTAGTTCGCTTGGAAGGGCAGAGACAGGTTCCAGTTTATTATATCAGTAAAATCCTGCAAAAGGCGGAGAAAGCTTATATGCTTGTAGCGAACCTTGGTTTCGGTCTATTCTGCGCGAAGATTGAGAACTTAATTTCATAGCCACAACATAGTAGTTTACACATGGTTTCCAATCAACAACATCCTCTCTAAACTAGAGTCTTCAGGCCGATTGGCAAAATGGGCTCTGGAACTAGGTCAATTTGATATACAATTTCAACCCAGAACAACAATCAAAGCTCAAGCATTGGCATACTTTATTAAAGAAATGTCAAGTGATGAAGCACATAAGTGAGCATACATGAGAGCTTCAATATTGACAATGGTAAGACAAAATTGGAACAAGTGGCTTGGACGTTGTTTGTTTATGGAGAATCAAGCAACAAAGGATGCGGAAAAGGGCTACTTTTAGTGGACCCAAATGGGGGCCAGCACTGGCAATCATTATAATTTGACTTCTTGCTGACCAACAATGAAACAAAATATGAAGCTCAATATGAAGCTTTAGTTTGTGGATTAGATCTCGCAATCATAGTGAAAGTAAGAAGTGTCCGGGCATCCAGTGATTTTCTAATAGTAGTCCAACAAGTGCGATATGACTATGATATACGAGAAGACCAATTGATGAAATATTTGGTGAAGGTGCGACAGCTCATAACCCTGCTTCAATATGTTGACAGAAAACATGTCCCGCAATGCAAAAACACACAGGTGGATGCATTGAGCAAGCTGGTGGCTGGAGGGTTTGATTCTTTCACTCAATAGGGGGGATGTCATCATGCTGGTTGTCCCAGTTAGAATAACCATATCAATGATTGTGCTAACAATACAAGAGAATGAAGCAAAGTGAATGAACCTGCTAATAGATTTCATTGCAAAAGGGACGTTGTCAAAAAATAAGGTGGAGGCTAGAAAGTTGAAATTACGTTCCTCTAGTTATGCCCACGAAGATGTGATGTTGTACAAAAAAGGGTTCTTGTCCCCATGGATAAAATGTGAAGGGCCAACAAAGGCGACTGAGATCTTAAAAGAGGTTCATGAAGGATTATGTGGAACACATGAGGAAGCCAGAACGATAGCTAGAAAGATAATCAGATCAGCGTACTACTAGCTGACTATGTTCAATGATGCACGCAACATCTTTCTCAAGTGTAGGAGTTTCCAAATCAACGCTTCATTGTTTCATACGCCACAATTATCTTTGACAGGAATCTATGGAGCCTGGCCATTTAATAGGTAGGGGTTAGACTTAGTGGGACCATTCCTAAAAGGAGAAAACAACGCTAAATTCCTCATTGTAGCGGTCGATTATTTCACAAAGTGGGTCAAAGCTAAGACATTAGGATGTGTCACAGCTGAAGCCAGTAGAAAATTTGTATGGAAAAACATTGTGTGCCTCTTTGGAGTGCTGCAGACCATTGTCATGGATAATGACACAATTCACAAGTGTGGCATTTATCGTCTGGTGTTCGAAGCTCAGATTACTCAGAAGTTTACTCCGTGGCACATCCTCAAGCTAATGGCCAAGTGGAAGTGACAAATAAAACCATAATTCAGGGGATACAGAAGCGATTGAAAGGAAAGCAAACAATGGGTGGATGAGCTGTCAAACATGCTATGGTTATATAGAACAACCATCCGACAACCAATTGGAATGATGCCATACGCTTTGGTGTATGGTCACAAAGTAGTCATACCCGTAGAAATTGGAAATTTATGTCTGAGGATAAGAAATTATAAGGAGATGGACAATCCATATGTGCTGAAGCTTGAGCTAGATGAAGCAAGAAACTTGGCAAGTATCACGGAAGCTAAACAAAAGGAAAGAGTGTAAAAAGCGTACAGTCAGAAAGTGAAGGAAAGGCGATTTTAGATTGGTGATCTGGTGCTGAGGAAAAATGATGCTAGCCTTGATGATGAGAGAGGAAAACTATGTCCAAAGTGGTAAGGACCATATAAAGTCACGAAGGCTCATAAGTCCGACAACAATGAGTTAGATAGAATGGATGGCAGAGTCCCAAACATGTGGCATGTGACTAACATAAGGAGGTTTTATGTCTCAAAGAAAATTAGCGAGCGACTACCTGTATAGACACAAGAACATGATCCTTGTTTTCCTTTAATATCACTGTTTCACCATGATAACATCGCCACCGTACACATTTAATATAAAAACCAACTTTGCTGGACCATAACTATGCTTCCTATTCTTCCTATTTTTTACTAGGACTTGACAAATAGAATTTAACAGCGGGCTATAGATCCCACATTCTCGTCAACATTTACAAGCTTTAGATCTTGCAAGTTATAGATCTTACAAAAAAATTGGAGATGCTTGCAAGGCTTAAATCTTGCAACATCGCGAATCAAACAAATACAAGCTATAGATCTTGCTTAAATATTGATGCTGACAAGCTTTGGATTTTGCGGTTTCATAAATCACATAAATTGCAAGCCATAGATCTTGCACAAATGGTGATTCTTTCAAACTCTAGATTTGGAAACATTTCCAATCAAACAAACAAAAGCTAGAGATCTTGCTCAACTACCGATGTTGTCAAGCTTCCGATCTTGCCGCTTCGTGCACTAGAAAAATTACAAGCAATAGATCTTGCAAGTTTGCAACATCGACAAAGAAAATATATATATTTAGGTAAATACGCCTACAAAGTGTAGTATCGCAAAATATCGATAAACGTGGCAGCAAAAGATATAAGACAAAATTTTTATTAGTACAAGATGAGCATAAATCCCAATTGCAACAAAACATACAGACGATCATTTCATCTATAGCAAAACACAAGACACACTATCTACATCTTGAAGAACGTGATGGTTCAAAAGTAGAAGAACCACCACGACGAAGATTAAGTTTAGCCTTATAAGGAGGGTGCTTGGTTTCACGAAAGGATTGTTCACCACCACATGGATGTTGCTCAGGTTGGCAGTGACTCTCCTCTACCTCACGTTCCTCGCTAACTAAGTGATCATATTTCCATTATATATGTAAGTATGCAGGGTGACAGATCATACTTCTTCATCCTATACGATCAAGATGTTTGGCATAATAAGCCTTGAAGTCAGTTATAGGACAAAATTCTTTGCGATCCAACTTCATACTCATAACGTTCACTGTTTCCTCGTATTGTTCTATCCCCATCCTTAAATTCTGAACTTCCTCTTCAAGATATCAAATATGAGATTGGATAGCGTTTGACAATCTAATTCTTCGATCACCGCCACCAATATTTAAATCACCATGGCTTAACGTACAGAGTTACGACGAAGGGGGAACTTGAGGTTGATTATTTTAGTCAGCACAAGCATGCTCCAACTGATGAACATACAAATCAAGACAATTACATTCAACACAAAGATCTTCATTATCTCCCCGTAGCTACATGTTTATGGCAATTTCTTTGTCAAATTTATTTTTTCATCCAACAGCAGAGGACGAGAGGTGGTCGTTTCAACTTGTTTCCTTTTAAGCTTTTCGAGCAGGTCATCAATATGGTCACATTGTTATCAATAATCAGTGTCTTTTGATGGGCTTCCCTAGTCTTGCTCGCAATACACTCCCTAGCCTCCATTTGTTGCTGGAACATCTTCGCAGGTTCAGTTGCTGACGGTAAATGAGGTTATTTGGTTTGCTCAGGATCCTGTGCAGAACTAGCAAATCATCCTTAGATTCCTTCACAACTGTACCCCATTTATCTTCAAGATCATCAATACCCAAGAGCATATACTTCGATCAGATGCCCAAACAGAGAGCCCACTCTTGAAAACGAACAGGAAGTTTAAGCAATCGAATATATGCACCTATAGACTCAAGATTGACTAACCCACAAATAATGTCCTTCCCAAGTGATTCAACATTGTATCCATTAAGAATAAGCTTACTACAAGAGCAACTTACAGACAAAGATAGAGGGACAAAAGGAAAAGGAAGTTTCCACCGAATACATAAGACAAGTGACTCCACTCGTGAATGAAAGATTAGAGGAAACAACCACTGCACATTCTTCAGTAAACAATCGAGTAGCACGAAGAAAACTGATTGGTTTAGAGAAAGGGTTATTACGTCCCATGAAATCAAAGATTTTTAAAATTTTACTACTAATCAAAATGTTGAAACCCTACACATGAAAGGCTAATAAGAAAATACGGGACAACAAGCATATCAACTCTTATAAATAAATCTGTGTGAATAGAAAATATAAACAATAAAATATTTTTTTAAGAGTACGACCGAACAACCCAATGTATATGAAAAATACTAAAAATTAGCTATCTTCAGGGCTAGGGGTAGGCGGAACTGGAGCAGCGATTGTACAGAGATCTTCGTTAGGCCACTGAGTGGAATCACCATCACTGGCTCAAAGGAGAGAAGTTTTAGCGCTTACATTACCCATGTTAGCATCTGAATCAACAGTCGCAATGTCAGCTTGGGGCTTAAATTGAAGTTCTTCATAATAATCCACCTCACACTCTTTCAGCTCAGCCAATGATGGGAGACTAGGGAGACTAGCGAGATGTGAAAGCAAGGAGTACAGATTGCCCCCATAAGTGATCTTATTCCAGTCGGCCCTCTTTCTTTCTAGAGTTTCAATGCACTTTGGCATAGTGGGCACACTGTTGCAGTCACACCTGGGTTCCACTGCCGTATATTCTTCACAGCCTTGCAATACCTAAAATTTCGAGCAACCTTGGAGATATTATAAAAGGACTTTGTCTTGCATAATCGATTCACCAGCACTTGGGGATATTGATGAGAAGCAGGTCCATTGGTTCACATATCATCTAATTAAAAACAAAGCCCCGAGGATTCCACCCCCGTGAGCCTCGTACTCTTTCTAGCTGTGCTCGTCTCTTCTTCATAAGGTTTCACCTTCTCCTCAACAACCTTCATTTTTCCTTAGCTGCTTTCAACGAGCTCTTCAATAGTGAACACTTAGTCTCCATACATTTTTAGTTCTCTACCATTAAGTCATCAGCGGAAGAATGTTTGGATAATCGCTTGCTCACAATCTTCAGGCCCGTGCCAACCTTACAAGTGTACAACATAAGGAACGAATTAACTTACTACGTTACAAATGACAGAGTAATACATTAGAAAAGTAACTCAAGGAAAATTGCAGCCTTACCATAGCTAGTGTATCGGGTAGTGAAAGGCCAGAAAAAATATCAGAAATTACCCCCTGGGCCAGAGAGTCTTCAGTTTGTTTTGTAATTGCCAAACCAGTTTGGTTGTCACGCCCCTTTTTGAGAGGAGGAACACGATGACCTGAGTGACCGCTGCTCCGATCCCTCTTTTTCTCCTTCTATTTTTGGGGGTTCAGAGTTCGACAATGGCTAGTTTTCCCACAATTATTCTCTTTATCCTTAGAGCCTGTGATGATCGATAGCAGAGGAACGGCGTTGTAATCACCAGCATGGTCAGTCTAAATGACAACCATATTTACTTCATTATCATTGAAGATTGATGGATCAATGTCACCTTTCTTGAGATCTATATCTGCCATAATAAGAAACCGCATAGGTCAAAATGAACTTAAACAAGAAAGAAATATAGCGATACACCTCACTATAACATACAGAGTAAAATACAGTATAATATAGGCGAACAAGACACCTTCAGCGTCAGAGTCAGCATGGAAAAGGTTTTTGTTATGTACACAAAGCGTAGCCATGATCGGTGTTTTCTTAGTATAGCGAACACTCAAGTTTTGAAGCTTAGATTTAGGAACTCTGTAGTTCTTGAAGGTATATTAGACTCAGGAATTTGTTTGGCTTTGATAACAAAATATCTCCTACACCAATCGCCAATGTTACTGGGGAAGCCACTCACAAGCTCTACCCCAGAAATCAAAGGATATAGGGTGAATTCTTCCACAGTATTCTTTACTTTTCAAAGTTGGTAGAAATTGCAGAATAAGTCAATTGTGAAAGGTATGTTCACATTTTCACACACACACGAAGAAAAACCATCATAATAGTGATACCTTTAGGCTAAAATTGGGCCAACGCAATCTCATACGAACAAAGCAGTGCAATCATATGTTGGGAAAGTGGAAAATAGAGACCAAAGTTCTAGATAGCAAGATATATAGCCAAGAGGAGGGTTGCAAACTCACCCATATTTAGAAGGTGCACGAAGTTTATAAGTAGACAGAAGAGGAAAGAAGTTCTTTAAGTCATTTACATAAGAGATGGTCAAAATACTAAGAACGATGGAGGATCTGACAACATGGTTGGAATCCCCATCGAAAGAAACATCTTCTACGGGGAACTCATTGTGATTATAAGAAGACATGGAGGTCCTAAAATGGGGTGGTAATAATCTCAGTCAAAATTCAATAGAAGCAAATCTACTACAAAAAGGATTTACAGAAATCTGGCCAGAGGAGATGATCGGAAACAAGTCACACAGACAACCAGAACAAGAGAAAAAGAACACAGTAGAGATATGAGAAATAATTCAAACAAGGTAACTTACTCTTAAAATAGCTAAGGGTGGATTACGCGTAGAAAATTTAGGAATTAACATTGGAATACAAACTCTGGAAAATCGAGATGAGAAGCTAAAACAAGAAGGAAGAAGGGGCCTTAACTATAGACAACAAAAGGAGTAGTTAAAGAGGAAAGCAAAAATATTGATGAGTATTTGAAAAAAAAATACCTTTTTGCTTATATCGAGATGACGACGGTATATGAAAAGAAAACACACTAATTAAGGGCTACATTAACTTCTTCATTTCAAATTCCCCATTTAAGAGATATAACTATAACAAGTGTCAAGGAATTTTGGGCTGGAATACTGAATAATGGGGAGCAAATCGCGGAGTTAAAAAAAAATCACCAAAAATATTGCCTTGGCATGAGGAGATCAAGATTCAAAATTTTTAATTTAAAGAGTGATCGAAGATAAAATTATAACCAACAAGACTGCATCACTTAACAAGGCTGAAAGTAACCTCTTCATCACGAACATTCTATATAATCGTAACATCATTTTGCACTCAGACTACAAACAACATTGTTGCTTTGTTTCTTGTAATCTTAATAGCTAGGGGGGCTTATGGTGTGGTCCAACAATCGAAGGGCTGAGAGTTGCTAAACCCAGCCCAACATTATCCTGCCAAGCTCAGTCCAAAACAACGAACAGGCAGGCGCAGCAAACACAGGAATCACAAGTTGTGGCAGAGAATGTGGGTCGTTGAAAATGGGACATGCAGCAAACACAAAGGCCACGACCAAGAAATGTGGTAGAAGTGGCGTGACCACTATCTCAAATTCCTCAAAAAGGGAACTGCAAAGGGAATGAGCCTATGAATACAACAAGCTCTGTAAGAGCTAAGGTAAGTGATATAATATAGAGAAATTCCATTTCTCGAAGAGAGGACTGACTTGATCATTGGAGTTGCTCTCCTGGAATCACTTCTGGGACCACATTCACAAGTAAAGGAATCAAAGCAAGTGAACCGAGAAGAGGCTACCTGGACAGGCTACCACATCAATTGGTAATACAAGAAGTTTCATTGAATTCATGCTCATCACATAGGGTCACACCTTTGGACATAAAAGAGGAACTTGTTGAAACATGCCTAGATTTATATATATCAAACTACACGTTTTCCACATCATTTTCTAGAGTAAAGGTTCCCAAATAGACATCAATTTCAGTCCCAGATGTTTTAAGAATACATCTCCCCAAAAGTATTACGGGTGCACTTCCTAGTGCACCAAGTCTAAGACATAAAATTCAGTAGTAAAAACCAATTCGCCCACTCGCACCATCACATCCTTTACTAGTCCACGAGGGCTTACTTGGGAATGATCGGCATGTTGGACAATCACCCTAGTTTCCCTAAGCTCACCTATTTCTAGGCATTCATATAGACTATATGGGATCACAATGATGAATATGCCTAAACTTATCATGGCATTTTCAACAAGTTTTCCACCTAAGGCGACACGGATGGAGAACATTCTGGTGTCTTCGCATTTTTTATGAAAATTTTTATAGTTCAAAACGGTGACTCCTCCTATTTTCAAATGTCCTAACCTCTTAGTTGGATTAATTCTTTTCTTTGTGCATGCAAATTTCAGGAATTTAGCATATGATGGAACATTTTCAATCCATTCCAAGATAGGGATTGGTACCTCGACCTTTTCGAAGACTTTTTGAATGTTTACATCATTGGTCACCACCTGTGGCTTTCTCCTAAAAGCATTTGGAAAAGGATGTGGTATGGTAACTTGTGCCTCGGGTAGTGGAAACTCCTTGGGAGGTGCCTCCTTGGTCACAATCTTATCTTCTTCTATGTGTGGCTTGGTAGCCTCCAATACTCTATCATCCTCTTACATAATCCTCTTCTCAGACTCATGAACTTCCTTTCCACTTCTCAAATTGAGTGCACTCATGTTCTTCGGATTGATTTCCAGTCGGGAAGGGAGTTTGCTGGACTCCTTAGCTTCAAATCGATTAGTTGTGTGATAAATCAACATGTTGGGCGGTGGATTTGGAAAATCCCAATGGGGAAAACCTCTGGCTTAACCCGATAGATTATCATGTTATTGTAGCGACTAGATTTATGCCGACTCTAGAGTCATCACAAGGTGTCTTTTCGTTTGCATCTCTAGGTCTAGGGATTGAGATCCACGGTGGAGTGTCCGAGATGTAATGCATTTCACTACATATCCAACAATTGCGACCTACGCGAATCATTGACCTTTTAGGCAGACTTTAGATTTCTCTAAGTGGGGCCATGTTGGCTGTGGGGGTGAAGTGATTAGGGAATGGTCCGCGCCATCAGTGGACTAGAGTGCATTCCCTAAAATTACGGAGACACTGAGGTATGGGCATTGTGGTAAGTACCACGTGTGACAGATGAGGGGAAATGCCTGGCTATCTCCATACTATGTGACATGAGCATGAGATAGGTTTATAAGTCTATATGTGAATGAATCGAGGATAGAAGTCATTTATCAAGCATTTTATGTAAATTCCCCCAAGTGCATGTTTATAAAGATTACTCGCTTTTTACTTTCATGTTTTGTAGTTGTTTACTGAAAAACCAAACCCCCCCTATTTACTGTACTATCTATTCCTAGCAACTTGAACAAATTAACGAACCATACGAGGTCATGTTTAAATGCGGTGACTCGTAAGGGCCATTTTCCCTTACCCTTCATTGATCAAATGCTTGAAAGGGTATCTGGTGATGTGCTTCATTTTGCGTGCATTAACCATTGCATTCAGCATAGTTTTTAGCTTGTTATATTTGGTGGATTTCTATTATTAGTTGAGTTTACGTGACAAGGGTTTTAGATGGCCATGTTTGGTTTTCTTGTCCAAATCCCACATTTTGTAGACTTAATTAGTACTAATGGACATCTTGTATCCATGGTCTCCTAGATCTTCCTTGCAATCATCTTTAGTAGGTTGCTCGTGTGTCTTTTTTGGGTTACATTCTATGTGAGGGCCGTTCGTAAGGGCGGTAGAAAATATCAATGGCCATTCGCAAGGATGGTTGAAGAGATCGAAGGATATTCATCTCTATAATGGTAGTAGAAGAAGGACACAAACATTAAATCTTGGTAGAAAGATATAAGAGTCAGAGATAGGCAGCAACAGAAATCAAAATGACCAATGAAGAAACAGGGAATTGTGTTCCGATGAGTTGTGCCAAAGTCTAAGAATGATCCAAGAATAATTAGCCTTCAAGGCTGATTCCAATGGTTTCTTCTTCCCAGGCTCTATAAAATTGACTACTAAAACTCTCAAATTGGACTAATAGTTCCCCCGTAGTGAAGGAAACAAGTTCAGCTGGCCAAGGTACCACAGGTCTGCAAGGGGAATTCATGGTTGGCACCAACGACCCATGCCAAAGGAGTTGGCCCGTGCCAATGGTTTTCAGCTCAAGGCAATACTGCGGACTGCGACAAATGCCACGGACTGTGCACACCAGTTCCAATCCTCACTCCAAAATCGGCTAAGCATAGGTGCAGACCGTCCCATTTACGCTGGCCCACGTCGTTCCAAGCCCAAGATGTTGAGATTACCAGGCAAGGAGTAGAGAATCACGTGGACCGTGCAATGTTTTTGAGTGAATCAAGCTTCCTTACAGTGGTCAGCGCCACGGTCTGCATCCCGCATGATGAAAATCTCAAAAGAAGCCTTCCAGACGCAGCCCCATGCCAAAGGCCACGGTCCATGCCAAAGGTGTGGGCACGGACCGCACTTGATCCGGCAGCCCGCAGCAGCACGTAGCAGCGGCCCGTGCATTACACAGCATCCCATGCGATAGGTGTTGTTACAGATCGTACCAAATCTGGCGAACCCCACCAATAGAGACAAATAGATAGAGTTAGATTCATTTTTAGTTCATCTCCTAGAAGGAGAAATACCTCCCCTTTCATTTTCTTTCTTTTATTTTTCTTTAATCCTAGGATGTGGAATTCAAATATAAATTTTAATTCCATGTCAATGGAGTAGTTTCCATAGCTTGGGGATAATTGTATGCACGTGGTTTAATCTATGTTTTGTGAGATTCTATAGTTCATCCTAATTTTGTGTCCATGATATTATTGTGACTTGTTCTTGAATTTTTTAATTGCATGAATAGTACACTCCATATAAGCACACACTTTAGTCTATATTCATGTTGTAGAAAATATTGATGCCCTATTGGGAAGAGAAACCTTGATGTTGAAATTGGTAGAGGGTTCGGGGCTGCAAAGGTGTGTACCACGTTCGTGCAGGCGTGGCCCGCAAAATCTGGCGTAGTCTGTGCTTGCTCCATTGGTGCGAGCTGTCTTTTCTAGCGGCTTTTGTGCATATCCCTTTCCACATTCGTGTCATCCCTTACCGGTCATGTCCGTGAATTTCACATTGTTTGGTGCGAGTTGCCGTCACAGTCACCATTTTTGCACTTCTGACCTACAGGGTGTGACGTTTGGCACAGAATGTCATTAGAACATCATTTTGCAAAGTAACTTAGCATGAACCACTTGATTCTTCAAATCTCAACGGCTGGTATTGACATTTTGCACTTGGAACAGTGTGGACCATCGAAAATGGGACGGTTTGCACCCATACCGAGTCATTTTTTAGTGAAATTTAGAAATCATGTGCGTGGCCCGCTGAGTTTAGTGCAGTCTGTGTATAAACCTTGGAATGATCTGTGCCAAAGGTATTTGGCACAAACCATGTCGTCTGGTGCGGGCCGTTAGTGCCATCCATGAACAGTCTGCGCCGACCCATTTGTACTTCAGCTGGTTGAACTTCTTTCCTTTGCTACGGGTGAACCGTGAGCCCTTTTTGAGAGTTCTTGTAGTTGATTTATGTTTCTCAAGGGGATGAATCCAATGAAACCAACCTTAAAGGCTGATTCTTCTTGGACCTTTCCCAGAATTCGGCATAACTCTCTCGGGCCATGATTCTCCATTTCTTCATTGGTTGCCTTGAACTCCAATGCTGCTTATCTTTGGCTCCAACCTTCTTCTCTACCATGATTTCATGTCTTTGGCCATTGTCTACTACCATTCTAGTGTGAATGGCCTTCAATATCTTCTACCATTCTAGTGTGAATGGCCTTCAATATCTTCTACCATTCTAGTGTGAATAGTCTTCAATATCTTCTACCGTCCTTGCGAACGACCTTCAATATCTTCTACCGCCCTTGCAAATGACCTTCACATAGAATGTAATGAAACGTATCCACGAGCGACCTACTAAAGATGATCACAAAGGAAGATCTTAGAGCCTGTGGATAGAAGATGTCCATTAGTACTAATTAAGTCTACAAAATGCAGGATTTAGGCAAGAAAACCAAACATGGCTGTCTAAACCACTTGGCACGTAAACTCAACTAATACTAGTAACCCAACATATAAAATGAACTAATTATTATGCCGAATGAATTGGTTAATGCATGCATAATGGTGCACATCAATGTACTCCAAATCAAGCACACAAAGCAAGTAGAAATTAACAAAATCATTTAGGTATAACACACTAGACACTAAATTCTTACAAAATATAGAAATTAGGGTAAATAACCACACACGACGATTCTAACCCCCTATTTGGAAAACACCTATTAATAAAACTAACCATTAACAAACAAGCTAAAAAGGGCATTAATTGGTAATATGTCCTAAATATTTATAATGTTATCTATATGCCATTATAAAAGCATATATTCGTAATATGTCTTAAATATATTTTAGTGTATTTTAAATCCCTGCATAATTCGAGTCTACCAAACAACTTTAAAATTGAATTTTATTATAAATATAGACATACAAATAACAATATATATCAGCATAAATGGCATTAATCATATTATTTGAAAAATAAATGAATTCTAAAATACAAAAAAATAATATATTATTGTAATATTACATGAATTCAGAAATTAAAAAATAATTAATTTATTCAATATAAACCTGAATCATTCACTACAAGAAAAATGACCAAAACTTCACCAAGAGAATCCATCTGAACACTGATCGTCGCGTGTGATTCACTGTAGCTTTGTGCGATTTTTGGTGCGATTTAGCCAAAACGATTTTTTTACCGTCGTTTCATTCTTTCTCTCCTCTTCTCTTTCTCCCATCTTCTCTATACCAACTGATAATGGTTACTTGATCGGAAACCTGTCCACCACCGCTATGGTGGCTCCCCCGTCTGGTAGCGGAGGCTACGGAGGAGGGAAATCCTTCCTCCAGGCCCTAGCAAATCGCCCTCCGCCCCTACACGACTCCCTTCCCTCGAACCCAGACATCATCCCTAAAGTCCAGTACAAGGGGGAAATCGCTTGCCTTGTTAGTCGCAGAGATGCTGACACCCTCGCCACTCACTACCGCAATGCCTTGATAGGTAAGTTTGCCAGGGGGAAGCCTTCTATGGTCCAACTGAATGAATATTTTAATTCTGTAGGTTTCAAGGGCAAGTTCCAGATAGGCTCAATTGACTTTCGGCACGTCCTCATACGCTTCCAGGAAAAAGAAGACTACCAAAGGTTCTGGCTCAAAGGACAATGGAGTTTCAATAACACTCAGATGAAGGTTCTCAAATGGACACCCGATTTCTCCCCTGAGGCAGAATCGTCTATTGTTCCGGTATGGGTATCAATTCCACATGTTCCTGTCTATTTCTACAACTCTTCTATGCTCGAAATTATGGGAAACCAAATTGGGAACTATATTAAAGTTGATGCTGCTACTGCGGCCCTGTCCAGGCCTTCTTGTGTTAAAATGTGTGTGGAAATTGATTTGAAAAAAATCTGCCTTCACATATTAGAGTTGGAATTGAAGAGGATGGAAATGAATTTAATGTGCTCAAACTCCCTCTAGAATTTGAGGATATTCCACCCTATTGCTTCCACTGTAAATGTATAGGACATGAGGATAACTATTGTATCTATTTACATCCTGAACTTAAGAGATCTTGGCCTAAAAAAGCTGAGCATATTCTAATGAACCCAACTGATTCTCAACAAAAAGGCCCCGCTGGACAGACTAATGTGAACACTATTTTGAATCAGGATGATACTTTTAGAGCAGGGAGCTCAGGGGTGTCAATAATGGAAAAACAGAGGAATTTCCAAACACAGAAATTTAAATACGTTCCTAAGAAACCCTCAGCTATTGAACAAGGCACTAATATGATTAATCAATGTGATACTGATCCCCAAGTGATTCCACCGGTTCCACTGGTTTTTGCGAATGTTATTAGGAATCCACTGATCTCTGAGAATGTACTGATTACTGAGGATGTTATAAGAAATCCAGTGATTAATGAGGATGTGCCTGACCATCACCATGATATGACAAATAAAGTAGATGATCTTACTCCTGGTATCAATCACAGAGACAATCTGGAGATTGTGAGAGATCAAAATTCCCAATTACTGGATGATGGAACCCTAGAGTCTAATTCTCCCCCCCCCCCAATTGCTCTCCTCTGCTCCTAGCTCATCAGTACAATTGACTAGGATATCACAATCTGCTCCTACTAATTTTAGGACAGCTTTTGCTAAGGATGACTTCCATGGTAAACGTGGAAGATCCTTTTCCCCTTTCAGTTCAATTATTGCTGCAAAAAATTTTATCTTCTCTCAGCAGAAATATAGGGAGAACAGGTTCTCACTTCTTGCTGATGAGGAGATATCAACTGAAGAAGCTACCCAAAATGACCATCCAGATAGTGCTGAATTCTTTGCCTCTCTAGACACAGGCCCTGCTCTTGATGAAGATGTTGATCAGGTAAACAAGGTAAGTTCCTCACTCCCTAATTTAGGCAAGCTGAAGATAGGTAGGTCTGTTGGGAAACATACTAAAAAGAATAAGGATTCTTTCTTCTCACAGAAAAATGTTATTATGACTAGATCAAAAAGCTCCTCTAATGTTTCCTCATGAATAATACAACTAATAACATTAAAATGCTGGTTTGGAACATCAGGGGCATGGACACATCTATATTAAGGATCTGCAATCTTATCCATAGGCATTATTTTGAACTCATTTGTCTAATAGAGCCTAAACATGATAATTCACAATGTGACTCTTACAGACAGAGGTTGAAATATGATAACTGTCTCCCAGCCAATAATGGCCAAATTTGGATTTTTTGGTCATCCAGCTTGACACTGACGGTTAAAACTGATAACCTGCAGTTTCTAGCAGTTAATTTGAACAGTGTTAATCTTAATAAATCAATGGATGCCTTCTTTATTTATGGTCTTAGAACTAGAACAGGTAGGCTTCCTCTTTGGTCAGATCTTAGCTCCTATAATCACTCTGAATCCCTTCTCATTGGAGATTTTAATTCCATTACATCAATTAATGAGTATAAAGGTCCATCCTCTCCAAATTTGGGGAGTATAAGTGATTTCAATGATTTCATAAATGGAATGTCCCTGGAAGAAATTAACACTTCTGGGAACTTGTTCACATGGTCTAATAACAGATTAAGGTTTCCTACTGTTAAAAGATTGGATAGAGGACTGTGCACTCTTTCTTGGTCATCATGTTTTCCTGCATCTTCTATTCAGATTTTAAATAGAGCTACCTCAGACCACAATCCCATGTTGTTAACTGTAGGCAGTGACATTCAATCTAACCCCAAGCCTTTTAGATTTTTAAACACATGGTACAAGAGGAAGGAACTTAATGAAGTAATCAAGCAAAATTGGGAAATCCCTTTACATAATTCTGGAATGTTATCCTTTTATCTAAAACTTGTTAGACTTAAAAAGGTTCTTAAAATTTGGAACAAAGAAAAATTTGGCAACATTCATGATAATGTGATACAAGCTGAATTGGCATTACAGGCTCAGGAATCTTTAACTGATCTTTCAGATTCTTTGACTGACTTGGTTAAACTTAAGGAGGCTAAGGCTAGGTTAGTTAAGGCTTTGTCTGAACAGAAAAAATTTAAGAAGCACAAGGCTAAGATAAAATGGTTGCAAGAAGGAGATAACAACACAAGTTTCTTTCATAATTCAGTAAGGGAAAGAAATAATAGACTGAAGATCACAAAAATTAAGAGTAAGAGTGGTCAGTGGTTAGACAATATACAGGATATTGAGATGGAGGCTATACAATATTACCAGGATCTTCTGAGTGAAGATATCTCCCCAGATATTTCTCCTTTACAATATCATTTTTTAAATCATATTCCGAATTTGGTCACTCAGGATGATAATGATAAACTTCTGCAACCTGTCTCAATTGAGGAGCTCAAAAAGATTGTCCATAGTCTTAATAAGTCCAGCAGTCCTGGTCCGGATGGTTTTACTGCCAAATTCTACATTAAGTCTTGGGACATTATAGCTAATGACCTACTTATGGCTGTCCAGGATTTCCTAACTTCATCTAACATGCCTAGGGGTATTGGCAGTACATGGATTACTATAATTCCCAAAAAGAAAACCCCTACCTCTTTTGATGACTATAGACCTATAAGCCTTTCTAATGTGATTAATAAGATTTGCTCTAAAGTGCTTATGGAAAGACTTAAGTCTATAATGCCTAAGATTGTTTCCCCTAACCAAACAGCCTTCCTACATGGCAGAGACATCTCAGATAATGTCATTTATCTTCAGGAAATGGTTAGGTTTCTTAATAGGAAGAGAAGAGATCCAAACTGCATTGTAAAACTAGACCTCAAAAAGGCTTTTGATAGGGTTAGATGGTCTTTCCTATATAAAGTGTTAGCTAAATTTTGTTTTCATGCAAAATTTATTTTCTCAATCATGAAAAATCTTTCCCAGGCCTGGTTCTCTGTTCTTATTAATGGTAAGCCAGTTGGATTCTTCCAATCTACTAGGGGTATTAAGCAGGGTGATCCTCTATCCCCATTTTTGTTTAACATTTTTTCTGAATCCTTTTCTAGGAGTTTGGCCTTCATATTTCAAAGTGGTAAGCTTTCATACTTCGACCTACCAGGTAATCCTCCAAGAATCTCACATCTATCATATGCGGATGATACTGTTGTTTTCTTTAAAGCTACAAAACTGACTTTGGTTAGATTAAAAGCCTTTTTATCTACCTTTGAAGATGTCACTGGTCAATCTATAAACTACGGTAAGAGTGACATCTTCATAGGTAAGCATGCTTCTGTTCAAAAGGTAAATAACATTAAGAGGATTTTAGGGATGAAAATTGGTGCCTTCCCATTCACAAATCTGGGAGTCCCAATTTTTACTGGTGTTGCAAAAAAGTTATATTTTCAACCTCTTTTTGAACAGATTGATAGTAAGATTGGTAATTGGAAAAATAGGTGGATATCTACTGGTGGTAAGCTTATACTCATTGAGTCTTGCATTTACTCCATTCCCCAGCATATCTGGCAAGTTATTAAACCTAAAAGAGTGATTATTACCACCATTGAGAAAAAATTGGGCAGATTTTTTTGGGGGGATAATGAGCTAAAATCAAAAAGATCATGGAGAAAATGGATAGCTCTCTGTCTACCTACTGATCAAAATGGTTTGGGCTTTAGATCTATATCCACAATAATTAAAACTTGCTCAGTAAAACTGTGGTGGAAATTTCAATTGGCTAAAGCTCTATGGATTCATTTGGTGTCAGGCCTTCCTCCCCTCATAGAACCTCTCCAAACTGGAAAAGGATCTGCTCAGTAAACTCTTGGGCAGAAGCTAACTCTAGAGTTATTATTGGGAGGGGGGAATGTAATTTCTGGACTGCTAATTGGCTTGGTATAGGGATTCTATCTGATTTGTGTGATCAAAATAGGGTTGACATTGATGTGGATTGCACTGTTACTGATTTCATATCTAATAAATCTAGTCTCATACCACAAATCGAGCCATTTCTGCCTCCTGATATTATTACTCTTTTGCAGGAATCAAAAATAACTCCACATAGAGCTGATAGACTAATATGGAAGCCAGGTACTGATGGTAACTTCTCTTTTAAAGCAACATACTTGTTGCTTTGCAACTACTCAGGTCAGACTGCATCAACTCTTCATTTTTGGAACTCCAGATTTGATAAAAAAATCTTAGTTTTTATGTGGAAAGTGACAAACTCTTTTCTACCATTTGATAACATCCAAAGAAAACTGAGATTTTGCTTGGCCTCTAAATGCTGTATGTGTAATACACATGAAGATGATCTAGATCACTTTTTCAATTCATGTGAGTTTTCTATGAATTTCTGGAAATCAATACATCAGTTCATGGGTATTAGGAACAGGGTCTTCCCTTCTGTTTGGGAAAGATTATCATGCTACCTCACCTACCCTACTCTAACTCCATTACATTCAACCATAGTTCGAACTGCAGTTATTTTTACTTTTTGGAACCTATGGAAGATGAGGAATAGATTCCTATTTGATTCTGTCAAGCCCTCACCTATCCTTGTGCTTCAGTAGATTAAGGACCAAATTTTCTATTCATTCTGTGCTAAACCTGTATATATAGTCTCCTCTTTTGATTTAAGTATTGCAGATCACTCCTACCTGCCTCTGATCAAACGACCCCCAAAGCCTAAAATTTGGAAAATTGCATGGGATAGGCCAAAATTGGGTTTCAAGGTGAATGTAGATGCTGCATGGTGCTGTAATACCAATATGTGCGGGCTTAGTATGATTATTAGGGATAGTAGAGGGAGCTTTAAGGAGGCTTATACTTCATATACTAATGCCATCTCCCCCTTAGAAGCTGAGCTAAAAGCAATTAAGTTTGCTATTCAACTTTCTACTCATTTGACTTCTCCTGTAGGTATGGAATCTGACTGCATTAGTGCAGTACTCTTTGCTAATGATCCACTTAGATCTCCCTGGAAACTATTTTGCTTAGCTGATGAGATTCATCATTCTTTGGGGCCTGTTCACCTTATGCACATTTATAGACAGGCAAATCAGGTTGCTCACTCTCTGGCAAAATTCTGTCTGCAACATAAGTGTAACTCATCCTTTCACAGAATCTCTGTGCTCCCTAACTTAGTTCAGGGACTAGTTAGACTTGACCAAATTGGTACTCGTTCATTACGGATTGCTACCTAGTTCGGATGCTACTGAAGTTAATCTTTTTCTCATGCAGATCGGATGCTGATATATTGCCTCATGCTCAGTCTGGGAAGCCCCCTTGCTGCTCTTTGTATGACTTAGGATACTGACTGTGATGGATCTTTTGCTGCCTTGGATGAAACGGTGTGGGATGGCTGGTTTCTCGGCTGTGGGATGACTGGTTGCTGCTCATGGAGGACAACAGCAAGCCGGACTTTTCGTCTGATATTTAGTGCACTATTATGTACATAATCTTCATCTAGGCTGGAAAGCCATATGCTAATAGTTAGGTTTCTTTGCCATTATTCCCGGTCTATAGAGGATATGCTTCTACTCTATGTGGGGAGGATTTCGACTGCCTTGTGTTTCTATGCTGATTCACTAATAAGTTTCGATCCTCTCTACCATAGACAAAGAGCTTTTGGAATCCTCCACCATTTTGTTGGTTTTATCTTCATTCTTTTGGAAGCAACAAGCGTTGCCCAATAGCCTAGTGCTCATCACTGTATATCTCAACTTAGCTACGGCTTTTTATTATGTCTATTTTACGGGTTGGGAAAGCCTAATAGAATTTCCCCCATCTAAGGATGGTTTCATTTAAAAAAAAAAAAAGAACCCTTGGTTTCCAAAACTAAGGGTATTATGAAGAGTGCTACCAAATGGTAGGAGATGATGGTTTTCAAGGACAAGAAAACCAAGAATGATATCCATACCACAATTCTTACAATCTGGAGTGGAGTGGTAATCCGGATTAGTGGTATGAGAATGAGCCGAAAAACCCACAATACGAGAAAAATAGCTGGCCATCACCATCCCAAGTTGAACTCAAGGATTCGGTGAGTGAGGTCACCATGGGAAATGAGTTTGAGTTCGAAGGGGATGAGGAATTGGTTGTTAAGTATTAAAAAATGGAGGAAGTGGTGATTGTGCTACATTCATTAGCATAGTCACCCCTACCCCTACCTAGTGAGCCAACTTCACCATTTTCAGAGGTTTTGAGGGAAAAAAAGAAGAGCCAAAAGACAATCCCAAGCCTTCTAACCACTCTACTCCCTTTAAACCATCTCCACATCCACAAAACTTTCCTCTTGAATCTTTTGTATCCCTACATCTCTATTTTTGGATACTCATGGTGAAGGGGTTCAAGCCCTCACCATATAGATAACATTAGGGCCGTTCCGTGACCTTGAACATACAGAGCTAAGTTGTACCGACAACATAAATAATTTTGGCTTTTATTTTGGTTTATATTGATTATTTTTTGTTATTTTATCTTTTTCTTTTTACAGTGTGTTTTTCCATGATTTTGTAGCCATTCGAAGAGCTTGGAGTTGGATTGTTGAAGGAAGAAAAGCTTGGACATTTGGTGATTCAAAATCTTTATAAGGGTTGGGAAAGCTCATAGTTTGCAAGGGGCAAAGAAGTTCTTGCACATTGCGAACAATAGTTCGCTCGTCACGAAGATATATTTGCCTAGTGCAAAGAAATCTGAGAGATGGGCAGAAATTTGAGGTTTCAGATCCTCCAATGTGCGAGGGGAAAACAAATCATTGCCCGTCGTGAACTTTTTTTGCCCGACGCAAAGGTTGCTTCACCCGTCATGACACAATCAAGCACTTTGGGAAAAATTTGAGGTTTTAGGTCTAGAAATACGTGCATCGCAAAAACTTCTTTGCCCGTCACGAAGCTTGTTGCCCATTGCAAACATTATCTTTACACGTCGCGAAGACTGGCCAGAGCATATTAAAAATGGGCAGTACCTGTTTTTCTTCTCATAACTTCCTTCCTCTCCACCAAATACTCCCAAGAACCACCACACATCCACACATTTCTTCACCATCTTACATATATAGACATGAATATTCTTTCATCTTTATAGTACCCTTGTTGATTATAGTGTGCCGACTATATCATTCTGATATTGGTCTCTACATTCTATAATATTGCTTGGATACTTGTCGATATAAGGTAGATATTTTCATTGGATAATTTCATAGTGGTGATTGCATGAGGAATTGGTTTTTCATTAAGAATACTATGGTTATTAACTTTTGATACTAAACCTAGTATTACAAATCCTTATGTACTTGTGAGTTTAATGTTGCTCTCTATGGTGTTAGTCTTGATCAAATGGCTCCAAGGAGACAACGTTTTGCTCGAGGGGTGAGTTATTCTATGGAACTTTTTCTCCCCCCTCCCCTCATCTGGCTTTGAAACCAATTTCGGTACTGATTCTATACAAATACATGGGATTGTGCCGTATCACGGTGACTATGCGGAGAAACGAGAAACACTCTACCTCTTACCTTGAGTTTTATTGTTCTTGCCTTACATAATTACATTGAGGTCAATGTAATGTTTTAAGTGTGGGGAGGGGTTAGGGGACTCACATGCATGCTAGCTTGATTTGGAATGCTTTTTGCTACTTTTGATTTAGAAAAACATGAGAAAAAGGAAGAAAATTTTGAAATATATATATATATAATTAAAAGAAAAAATATTTTTTTTAAAAAAAGAAAACCCGCTAAGTTGAAAACCCTAGAGGGCAACTTAGGAAATATTGGAGCCCAGATAGGTCAAAACCCCAAAAGAGAGACCTAGGCAAAAATGATAGGCTAAATGTGCGGAAAAAAGGTGAGATGTGAGCCAAAGAAACATGATGTGTGGCTAGGATGAAAACCTGAAAGGTCTGTTAAGAAAAATGAGAGAAAAAAGAGAAAAAAAGGAAAATTCTATGCTTTCACTCATTTCCCAGCGTTGGAGTCATAAGGCTGCGGTTGTCATTTGGATGGATCGGGTAGCTCAACATCTTGAGACCTCTTAGGATTGGGTAATTTAGCGGGGTAAACAAAGTAAGTTGAGAAATTCATGATCCTTTTGTGTTCTTTGTTTTTGGGTTGATATATTGGTATAGTGTGAAGTATGTGTTTGAACCTCCTACATGGTTTTGTCTTCATTTTGTGCCATTGGATTTGGTTGATATATTAGTATGAAGTGAAGTATGTTCTTGAACCTCTCATATGGTTTTAACTTTATTTTGTGCCATTGGATTTGGGATTGTCAATTTGGGACATAGAAATGTTTTTATGGATATCAATGAGTTGATAGGCTGGTATAGTTTGGGTAGATTTAGGAATAGGGGTTGTAGGTGAATTCTCATTTGATCTTAAATTTGGGATATGTGATATTGAAATTTTTACGAGGTATTTATTTGGGGAATAGTAGTTTAGGATATGGATACATAACCTCTTTGTGTGTGCTTGAATCCTTTCTTACTCGAGGACGAGTAAGGTTTAGGTGCGGGGAGGTTTGATATGTCCATTTTATGTGCATATTTTGGGACTTTTTGGGATCACTTTTGCGCTTTTTTGTCAACTAGAGCTTTTTTTGCCTTGAAAGTTTCTTAGGAGAGGTAAGAGCGACTTTTGCTCTCTTTTACCTTTTCTAAGTGGATTTTGTGTGACGAGGAATAACATCAAGACTTGAAGACCGGAGGCCATTGAAGATCACCTTTTGAAGGATTTGAATATTTGAAGACTTTAAGAATGGAAGAAAATTTAAGTAAAGAGGAGAGTTTGAACCAAGAAGGAAAAGAATTTAGGATAGCTGACTGCAATCTTCGTGATGGGCGAAGATTAGTTCGCACGTCGCAAACATTGGGTGACCAGATATCTTCTTTGCCTTTTTTGTACTATAATACTAAATCCTATCCTCTCATCTTCCTCTCTTCTTCCTCTCTTCTTCCTTCCTTACCTTCTTTCCTTTCTTAGTTTTTGTAGGTCAATCATGTCTTTTCATTATCTAGGTTAGTTTAATCTTGGGAGCAATTGAATAAGACTTCCAAACCCATGTCATGAGAACTCTATCTATCTATTTATTTCTTTTTCTATTGTGTATTTATCAAGCTTTGAATGTGAATTGTTAATGGAATTAATGTTGTTGGAAGTTTGAGTATATGAATTGCTTGTATGATTACTTGTTAGGGTTGGGAGAAAGTAGCTAATTTTCCCCTCTTTTAATATGGAATCGAAGAGCATGAGTTAGAGCTTCTAAATGATGTTGATGTGTTGATAATTGCTAGATTAATGTGATAGTGTCAAAACTCTTTTTCATGTTTGTTTATTGTAGCAAATAGGAGAGGTCTATGAGCATTAAACATTGTTGACTAATCTTATGTAAATGCATGAATTGGTTAAATGCTTAGATACGGTGTAGTGTTTATAAGTGTTTACAAGCTTGTTGATTCTTCTTGCTCAATGCCATCAATAGGGTACTTTTAGTCGTGTTTTGACTAAGGGACTCATTGGTGAGGTTTGACAATAGATGTCGAATTCACTCTTGCAAACTACTATCTAAGAAGGATAGAAGATTTATCTTCACAATAAGTAGTTAAAGTAATGAGTAGATTGTTTCACTCATTCTTGAAGCTTTTGTTATTTAGCATTCATGTGTTCTTGATGCTATGAATTTATTTATTTATGCCATGGGTTTTTTGAGAATCGGAAGTGTTTGTATGATTGAAGTGTTAAGGAGTTAGGAAAGTGACGAATTCCTTAGATCTTTGGCATGAAAATCCAAGAAAATAGACTTAGAATTTCTCGTGCATAATGTGTTGTGATTCTTGCTCGATAAGTATACTAATGTGGATTGTTCTCATATATAGATTCAATGAAAGGGTTGAATCTTGAAAGTTTTTTGTTCTAGGTTTAGCCTAATGAATGTGATCTTTTGGTTAAATGACAATGTCTTTGGTAGAAGGTTTGTTGTTATCAAATCTATGGTTCTTCGTGTGAAATGTCGTTGATGAAATACCTCTATGGTGTGTTTTGCTTAGAGTGATTGTCAACGAGGTTTGCAAATGGTCGTTGTTTGTCTTTGCAAATTACTATTAAGAAGGAATGAATGTTGATATTTGAATGGGAAGTGATAACATTCCCCCTAGGTAACAAATGTGATAGAATGAGTGAATGGTTCAATGATCTACATTTGGTTTGGAAGTGGATGTCAATTGCCCCCAAGGCTTTGACTTTTGTAGTTCTTACCCATTTTTCTTAGTTGTTACATGATTAGCATAGTTACTTCACTTTACTAGTTAGCTTGTCTTTTACTTTCACAACATAGGACCAAAACCACCCCCCCCCCCCCCCATTTACTTGCTTTTTTTATATATCAATGTATATTTACTTCTAGCATAATATCAACCTTATATGTTTAAACACTTAAGAAAATCCCTTTTCTTCGTGGATGTCCCTGACATGCCATTATCTACTTAGTTGTATATAGGAAGAATTTTGGGCTTATAATTTCAATTTGAGAGTTTGAGAGGTAGAGCTACAAACTCTTAGCGCCCCATGGTAAACTTCTTAGCAGACCGTTCTTCCAGACCATGGCATGCGCTATATCCCACAGTCTGCGCCAGAGCCTCGTGCCATGGTCTATTTCAGATCCAGTGCCCTGTACCAGATGAAAACCACATCGTGCATACAATCAAATGTCTCGCGACATGTACTTGGTGCGGACTGCCCCACCAGTGACGGCCCGCGCCAGGCAGTGACTGAACTCAGATTTTAAGATTTTTGGCCTATTTAGGCCTATGTTTAGGCCCAATATCCTTATCCTATACACATGACCTTATTCTACTAGGTTAAACATGTACAAAGTAGATTAGTTCATTAGTAGAACACTTTGAGAGAGTGAAATACTCTCTCATTTTCCTTTCTTTTCTTTTCTTTTACTTTTATGTTCATCCTAGATGTGGAATTCAATTCTACATTTGAATTCCATGTATATGGAGTAGTTTCCATAGATTGAGGATAATTGTAGCACATGTTTTAAATTATGTTTTGTGAGATTCATTATACTCATCCTATTATTTGTGTTCATGATATTATTATGATTGTTATTGAATGTTCTAAATTCATGAATATTACACCACATCTGTGCACACACTTTGGGTAGTATTCATGTATGATGCACTTATTGATGCCCCCTTGGGAAGAGAAACCCGGATGTATAAATAGGTAGGGGAGTACGTTGCGTCTGCGTGAGTGTGTGCACGGGAGACTCGAGTATTACTCTGACTCATCGCACTAGTCTTAGCTGATTACGTAAAGTTTTCCAATAGGTTGTGGGTAGAGATAGTGAAAAAGTAGTAAGCTATGGTTGAAAGAGGCCTTAGTATCATAGATAAGGTGCCAACGACCCATGGGCCTAGTTGATATGCCCCGAGGAAAGTTGTGTATTCATGGTGGAAGCTTGGGACGTAATCGCACAGGGGAGAACCAAACCTACAACAATGGTCGAACCTTGTTATACTCCCCTAATTAGGATGCAGGCGTCAGTGGAAGGTTAAGAGTGCACCCGACATGATAGGTACATGGAAGTGTATGCCATCGGCCACACCACGTGTTGTGAATAATATATTAGGTTTTTTAGTAAATCTTAAATGTGAATTAATCGAGGATTGAAACATTAGGTTAATAATTTTGCACAATGACTCCCCAAGTGCTTAGCTTAATTAGATTACTTGTTGTTTTACTATATGCTTTGTAGTTATTAATCTGAAAATCCAACCACCCCCACTTTGTATTTGCAGTTACTAGTTATTCCTTTCACTCATACGGATTGACGACCTGTACAAGGTTGTGTTTTTAGTTAATACTTGAGCCCTAGAATCTCTGGGGACAAACCCATGGCTTACCACTAACTACCCCCTAGCTAGTGTAGCAGTGAGAACGGGTGCAAAATATAAATTTTGTCTTTCACCTTCTCAGCCTCTGCTCGGGTTAGTTAGCTACAATTAATGAACTCGGGTGGAGGCAGATAAAATTTTGGCACTGATGTTGTGGATGCTATCCAGCTCAAGTATTGATTAGTACAAATTGCTAGTAGAGTAGTCAGTGATTGCCTTTGTTTTTGTTTTTTGTTGTTAGTTTGGTTATTGGGCTTTTTTTATAGTTGCTTTGTTACCTTTTGATATGTTTACTAGTTTTGTATTAAGAAGGGTATTTCTAGCCCTCGTTTGTGGTACACACTCGTACCACTAATCTAGGCATCTTACAATGCCCGACTGAGAACACGGGTGTTTAGAAGAGAAAGAGACAGAGAACTAGGGCATAAGTTCAACCGAGGAAAGCAGTATTAGTTGAAGAACCGCTAGCAATGGCGGAAGACAATCATACCTTACGAGAGCTTATGGCCCCCAACCTAGAGAATTAGCCATTATTCATCACCTCCCGCCATTACCCACCAATGTTTGTTGTGAGCTTAAAATTGGCATGACGCGAATAATCATCTTTTGGAAGCACAAGGCTAAGATAAAATGGTTGCAAGAAGGAGATAACAACACAAGTTTCTTTCATAATTCAGTAAGGGAAAGAAATAATAGACTGAAGATCACAAAAATTAAGAGTAAGAGTGGTCAGTGGTTAGACAATATACAGGATATTGAGATGGAGGCTATACAATATTACCAGGATCTTCTGAGTGAAGATATCTCCCCAGATAGTTCTCCTTTACAATATCATTTTTTAAATCATATTCCGAATTTGGTCACTCAGGATGATAATGATAAACTTCTGCAACCTGTCTCAATTGAGGAGCTCAAAAAGATTGTCCATAGTCTTAATAAGTCCAGCAGTCCTGGTCCGGATGGTTTTACTGCCAAATTCTACATTAAGTCTTGGGACATTATAGCTAATGACCTACTTATGGCTGTCCAGGATTTCCTAACTTCATCTAACATGCCTAGGGGTATTGGCAGTACATGGATTACTATAATTCCCAAAAAGAAAACCCCTACCTCTTTTGATGACTATAGACCTATAAGCCTTTTTAATGTGATTAATAAGATTTGCTCTAAAGTGCTTATGGAAAGACTTAAGTCTATAATGCCTAAGATTTTTTCCCTAACCAAACAGCCTTCCTACATGGCAGAGACATCTCAGATAATGTCATTTATCTTCAGGAAATGGTTAGGTTTCTTAATAGGAAGAGAAGAGATCCAAACTGCATTGTAAAACTAGACCTCAAAAAGGCTTTTGATAGGGTTAGATGGTCTTTCCTATATAAAGTGTTAGCTAAATTTGGTTTTCATGCAAAATTTATTTTCTCAATCATGAAAAATCTTTCCCAATCCTGGTTCTCTGTTCTTATTAATGGTAAGCCAGTTGGATTCTTCCAATCTACTAGGGGTATTAAGCAGGGTGATCCTCTATCCCCATTTTTGTTTAACATTTTTTCTGAGTCCTTTTCTAGGAGTTTGGCCTTCATATTTCAAAGTGGTAAGCTTTCATACTTCGACCTACCAGGTAATTCTCCAAGAATCTCACATCTATCATATGTGGATGATACTGTTGTTTTCTTTAAAGCTACAAAACTGACTTTGGTTAGATTAAAAGCCTTTTTAATCTACCTTTGAAGATGTCACTGGTCAATCTATAAATTACAGTAAGAGTGACATCTTCATAGGTAAGCATGCTTCTGTTCAAAAGGTAAATACCATTAAGAGGATTTTAGGGATGAAAATTGGTGCCTTCCCATTCACAAATCTGGGAGTCCCAATTTTTACTGGTGCTGCAAAAAAGATATATTTTCAACCTCTTTTTGAACAGATTGATAGTAAGATTGGTAATTGGAAAAATAGGTGGATATCTACTGGTGGTAAGCTTATACTCATTGAGTCTTGCATTTACTCCATTCCCCAGCATATTTGGCAAGTTATTAAACCTAAAAGAGTGATTATTACCACCATTGAGAAAAAATTGGGCAGATTTTTTTGGGGGGATAATGAGCTAAAATGAAAAAGATCATGGAGAAAATGGATAGCTCTCTGTCTACCTACTGATCAAAATGGTTTGGGCTTTAGATCTATATCTACAATAATTAAAACTTGCTCAGTAAAACTGTGGTGGAAATTTCAATTGGCTGAAGCTCTTTGGACTCATTTGGTGGCAGGCCTTCCTCCCTCTCATAGAACCTCTCCAAACTGGAAAAGGATCTGCTCAGTAAACTCTTGGGCGGAAGCTAACTCTAGAGTTATTATTGGGAGGGGGGAATGTAATTTCTGGACTGCTAATTGGCTTGGTATAGGGATTCTATCTGATTTGTGTGATCAAAATAGGGTTGACATTGATGTGGATTGCACTGTTACTGATTTCATATCTAATAAATCTTGTCTCATACCACAAATCGAGCCATTTCTGCCTCCTGATATTATTACTCTTTTGCAGGAATCAAAAATAACTCCACATAGAGCTGATAGACTAATATGGAAGCCAGGTACTGATGGTAACTTCTCTTTTAAAGCAACATACTTGTTGCTTTGCAACTACTCAGGTCAGACTGCATCAACTCTTCATTTTTGGAACTCCAGATTTGATAAAAAAATCTTTGTTTTTATGTGGAAAGTGACAAACTCTTTTCTACCATTTGATAACATCCTAAGAAAACTGAGATTTTGCTTGGCCTCTAAATGCTGTATGTGTAATACACATGAAGATGATCTAGATCACTTTTTCAATTCATGTGAGTTTTCTATGAATGTCTGGAAATCAATACATCAGTTCATGGGTATTAGGAACAGGGTCTTCCCTTCTGTTTGGGAAAGATTATCATGCTACCTCACCTACCCTACTCTAACTCCATTACATTCAACCATAGTTCGAACTGCAGTTATTTTTCTTTTTGGAACCTATGGAAGATGAGGAATAGATTCCTATTTGATTCTGTCAAGCCCTCACCTATCCTTGTGCTTCAGCAGATTAGGGACCAAATTTTCTATTCATTCTGTGCTAAACCTGTATATATAGTCTCTTCTTTTGATTTAAGTATTGCAGATCACTCCTACCTGCCTCTGATCAAACGACCCCCAAAGCCTAAAATTTGGAAAATTGCATGGAATAGGCCAAAAGTGGGTTTCAAGGTGAATGTAGATGCTGCATGGTGCTGTAATACCAATATGTGCGGGCTTAGTATGATTATTAGGGATAGTAGAGGGAGCTTTAAGGAGGCTTATACTTCATATACTAATGCCATCTCCCCCTTAGAAGCTGAGCTAAAAGCAATTAAGTTTGCTATTCAACTTTCTACTCATTTGACTTCTCCTGTAGGTATGGAATCTGACTGCATTAGTGCAGTACTCTTTGCTAATGATCCACTTAGATCTCCCTGGAAACTATTTTGCTTAGCTGATGAGATTCATCATTCTTTGGGGCCTGTTCACCTTATGCACATTTATAGACAGGCAAATCAGGTTGCTCACTCTCTGGCAAAATTCTGTCTGCAACATAAGTGTAACTCATCCTTTCACAGAATCTCTGTGCTCCCTAACTTAGTTCAGGGACTAGTTAGACTTGACCAAATTGGTACTCCTTCATTACGGATTGCTACCTAGTTTGGATACTACTGAAGTTAATCTTTTTCTCATGCAGATCGGATGCTGATATACTGTCTCATGCTCAGTCTGGGAAGCCCCCTTGCTGCTCTTTGTATGACTTAGGATACTGACTGTGATGGACCTTTTGCTGCCTTGGATGAAACGGTGTGGGATGGCTGGTTTCTCGGCTGCGGGATGACTGGTTGCTGCTTATGGAGGACAACAGCAAGCTGGACTTTTCGTCTGATATTTAGTGCACTATTATGTACATAATCTTCATCTAGGATGGAAAGCCATATGCAAATAGTTAGGTTTCTTTGCCATTATTCCCGGTCTATAGAGGATATGCTTCTAATCTATTTGGGGAGGATTTTGACTGCCTTGTGTTTCTATGCTGATTCAGTAATAAGTTTCTATCCTCTCTACCATAGACAAAGAGCTTTTGGAATCCTCCACCGTTTTGCTGGTTTTATCTTCATTCTTTTTGGAAGCAATAGCCTTGTGCTCATCACTGTATATCTCAACTTAGCTACGGCTTTTTATTATGTCTATTTTACGGCTTGGGAAGGCCTAATAGAATTTCCCCCATCTAAGGATGGTTTCATTTAAAAAAAATACAAGAAAAATGACCGTTTACTTTGGGCCTTTTACCTCAGTTTTTTTATAACAAATAACCGTTCTTTTATCTTATTTTTTAAAATGAAGTAAAAAGTTTTTTTTACATCGGTTAAAATGACCGAGGTAAAGTTAGATTATCAACCTCAGATTTTTAACTGAAGTAAAAAAAAGTTATGAAATCATAGTTAATGATGTTACTGAAGTGCAAGCGACATCACAAATTATATACTAACTACTGACTTCAAGTCATGTGTCGGTGTTACCAACATCATATGCGATGGATGACCGATGTTGGTTTCTGGTCCGAAAAAATTGAACCTCAAAAAAAATGGAGTAGAAAAAATTATATATATTTGTTTGAAAATACGATAAAATTTTTTTAATACACGTGCCTATTTTAATTTATCTCGGAAAGTAATTGAAAAATATTCTTTTGATTGATAGGCTTAAAACTTAACACAAATGAGTCTAGCGGTTGAAATCTAGTGCTACTACCATGAGGTCATGGGTTCAATTCCCACCACGGCAAGGGGAGGGGAGGGATTTTATTGGGGGCTCATTTGAGTTATTACCCAATTTTATTTTTTTAAAAAAATTAACACAAATGATTGATGATAAAATACTTCCCTTGTCCCAGCTCGATACTGCATTTGTCTGCAATTAACAAACTGAAATTGATTTCTTTGGTCCCTAAAGGAGGTTTTTAGGTAAACTAAAACCATTTTCCAATATGGACATGGGTATTTTTGTAATTTTACTAATTAAAAAAATATTTTTGATTTCTTTTATCCTTTTCTATTTTCTTTTATCTTCAAAAATTTTTGTGCCCCCCTCTCTTCCTCAGTTCCCTTTAGCTAGAAAGAAACACCCGGAACTTCGAAGCAAAAATCATCCTCCTCGTTCATTTTCGACGAGTAGGATGAAAACAAAGACTTTACATTTGACTTTAGCGGCCACCTGGATGGTGCCGCCCTAATCGCTGGAGAGGATTCTAAAAGAGGTGAAGAAGACTGATTAGGCTAAAATGGTTTAAGCCCATTTTTATTTTTATTTTCTTCGTTAAACAAAACAACGTCGTATCATTAGACAAAAATGACGTCATTTGTTTAATGAACAAACAAAAAAGAAGAATAAATTGAAACATGAGCTTAAACCATTTTGGCCCAATTAGTATTTTTCTTCCTCCCATAAACCCTATACAATACCTCCTTCTGTGTTGTCGCCGTCTGCCCCTGTTGCGCCTTCGACCACCAACCTGCTAGTTATTCTACCATGCATCTTCATCTTAGTCACAATGCCGCTAATTTGACTGGCGGAGCACAGGACCCGAGCTCATCTATCATTGCACTCATCTATCAGAGCATGCACGAGCCCATCAAGTAGAGCGGAGGAGCACAGAACCCAAGCCGCTGCACATTCAAGTCGATGGTGAGGGAGTTGAAAAGGTGGTGGAGGAGCGGCGGAGTTGGCTTCTGGAGGTAGTCGACGACGGAGGAGAGAATAGAGGTCGGCAACAGAGAAGGGAAGGCCACAGACATTTTACAGTTTTTTTACATTTTACAGTTTAGGAGCATATTGGTCATTTTACATATTTTTGACCAATTTTATCGTTGACTTACCTGAAAACCACCTTTGGGAACTAAAAAAATAATTTCAGTTTTTTAATTGTTGAACAAACGCAGTATTGGCCTTGGGGACCAAAAGAAGGTATTGCATAATTTGTAGGGGACCAAAAATATTTTGGTCTAAACAATAATATCATCATATATGATATGGTTGGATTCGTCGTAACAAGTAGTATCTAAATATCAACTTCTTATTTTCCGTTATTATACTTAGTTAAACATATTAACGGTCAAACATGTTTCTTTATTAGCATGAAAAAGATTTTATGAAATTTTATCTGGGATGGAGGGAGTAACAAAATCATTGGTGTATGGAATCTCAATTAAATTACGTGATAAAAAATATATTCTTAAAATAATGTTTTTATACTACAATCCAGTGTCAAAATACTAAACTCCGGAAACATTCAAGAATGAAGAATAATAACTTTGAACACTATGGGTATGGTACCATCTAATAGCTCAAAGAAGAGTGTGATCCCAATGAACAGGTTGTTGGCACTCTGAAACGGTCCATAACTCTTTGGGGACTTGGCCCTGATCTTCTGGTTTCCAGAGTAGTTCATGTGCCACTCTTCTCCAAAGCACTCTAATATAACGTGGGTCTTGTATTTTAGTAGGTGTTCAACCATGTGCCTGGATTGTACTGAATCATTAACAGAAAAATACAGTTAGTATATATGCAATAATAAACAAAAATTAAATGTTAAACAAAAATTAAAATACTTGTGTAATCGTTTGGGCTTACCGTTGTAGGGCTAATCCTAAAGTTCTGCTACTTCAAGGTGCAGCTGAAATGTGGATTATCCTTAGAAAAGAAATAGTGCTCAAAATCTATAACCGGAACGCTCTCTGTTTCTAGCTTTCATAATTATTTTCTCCCACGTAACACAATTATGGAAAGTGGTCAATAAGGTTCATTTTATATTTGAAGACAACAAACTGTTGATGTAGGAAGAGTAAAGATCTAAGCTTTGGACATGTATGTCAATTTACAAAAGAAATCAAGACACAGTTGACCTAACAATCAAAAGGCCGAACCGTTTAGTATGTCTGTCAATTTACGAAACAAGTCAACCCACTATTGATTTTATAGGACTAAAGGTCGGACCTTTTTTGTATGTATGTCAGTTTACAAAGGAAGTCAAACCACAATTGACCTAACAAGACTAAAGGTCAAACATTTTGGTATTTATGTAAACTTACGAAAGAAGCCAAGCTACAGTTGATCTAACAAGACAAAAGGTCAAAGTTTTGAGCATATATGTCAATATATGAAAGAAGCCAATCCACAATTGACCTAACAAGACTAAAGGTGGAACATTTTTCCATGTATGTCAATTTACGAAAGAAGTCAAGTCACAGTTGACATAACCAGACAAGGAACAAACTTTTTGTTACGTAGGTCAATTTACGAAAGAGGTCAAACAACAATTGACCTAACAAGACTAAGAGGTTGAATCTTTGGGCAATCATGTCAATTTATGAAAGAAGTCAAGCTACATTTAACCTAACACGACTAAATGTCAAAACTTTCGTCAGGTATGTCAATTTACAAAAACAGTCAAGCCACGGTTGACCTAACAAGACTAAAGGTCAAAGTTTTGGGCATATATGCCAATTTACAAAAGAAGTAAAGCAACAATTGACCTAACAATACTAAAGGTCACCCTTCTGAGTGTATGTCAACTTACGAAAGAAGTTAAGCCAAGGTTGACCAATCTATACAAAAGGTCAAACCTCTTGGTATGTATGTCAATTTACGAAAGAAGTCAAGTCAGGGTTGACTTAACAAGACTAAAAAGTCAAACCTCTAGGCATGTATGTCAATTCAGGAAAGAAGTCAAGCCACAATTGACCTAATAAGACTAAATACTGAACCTTTGGGCATTGATGTCAATTTATGAAAGAAGTTAAGCCATGGTTGATCTAATAATATTAAGGGAAAAACCATTCGGCATGTATGTAAATGTACAATAAGACAAGCCACGATTGACCTAACATGACTAAAGGTTAAACATTTTGGTATGAATGTCAATTTCTAAAAGAATTCAAGGTACGGTTACTCTAACAAGACTAAAGGTTGAACATTTTGGCATGTATGTCAATTTATGAAAGAAGTCAAGAAACGATTGACCTAAAAAGATTAAAGGTCAGACCTTTTTGCATGTATGTCAATTTATGAAAGAAGTCAAGCAACTGTTTATCTAACTAGACTAAAGGTTGAACCTTTTGGTATATATGTTAATTTACGAATAAAGTCAAGCCATAACTTACCTAACAGTACTAAAGGTGGAAATTTTAGGTATGTATGTCAATTTACGAGAGAAGTTAAGATACAATTGATCTAACAATACTAAATGTTAACCTTTTAAATGTATGTCAATTTAAGAAATATGTTAAGCCATGGTTGCCTAATGAAGACTAAAGGTCGAACCTCTTGGCATGTATGTCAATTCACAAAATAAGTCAAGCCATGGTTGACCTACCAAGACTAAAAAGTAGAACCTTTGGGTATGTTTGTCAGTTTAGGAAAGAAGATAAGCCACAACTGACTTAACAAGACCAAATATCGAACCTTTGGGCATTTATATCAATTTCCGAAAAAGGAAAGCCACAATTGACCTGACAAGAATAAAGGTCAATGCATTTGGCATGTATGAAAATGTACAAAAAAAGTCAAGGCACAGTTGACCTAACAAGACTAAAGGTTGAACCTTTTGGTATGTATATCAATTTCCAAAAGAAGTCAAGACACTGTTAACCTAAAAAGACTAAAGGTCAAACCTTTTGGTATGCATGTCTATTTACGAAAGAAGTGAAGCCACGATTGACCTAAGAAGACTAAAGGTCAGACCTTTTTGCATGCATGTCAACTTATGAAAGAAGTCGAGCCACCATTGATCTAACACGACAAAAGGTCAAACCTTTTGGTATATAAGTTAATTTACAAAAGAAGTCAGGCCATAGTTAACCTAACATGACTAAAGGTTAAAATTTTAGGCATGTATGTCAATTTACAAGAGAGGTGAACCCATAATTGACCTAACAAGACTAAAGGTCAGACCTTTTTGCATGTATGTCCGTTTATGAAAGAAGTCTAGGCACCATTGATCTAACAAGACTAAAGGTCAAACCTTTTGGTATGCATGCATATTTACAAAAGAATTCAAGCCACGGTTAACTTGACAAGACTAAAGGTCAAATGTTAGGCATGTATGTCAATTTACGAAAGAATTCAAGCCTGATTGACCTAACAATATTAAAGATAAGCCTTTTGAATGTATGTCAATTGATGAATGAAGTTATGCAATTTGGTGTATGTCTGGCCCAGGGATCAAGGGGCTGATGCCCACTAGGCCTAGCCCATTTGCATCAATTAGCAAAGGGAAGTCATTTCGGCCTGAGGTACCAATTATCTATGAAGGATATTTCCAGCCACTACAAGGAACGTGGGCTAGAAAATGTGGATCAAACGAAGACCAAATTAGCCATGATCTAAGAGTGTGGGGGATAGTGATGTGAACCACGATCTTCATTCCTTAAAATAGAGAGCCACGACTATGCCATTCTATAAATACAACAAGCTCGGGAGGAGCTAAAGGAGGAGAGGTAACTATTCCTAGAAATTATAATTCTAAAGAGGAAGTACTGACTTGATTCTTCAGAGTCTTTTCCCCGGAATCACTTTCGGGCCAAGTCTTGCAGGTAAAGGAACTCTTAGAGAGAATGACCAGTGCACCTGGGCAACCTACCACATCATTTGGCGCCGACTGTGGGGAACGAGAGTTCTTCTTTTCATTTTGAGGTTATTCAGGTGGGAAATTGGTGTTCACCGGGAGGGAGAGGAGCCACTACCATCAGTCACACAAACAAACACTGGGATGCAATAGAGAATCACATCATCATCAGGAACGCACATCGAACAGGGAGAAAGAACACAAGGAGGAAGTGGAGGAGGGGGCAGAGTCTCCAAATAATAATCATGACAATGAGAAAAGAGCATTTGCGATGCTTCGGGAAGCAAATAGAGAGAGTCTTTACGACCAGTTTCAGAGAACACTCAAATAGAAACTCTTAAAGCTAGAAGGAAGGGTAAATCAAGAACATAAAAATCTTAACTATGAAGAGGAGTTGCGTGATATATCGCAGAAGATGACGAAGATAAATCGCCCCTAACTCCGCATTTGCTCAATTTTAAAATGCCAAGGTATTTTTAATTTCCTTTGCATGTTAAAATTTACAATGGGACAATGGATCCTGAGGAATTTTTACACTCCTACAGAAAAAGCATGGGTTTCGAGATGCTGACACTGAGTTGTGATGAGATGTCAAATGCATGTATTTTCCAAAGCATATTACATCTCATTTGTCATATTTTTGTTATACGATTGCTAGATTTAGGTAGGTTTACATGATAAGGGGTTTAGATGACCATTTTCAGTTTTTATATCTAAATTCTTCATTTTATAACCTATTTTTAGTCTAATGGATTTTTGGTCCTTACAAGCATCTAGATTCCATTTTGTGAGCTTCATTTGTTGATGTCTCTTGAGCCCTTTGGAGTGGTTTAGTGAAGGCCACATGCCAAAATGTGGTAGAAGATAGAAGGGTCAAAGAAGGAAGGCAAAGAAGAGGATGAATTGTCACCCGGAAGTTTAGACAAAGTTCTTAAAATTATTCGAGAAAAATCAGCCTACAAGGGTAGCGTCATTGGATTTGTCTTCTCAAGCAACATCAACTACAAGAAATCCAAAAATGGATCAACAGTTCACCCGTGGGAAGAAAAACAAGAAGCCACAAATTGTAGCTCGCCCAGGCGGAAATGGCGTCGCCCGGGCGGATGGATCTAAATTTTGGGCTGAAACCTCTATCGCCCAGGCGAGGTTATTTCTGCCCAGGCAATGCCTGCTGCATTTTGACCTTCTTTTTTACCAACTTGGGCTATAATTAGCCCTTTTTCTTCCCCATTTTCCCAGGCCCAACACGGGGGCTCCAAAACCATAGTTTTTCACCACTTTATTCCATTTCTTCTTCTTTCTTTGTAGATCTTTGTTCTATGTTATGAGTTTTTATTATCTAGCTTAGTTTTGTTTGAGAGCAATTGATTGATTCTTTCACACCTATGTAGTAAGAACCTCTATTTCACTAATTGTTGAAGCTTTTGTTATTTAGTATGCATGTGTTCTTTATTTTATGTTCTACTTCATTTATGCCATGGGTTGTTTGAGAATATGAAGTGTTTGTATGATTGAAGTGTTAGGGTGTCAGGAAAGTTTCTTAGCTCATTTGACATGAAAATCAAACATGGATTTAGAACTTCTTGTGTATAATGTGTTGTGATTATTGCTAGATAAGTATGTTAATGTGTATGGTTCTCATATTTATCCTGTAGATGCAATGAAAGGTTTAATCTTGAATGTGGTTTGTTCTAGGTTTAGCCTAATGAATGCTATGTCTGGTTAAATGGCTACGTCTTTGGTAGAAGACTTGTGGTTATCAAATCTATGGTCCTTCGTGTGAAATGCCTTTGATGAAATACCTCTATGGTGTGGTTTGCTTAAAGTGATTGTCAACGAGGTTTGCAAATGGTCGTTGTTTGTCTTTGCAAATTACTATTAAGAAGGAATGAATGTTGATCTTCGAATGGGAAATGATAACATTCCATATAGGTAACTAATGTGATTGAATTAGTAAATGGTTTAATGATCTACATGAGGTTTGGAAATGGATATCAATTGCCCCCAAGGCTTTATCTTTTGTAGTTTTTGTTCTTTTTTCATATTTTATTTAATTATTAGCGTGGTTACTTTACTTTGCTAGTTGTTTTGTCTCTTATTTTCATAACTTAGGAAAACCAACCAGCCCCCTCCCCCCCAATTTACTTGCTTATATATATATATATATCTATATTTACTTCTACCATAATATCAACCTTTTATGTTTAAACGCTTAAGAAAATCCATCTTCTTCGTGGATGATCCAGACTTGCCATTATCTACTTAATTGTAGATAGTAAGCATTTAGGGCTTAAAATTAACCTTGGGTGGTACGGCGATGACCTTTAAAGTTTTGGGGCCGCTTCCGGGGAAGAGGCATTTATTTTTAAGTGTTTGGGCATATTTGGTTGTATATTAGCTAGTTGTTTTTATTTTTCACTTCTTTTTGGTTGTTTTTGTTCAGAGTAGGTATTGCTTGCATTCTTGGTGAATTTTTATTGAGAATCCTTGCAATATGATTCCGGAATTTGAAAAAGAGAAATTAAAAAAAATGGAACGGCTCACCTTGAGGGAAGTCATGATGAAAAGAGAGGCTCAACAAGCAAGGTTTTGTAGGATGTGTCATTCCAACCATCCTACTGAGTCTTGCTATATGTTGAGAGTGGAGCACTATGAGGAGGAAATAACCCTTAGTTTCCAAAACCAAGGGTATTATGAAGAGTGCTACCAACAGGTAGGAGATGTTGGTTTTCGAGGGAAAGAAACCCAAGAATGGTATCCATACCATAATTCTTACAACCCAGAATGGAGTAGTAATCCGGATTGGTGGTATGAGAATGAACTGGAACACCAACAATACGAGTAAAATAGTTGGCCATCACCATCTTATACCATACCCCAAAACCAAGCCCAACAAGGAAGTTCATGTTTTACACGTGAGGAAGTCATGAATGCAATAGCAAACTTGAACAACTTTACTAGTGAGGAACCAGACACTCAGATCTCCTCTAGTGTTGAGGCTATCGAGGGGCATGTGAGGAGTATATTGGAAGCATTGGCCTGAATGGAAGCTTGTGATTCCAAAACTACACCATCCCAAGTCGAACTAAAGGATTCGGTGAGTGAGGTCCCCATGGGAAATGAGTTTGAGTTTTAAGGGGATGAGGAGTTGGTTGTTGAGGATGAAAAAATGGAGGATGAGGTGATTGTGCTACATTCATTAGCATTGTCACCCCTACCCCCACCTAGTGAACCAACTCCACCATTTTCGGAAGTTTTGAGGGAGATGAGAAAGGGGCCAAAAGAACATCCCAAGCCTCCTAACCACCTAACTCCTTTTAAACCATCTTGAAAGTTTTTTACCCCCACCTCTCTATTTTTGGATACTCATGGTGAAGGGGTTCAAACCTTCACCATATGGATAACATTAGGGTCGTGCCGACGACCTTAAAAATATGGAGCTTCACGGGAGGTAACCCGAGTTTCTAAGTTAGGTTAGTATTTTTCTTTTCTTGAAAAAAAATCCTCAACCATGTCCTCAAACCCTTATCCAAAACCACAATAATACCACCACAATCCCCCGCCTAAAACAACTACCAAAACCACCATCTAGGAGTACTAATAGTTGTTGTCTTTTGTGAGTGATTATTGGGATTTGCATAATTGTGGCTTCGTAGTGGTTGGATCGAAGTTTCATATTGGGCGGAGTTGGAGAACATGGATGAGAGATTATTCATTGAGAAGTGAGCATTGCCATCACCAGGAAGGACCTCCAAGGTCCTAGTTGTGAGTATTTTTTTTCTTTCTCCCTTATTTCATTATCTTGTCCTTTTCACATTTAGGACAATGTGTGTTTCAAGTGTTGGGAGGTAAAGAGAAATATATCTCAATGTATTGTATTTTAGTGTGCATATGCTCCACTTTGATTTGTTTTGTTTGAAAAAAATGAAAAATGAAAAAACAACTCCTGCTAAGTTGAAAACTCCAGAGGGCAACTTAGGCAAAAGTGGGAGGCCTGGGTAGGTTGAAAACCCCTAAAGGGTGACCTATTAAAAAATGAGAGGCCAAATGGTGAGGAAAAAGGTGAGGGTGAGCATTGAAAAGAAAAATGTGTGAAGTTAGGATGAAAACCTGAAAGGGCTCCTAGGAAGAATAAGATAAAATGAGAGAAATTGAAAAACTTTATGCTTCTCTTGATTTGTCTATTGAGTGGCTTTTTCGGTGGAGTAAGTTAGCTTGGCATTATATGTATACCTCTTTTTTATTATGGTTTGTTGGTTGTTTGGATTATCTTAGGCTTTGGAATGTGAGAATGTGAGAGATTCTATGTCTTGGGGGTTAGGGTAGTCAAGGAATATGATGTTGGATGTTTTGGGAAAACTTTTACATGCAATTTTACGCTTTGATCATTGCTTGTTCTTAATTACTCGAGGACGAGTAAGGTTTAAGTGTGGGGAGATTTGATGAGATATCAAATGCATGTATTTTCCAAAGCATTTAACATCTCTATTGTCATATTTTGGTTATAAGATTGCTAGATTTAGGTAGGTTTACATGATAAGGGATTAAGATGACCATTTTCAATTTTTATATCTAAATTCTTCATTTTGTAACCTATGTTTAGTCTAATGGATTTTTGGTCCTAACGAGCATCTAGATTCTATTTTTTTATCTTCATTTTTAGATGTCTCATGAGCCATTTGGAGTGGTTTAGTGAAGGTCGCGTGCCAAAACGTGGTAGAAGATAGAAGGGTCAAAGAAGGAATTCAAAGAAGAGGAGTAAATGTAATCCGGAAGTTTAGACAAAGTTCATAAAGAAATATGAGAAGAACAGCTTACAAGGGTGGCTTCATTAGATTCATCTTCTTAAGTACTATAAAAACAACTATAAGAAATCCCAAAATAGATCAACGGTTCACTTGTGGGGAAGCAAACAAGAAGCCGCGAATTATTGCTCACCTGAGCAGAAATAGCGTTGCCCGGACCAATGGATCTGAATTTTGGGCTGAAACCTCCGCCGCCCAGGTGAGGCCATTTCCGCCCAAGTGATGCCTGCTGCGTTTTGACCTTGTTTTTTACCAACTTGGGCTATAAATAGCCCATTTTCTTCCTCATTTCCCAGGCCGGACTTGGGGGCTCCAAAACCCTAGTTTTTCACCATTTTCTTCCATTTCTTCCAGCTTAGTTTTTTACATGGGAGCAATTGATTGAAGCTTACACACCTATGTAGTAAGAACTAATATTTCACTAATTCTTGAAGCTTTTGTTATTTAGTATTCATGTGTTCTTAATTCTATGTTTTACTTCATTTATGCCATGGGTTGTTTGAGAATATGAAGCATTTGTATGATTGAAGTGTTAGGCTGTTAGAAAAGTGGCCAATTTCTTAGCTCATTGACATGAAAATCCAAGAACATGGATTTAGAACTTCTTGTGTATAATGTGTTGGGATTCTTGCTAGATAAGTATGTTAATGTGGATGGTTCTCATATTTATCCTATAGATGCAATGAAAGGTTGAATCTTGAATGTGGTTTTTTCTAGGTCTAGCCTAATGAATGCTATTTTTGGTTAAATGACTACGTCTTTGGTAGAAGGCTTATTGTTATCAAATCTATGGTCCTTTGTGTGAAATGCCATTGATGGAATACATCTATGGCGTGGTTTGCTTAGAGTGATTGTCAACGAGGTTTGCAAATGGTCATTGATTGTCTTTGCAAATTTTTATTAAGAAGGAATGAATATTGATATTTGAATGGGAGGCGATAACATTCCCTATAGGTGACAAATGTGATTTAAGGAGTGAATGGTTCAATGATCTACATGAGGTTTGGAAGTGGATATCAGTTTCCCCCAAGGCTTTATCTTTTGTAGTTTTTACCCCTTTTTCTTAGTTTATTTGATGATTTGTTTAGTTACTTAACATTGCTAGTTGTTTTGTCTTTTACTTTCATAACATAGGAAAACCAACCAACAACCCCCCCCCCCAATTTACTTGCTTATATATATATTTACTTCTAGCATAATATCAACCCTTTATGTTTAAACGCTTTATAAAATCCCTCCTCTTCATGGATGACCCCGACATACCATTATCTACTTAATTGTATATAGTAAGAATTTAGGGCTTAAACATATAACTTTGAGAGGTGCGGTGACGACCTCCCAAGTCGGTTTGTAAGGTATTTCCAATATTTCGGATAGGAACAATGATCACATAGTATGAAGACCTTCCAAATGGGAGTGTCAACTCGTTCGCATATTTTTCTGATTTATTCTTGGGCCGTTTATACCAGAAACAAAGGTTTACCAAGACGATCACAGACCTCAAAAACAAAACTCAACGAAGCGACGAGAGCCTAGCAGAATCTTATAATCGATTCACTACAGAGAGCTTACAAGTTTGGGACATGTCATTCCTGTCTTCTTTGGGATCTTTCATAGGAGGCATGTGGTCAGGGAAGTTCTACAAAGAACTCATGAAGAATAAAGAACTCACGAAGAATAAAGAACTCACGAAGAATAAAGAACTCACGAAGAATATGCCCGAAAACCCAAGGGAATTACAAAAAATGATCGAACAGCACGTGCAAATGGAAGAGGCGAACAACTGCAAAATAGAGCGGGAACAAGGCGAGAAGTGAATGATGAAAGATTCACAAAACGGATTTATAACAAAGGGAAAGGGAAGTGCCCCTTTCAAAGGAAAAGAGTAAGGTTCGTAGAATGTGACATTTCTGGATACACCATTGACCAGATCAAGGAAAGAAATATGGAAAGCATATAAGGATCTGTTCAGAGAATCGAAACCTATGCTAGCACCACTAGAAATACATTAGAGACCTAAGAAGACAAATGGAGGTGAATTTGAGAAATAGCCTCTTAGGTCAATATAGAAAAGATGGGGGCAACCTATTATGGGGAAAACAACAAGACTGTGAACACTCAACCAAGAAACCAAGGGACAACGTTTACACTGCCAAAGAAATAAAATATGACTGCAGCATATGATTACGAGGAAAATGAAAGCGGTGAACTGTACATAGATCAACGGAGTCATTGTCCAAAAATGCTTGGAAAGCTAGAGCGAGATATTCTTCTCCGCAAGAACCCGTTGACAAAATATTCTGCTTAGATGAGGCAATCACTTTTTGCGAAGACGATGCAGTACCAAACACTTTGCCTCATAATGATCCCATGGTGATCATAGCCAATATCTGAAATGCTACTGTACACAGAGGGCTTGTGGACAATGGAAGTGCAATAGAAATAGTGTTTATCTACTACTTCGATAGGCTGGGATTGAAGTGAACAAATCTCAATAAAACCATGTCTTCGCTAGTCCGGTTCACAAGGCGATCAGAAAGACCTTTAGGCAACATATAACTACCTGTTACCATTGGGGAAAGCGGAAGAATCTACACCATACTCTACAACTTCATAGTCATGGACACTCCAAGAACATTTAATGCTATCATAGGAAGGCCATGGGTGAAAAGAGCGAAAGCTATATGGTCTCCTTACCACCTGGTCATGAAGTTTCCAACTCTTGTCGAAATTACAACTATAAGAGGAAACCAGCAAACGGAGAGACAATGCATGGTCATCGCAATGAAAATAGGAAAATTAGATGACAAAGAAAGGATGGTTAACACAATCTTAAATAGTGGACCCCCAGATCAGCACGAGCCGACAGCAAACCTAGGAGAGGAAATAATGTTGTTAAGCTTGGACAGTGACGATAGCTCAAAGAGTGTAAGAATAGGGAAATGCCTTCCTGATGAAGAGAAGAAGAAAATCACACAAATCTTGCGAATCTACAAGGAAATGTTTGCATAGAACATTCACGACATAGGGAGGAGTGCATCCATGCATCACGATGCATTCTTTGAGTATCAGTGATGCAATCAAGCCAGTTAAGAAGAAGCAGCAAGTCTTTGCTAACGACGAGAAAAAGGAAATTAAAGAATAGATCACAACACTACTTCAAGTGGGCATAATCTGGGAAGTCATATACCCAAAATGGTTCGCGAACTCAGTAATGGTAAGGAAGTCTAAAGTAGGGTTGAGGATGTGCATTGATTTCTCAGATTTGAATAAGGGTTGCCCAAAACACTATTATCCTTACCAAAGATCGACCAACTAGTTGAAGAAATTGTAGGGTATCAGGTGCTATCTTTCTTAGATGCATACAATGGTTACCATCAGATATTAATGAACCCAAAAGACACATAAAAAAGGCTTTCATTACAATTTTTGGGACGTTTTATTACGTAAAGATGTCGTTTGGACTAAAGAATGCACATGCGACATACCATCGAGTGATCGATAACACCTTTCGTGGCTAGATTTAGAGAAATCTCAAAGTATTTTTTATGACATGATCATCAAAAGTAGGAGGGTTGATAACTTCAAATTGGACCTGCATGACACTCGACACATTAAGTAACATAGGGATGAAGCTCAACCCTAAGATATGTGTGTTTGGGGTAGGTGTAGGAAAACTTTTAGAATACAAAGTGTCTTCTAAGGGGATTGAGGCCAACCAAGAAAAAGTCCAAGCTATAGTCAATCTTCCTCAACCTTGATGTCAAACAAGTGCAAGTCCTAATGGGATTGCTGACAGCACTCAGCAGATTTGTTTCGAAAGCAGCAGACAAACATTTTCCTTTGTTTCATGTTCTGAAAAAGACAAAGAAGTTCGGGGGCCAAGACTTCCAGACAATATATGATGGCTTAAAAGAACAACTTTTGTCACTGCCAATGCTGAAATCACTCGCACCTGGAGAAATGTTATATTCGTACTTGGCGATCTCGCAGAATGCAGTTAGTCCTGTCTTAGTTCTCCTTGATGATCTGAAACGAGTGTTAGTCTATTACATCAGTAGAATGATGAAAACTGCAAAAAAGATATATATGTCATTGAAAAAACTTACCCCAGCCTTGGTTTACTCAGCACAAAGATTGTAAATGAATTTCCATGCTCTTCGCATTGTGGTTTATACTGGTTTCCTAATTAAGAATGTTCTCACTATGCCCGAGTCATTAGGAAGACTAACGAAGTGGGCTTTGGAGTTGGACCAATTTGATATATATGAGTTCCAACACAGAACAACGATCAAAGCCCAGGCGTTAGCAAACTTTACTGTAAAATTGATGAGTGAGGTAGCATAAACAGCAACCATGTATCAAAGCTTAAGAATTGATAAAGACAAGTCAAACTGGGAAGAAGTTGCGTGGACTTTGTTCGTTGATGGCATGTCCAGTAAAGAAGGTTGCGGAGCAGGATTGCTATTTATAGACCTAGACGGTGGTGAACATAGATACCTATGGTGATTCAACTTCCTCTTCACCAACAACAAAGCAGAGTATGAAGCCTTAATCTGTGGATTGGATCTTAGAGTCATAATGAAGGTAAGAAGTGTTCGAGTGTTAAGTGATTTGCTAATCGTTATTCAACAAGTGCGAGGGGACTTTGAAATACGAGAGGAACAACTAGAGAATTTTTTATGGAAGGTGAAACAACTTATAACCCAACTCAAATATTTCGATATACAGCATGTACCACAAAGAAAAAATACAAAGGCGGACACACTTAGAAAACTAGCAACAACGGGATTCGATTCTCTTACTGAGCACGGAGATGTCACTGTGGAAGTCTTACCAATCAGAAACACGACATCAATGATTGTTTTAGTAGTCCAAATAGATGCATTAAGCTGGATATCTCCACGGATGGATTTCTTCGGCAAGGGGACGTTATTAGAAGACAAGACTTAGGCCAGGAAGTTGGAGTTACCTTCTAAAAATTATGCCTACGAAGATGGAATATTTTACAAGAAAGGTTTCTTGTCTCTGTGGATAAAATGCATAGGACCAATGCAAGCAATAGATATCTTAAAAGAAGTCCACGAAGGTTTGTGGAGAACACACTAAGGAGGTAGAACAATAGCAAAGAAGATCATCCACATTGGATATTATTGGCCAATTGTGTTCAACGATGCACACAGCCTTGTAATTAATTGTAGAAGTTGTCAAATCAACGCTTCGCTATCACATACCCCACAAACAGCCCTGAGAGGGATCTACGGTTCATGTCCATTTGATAAGTGGGGGATAGACATAGTTGGACCATTCCCAAAGGGTGAAACTCCAGATTTCTGATTCTAGCAATTTACTTCACGAAGTGGGTAGAAACAAAACCACTGGGAAGGATCACAACTAAAATCACTAGGAAGTTCATGTGGAAAAACTTAGTATGTGGTTTTAGGGTGCCACACACCATTGTCACAGACAATGGACACAATTCATAAGTGGTGTGTTCACAGACTGATGCTCGAAACTGGTAATTCTTCACAAGTTTACGTCTGTAGCACACCCCTAAGCAAACAGCCAAGTGGAAGTAATAAATAGGGCCATCATCCAAGAATTCAGAATTGTTTGGCAGGAAGGCGAACCTGATGGGGAGATGAGTTAAAAAACACACTATGGTTATACAGAACATCTATTCGAGAACCAACATAGATAACTCTGTATAGTTTGTTCTATGGTCATGATGCGGTTATACCAATATCAATTTGTAATTCAAGTCTTCGGGTGAGCAATTATAATGAAAAGGATAACCCATAGGTGACGATGCTTGATTTGGATAAGATGGAAGAAAAGAGGTACTTAGCAATAATCACAGAAGCTAATTACAAGGAAAGGATGGCTAAGGTTCACAATCATAAGGTGAAGGACATGTGGTTTCAGATCGGAGACCTGGTATTAAGAAACAACAAAGCTAGCCTGGCTGAAGAATGAGGGGAGCTATGCCCAAGTGGGAGGGACCATACAAGGTCACAAAGGCTCACATGTCCAACAACTACGAACATGAACAAATGGACGGCACTATAGTCCCCAACACATGACATGTGACCAACTTAAGAAAGTTTAACATTTAGAAAAGAGATGACGGACAACTACATAGAAACAAGGATATTATCATTGGTCACTTTCTTTCTATTGTTCCATAGCGATATGATCGCAACCATACATATTTAATATAAAAATCCACTTTGTGGGAACACAATTTTGTCTCTTTCTTTGTTTACACATTTTAATAATTTGTTTGTAACATGATATGACCAAGTTACTCGAAACTTACTATGATGGGTAACAGGTCATAGATCATGTGCATTTATTGTTAATTGCAAGCTTTGGATCTTACATCTTCATAAAACTAGGCAATTGCAAGCTATAGACCTTGCACACTTATTGGTGTTTGCAAGATTTTGATCTTGCAACTTCGCAGATGAAAAAAGGAATAAAAAATTGTGAGCAATAGATCATGCACAATTATTCATCTTCGCAATAATTCAAAGCACAAAAAGAGAAAAGCACAACAACGAACATATAAGAAAAATCATTTCAAAAAAAGACAAGTTATGGGCTCGAAAAGCATACGAGTAGATGGACAATCACACCATCCGGAACATAAAAGGAGATATCATCGGAAAAAATAGAAAAATGGTAGAATTCTATTTACGCCTAGATGACTGGGATGGTCTAGCGGAAGAGGAACCACAACGATGATGACTAGGCTTAGCATCGTGAGAAGGGCGTCCGGCTTTGCGAGATGGGTGTTCAGCTCCGTGAAGATGACTCTCAGTTCCATGACACTTCTCCTTGGCCTCGTGCTTTTCGCTAACTAGATGGTCATATCTCTATCTTATATGTAAGTATGCAGGATCATGGGTCATACCCCTTCACTCTATGAGATCAAGATACCTAGCATAATAACCCTAAAGTCAGTGATAGAATCGAATTCCTCCCGATCCAACTGCATACTGATTATGTTAACTATTTCATCATACCGTTTCATTCTAGCCTTCAAGTTTTGCACTTCCTCTTTAAGACATCGAATGTGCGATCTCACAGCATCAGAGAGTTTGATACTTTGCCCACCGAATGTAACAGTCAAATCAACAAGATTAATCGATCAGCATGATGATGAAGGGAGAGTTTCAAGCCTATCTTTGTAATCTTCACAAGCTTGCTCCAATTTGTATATAGAAGAATCAAGATGATTACATTCAGTGCAAAGATCTTCATTCTCACTTCACAGTTGGGTGTTTATGGAAAACTGTTCGTCAAATTTCTTGTACCAACCAGAAGCAGAGGTGGAGAAGTGATCACACTCATTCTGCTTTTTCTTCAGGCTCACCAGCAAATCATCAATACGAGCACACTTCTTATCAATGATTAAGGTTTTTTGGTAAGCTTCGCTAGTCTTACTTGTGCCATATTCTCTAGCTTCTACTTGTTAACGAAGCATCTTCACCAGGTTCAACTATAGATGATGAATAAGACTATTCTGCTCGCTAAGAATTCTGTGCAAATCTCATAAACATCCTCAGTGTCTTCTACAGTTTCATTCCACTTCTTCTCAAGGTCATTGACACCCAGCAGCATATACTTTAAGTAAATGCCCAAACATAGAGCCTACTTTTGCACACAAACAGGGAGGTTAAGTGATCATATATACTTGCCAACAGACTCAAGATCATCTAAACCATGAACAATGTTCTTTCCAAGCAATTCAAAATTGTATCCATCAGGAATAAGCTTACTACAAGGGAAATTTGTGGACGAAGAAGGAGGGGAAGATGGAATGGAAAGTTTCCAACCAATGCATAAAGGAAGAAATTACATACGAGTAAATAGATCAAAAGAAAAAACTCCCAAATACTTCTCGATAAATGATCAGGTGGCATGAAGCAAACTAATAGGCTCAGAAAGAGGATTGTTATGTCCCATAAAATTAAAACTTTTGAAGAATTTACGATCAACAAAAATATTGAAACCCTGTACACAAGTAGGGGCAATGAGCAAGCATAGGACAATAAACATATCAGCTTCAATCATGTAAACAATACACACAAACATCAAAAATGTTTTTATTACAATCCAAAATTAAACAAACAAACAAAATACTCTAAGAATCAACTAACTTTGTTGTTAGGTTTAGGCAGAGTCTGAGCAAGAATGGAACTAATGTCTTGGCTCGGTTGCTGAGTGGAATCCACCAAATTAAGGTGCTAGATGGGAGTTTCAGCGTTTACATCACCCGCACTAGCATCAACATTAGAAGTGGTAGCATCGGCGCTAAGCTTGAATGGAAGTTCTTTGAAATAGTCCACTTCACACCTCTTCAGCTCTGCCACAGAAGAAAGGATGGGAATGCTAGCAAGATGCACAAACAGAGCATATGGATGACCCCCATCAGCAACGTTTTGGATGAAGGCTTCGTTCAGATCACTTTTACTCTTGTCTAGAACGATCGACATTCATAGACTTCTATCATTTGCTACAAGCAACAAACATGACAAAGAGTTTAACATTATCATATTCATTTAGCAATAATCAATCCATCAACACAATCAAGAGCTCTAAACCATACTCTTGGATTCCTATCAAGAAAAGGGGAAATCAAGAGCTCTAAATCATACTCTTGGCTCTACCAAAATCTTTTAAAATATGGCCAACCTAGGTTGCTTGTCAACCTTCATAGTTAGATTCAACTTCCACAACTCTACCAAGGCCTTGCAATAACCAATGTTGCAAGCATTAGTTGAGACCTCCTCGAATAAAGCATAGAAATATTTGGTCTTTAACAGTCGGTCAACATGCAGCTGAGGGTATACGGGCAAAGCAAGGCCATTCGCCTGTATCTCTTCTAACTGAAAACACATCTTGTCCAAAAAACATTTAGCGGTCACAGCGCAGTCCTCAACAACACGCGCTCACTTCTCAGCATCCTTAACACTCATGATTAGAGCATCACACTCCGCCTTGCTCACCTGCAGCAGCTTTAGTATCACATCATCCCCTTTACCAAAATTACCAACCCGTTCGCTGATAAGTTGGAGGATTTCACCAACCTAGGTTTCAAAGCAAACCAATAAGAAGAGTGGTTACACAATAAGGAAAAAAAATTTAAGTCATGATAGCACTTCAACAGTATGAGCACATACCACAACCATTGTTTCGGAAAGGGAAAGTTTAGAAGTGTAGCATGAAAGGTCCCTTCTACAAACAATTTGCACCTTAGCATAAGAGAGTACGGAGGAGGATGGTTAACACGCCCCTTCTTCTTAACAGGCTCCAGGGTAGTAGAAATATTATCGGTTTATTCCTTACGACTCCTCGGGTGGCTTGTTTCTTTGGGAATTTGATTACCACCTCTGTTGGGGTCCTTGGTAGCCATCTCGGATGCGAGTGGCTAAGTAATTACTTCAGTAACCACCTCTTGGGGGATAACGACCTCGACGTTTTTATTAGCTTCATTAGCTAAGGTCTCCATTTTTTTGCTCTCATCATCAGAAAGGAAGTTTCTCTCAGGGGAGCATCGAGTTAGATCTATACTGCAACTCAACACAGGAAACAATCAAATAAACATACAAAAATAGAATCAAAATAGAAACAAAGACAAACAAAATCAAGTTGAGCAGGGCAGAAACAACCAAATAAATAACAAGTAAAACACCTTTGCTTAAAGAACTAGCAGGGCAAAGTGAGATGGAATGCTGGCTAAGCGATGTTACAACCTCAGACTCGGCTCAGACGATTCCTATCCTTAGGGAGTTTTTATTTAGGAACACCATAGTTCCAAATTGAGAAAGCTGGACTACTATTATTGCCAATTTTTATATAGAAATATTTTTGTGCCATACCATACAATTATTTTGGAAACCTCTAACAAACTCAATAGTGGGTATCATAGGATAAACGGTGTACTAATCAATGGAGGTTTTTACTCTGTGAAGATAATAAAGGTTGCAAAATAAATCAATAGAAAAGGAACACTGGCCGCTTCGCATACATGATAGGAAAAAAATTGAGACATCTTTAGGGTGCACTTGACTTAAATCAACATTATATTGAGAAAGCAGATCCAACACATGTTGGGGCAGGGGAAAGGTAAGCCCAAACATAAGGTAATTCAAATAGTAGGAAACATAACCTGAATGAGAAATGCCAACACTCTCATAAGCCTTAGGTTCTTTAAGTTCTTACAAATGTAAGAAAGGGAAGCTATTTTTCAATTCCTCAATATAGAAATCAGTGAGGAGGCTACTGATAATTTAAGATCCGATGTGGTGGTTGGACTCCTCCCTGGAGTGAATACTGATTTCATGAGCATTTGGCACTGAGACTCCAACATTGTTAGAAGCAGACATGGATGAACTCAAGATCCCTAAAATCCAAATGAAGGTGGCGTCAATTAAAACGAAAAAGGCTGGAAAAAAAATATTCCAACCAGAAACTAGTGCACAAATTGAGTAATGCAGAAGAAAATATGACAGATCACCTTAATTAAATGGTACCAAGTTACAATACAAAAGTTACAGATCCACATATTGAAGCCTACACAAATTTCCTGAGAGAAACAAAGAAAGACATATGATAACTTACTGGTTTGGCGAGCAAAGTGAGAGAAAATTGGGAGCAGTAAAGGAGATGGTAAAAGATGAATGAATCTTAATCTGCACAAGGTTTTAATTAGAGAAAATGGAGAGCTAAGAGACAATTAGGGGAATAATACACAACCATGATGGCCTGATATAAAGTAACATTTTTTGGATTCTCAAGAAGGCAGTGGAAGTAATACACTCAATGGGGGCAGCTTTCAAAGTGTAAAATTCAAAGTTATTATAAGAAAAGAAAATCTAAACGGTAGTTGAGTTATTTGTGGAATGAGCAGCGAATGCAAAGGAGCGAATCTTGACTGCAAGTTCTTAACAGCTACTTACCTCAGTGATAAGAAATAATCTAAAATTTTGGAGTTCAAATGAGTGTGAGAATTTAGGAAGTTGGAATATACAACCAAGAAGAATACAACACTTTACAAAAGCAGTTCCCACTGCGCATAACTTTAAGGCGAACTAATAAGTTCGTTACGCTGCTTGTGAACCTGTGTATAGCTCTGCAAAGCATTAACTTCATGGCTGGGAAGGCTTGTGATGCATAGGTAGCCCAGTGGTCAAAAGGCTGATGGCCACTAGGCCTAGCCCAATATCATTCCATAAAAAATGGAGCCTTTTTAGCCCAAGACATAAATCAGCTATGCATGGGACCTCTAGGCGTGCTAGAGAACATGGGGCGATAAACATGGAAAGAAAAACGAACACAAAGCTATGAATCTGGAACATAGTGATCGTGGTATGACTCACGATCTCAATTCTTGAAAGCATGGAACCACGACCATATCAGCCCATAAATACAACAAGATTCAAAGGAGCCAAGGTAAGCGTGAATATCTAGAGAAATTTCCATTCTTAAGAGGGTGACTGACTTGATCATTGGAGTTTTCCCCCAGAGTAACTTCCGGGCTTGTTTTGTAGGAGGAAAGATTCATAGAGTGAACGACTAAGGAATCTGCCTGAACAAACCACCACATCACCCAGCCATTCCCGATGGTGAGTTTATTAGTGGGTTTCCAAACAACTGTGGGGTGTGGCGGAAACAATTCTTCTTTGTAAAACTTGGAAATGAAAACAAATAAGCTATGCAAGTTTGGAAGTATAAAGTTCCCAAATCCAAACTTCCAAAGGTTGAGGTTTGCCATAATCAGAAGTTGTATTAACACTCAGGCAACATACAATCTATCTTCGCCATGCTGGTTTCAAGGGTGAAGGGTTTGTTGTTTCCTTGTTACTTTTTCTTTGTCCAAATTACTTTTATATCTTTATATTCTCTCTATCTATCTCTGTTTTTTCATTCGACTTATTTTTCTGTACTAGATTGTAGATATAGATTCAACCAAGCACTCTGCTGATAGAAACATTTTCTCTGATGAAGAAAATTAAGATATAGAGACTCTGGCTACCGAGACCAACGAAAACACTGCAATTATTATCCCCTAGGAAGTCAATATCGAAGCCAACAACAAGTGAACAACTTATTGAGCTATAACTAAAGAAGTTAAGGGGGGAGATAATCGCAACTCCAATCAGACCTTTCAGAGAAGAAGGAGAAAAGATCGAACAGATGATTCTACAACTGCTTTGCAACCCGTTAAGATGAAGGGCTCTGTTAGCCATTCTTATCCCAAACTTCTATCATGATGCTATGACTTGATGGTAGTAGGAACTATTCTTGCTACCCCATCTAAGCTGTCACTTTCTGAGACAATGGTTTTTGTATGTTCTTTTGGGGTAGCTGTGTGATTTAATTTTTTGTTTGTTTATGTTGATGTGATGTCTAAAAATTATACTTTCTTACATATTTTGAAAGCAAGCTTGGTGAGAGTCTTCAGCTTGTTAGCGAACGGGTTTCCAAGTTCGCCAAGGGAGATGGGTCGATCCTAGAAAAATTGCAGGCCACCAAAGAAAAGTTCAATGCTCTAAATGTCTCTCTTGGAAGCTGAGAATGAAATGGATAAGTTGCATTTAGATTTAGATAAGATGAAAACTACTGTACCTTCTTTGCCTTGTTATCCTCAGGTCCTTATTGATCGGCTTGAGAAGACATAGTCTTTTCATGCATTATTTGAAGAGGTTTCAACTTGCGCTCGCAACTTTGGGTACTATGAGGCTTTGGTCGAGCTGCAAAAGCCGAATCCTACTGTGAAGGCTGAGAAATGGCCTAGACTGGCCAAGTCTGGGAAAGTGTTGGAGCAGCAGAAGGCTATACTTAATAAAGGGTTCATTAGTAACATTTCTAATGGTGGTCATCCTTATTCTTTGCTATCCCATCTCGCCAGTCTTCCTAATTTTCCTTCTGCAGCTGAGTTGAAGGAATGTGATGTTGATTACTTTGAGGATTTTCCCTTTGGCTCTTCCACCTCTGAGATTCGCATTTTTTATCCTCTCTCTAATCCTGATGTCGATGCAAACCTCTAGGGTAGTCTGAATGATGATGGCTCCACTCAGCATGCAAGTAAGGAGGATTCTGCTGTTGTTTTCAACCTTCTTCCTCCTCTCCATCTAAAGTTAGTAAATCTTAGTGCTATGGATTTTAATACTTTGTTTGTAATTCATGAAACTATTCTGAAGTATGTTTGTACTGTTTTTATTATCAAGGATATTAATTTTTTATCACATTTCTAATTTTGACAGTTCTCCTTGTATTTATTTATATGCAGGGCTTTGATATTTTGGTTGATGATAAATTTTTTGAAACATGTTTAGTATCTGGGATCTAATGATCATTTTCCTCATCACCCTAGGTTTTTTTCACCTTATTCTCCTTGCCCCTTTAAACTAATTGAAGCTACCCAGTCTTTAACCAAGGAATGTTGTGAACTTGTTTCTAATCACTTCTCTCATATGGAGTCCACTCCCTTGGGTATTGGATGGTCAAATCCTTCCTCCTCATCACTTTCATCCTCTTCCACAACATGTACTTGTAGAAAGTTTATTCCTGAAGGTTATAGTATTGAATCGCTGGACACAAATATTGTTCGTAGCTTAGCCGATCTTGAATCTATTGGTGCTTATATGCGTTCGCTCAATCTTCCAATCCGTGTTCATGAATGGGTATTATCGTTAGGTATTTTTTTGAAATATATGTTACTAAGTGTTAACGACCACAAAGCGAGATGGAAAAAAATAGTAAAAAAACACAAGATTTTGTTCGTGAATTGAGAGAATTGTGTGCTAAACAAAACAACCTTATTCAACATCAACAATTAAGTATGGTTAAAATTATTACTCAGCAGGATGAAGTTAAGAAATTCGCTGCGAGCAAGGCTCACGAAGCTCATAGGAAGACCTTAATCATTAATAAGAAATGTACTCACATTGACAACTTGCTAGATCGATTGAAGAAAAAACAAGATGAGTGTGATAATTTTTCCTCTTCTATGATCGGGTGGCAAAGTAAATTTGATGAGTAGTTGACTATAAATACTAAGCTACATAGTGAAAATGATCAACTTTACGCTGATTGTAATCATCTTGACTCATCTGGGCACCAGCTGGAGCAAACTTGTGTTGATTATAAAGATAAGCTTTAGGCCCTTCCATTGTCATCTGTGATTCTACTAGTCGTGGAGATTTGACTATGAAAATTAGCAAGCGGAGGATTAATTTGACTGAGTCTGTTAGGTCGCATATTCAGCATCTAAAGGATGAAGTGCAAAACTTGATGGCTACGAACAAGAGTTATCAAGATACTGTTGATGTTACGAGTATGCAGCTTTACCGCGAGAAGTTTGGCCCTATAACTAATTTTAAGACATATTATGCCAGATATCTTGTTCATATGGAACAAAGGGGTGTAACATGCTTACTTGTACATTTAATGGTGAAACGATCATATTTTAAGTGAAGAGCGTGCAATTGAGAAAACCCGTCGTGGGACTGAGCACTCTCATCGCGAGCTGAACAAACTCATCGCTATGGTGGTTCGTCCTCAATCACATCATCTCGTGCATCTAGGTTGGGATAGGTATTTATGGAACTTTTTCAAGTAGTACTTCTTTATTATGTAGTTATTTTTTTAAAGGGCAAATAATACTACGCTTTTCTCATTCATAAGATCTAAAGCTTTCAAAAACAGTAGCTTGTATTGTGAAAACTGAAAGATCTATTGCTTGCTTGTATCTTTTTTTCCTTAATTTTTGGAGGCATATCTGCCTTTTTGAAATATCTATTGCTTGAATAGTAAATATCGTGAGGCTGTAAGATCTGTTACTTGCGAACTTTGAGAGCTTCTTTTTTGTGACTAAAAGATCTATCGCTTGCTGATGTCACCGTTTATATAAGCATGTATGCTTTTGTGCAAGATTTATAGCTTGCAAAAGTGAGATCACCGAAGATGCAAGATCTATAGCTTGCAAAATCAAATAATTATTTTGTTCTAATTGTAAGATCGATTGCTTACTTTTGTTTATTGCTTCAGATAAATTCGTAGCTTGCTATGGTATTCATGATGATATTCGATTTCTTACGATCGCGAGACTTGATATTCTATTTGTAATGTGCTATAGTTTGCAAGAACTAGGAAAGTAATTTTCCCCAAAAGACACATTTTTAATATTTATAATGTTCGATCACGATAATATTTCCTTGAAAACCAAAACATAGGAACGAACATCACCAATTATCATCTCATGGTTTCTATACAACTAGATATTTCCCTCCCTCTTCCTTATATCTAGACATAAAACCTTCTCAAGTTGACCACATGCCAAGTATTGGGAACACTGCTACCATCCAACCTCTCTAACTCGTAGCAGTTGTATTGGTGTGCCTTCATTACCTTGTAAGGTCCTTCCCACTCTTCGCATAGCTTTCCTTTTTCTTCTTCCAAGCTTGCCTCATTTTCCCTCCACACGAGATCACCAATTGGAAATCGCATCTCTTTGAATTTATGATTATAAGCCCTAACCATTCTTTCTTTGTACTTTGCCTCTATGATCGTTGCCATTTTGCTTTTTTCTTTAAGTTCGTCTAAATCCAGCCTCATCATTTCATAATTATCGTCCTCGTTGTATTCTTCTACTCTAAGACCTGAATTTATGATCTCCACTGTTAATACTACCTCATGACCAGAGACAAGACTGTATGGTTTTCCCTCATTGGTTCCCGAATGGTTGTTCTGTATGACCATAGGGTATTAGGTATCCCGTCCACCCAGCTAGTTTGCGTTTCTTCCAACCATTTTTGAATACCCTAGACTATGGTCCAGTTGGTTACTTCTACTTGGCCATTTGCTGGAGTCTGAGCCACAGATGTAAACTTTTGCAGAATCCCCAACTTTGAATATCATTTAGTAAAGGTAGCATTTGTGAATTGTGTGCCATTGTATGTGATGATAGTTTGTGGCATCCCGAAGCGATAAACTATATTCTGCCAAACGAATTTTCTTGTTACATAAGATGTGACTTGTCCTAATTTCTTTTCTTCCACCCACTTCATGAAATAATCGATTGCCACAAATAAAAATTGGGCATTGCTTTGGAAAGGGTTCAAATAGGTCTATTCCTCATTTTCAAATGGCCAAGTTCCATATATTCCTCTTAATGCAATTTGCAGTTTGTGCGATAACGTGGCATCATCTAGCAACGTTTTCACTTGAGCACAAAATTATTTGCATCATTAAACATGATTGGCCAATAGTATCCCACTCGAATAATCTTCTACGCAACTGTTATAGATCCTTGATGAGTTCCACACAACCCTTCATACACTTCTCTTAAAATTTTTCCTGCTTGCGATGGTCCTACGCATTTTATCCACAGAGATAAGAAACCTTTCATGTATAAGATACCCCCTTCATAGACGTAGTTGTGATATTGCAATTCCAACTTCCTAGCTTGTATCTTTATGTTGGAAACTTTCCCTTTGCAATGTACTCTATTAGTGGTATCATACAGTTTACTTCTTCTATCTGGATTGTTGACACAGTTATCATTACTGTGCTTCTGGATGGGATAACCTCCACTCTTACATCTTTATGTTTGATCAATGAATCATACCCAACGGTTGCTAGCTTGCTTAGTGCGTCTACTTTTGTATTTTCACTTCTTGATACATGCTGGATATCGAAGTACTTGAGTTGGGCAATGAGATGATGAACCCTCCTTAAATTCTTCACCAACTGTTCTTCTCGCCATTTGTATCCTTCCCACACATGCTGATCTACAATTTGTGAATCGCTAAATCCCCAAACACTTTTGACCTTGATTCAGATGGTAAGGTCTAGGTCATTTATCAATGCCTCATATTCTTCTTCATTGTTCGTAAGTGGGAAGTCAAAACAAAGTGAATATCTGTGCTCCCCTCCTTCTGGGTTGAGTAATAGTAATCATGCGCCGCAACCCTCTTTGCTAGACATTCCATCAAAGAACAACTTCTATGGAACATCTACCCACTTGGATTTTCCTTTGTTAATCCCAAGATTTTTCCACGTGTTCCTGTCTTGTGTGTCTTCACTTGTCATCTTTGCAATGAAATCTGCTAGGGCTTGAGCCTTGATTGCGTTTCTTGGCTGGAACTGGATCTCATATTTCCCCAATTCAAGAGCCCACTTTGTCATTCTACCAGATACTTTAGTCTTGCTTATGATACTCTTGATTTTAAAATCAACATTGATCTCGATTTAATAACTGTGAAAATAAGTTCACAATCTTCTCGGTGCGTATAATAAAGGTGGAGTTAGCTTTTTAGCTGATGTATGCCCTCTCCACAGTTTGTAATATTTTTTTGATGTTGTACACTGGTACCTATTTTTGGCCTTCTTGACGTACTAAAATTGAACTTACTGCGTTTATTGAAACCACCAACAACATATATAGGGTTTCCCTAGAGACTGGTGATTTCAATGTTTACAATGTTTGAAGCTTCTCTTTCAAGGACCCGTACGGATTTTAAAATTGTTCACACCAGCTAAAATTTTTTACTTTTCTTAGGACTTCGGAGAGTAGAAAATTTTTCTCAGCCCCCTTTGAAACAAATCTACTGGGTGCTACTAATGGTCCCATTAATATATACCTCTTTAAGTGTTTGTTGTTGGGAAAGGTTCACTATAGCCTGGATTTTCTCTAGGTTAGCCTCGATCCCCTTGGAGGATACATTGCATCAATAAATTTTCCTATGCCTACACCGATTACTCATTTTTTGGGATTAAGCTTCATCTCAATGTTACTAGTGTATCTAAAGTTTCTTTCAAATCTGCAGCAAAGTCGCCTACCCTCCCGCTTTTGATAACCATATCGTCAACATATGCTTCCACATTTTGTCCTATTTATGCATTATCAATCACCCTCTGATTTATTGCTCCTGCATTTTTTAGGCCAAACGACATTTTCACATAACAAAATGTTCCAAAGCTTGCTGTGAATGCCGGCTTCTCTGCATCTTCTAAGTTCATCAGTATTTGGTGGTATCCTTTAATGCGTCCAAAAAGGCTAGAACTTCATACCCCTAAATCGCTTTGACTAGCTGATCAATTTTAGGAAAAGGATAACAATTTGTTGCACATGCCTTATTTAGATCAGTGAAGTTTATACACTTTCGGCACCCCCATTTGATTTTGTAACAATCACTAGGCTTGCCAACCATTTTGGAGAGATGATCTCTTTAAATATACCATCCTAAAACGGGGTTGTCGCTAGTGAAGCTATGCTGCTTTTGTTTGATTGGTTTGACCGAATCACTAATATTCAAGGATTGACTAATGATTATTGGGTCGACTCCTCCCATGTTTCGGACACTCCAAGCAAATATATCTTTGTGACTTCGCAGGATTTGTATGACCCTTTCTTTTTCCATATGTGGAAGATGTTTTCTTATCTTGACGCACTTAGAACTGTCTTCATCATCCAAAGTGACAATCTTCGTATCTTCCCCCTTGTCGATTGCCGATTCTGATTGCCTGAGTAAGCCACCATTTGAGACAGTGCTAACCATCTTAGTTTTTTTCCATTTTTCCCTGCTTTTATCACAATAACCATGTACTGCCTTGCTGTTTATTTGTTTCCGCTTATTTTTGTGATTCCAGCTGGAGTTGGGAACTTCATTAAAAAGTTGTATAGGTACCATTTCACTTTTGTTGTGTTCATCCAGGGCTTTCCGATGATGTCATTAAATGAACTTAATGAATCTATGACCACAAAATGATGGTACACTTGTTCGTTCACGTTGTACGGATAGTATAATTTTTATCACTCTCACCAATGGTAACATGAAGTTTCATGTTACCCAAAGATGTTTCTGCTCGCCCTGTAAATCCTATTTACTGTGGTGGTGGGGAGATCTTGTTTGGACTCCTCATCAACGAAAATTTCTTATTCTTCAAGGGTTGCCTTGGCTTTATCCACAAGGCTATGATTCTCTTGCATAATCTCCATCTCGCCATCCCTAACTTCCTTCATACTTCGGAACTTGATTGCACCCAAATTCCTTGAATTGATCTTGGGTTGGGAAGGTATTTTTCCGGAACCTTTTTCCTTTAGTCGGCTAACCGAGGTGGCCAATTTCCCAACTTGAATCTCAAGGTTCTTGATGCTTGAAAATTCCCTCAGGCCTAACTCCTGAATGTCCCACATAGTCTTTTCCACAAAGATCTCTTTGCTCTTGGTGACTTTAGCAATGTCATTCATTAACTCCTTGCACTCTGACTTAAAGATGCACATGCAGTTCGAAGTGCTTTCTCTTCTCCGGTAAAGTTGTAGAGCATCTTCCCGATTATACCCTTGTAATCCCTTATAAGTATGTACTTGCTCATATTAGTCATCTCTCCAATGGAAGTTAGGGTGGTCACGGTACTGGGGATTAAAGGAATTAGCCTAGGGGTCTTGGTTTCTGGAATCCCCAACTTGTTTCCGTTGGAACCCTTGGTGGTGAACCCTAGAATACAGCTTATTCTCTCCAAACATTTGCCCTCTTAAGTAAGCAAAGGCTTTAACTTCCTTAAGGCACAAACTCTGAAAAATATATCTTTTTGGGCACTTCCTTCATGAAATCTTTCATTATAGAAGCAAGAGCTTTGACTTGCCCCTCAGGTCCTTGATTAGTGCCGCTCTGATTTGGGGCAATGAGTTACTCCTTTGCCAATCACATCCTTGATTAGTGCCAAATTGCCTCGTCCCATTTTCCATCTCCTTAATGAGATCCATAACATCCAATTTTGTTTGCAATCGAACCATTGTATGTCACGTTCACCATTATCATGTCCTCAATGCATAAACCCTCGAAGAAGTACACCAAATATCCATCCTTGAATGGGTAATATAGGAATCTTCTACTACCCTCTTGAATCTTTCCCAATACTCATATAAGGTCTCATTCGTGTCTTGGGAGATGTTGGAGGGTTGGTTCTTGAGCCCGGTGGATATAGAGGCGGGGAACAAATTCTATTAAGGAATCTTCTCTTCACATCCATCTGCAATGTGATGCACCTCGATGAAGGACCTAACATTGTAAGCCACATTGGACACTCCTAGCGGCTTCATGTTTTTTCACAAAAAAATGAAACTCTAAATGATGCTTATTCGGGACTTCTCTGGCCATACCATGGAATGTGCGCAAATATTGGATCATCCCTTACCTTCACATTTTCTGGGAGTGGCGGATAGACAATGCAAAAAGGTTGATTCTCCATGTTTGGAACCATCAACTCTAAAAGCATTCTACAGTCTTCGGCCATTGGAATCACTGTCTTTGTATCAACTTCACTTGGTTCACGTTGAACCTCCTTGTTCACCCTTCTCTTTCTTCTCCTCCACCTACATGTGTTTTGAGGTAAGCAATGTAAGGTTCCTTGGTTCGTGGCACAATTGTGTATCATAAACAAGGAATGATATAATACTCGTCCTTAGTGAAACGCTAGAAAAAAAATATTAGAATACTTCCAGAAAAGATAAACAAGTACTCGACACAAAAACAAACGAACTACACAAAAAATTTAAAGTAAAACTACCACTATAAGAAAATGGACCTATTTGTTCGCCCTTTTTTTACCTCAGTTTTTTGGCTTAGGTCAAATAATCAAGGTAAACAATACTTTTACCGTGGCTATTTTTTTCAAAGTAAATAATATTATTTATACCAGTTAAAAAAATTATAATAGGTTTTTTACCGTGTATCTACACTAACCGTGGTAAATATTTTTAAAAATTGAAGTAAAAAGTATAAAAAATGTAGGTGCGATGTTGGCAATACAGGTACGACCTTGCAGTAATAGTAAATGATGAGTTGATCAACTTCGCATCGACAGTCAATTTGGCTGAAGTTCTCTCGACATTAGGGACTGAGGTTGCATTTTCCACCATGCAAAGTCGCACATATCCATCATTCCAACCCCGTGCCTAAATCCATTCAAATAAATTACTTTCAATCACCTGATTGTTGAATTCCATCATCATCTCCACGTCCATCCTGTTCACTCTTGTATTATATATGGTCATAGATTACCGAGTGAAATTGGCGTAGAACTCATTGACCTTCGTATATACGTTGATTTATCCAGACATATCAAACCTTTCATTCTTGGCGGTTTGAATGGTTAGAGGAAAACATCGGGGTGGAGTTGATCCATGTCCTCGGGCTTCATCACCCACACCTTCTTTATCCCTTTTCCCCAGATCTTTTTAAAACGCTTCTTTGCCTCATCATTGATGAAGCGTATATTGTCCCATGTTGATGATGGAGAAGTGGCTGCTATTTTTTCCATCTTGGTGCCTGATGGACCAAATCCCGTGGTGTTTTTCCTTTCCCTATTGGCTTTCTGCTTCATTCGAGCAATCTAAGAAACAAGGGATCATAGAATAGTTAGTGCAATGGTTAAGAACCTAAATGAAGGAAATGGATTTTGGCCAACTTTGCAGAAATGTTGCAGACACTTTGGCTAGACTGATGTGCTCCGTGTAAAATAGCAGATTCATGTGATTAAATGCGCAACATCGCACTGCTAATCGACTAAGCCTAACAGTTTGTGGCCAGAATATGAATGGTCCTAAAACTCCTATAATCTCAACTAACATCAACATCACAATGTAAATAGGTAACATTCTAGTAATAAGTAGCAAAAATGTTTGCCATAGCAGTTCCCAAAATCTGAGCTCTAGTGAAGAATTTGTAAAGAAATCCTAAATAAAATTTGATAAAGAAAAAACACAATCACACAACTGCATTTAACAGGTCATTCATTGTAAATGTTATAAACCATGCAATGGGCAATGAAATCAAACCTGTAAAAAACCATCATCAAATTAATAAAAAAATCCTTACCTTAGTTAGGGTTTCTTGCTCTTCCCCACTGAAGAAATACGCCAATGTACTACGTTCCCCATTGAGAATGTGGTTTTGCATTGAGAGTTGAATGTTTTCCTATTGGTTTTAGTAGGTAGGTGGTTTTGGTACGACTTCGTTAGTTGGGAATGCAAAGGGGGTTGTTGGCTTGCTATTTATATACCCATAGTGAAATGCTGCAATTTAATCACAGGTGCGACGTCTCAGGAAATGTCACAAAGAATGACAAATACTAAATATAGTATGACGTCTTTGTTCGTATATTTTGGGCCACATATATGATTGGGCCAAAAAATTATACATTTGGGTCTGTACAAGAAGCAATCGAATCCACATTAGTCAAATTCACAAACCAAATTGACAAATCCGATGGACGGCCAACGAATTCCTAACATCGCATATAATGAAAATTGGGCCGTATTTGACAAGCGTCCCAAAACAAAAATAGCTATAATCCTGGTCAGTGGTGCATTGAAACCATAAATGCCCAATGCCATATACATGTCGTTGTCACCAAATATATTCCAAAAATTTATCAACATCGCAAAATGGATTGCAGGCCGATTACCCTAAAATAAAAAATATATAGGCCCAAATGATTCAATTAGAAAATTAATTAATATGGGATTATTTTTCTGAACATTTTCACGACCACCATGTTCCAATTTGGCTATGAACGCGTCAACGAAATGTGCACAAATTATTCACGGACAATACATGATGAAACTTTTGGGAAATTACACTATGACCCAAATTGCATGTTCACTACGCTTAAGAGACATGCACCTGAACATAACAACAAATATTTCATACAGAAATTATGTGTGCTGTCTTACAGGGACGCAAACCTGGGTAATCGCCTGGTTTGTTTTGTAGTACTCTATTAATACCTTTACGATAAGCGTTATGGGAACGATAATTTCCACCACATACAATCATATGAAATTTCATAATCTATGTTTTTTATTAAACAAAAAAGTAATAAAATTCGGTTCATAAAATTTTAGAAATCTCCAGTACGTGGTCTAGAGTAAATTTTAGATGATAACTTAAATGTATATGAGGTTTAGTCATAAGAACTTGTGGAAGTCTATGTGGAATAAGACAGGTTACTTTATTACTCTCGATTATTATAAGTTCGACTAGGAATGACAAAACTTCTTTCTGGGGAGATTGGAATCAAGTTTGGGACAACCACTTATCTTTTTAATTTTTGCACTTAGGTCCCTGCAAGAAAGTGGGATATGTCGAAATGAAAAATTGGAGATACCCTTGTATAATTCACATTCTTACGACCACCATGTTCCAATTTGGCCATGAATGCATCAACAAAATGAGAAAAAACTATTCATGGATAGTACATGACAAAACTTTGGGGAAATTACACTATGGCCTAAACTTCCTTGCATATTCACTACGTTTAAGAGACATGTACCTGAACATAACAACAAATGTTTTAGATGGAAATTATGCGTACTGTCTTATGGGGACACAGACCTGTGTAGTCGTCCGGTTTTTTTCTATAGTATAGCATTAATACCCTTACGATAAGAGTTTAGGAACAATATTTTCCACCACGTAGAATCACAAATGTGCACCTAAGGCATGCATTAATCAATGCATTCAGCATAATAATTGGCATGTTTTTCTTATTGGATTGCTAGTTTTAGTTAGGTTTACACGACAATGGATTTAGATGACCTTGATTTATTTTCTTTTCTAAATCCCCAGTTTTGTAGACTTAATTGAAGCTAATGAACACATTTTTTTCACAAGCTCCTAGATATTCACTCATGATCTTATTATTGGGTTACCCGTGGATATTTTAACATCTTTGTGTAGAAGGACATTCGCAAGAACAGTAGAAGATATTTGATAGCCATTGGAATAATGGTAGTAGATGTGAAGGCCATGGACTTAAGTGTAGAAGTAGATGGAATTGAGCCAAGAAAGGTAGGTTTAAAGTTCAACAAGGTTAACATGGAAGAAAGCGCCAAGCGGGTGAACTAGCCGACTGGCCGACACATAGCCAGACGCGCCAGCATGATCTCAATGTACCGACACGCATCTTAGCTGGGCTCAACCCAAAATTAGCTAGCACAGCCTGGGCCAGGACCCTCGGCACTAAGGTGGTTCTATGCCACAACACATAGTATAGACCGTTCCACAGGCCTTGGCATGAGAAGGGGGGTCTGTGCCATAGTGCATAGCATGGATCATGCTAGTCTTAGCAGTCAACATCGATTTTGCTCTGTTTCACTCCAAATTGGATAAGAATGGGAACAAACCATGCCATTTCACATGATCAGTGCCGTTTCATGTCCAAAATGTTATACCAGCCCACAGGGTGCAATGGATGACATAACCCATGCCAAAATACTGATCAAAATGAGCCTGTAGCCGATGGCCTGTGCCAAATGACACATCATGTGCAAATCAGAAGACCTAAATGGAGGTCCAGCTGGTGGCCCATGCCACACCATGCACCAGGACGAGGGGCACGGCCTATGCCAGATGCGGTGCCCCGCCCCAGCAAGAAGCAATGGCTCGTGCTAGATGTAGCGCCCCACACCAGTACAAGCCTACCCATGCCGGTTTCCACTGACCGTGTCCGTTGTGGCTACTACGATTGTTCACCCCATTTTGGGCCTAATTTGATTCCCAATTCCCTACTACTATATATATGGACCTATGTCTACTAGAGTTTAAGTTTATGATCAATTTTAGACTTTAAGAGTAGGTTACAGAGATAAAGGAGCTCTTCCTTCTCCAGAATCTTTTCTTTTCATCTCTTTATTTTTATTTTGCTCAAAAGCATTGAATCCAATAAAATACTTTGGCTCAATGCTTAGAGAGTAGTTTAATAGCTTGGGGATAATATTTGTATTCATGAATTAACTTATGTTTTCTGAGATTCCTTATATCTACCTATTTCTATGTGTTTATGATATTATGTTGGCTTGTTCTTGAATTGCTTATGAATTGCATGAATAATACACTAAGATTGCACACACCGCAGTCTACATTTATGTTTGTGCATCTATTGATACCCCCTGCAGAGGGAAACCTAGATGTGATATGGGTAGCGGAGTCCGGGTCCTTGGGGTGTGTGCACATGGGTCTTTTTTTAGTTTTACCACTACGATGATAGAACACTAGTCTTAGCCGGTGGATTAGCCAGAAGGGTTCCAGGTACAGATAGTATTTGGTAGCAAGCTAGGGTTTACAAACTCTAGTGCCTTTGATAAGGTGCCCAATATCCTTTGCCTATATAGGCCTATGAATAGAGAATTTATGGTATAGTGCCCGGGACGTAATTGTACGGGGGATAAATACACCTGCACAATGGTAGGGCCATTGTTGCACTCCCCTAATTACAGAGGTTGTGTCGATGGAAGATTATAAGAGCACCCTACGTGATAGGTATGGGGAAGCTTTGACGATCGACCACACCACATTTTATGAACACTAGAATAGGTTGTTGACATCTTTTATGTGATGGAATCAAGGATCAAAACATTTAGTCAATCATGTAACACAAATATTCCTCAAGTGCCCGTCTATATAGTTTTCTATTGTGTTATTTCCTATGCTCGTAGTTGTTAGTTTAAAAACCCCAAAACCCCACATTTTGCAATATTAGCTATTCCTATCACATAGATGGATTAACAACCTGTACGTCGTTGTGTAAAGTTTGCTATTAGACACCTAGCATTTCTGTGGACAAACCCGGTCTTACCACTAACAATCCCATAGGTAGCTTAGTTGTGACCTTGGGCAGAATATAAATTTTATCTTTGACTATTTTGAATGTCCTCCGCTTAGTTTAGCTATAACTTAACGACCCCAAGTAGAGGCGGGTAACATTTTGGCTCCGCTACCGGGCATGCTAGTTTAAAAGTTTAAATGTCAATTTGTATAGCATGTTAGTTGAACAACTAGTGTTGTTTTTTTTATTTTGTTGGTTTTTGTTCTTGAGTCTTTGTTATGTGGAGAGATACCACTCAACGGATGAAACTTTGTAGGGTATGTGGGTTACCCGTGGATGAGTGACTATGGAAAGGAAATGGAGCTTTTTTTGCTGCAAGATCAAATGGAGTGATAGTGGTACACATACCATAACTCATCCCAATTGTTGTTAGCCCCCAAATTCCCTTGCAAAGAAATACTTGAGGCCTTAACCAGTTTTGGGAAAAAATAGTGATGTTCTTCAAAACCAAGTATTTAATTATTGCATTAGCAGGGTTCAGATTTCGTCTGGTGTTGAAATGATAGGTGGGAAGGTGAGCAATTTGATTGGTACATGGAATCGATTGATAGGAAGGTGCAAGCTCACGGATGAAGAGGATCCACCACCTTTAGGCTTGAATGGTTTGAGGAAAAGAAAGCCATTGGAGATTTTCAATGATAATGAAGTTAGTTTTATTTCTTTGGATACTATTGATTCTATGCATGAGTGCATAGCATTATTGAATGAATTATGTGTTCCAAGACATGAATTTGAGCATAGATCGATAGATCAAACTGTTAATCAACATGCCCCTTTGTTTGATATGGTTAATGATATTATGCAAGAAATTTTCAATATGAATAAGAAGGTAGTCGATCTCCATCATTATGCGTGCATTAACCAATGCATTTGGCATTATAATTAGCTTGTTTTTCATGTTTGATTGATACTATTAGTTGAGATTACGTGACAAGGGGTTCTACGGCCATGTTTGCTTTTCTTATCTAAATCCCACATTTTGTAGACTTAATTAGTACTAATGGATATCTTGTATCCATGGGCTCCTAGATATATTTTCGTGATCATCTTAAGTAGGTTGCTCGTGGATGCTTTTTGTAACATTCTATGAGAAGGCCGTTCGCAAGGGTGGCAGAAGATATTAAAGGTCATTCACAAGGATGGTAGTGGAGATTGAAGGTCATTCACACTAGAATGGTAGAATAAAAGCCACGGACATCAAATCATGGTCCAAGGAGATTGGAGCCAAAGATAGGCGGCATTGGAGTCCAAGGTGGCCAATAGAGAAATAGAGAATTGTGGTCCGAGAAAGTGTGCCAATTTCTGGAAACATTACAATAGAATCATCCTTCAAGGTTGGTTCCATTGGATTTTTCTCCTCGAGAACCATAAACTTTACTATAAGAACTATCAAAAAGGACTCACGGTTTACCTGTAGCAAAGGAAAGAACTTCAGCCGACCGAAGTACAAACAGGTCGGCGCGGATTGTTCATGTATGACACCAACGGCCCGCACCAGATGATGTGGTCCATTCCAAATGCCTCTGGTACGGGCCATGCCAAGGGATTTTCATGGACCGTGCCAAACATGATGGGCGACATGCATGACTTCCAAGTTTCACTCTAAATTGGCTAAGTATGGGCACAAACCGTCTCATTTTTTATGGCTTGCGTTGTTCCAAGTGCAAAATGACAAGACCAGCTGGTGGGATGTTAAGAATCAAGCATCCCATGCTAAGTAACAGAGAAAAACGAGGTTTCTGATGGCAGTCCATGCCAAATGTCACATCCCACGGATCAGAAGTGCAAAAATGATCACTCTAATGGCGGCTTATGCCAAATGATGCGGACCGTACGGACTAGGGTTTACATATTTTTTGCCTATTTTAGGCCTATTTCTAGTACAATCCCCTACTAATATAAATATAATCCATAGTCTACTTGGGTTAGAGAATTGGATCATATTTTCACTTCTACTCTTGTAATTAAGGAGCATCTAGAGAAAGAAACATTGTCTCTTCTCTTTTTCTTTCCTTTTTTATTTTTCTTTCATCCTATGATGTGGAATTAAAATATTTGTTTGAATTTCATGTCTATGGATTAGATTAGTAGCTTGGGGTTTTTTTCATTCATGCTTTGAACTTGACTTTTTAAGATTTAGATTTCCTTATCTGATGGCTTCATGAATATTTGTGCTTGAACTTGTGGTTTCTTATGATTTACACTATGTCATTATGATTATGCACTCATCCATGTATGGTAGTTTAAAATGTGCTAAGCTTCAATGGAATCTGGGAAAGTGTTGGAATTGTGGAGTAGGATAGAACACCAGGGAGATGAGTGCATTCATGTCCTTGACAGAAAATACTTCTATGTGTTATACCATGACTCTGATTGGCTAGCTGTGAGAGGAATAAACATGTTGGGCGGTCAATTCAGAAAATATGGATAGGGGAAAGCCACTGGGTTAACCCAATATATTAGCGTGTTATTTGTAGCGACCAGAGTTGTATCGACTCTAGAGTCATTATAGGATGCCTTTTCCTTTTCCTCTTTAGGCCTAGGGATTGAGATCCACAATGGAGTGTACAGGATGTAATGTATTTCACTATATATCCAATGGTTTCAACCTACGCAAGGCATCACCCTTTTAGGTAGGCTTTGGATTTCTCTAAGTGGGGGCGTGTTGGCCTTGGGGGTGAGATGATTAGGGAATGGTCAATGATCTGCTTCATTTTGCGTGTATTATTCAATGCATTTGGCATACGTTTAAGTTAATTTTACTTGGTGGATTGATAGTACTGGTTAAGTTTACATGACAAGGGGTTTAGATGACCATATTTGGTTTTCTTGTCTAAATCTGCATTTTGTTGACTTAATTAGTACTAGTTGACATCTTGTATCCATGGACTCATTGATCATCCTTTTGATAATCTTTAGTAGGTCACACAAGGGTACTTTTTATTTACATTCTATGTGAAGGTTGTTTGTAAGGGCGGTCAGATATTGAAGGTCGTTTGAAAACCATTAACATTAGAAAGGTAGTAGACGAAGGCCACGATCATCAATGCATGGTAGAAGGAGATTGAATATGTATATAAATGGAAACAATGTTCATAGCAGCCAATGAAGAAATGGGGAATCGCGATCCAATGAGTTGTGTTTAAGTTCAGAACGGTCCAAGAAGAATTAGCCTTCAAGGCTGGCTCTATTGGATTATTCTTCTTGAGTACTACAAAAATCGACTAATATAACTCTTAAATTGGACTAATGGTTCTCCCGTAGCGAAGGAAAATAGTTCAGCTGGCCAACACACCAGCGGGTCTGCATAGGCCGTGCATGTTTTGGCACCAAGAGCCTACACCAAAAGAGATGCCACGCGCCAAGGCGACCATCGCAAGCCGATGTCGTGACCCACACCAGAGGCCATGGGCTGCCAACACAGAATGAAGAACTTCCACACGGCTAAGTATGGGCACGGGACATTCCATTTTAGGCATCTCACACTCTCCCAAGTCCCTAAACCCTAAAAGTGAGCATCCTTGCTGACCATGGCCCACGACAACAGCCATGGGCGTGGATCAGGACTTCAAGTTTAAGAGTTCTGATAGTGCCCCATAGAAAACGACCCGGCCTACGCTAGGTGACAGGTGCAACCCGCGCAAAGCCTCACACCCCGCACGAGATGAAGATCCGCACTATGCCTAAGAATTGGTGCCCCATGCCCTTGAAGAGACATGGCCTGCACTAGTCCTTGCACCCTATGACAAGTACATGCCTTGGGCTGCATCATCTGTGACACCCCATGTCGAGCAGTGGCTTAGCTAGGTTTTACCCTATTGTGGGCCAATTTTTAGGCTCAATATCCTACTACTATAAATATAAAATTTGTCTAATAGTTTTTAATATCTCATACTTCATTTTCAAGAGTAGTTTTAATATATATATATATACATGTGTGCCTTTTGAGATTCTCTAGTTCATCCTCATTTTGTGTTCATAATATTATTGTGATTTTCTTTTGGGTTTGAATGCATGATTATTACACCACATATATAACACACACTTTAGGCTAATTCATGCTAGGTGAAAATATCGATGCCCCATTGGGAAGAGAAACCTAGTTTTTTGAATAGGTGGAAGAGAACGCATCTGCGTGAGTGTCTGCCCGAGAGATTTAAGGCCACTCTGATCCACTTACCATCGCAACAGTCTTAGATGATTTTGTAAATTTGTAAGGGAGGTTCCATGTAGAGATAGCTAAATAGTAGTAAGCTAGGGTTACAAGAAACCCTAGTATAATAAATAAGGTGCCTATAACCCTTGGACCTATTTTATAGGACCCGTGAGAAGTAGCGCATTCCTGGTGGAAGCCCAGGATGAAACCGCACAGGGGAGAATCAGACCTATATCATGGTGGGTGCTCACACAACCCTCCATCGGCACCACCATCATAATTAAGGGATGGGGAAGTGTATGCCATCAGCCACACCACATGTTATGGACACTCTATTATGTTTTTTTAGATCTCTATGTTAATGAATTGAGGATAGAAGCATTAGATTGACCTAGTTGCTTAATGATTTCCTCAAGTGCTTACCTAATATTGTAGTTGTGTTTTTACTTTTTATGTTTGGTAGTTTATTGCTTGAAAAACAACCCCCCCTATTTGCATGTTTGCTTTATTTTCTATTCCTTTTAACTCGTATGGATTGACGACCCGTACGAGGTTGTGTTTTGAGTTGATACCTAGCATCTCTGTGGACAAACCAAGGCTTGATGATTATTACCCTATAGGTAGTATAGCAGTATGAACAGGGTGCAGAACTATAAATTTCTATCCTTAGACCCTCACCGCCTCCAACCAGGTTACTTCTAAGCTATAGTTTTAATGACCCCGGGGAGAGGCAGGTAAGAAATTTGCCACCATTTTCGGGGATGCTATCTATCTAGGTATCAACTTAGAAATAACACGTCAGTAGATTATGTGTCCATTTTATACGGTTATATTAGGAATTTTAGGATTCACATTTGTACACTTTGGTACTCTAAATGTAGCATTTTTCCTTGAAATTCTCTAAGGAGAGTTAAAAGCAACTTTTACGTTTTTATTACTTTTCTAGACAATTTTGTGTGACAAGGCAATTTGTTTGAAGACTTTTAAGAATTTGAAAACTTTGAAGAATACCTTTGAAGATTTGAAGATTTGTATTTGAGCTTTTGAAGACTTGAATAATTGAATAAAACTGAAGGGAACAGGAGGACTTGAAACAAAAAAAAAAGAAATCAAGATGCTGGGCTGGGAACCGTCGTGAATCGCAACCAACCAATCACGACTCGCGACGAACCCGTTGTGACTCACGATGGATGTATGGCAAGAAATATTTATTAATATTTTGTACTATAAATACTCACCTTATCCTCTACTCTAAAGAACGCGATTCAGCCTCTTCTTGCTGTAATTTTTTTGGGTTCAAACCCTAGTTTTTCTTTTCTTAGTTTTTGTAGGTTAATCATGTCTTTTAGTTATCTAGCTTAGTATTATCTTGGGAGCAATGGATTGAATCTTCCACATATATGTAGTAAGAACCATATCTATCTATTTAGTGCTTTTGCTATTGTGCATTTATTGAGCTTTGAATGTGAATTATTAATGGCATTGATGTTACTGGAAGCTTGAGTATATAAAATGCTTGTATGATTACTTGTAAGGGTTGGGAGAAAGTAGCTAATTCTCCCCTCTTTTAATGTGGAATCCAAGATTATGAGTTAACGCTTCTGAATGATGTTGATGTGTTGATAATTGCTAGATGAATGTGATGATGTAAACTCATTGTCATGTTTGTTTTAGGTAGAAAATGAGATAGGTCTATGAATTTTGATCGTTCTTGACTAATCTTGTGTAAATGCATAAATTTGTTAAATGCTTAGACACGGTTTAGTGTTTATACATGTTGCCAAGCTTGTTGGTTCTTCGTGCTTAATGCTGCCAATGGGATACTCTTAGTCGTGTTTTGGCTAAGGGATTCATTGGTGAGGTTTGACAAGAGATGTTGAATTCACTCTTGAAAACTACTATCTAAGAAGGATGGAAGATTTATCTTCACAACAAGTAGTGGAAGTAGTGAATAGATTGTTTCACTCGTACTTAAAGCCTTTGTTATTTAGAATTCATGTGTTCTCAATGCTATGTTTTACTTAATTTATGACATGTGTTTTTTGTGAATAGGAAGTGTTAGGGTGTTAGGAAAGTAACGAATTCCTTAGCTCCTTAGCCTGAAAATCTAGGAACATGAACTTAGAACTTCTTGTGCATAATGTGTTGTGATTCTTGCTACATAAGTATGTTAAAACCCTTTAACTTTCATAACTTAGGACCACCAATCCCCCCCTTTTACTCACTTTAATATGTGTGTGTGTATATATATATATATATCTACTTCTAGCCTAATATTAACCTCTTGTGTTTATACGCTTAAGAAAATTCCTCTTCTTCGTGGATGACCCCGACTTGCCGCTATCTACTAAGTTGTAGATAGTAAGCATTTAGGGCTTACAAATATTAACTTTGAGAGGTACAGTGATGACCTCCCAAATTTTGGCGCCACTGCTAAGGAATGGGCGTTTATTTTTAAGTGTTTAGGTGAATTTGGTTGCATATTAGCTAGTTGTGTTTATTTTCCAATCTTTGGTGGTTGTTTTTGTTCAGAGTGGGTATTTCTTGAGTTCTTGATGAACTTCTATCGAGAATCCTTGCAATATGATTCTGAACTTTAGAAAAAAATAAATAAAAATGGAGCATCTCACCTCGAGGGAACTCATGATAAGAAGAGAGGCTCAATAAGGAAGGTTTTGTTGGATGTGTCATTCCGACCATCCTACCGAATCTTAATTTTTTTTTGTGGGAAGAGCACTATGAAGGGGAAAGAACCCTTGGTTTCCAAAACCAAGGGTATTATGAAGAGTTCTACCAAGAGGTAGGAGATGTTGGTTTTCAAGGGCAAGAAGCTTGAGAATGGTATCCACACCACAATCCTTACAATCTGGAATGGAGTGGTAATCTGGATTGGTGGTATGAAAATGAGCCGAAAAATGAACAATACGAGCAAAATAGTTGGCCATCACCACTTTATACCATACCCCAAAACCAAGCCTAACAAGGAAGTTCAAGTTTGACACGTGAGGAAGTCATGAATACAATAGAAAACTTGAACAACTTTACTAGTGAGAAGTCGGACACTCAGCTCTGCTCCAGTGTTAAGGCTATTGAGGAGCATGTGAGGCGTATGTTAGAAGTGTTGGCCCGAATAGAAGCTCATGATTCCAAAAATACACCACCCCAAATCGAATTTGAGGATTCGGTGAGTGAGGTCACCATGGGAAATGAGCTTGAGTTCGAAGGGGATGAGAAGTTGGTTGTTAAGGATGAAAAAATAGAGGAAGAGGTAATTGTGCTACATTCATTAGCATTATAACCCCTTATCCCACCTAGTGAACGAACTCTACCATTTTCGGAAGTTTTGAGGGAGACAAGAGAGGAGTCAAAAGACTACCCCAAGCCTTCTTACCACCCAACTCCCTTTAAACCATCTCTACCTCAACAAGACTTTCCTCTTGAAAGTTTTGTACCCCCACCTCTCTACTTTTGGATACTCATGGTGAAGGGGTTCAAGCCTTCACCATATGGATAACATTAGGGTCGTGCCGATGACCTTAAATATACAGAGCTTTGTCGTGCCAATGACGTAAATATATTCGGCCTTTATTTTTGTTTTTGTAGTTTAGTTTTTGTTATTTTGTCTTGTTCTTTTTACGGTATGTTTTTCTATGATTTTGTAGCAAAGTGAAGTGCATTGCATTGGACGAGATGAAGGAATGAGATCAATGAGCAAGGGAAGAAAGCTTTTAAGTTTGGTAAGTAAAGAAAAAATTCTTTCTAAGTGCTGGGAAACCCAGTCGTCGTGAGTCACGACGGATGCGTCGCGAGTCGCGAAGAACATGGGACAAAAAATGAACACCCAGCACTAGCTTTCCGCGAGTCGCAACGGACCATCTCGAGTCACGACGGAGTGGTCACGAGTCGCGATGTGATCAAAAATTTTGTGTTAAAATTCAGCTCCCGGCCTCCACTTTTTGAGAGTCACGACGAGTCCTTCCCGAGTCGCGACCAAAAGGTTCTCGAGACAACAGGTCCTTGTGTCCAAAATCCCTCGAGACATCATCCCCTCGAGACCTCGGGTCCTCAAGGCTGCAAGCTGTCGACTCAAGCCAAAGCCCTCGAAACATCATCCCCTCGAGATTTTGGGTCCTCGAGGCTGCAAGCCCTTGACTCGAGCTGAAGCCCTCAAGATCTCGGGTTCTTGAGGCTGCAAGCCCCCGATTCGAGCCAAACCCAAAAGTCTATCATCTCTCGAGACGTCACCCTCTAGAGACCTCGAGTCCTCTAGGCTAGAATCCCTCGAGACATCATCTTTCATCCTCGAGCCCAGCCAGACCCAAGCCCCTCAAGACCAAATCTTTCATCCTCGAGACTAGCCAGACCCGAGCCTTTCCTACCTGTAGCGAGTGGTGACGATGCATCGCGAGTCACGACCAGTGTTGTCGCAATGAAAAAAAAACAACTTTTCAACAGTGCTTGAACACTGCATGATCCTTCCTTCTTCTCCACCAAATACTCCCAAGAACCACCACACATCCACTCATCCCTCCACCATCTTACATATATTGACATGTGAAGATTCTTGCATCTTTATAGTATCTTTGTTGATTGTAGTATGCCGACTACATCATTGTGACTGTAATTGCTATATTCTATAATGATGCTTGGACTTGTGTAGATATATATGTTGTTGGAAAATGTTAGAGTGGTGATTGCATGATGAATTAGTTGTTCTTTAAGAATACTATGGTTATTAACTCTTGATGTTAAACCTATTATTACAAATCCTTATGTACTTGTGAGTTTGATGTTGTTCTCTGTGGTGTTAGTCTTGATCAAACGGAGCCAAGGAGACAATTTTTTGCTCGAGGGGTGAGTTCTTCTACGGTACTTTTGCTCCCCCTTCTGGCCCCGAAACCAATTTCTGGACCAATTCTATACAAATACATGGGATTTCGCCATATCACAGGTGACTATGCAGAGAAACGAGTGTCACTCTACCTCTTACCTTGAGTTTTATTATTCTTGCCCAGTGGCGGAACCAGCCTAGTATTTTAGGGGGGGCTTACTTATACTGGTAAAAAAAATTTTCGGACGCTATATTATATTGGTAATTTTTTTCTGGGTGAATTACACTGAATTTTTTTTCTGAACACAAGTCGACATATTCAAACAAAATCCGCTTCAATAATAAAGTGTTTATAAAATAATCCAATTTTTACAAATACGATAAATCACACTTACAATTATTCGATCTTGTTAATTAATATATTAAAAATAACTTAAATAAGATTATAAAAATAAAATTAGTGAGAAAATCACATGTATAATCAGTTTATACCTAAATGAAATCAATTTATGTCTAAAATTAAGTAAATAGTTTAATAACTTGGTAAAATTACAACTGAAAATATATAGCTTTATTGTGATTTTCTTAATTAAAAAAATTACCATATTCATCAGCATTAATTTAAAAATGAGATAAAGAATCTCTTATGATCCTCTCATCTTAATTAATTATAGTAACAAAATTATATTTAATGCAAAATACCAAATATCACAAATGACAAACAATTATACGAATATAAAGTTACAGTAAACTATTGTTAGCAGTACTATTTTGACTTCCATAAAAGCAATGGGCTTCAAAGACTTGGCTAAGAAACTTGACAACGGCCCATGGCTTCGTTTGAACGGCCCAATTGGTTTTAACCCATATTTTTCCTTCAGACTTTTAATCAAAACAAAGTCGTTTTGATGTCTGAAGGCAAAGGAAAAAAGGTAGGCCAATCGTCTTCTTTGGCAAGAAGACGAACAGGGGGCGGAGCTGGCCATCCAACGGGGGGCGAAAACCATTTTTCCGATGGAGGCTAGACCTAATTTCCATGCTATTGAATCTTAGGGGGGCGCCAGCACCCACTCGCCCCCCTGGATCCGCCCATGTTCTTGCCTTACATGTTTACACTGAGGGAAATGTAATGTTTTGAGTGCGAGGAGGGGTTAGAGGACTCGCATGCATGCTAGCTTGATTTGGAATGCTTTTTGCTACTTTTGATTGGAAAAACATTAGAAAAAGAAAGAAAAAATTGAAAAATTGAAAATTTTGAAAAAAATATAAGAAGAAAAAAAAATTAGAAAGAAAATAAAACCCGCTAAGTTGAAAACTCGAGAGGGGAACTTAGGCAACATTGGGGGCCCAGATATGTCGAAAACCCAAAGGGAAACCTAGGAAAAAATGAGAGGCTAAATGTGAGGAAAAAGGTGAGATGTGAGCCAAAGAAACATGATGTGTGGCTAGGATGAAAACCCAAAAGGGCTCCTTGGCAAAATGAGAGAAAGAGAGAAAAAAGGAAAATGCTATGAGTAGGATTCATATGGTTGCGGTTGTCATATAGATAGATTGGGCAGCTCAACATCTTTAGACCTCTTGGAATTGGGTAACTTAGTGGGTTGAAAAAAATGAAGTATGGTTATGAAATTCTTGATTATTTTATACTTCATTTTGGTTGATATATTGGCATTGGGTGAAGTATGTGTTTTAACCTCCTAGATGGTTTTAACTTCATTTTGTGTCATTGGATTTTGGTTGATATATTGGTATGAACTGAAGTTTGTGCTTGAACCTCCTAAATGGTTTTAACTTCATTTTATGTCATTGGACTTTGGGATTATCAATTTGGGACTTTGAAACGCTTTTATAGGTAGTGAATTGATAAGTGGTAGGTTTGGTTAGATTTAGGAATTGGGGTTGTGTGTGTGAAAAATTTTCATTCGAGCTTTGATTTTGTGATTTATGATGTTGAGAGTTTTTGTGAGGTTTTGATTGGGGGAATATTAGTTTGGGATATGGATATATGAATTCCTTCGTGTGCTTGAATCTTTTCTTACTCGAGGGCGAGTAAGGTTTAAATGTGGGGAGGTTTGATATGCCCATTTTATACGGTTATATTAGGACTTTTAGGATTCACTTTTGTGCTCTAAATGTAGCATTTTGCCTTGAAATTCACTCAGGAGAGTTAAAAGTGACTTTTACGCTTTTATTACTTTTCTAGAGAATTTTGTGTTACAAGGCAATTTGTTTAAAGACTTTGAAGAATACCTTTGAAGATTTGAAGACTTGTATTTGAGCTTTAGAAGACTTGAAGAATTGAAGAAAAGTGAAGTGAAGAGGAGGACATGAAACAAAAAGAAGAACAAATCAAGATGTTGGAACTGGGCACTGTCGCAACTCGCGACGAACGTATGGCCAGAAATCTTTCTTGGTTTTTTGTACTATAGATACTCACCTTATACTCTCCTCTAAAGAACACAATTCAACCTCTTCTTCCTGCGATTTTTTTGGGTTTAAACCTTAGTTTTTTCTCTTCTTTCTTTTTTTAGTTTTTGTAGTTTAATCATGTCTTTTCATTATCTAGCTTAGTTTTATCTTGGGAGATATGGATTTAATCTTCTACATATATGTAGTAAGAACCATATATATCTATTTAGTGCTTTTTCTATTGTGTATTTATTGAGCTTCGAATGTGAATTGTTAATGACATTGATGTTGTTGGAAGCTTAAGTATATGAATTGCTTGTATGATTACTTGTAAGGGTTGAGAGAAAGTAGCTAATTCTCCCGTCTTTTAATGTGGAATCCAAGAGCATGAGTTAAGGTTTGTTAATGATGTCGATGTGTTGATAATTGCTAGATGAAGGTGATGATGTTGAACTCGTTGTCATGTTTGTTTTAGGTAGAAAATGAGATAGGTCTATGAATGTCGATCATTCTTGACTAATATTGTGTAAATGCATGAATTGGTTAAATGCTTAGACACGGTGTAGTGTTTATACGTGTTGTCAAGCTTGGTTGTTCTTCGTGCTCAATGCCACCAATGGGATACTCTTAGTCGTGTTTTGGCTAAGGGAGTCATTGGTGAGGTTTGATAAGAGATGTCGAATTCACTCTTGCAAACTACTATCTAAGAAGGATGGAAGGTTTATCTTCACAACAAGTAGTGGAAGTAGTGAATAGATTGTTTCACTCGCTCTTGAAGTCTTTGTTATTTAGCATTCATGTGTTCTCAATGCTAAGTTTTATTTCATTTATGTCATGTGTTGTTCGAGAATAGGAAGTCTTTGTATGATTGAAGTGTTAGGGTGTCAGGAAAGTGACCCGAATTCCTTAGCTCCTTTGCATGAATATCTAGGAACATGAACTTAGAACTTCTTGTGCATAATGTCTTGTGAATAATTCTACATAAGTATGTTAATGTGGTTTTTTCTAGGCTTAGCCTAATGAGTGCTATGTTTGGTTAAATGGCTATGTCTTTGGTAGAAGGATTGTCGTTGTCAAATCTATAGTCCTTCGTTTATAATGCCATTGATGAAATACCCCTATGGTCGTTGTTTTTCTAGGGTGATCATCAATGAGATTTGCAAATGGTCGTTGTTTGTCTTTGCAAATTACTATTAAGAAGTACTGAATGTTAATCTTCCATTGGTATTCCCCATAGGTAACAAATGTGATAGGATGAGCGAATGGTTCAATGATCTACATTAGGTTTGGAAGTGGATATCAATTTCCCCCAAAGGCCTTGTTTTTGTAGTTTTAACACCTTTTTACTTAGTTTGTTTGATGATTAGCATAGTTACTCGACTTTGTAAGTTATCTTGTCTTTTAACTTTCATAACTTAGGACCACCAACCAACCCCCCACCCTATTTACTTGCTTTCATTATGTGTATATATATCTACTTCTAGCTTAATATCAATCTTTTGTGTTTATACGCTTAAGAAAATCCCTCTTCTTCGTGGACGACCCCGACTTGCCGCTATCTACTTAGTTGTAGACAGTAAGTATTTAGGGCTTATAAATATTGACTTTGAGAGGTACGGCAACGACCTCCCAGTAGAGTAGTTAGTTTAGCTTTTATTTTGTTTGTATATATTTTTTATTCTTGGTTCGAGCTGTGTTATAGTTATTTTGTTACCATTTGATCCGTTTGCTAGTGTTATATTCGGAATGGTATTGTTCACCCTAGTTTATGGTTCATACTTGTACCACTAATCTAGGTGTCTTACACTACCTGGCTGAGAACATAGGTGTTCAGAGGAAAAGGAGGCAAAGAACTAGGGAACAAGTTTAACCGAGGTAGGAAGTAGTAGTAGAAGATCCGCTAGCAATAGCGAAAGATAACCGCACCCTACGGGAGCTCATATGGCCCAACTTGGAGAATCAACCTCTATGTATCACCTTCCCGCTATTACCCGCCAATATGAGCTATGAGCTAAAGAGTGTAATGATCCATTACCTTCCTACATTTCATGGATTCACGGGGGAGGACCCGAACAAACATCTTTTGGAATTCCATTTGGTGTGCCCAAACATGAATCCCTTGGAAGTGTCCGAAGATGACTACAACCTAAGAGCCTTTCAATTTCCTCTTAAAGTAGTGCGAAGGATTGTCTCTACTACTTTCCACCGGGATGCATTGGATTGTGGATGGATATGAAGTGAAGGTTCCTAGCAAAATATTTTCCAGCGTCAGAATTGGTAGGTTTGAAGAAGAAGTTTTCGAACATCACCCAAGGTGTCACTAAGAGTATGTACAATTATTAGGAGCAGTTCAAGAAACTTCTGGTGAGTTGCCCTTACGACCCATTCAAAGAAGGAGATTTGGTGCATTACTTCTTTGAGGGATTGTGCAATGAAGACATGCATATGGAGAATGCCGCTTATAATAGTTTTATAGCAAACAAGTGCCCAAGGATGCAAAGGCCCTATTTGAAGAAATGGAAAATGGTATGCACCAATTTAGCACTAGATCAAGGGTGAAGGTCTTGGATGAATCCACACTCAGCGAAGTTGGAGGAGCAATTTCAAGGTCTTGCTTCCATGATGAAGGATTTTTTGCGAGTAAAAGTGCATCAAGTCCAAGTGTGTGGAATTTGCAACCTTAACCACAATTCCGAACCATGCCCCAAAGTCATAGATGATTTACAAGAGGTGAATGCAATTGACTACAACAACCGGGAAAGGCTACAATTTTCTCGGGGTTGACCACAAGGGTTCTGAGGGAACCAAGGAGATGCAAGGCCAGACCCCTATGCAAATTTATTCAATTTGAGGTATCGAGATAATCCTAATTTTCGATGGAGGGAGGACAACCAACCTCAAGGGTACTGGGGAGGACAAGCTCCACCTTAACTATTTCTTAGAGGTGAATGCCCTTCTAACAATGATGCTTCACTTTACAAGTTGGAACGGGATGAGATCTTGGAAGCCATCGGTCAATTGGGGAAGAAACATGAAATCTTCGTGGAGCAAACAAGGAAAGAGATCGAGGACCTTAGCAATAGAGCTTTCTCAAGTATCAAAATCTTAATGTTCAAGTCGGACAACTTTCCACCTCGGTAAGCCGACTTGAGACCAAGGAGTCCGGAAAACTACCTTACTAACTGGAGGTCAATCCGAGGAATGTGCGAACACTTAAATTTAGAATTGGGAAGGAAGTTTGACAAGACCGAGAAGAAGATAATGCATGAAAATGACAAGATAGTGGAGGCTACCAAGGGACACTTTAAAGAGGAAAATATTGTGGTCAAGGAAGCACCCCCCAAGGAACATCCACCACCCGAGGCACAAGTCACTATTCCACCTCCATTTCCAAATACTTTGAGAGAACGGCCAAAGGTGGTGACCGATGATGCAAACATTAGAAAAGTCTTCGAAAAGGTTTAGGTAACCATCCCTATCTTAGAATTAATTGAACATGTGCCATCATATGCTAAATTTCTTAGAGTTGCATTCACAAAGAAAAGGCGTAGGCCAAATAAGAGATTAGGACATTTGAGAATGGGGGGGGGGAGCATTTAGAACCATAAGAACTTTCCTAAGAAATGCGATGACCCAGAAATTTTTTCTATCCCTATCTTAGGTTGTTAACTTGTGGATTATGCCGTGATATATTTAGGTGCATCCATTAATTTTATCCCATGTAGTCCATATGAACGCCTAGAAATAGGTGAGCTTAGGGACACTAGAGTAATTGATTAACTTTCCGATCATTCCCAAGCAAGTCCCCGTGGACTAGTAAATGATGTGATGGTGCGAGTTGGCAAATTGGTTTTTTCGGTAAACTTTTATGTCTTAGAAGTGGCGCACAATAGAAGTGCACCCACAATAATTTTTGGGAGACCTTTTCCTAAAATTTCTAGGACTAAAATCGATGTCCACTTGTGCACCTTAACTCTACAACATGACATGGATAAAGAGGAATTTGATATCTATAAATCCAGGCATGATTCAATCAAGTATTCATTGATGTGCAAAGGTGTAACCTTATATGATGATCATGATAAATCTTATTGTGTGACAAACGAGCATGCATGTTTGAGTGAATCCCATGTTGATGATAATGATGATGATTTCAATGAATTGCATGATGCAATGGATGATATGTTACTGCTAGATTGTTTTTCTATGCTAACCAATTTGCAGCAGGAAAGGGAGATGACTGAGAGCTTAAAACCTCCTCGACCTCCCTTAATTTCCGAAATGACATGCACATACTCAATGATGGCAAGACATGGAGATTCATTCATATTAGCGGACAAAAGGTCTGAATGCAAGGATGGCTCGTTGTGGAAACCTCTCCACGATGATTTTATCGTTGGTGGAATTGCCGATGGAAATTCAGGGGACCCAAAGGTAAGTGTTTCTAACTAGAATGCATGGAAAAAGCAAATAAGTCATGAGGACAAAATTACATATACAGTGTGTTTTTTGCTTTTGTGTTTTGATTAGTGAGTATATGGTGTTGGCATGAATCTTGTTTTGCTATGTGATTGTGTTTTGAATGGAATTAAATTGAACAGGTGACATAGTCTTTTGAAAAGAGGGGAAAACCCAAGGATTAGGGAAATTTTGGTGAATGCCTCGTGCCAAGTAGGTTGGCGCAAGGCAATGCTTCATGATGAGACTGGAATGGCATGAGGCTGTGTCTTGTGCCAGAGGTTTTCCCCGAGGATATTCGTCGTGGAAAGTGGTTTGGTGTGAGGCTTTGCTTCGCTCCAGACACCTTTTGTGCACTACACCTATTCAATTTTTCTTTGTTCCATTTATTCCATTTATGCAAAATTTTGAAAATTGTGATTCTCAAATTCAAAAATGCATTTTTGGTTCAATAATGTTCAAATTCCCTAATTCCTTAGGATTTATCATAATACTTCCAAAACAAATGGAATTATTTGACTTGTACTATTGTCCCCTTAATTGAGCATTTTAAAATTCTATTCTTATCCTAATTGTCTCTCACCCTAGTCCCCTAGGCTGAAATTCTAACCCCATAGTACATTTCTCACCCTTATTCTATCATTTGACACATTGTTTCTTCTCAAGAAACACTCACTCTCACACACTCTCAGTGTAACTCAAAAAAGTGAAGCTTTTCTTCCAAAAGTTAGCAGTTTTTGCTTCCTCTTTTGTGGGTCTTGCAAATCTTGGCTTCAAATTTTGGGTAACCCATTGAACTTTATGCCTAAGTGATTTATTTGACATTATGGTTGTGTTATTTAGAGCATGAATCTTGAATGAGTGTGCTTTGTGATATGTGTTTATGCATAATATTTTGTTGAAGAAGATATTGGGAGGATTGATGTGCTATTGTGCTTAAGATATGATTTTCGGTATTGGATGATTTCGGAGAGAATGAATATTGATTGCATGATCTTATTGATGAGTTGGTAATAACTTACATGAGTTTGTTGTTTGATGAGGAATGTTCTTTTTTTACAGCCCACATGCTTAGATTATCATGCCATTAATGTTTGGGTTATTTGGGAGAATGTTGACTTATTGAACTGTAGGTCATACTTTGTTTATGATCATATCACCACTCTTGTACTCTTTACTCGAGTTGGTCACTTACATGTTGAGCTGAGTAGGTCTAGAGGGGTTTCTCGAGAAACACTCCAAGACGTACATTAGGTGGACCCTAGAGTACCTAGCTACTCTATGGTCGGTCGTTCATGATAATGGACACAAGGCAATCAAATTCAACCTAGACAACAAGGAGTACAAGATGACCAACCGGGAGGTAGCATGAGCCTTTGGGTGGAGGTATAGCAAGGAGATCTAGAAGACTACCCAACAAGGCTTACCTTTCTCTCTTGGGTGCTTCTGGGTGCAGTTGACGGGCACGGATCGGAAGACTCTACACAAGAGTACCGTCATAGTTCATCCGGCGTTCCATTATGTTCACACTACCATAGAGACCCCCCTCTAGCACTTGTTTTTTTAATTTTAACACAGGTTATTAAAACCGGTGTTAATTTAAGGCCAGTTTTTAAAATTTTAACACCGATTTTTAAAAAACCGATGCTAAAATAGCACTTGTTTTTGTATAAAATAGCACCGGTTGTACTTTTTAGGATTTGCATTTGGAAAATAATCCATTTCTTTCTGCCTGGGTCGGGGATTTTTCTATTTTTTCTTTTATTTGTGAGTCGTCTACAGCGAGTGGAGGCTGCTGGCCCATCGGATTGTTGGACCGGCCGGTTTTTGTAATAAATAGCACCGGTTTTAAAAATCAGTGCTAAAATTAATAAATAGCACCAGTTTTTTTAAATAACACCGGTTTTAGAAAACGGTTGCTAAAAATTTTCAAAATTCATTTTCCCGCCAAAGAAATAACCAAAAATTTTAAAATAGCACCGGTTTTGGAAAAATTAGCACCGGTTCAAAAAACCTGTGCTAAAAAATGGAAAAATAGCACCAGTTTAAACCGGTGCTGAAAATTTTAAAATTTAAAATTTTTCCCGCCAAAGAAATCGCCAAAAAATATTTCCCACCAAAGAAATCGCAAAAAAAATTTAAAATTCAAGCTTCCTGCCAAAAATTTCTAAATATTCATCAAAATATTTTCGCCAATGAATTAAAAAAATTTGCCAAATATTTCAAATAATATTCCCGAAAATTTCATGAGTTGGGAGCAGCTGCGCAGCCGTTATAAGCTATTTTTTTTAACTTTCAAAATGATTCACTTCTTTTGTTGACTTTAACTAATAACTAAGTTAAGTTAAATTAACCAACGATCTACCTTTACTGACCTAATATATACAAATAAGAATAAAATTTGTTTACGTTAACTAATTAACGTTCAATCCTTAATTGATTTAGTATACATAAATACAAGACTATATTATTTTTTTAGTCCCCTACAAAGTATCTTATACCATGTTTTAGTCTCAATTTGCAAATCAACCCTTAGACGGTACCCACCTAATTCAAAACATTTTGTTTGGTCCCCAAAGGTGGTTTTCAGGTAAGACTAAATGGTTTTCTAGTATAGTCAGGGGTATAATGGTAATTTTACAAATGAGCAAGTATTTTTAATTAAAAATCCTAATTTTAACTTTTTTTTATTTTTGACAACTTCATGCTCGAGCCCTTGAACCCTCGAACCTCCTGCCTCAAGCCCTTGAACCTCTTGCTTCCTGCTGCGAGCCTCGAGCCCTCGAACCTCCTGCCTCGAGCCTCAATCCCAAATGTGGGAATTTTCAACCACTTCACACTCAAGCCTCGAACCCTCGAGCCTTCTGCTTCTTGCCTCGAACCTTCTGCTTGTTGCCTCGAACCCTCGAACTCTCCTGCCACGAGGACTTGAACCTCCATATTTGACTCTAAATATAAATACTAGTGACTAAGCTGACTTTAACTAATCAACGGTCAAACTTTACTCGACTTTCAATATTTAAACACTAATAACTAGGTTGACTTTGTCTAATCAACGGTCAAGCTTTACTTGACTATCAATAAATAAATACTAATAACAAAGTTGACTTTTGCTAATTAACAGTCAAACTTATTATAAATACTAGTGACTAAGTTGACTTTAACTAATCAACGGTAAAACTTTACTTGACCATGACTATATAGAAACACTAGTGACTAAGCTAACTTTAACTAAACAACGGTCAAACTTTACTTGACTCTATCTCTACATAGAAACACTAGTGACTAAGCTGACTTTAACTAATCAACAGTCAATTTTTACTTGACTTTCAATAAATAAACACTAATAAGAAAGTTGACTTTTAACTAATTAACGGTCAAACTTTATTTGAATTATTACATAATAAATACTAATAAAAATGTTTGACTTTGTCTAATGAATGGTCAAACTTTACTTGACTCTCTCTATATAGAAACACTGGTGACTAAGCTGACTTTAACTAACAAACGGTCAAACTTTACTCGACTTTCAATATATAAACACTAATAACTAGGTTGATTTAGCCTAAACAAAAGTCAAACTTTACTTCACTCTCTCTCTATATATAGAAATACTAGTGACTAAGCTGACTTTAACTAATCAACGGTCAAAGGTTACACGACTTTCAATATTTAAACACTAATAACTAGGTTGACTTTGTCTAAACAACAGTCAAACTTTACTTGACTCTCTCTCTACATGGAAATACTAGTGACTAAGCTGACTTTAACTAATCAAAAGTCAAACTTTACACGACTTTGAATATTTAAACACTAATAACTAGGTTGACTTTGTCTACACATCGATCAAAATGTAATCGACTCTCTCTCTATATAGAAATACTAGTGACTAAGCTGACTTTAACTAATCAACGGTCAAACTTTACTCGACTTTCAATATATAAACACTAACAACTAGGTTGGCTTTATCTAATTAATGGTCAAGCTTTACATGACTTTCAATAAATAAACCCTGATAACAAAGTTGACTTTAACTAATTAACGGTCAAACTTTATTTGAATTAGTATATATTAAATACTAATAATAATGTTTGACTTTGTCTAATCAACGGTCAAACCTAACTTAACTTTGTATATATAAATACTAGTGACTAAATCGACTTTAACTAATCAAGGATCAAACTTTACTTGACTCTCTCTCTCTATATAGAAACACTAGTGACTAAGCTGAGGTCTATCCGCGGGGAACATTTGGGAGCACAACGGACTACGGTCAAATTGCCCCCAACCCCAAAGAGAAAGCCTCGGCCCTCATCCAGAGAGCGTTATCGAAGGCCAATAACACCTCTTTATCTTCATCTTAGAGGTGTACATGGTAGAAGCGGTGTGAAAGCCCTTTTAGGAGGACAGGTCATACTACTTCATTCATTGGACGACCGAAACCACTCTTGGAGTTGAAGACACCCGTGGGGAGCAAACCACTGTGCAAGAGCCGGTTCACACCACCGGTAGCATGGATGTAACATGCAGCGAGGAGGCCGCGGTCATCACGATGGGAATAGCTTCTCTTGGTCACTTGGTTGTAACATTTACATCAGGGGTAGTATTTTAGGTAACATGTATAAAGGGAGTGGGCTAATGTCCCCACTCCCGTACATTCCCACGGCATTTTTTTGGGCCACCTGATTGTACCATCTAGATCAGGGGTAGTTTAGTAGGTTTCATTGTATCACGGGAGTGGGACAATGTCCCCACTCCTGTAGACTCACGGTTTTTTTTTATTTACCATTACCTTCGACTAGTGACTAAGCTAACTTTAACTAATCAACAGCCAAACTTTACACGATTTTCAATATTTAAACACTAACTAAGTTGACTTTAACTAATTCATGGTAAAAAATCATTTGAATTACTATATATAAATACAAATAAAAAATGGCTGGAAATAAGTGAAATAACTATTATACCCTGTGAAAAAAAATCAAAAAAGAAACACTGCCCTCATTTCTTCATTTTCTTTCTTCCCAAAATTCATCCTTTGCATTTTCCTCACCGTTTCTTAACTAATCGACGATCGAAAGTGGTTCAATTGGTGTGGGCGCGGTGGTTTGATTAGAGATGAGTCAGCGGCGGTGCGACGGTGGTTCGATTGGAGCAGTTGTGGAGCAGTGGTGGAAAAGCAGTGCGGTGTGGCGGGAGATAGAGTTTTTGGTGGATCTAGGAGGTGGCTGAGCTAAGAGGTGGTAGAGGTAGGGAAAAGGTAGGGGGTGGCGGAGCTAGGTTCTTTTTGGTGGCTGGTGGTGTGGGTTTCTGCGGAGCTAGGGCAGAGCTAGGAGCACCATCTATTTTCCCTGTCTTCCCCATCATCGAGCGCCTTTTGGAACACCCGTAACATCCACGAGACCCTCAAAAACTTGCACGAAATCTTTAGCCTCACTAAAGCACTGTAAGAAACTGGTCAAAACAGTAAAATGTTTCAATCAAATTAGATTTCTCAAATTCCAGGGTCAATTTCGATCGATCTGCAGGGAGAAAGAGCTGGAGATGTCAAACATGGTGAAAAATTGTGAAGTGAGTGTAAATAATGGCAGTTATATTAATAGGTTTAAGGAAATACTGGTAGAAAATAGGATAGATTTGGACTCTCATGAATCGCTTGCTCTAGAAGTTGCGAATTCTTTGATATTGAAATCGAGGGTTCAGCTCGAACCATTTCGAGTTGCGGTGGATGATAAATATTCGTGGGAGGAGAAATGTGCGGTGGTGAGATTAGGAGATAAGTTGCAGCAGAACAAGAAGAATGAACTATGGAGGAAGAGGAGGAGGAAGCAGATTGCTGAAAAGAAGGGGAAGGTATTGTATATGTTACTTTCTGATGGCAATGCTAGTTGTTTCAGAGTTGGTTGTGATTTCAATTAAATTGTTTTGTTTTTCGTATATTCAAAAGCTCGAGGAGTTTGAGAAATATGACAAAGAAGCTGACGAGTGGAGGGCAAGACAGATAGCCAAGGAAGTTGCTGAGGAAAGGTAATGATCACTGGATTCTTTGCAGTTTTTTTCTGCTTGTGGTTGCTTTGCTTAGTTTTTCGAATAACCTGATGTCGTTGGTGCCTTTACATGTTTTGATTGAGAATATTAACGTGGTGAATTTCTTGGAGTACTGAAATTTCTTAGTTTTGTAATTAAGATATAACTTCCACTTCTTGTTCCTGGGAGGAAACCTTAATGTGCCTTAGGATTTGTATATGAACATTTAAAGGAGCAGCGTGCCAGTTCTTTTTCTTGCAAAATGTGCTGAGAAAGCTTGAATAAATTTCAATGTTCTAGCACATCATCTCTAAAAACTAGGCGAGAAAACTTCGGTAGAGTAAGATGGCTAAGATTTTTCCAGTTGATCACTGACTTTTGCCATTTGTATGCAGGTTCAAAGAGCGTGAGATGCATACATTTGACCTGGTGGAAGGTTAGCGATCTATTTAATTGGTAAAATGGATGTCACTTCAAATTGTGAACCCTTCTTAGTCCTGAGTAAAACAATAAGGGCATTAGTAAAGTCAACGATACTGAATGAACCTTTCCCCTTTTCCCCTTGTGATTGTTCTTGCATAGTACTATATTTGGTAGTAGAATGGATAGTAGATATAACTAAAGACTTGCTTGAACAAATCTGTCATTGTTTTGGACCATCTATATAGAAGCTTAATCTTTCTAACTTATAACAATAGTGCTAGTAGACAATACAGGATACGTGTGTCACTTTTTGCGCACCAGAGAAGCTTTTAATTTAAACTTATGCTTATATTTTTTATTCCTTTCATGTTTTTGCTAAATAGTTCATGGTACTGTTAATTCTCGATTTCATTGTGAACTATGTAGTTGCTCAACAGAATGAAAAAATTGCAAAGTTGGTGGAGGAGGCACAAATAAATAAAGATCACATGCTTCAGGTACCGAATGACTCTGTCGTTAGAGCATGAATCAAGCATATGCTAATTTTTCCTATTTATTATGTCAGTATAAAAGTATTGCTCAGGCAAATGAAGAAGGCCTTAAACAGCTTGAAACTGCATATGAGAAACCAAAGGCAGAGGTATCACACCATCATTGTTTTGTTATTGTTGAACGCATTGAGTTTTCTTGCTGAACATTTGGGTATTGCTAAACATAGGGTGAATTGACTTGGCGGAGCTAGTCGGTAGGCATTCACTAAACATTTTCTTATTTATATAGGTTGCCTGTGACATTATTTTCAAATTGTAAGGTAAAACACAATGAGATAGACTTGTGTGCTGAGTGGAGTTTTGATTACTCTTTTTTTTTTCTCCATGTTTATTTAGATCTAAACTACGTAGACCCTTTGTGTGTATGTTTGATTCCTTTGTCTGTTTGAATATACAGAGGATTTCCAATTTTTCTTAACTATGTTCCAGGCATTAGCTTCTGAACATACAATGAGCTTTCCAAGGTAAGATTTACTAATTTAGTTAAATTTACATTTCCCCCCTACCATTTTTGAAAACTAAATTGAAGTTTGTAGTTGTATGGTCTTGTAGATGCATATGTAACGGTACATATGAGCCTTTTGAAGGATCATAGATTGAATATTAGTTGTGTGGCTTAGCCTTGTGATTTGATGTGTATACACCCCATGATTCAATTGATAGTTCAAGCTAAAGTTATTTTTAGTCCCGTAGATAGTTATGTTTGTGATAGTTATGTTTGTGATAGTTATGTTCAGTCCCATTGATTATTAATTTTGTATCATAACTTTTTTTGGTTTTATTTCTATTCAGAGGAAGGGATTTTTTTTCTTCATCATAAATAATTTAGTACCGGTTCAAAAGCAAGTGCTAAGAAAAAAAACTGGTGCAAAAATTAGCACCGGTTAAAATGCCGATGCTAAAAAAACCCTGTGCTAAATTAGCACCGTTTGAAAAATTGGTGCTAAATTAGCACCGTTAACAAAAAAACCGGTGCTAACAAAAACCCGGTGCTAAAAACCTGGTGCTAAAAGTAGGAATTTAGCACTAGTTTTTTTCCAACCGGTGAAACCTTTCCATCGGTTATTTAGGCACCGATTTTTTTTACGAAAAAACCGGTGCTAGAACAAAAACAACCGGTGCTAGAGGGGGGTCTCTATGGTAGTGTCACCATTTGTTGGCTATGGGATTCTTTTGCCACGGTGAACTAACGCAATGTCCGGGTTTGGATGTTCATTTCCTTCGGACAATGACTCCCGAGGGTAACTTTTACCTGAACTTGGTAGGGTATTCTGTGCAGGAATGTTTAGCGATAAGAGACAGGAAGAGTAGTAAAATGTCCATAGGAGGCATGGTTGGTCTTTTGGCGGAGTATCTAGGACATCCAGTCACACAAAGGGATCTAGCTAACTTAGAGAGATCGGAAACAAGGTACAACATAGAGAAGTTGGTGAAGGCATCCATGGTGGGCCCGATGATATCGGAGGGTAGATATGTATGGCTCTATGGTGGATCGAGCACGTGTAGCTTTATTATTCTTCTACAACCAGAGCGAACCACCATTGACCATGACACAAGCTTGGACGACCTACTCATTTCTCCGGACTGGAAATTTGAGAAGGAGTTCTATAGAGTTATGGCCAACTCAGAGATAGATGTTGAGGAGGCCGAGGGTGAGTCCACTCTGAGAGCACCTCCTAGTCGCTCTGGCTTATCCACGGACATCATTGACACCTTACGTTCACTTGGAGACAAGTTTTCAAGCTCTACTCAAGTGTTTCAAGAGGTAGTCTAAGGCTTAGGAGGGATTCGCTCACAAGTGGAAGATCTTAGCTCGAGGATGGATAGCACTGACGCCACACTTCAAGCAACTGGATACATAGGAGTGACTATCACTATTCCCCCTACCTCACCTATGTTTTGATATGATTTTTGTTCATTGGACACTTTGCATGGGAAAAGTATGGGGAAGGAATAATGAGCACCTAGGGAGTTTTCATTTTTGGATTTCCTCGGTGAATTTCATGATTTTCTTTTATCGTTTTTCTTCTTGTTAATTTATGTTTGCTTTTTTTTGTCGAGGGATGATTTTGGTTGAACATTTGGTGGCATGACATGCTATGCTAGGATTTCTAGTTTGCATGGGGTAGAATGTTTTAGTAAATTGGTGGTGTATTTTTATTTTTGACTATCTTTTGTAGTATGAGCCCACTTTTGGGGCATTCTTATGCTACACCAAAAAAATTGGAAAAACTTGAAAAAATGAAAAAAAAAACATGGACAAGTCGATAACCCAAAAAGATGACTTGGCAACATGAGGAAAAGCCCAGAAAGGTCAAAAGGCCAAGGTAAAAATGAGAGGCTAGGCTTGGCTAGGCTCATGGGCCTAGGCAAAAATTAGAGGCCGCGTGGAAAAATGGTGAGAAGTGAGTATACTTTGTGTGTTAAAGCTAGGATGAAAAGCATAAAGGGCACGTAGGCAAAATGAGTGAAATTGAGAGAAATTAAAAAATCTAGGTTGAATGCATGCTTCCGCTGTGGATTGTTTTGGAAGACTAATCTTTGATTGCTTTTGGGATCATTTTGGGAAAAGTAAGCTAGCTTGGCACTTATATTTTTGGCTTACCTTTTTCCAAACATTAGTTTTTGGTGGTTTGATTACTTATGTTTTTCGGGGAGCCTGAGAGTTGAGATTCTTACATTCTTGGGGGAAACAGGGCAATCTTGGAATATGTTGAATGCCTTGGTTAACTTATACGTGCACGCTACATTTTGCTTGATTCTTTATCTTGCCTTCTATTTACTCAAGGACGAATAAAGGGTTAAGTGTTGGGAATCTAATCTGCTTCATTGTACGTGCTTTAACCAATGCATTTGGCATATGTTTATCTACTTTTGCTTGGTGGATTGCTAGTACTAGTTGTGTTTACGTTACAAGGGGTTTAGACGGCCATGTTTGGTTTTCTTGTCTAAATCCCACGTATTGTTGACTTAATTGGAACTAATGGACATCTTGTATCTACAGGCTCCTTAATCTTCCTTGTGATCATGTTTAGTAGTTCGCCCGTGGGTACTTTTTGTTTACATTCTATGTGAAGGCCGTTCGTAAGGGCAGTAGAATATATTGAAGGTCATTTGCAAGGATGGTAGTAGAGACAAAGGCAATTCACATTATAATGGTAGTAAACAAAGGCCACGATCATCTATGCATGGTAAAACGAGATTCAAACCAAAGATAGGCGACAACATAGTTCATAGCGGCCAACGAAGAAATGGGGAATCGTGGTCAGATGAGTTGTGCCTAAGTTAAAGAACAGTCCCAGAATAATTAGCCTTCAAGGCTTGTCCTATTGGATTCTTCCTCTCGATTACTACATAATCGACTACTAAAACTCTCAAATTGGACTAATGGTTGTCCTGTAGCAAAGGAAACAAGCTCAGCAGGCCAACACACCAACGGGTCAGCGCGGGCAGTGCATGGTTTGGCACCAACGACTGCGCCAAAGGAGATGCTCTGTACCAAGGAGACCAGCACGAGGCTATGGCATGAACCATGCCAGAGGCCACGAGCTGCCAGCACAAAGTGAAGAACCCTAACGTGACTAAGTATAGGCGTGGGACGTCCCATTTTATTCATCATGTGCCATCCCAAGTCATTATGCTAAGACCAGCACGCAGGGTGTGGGAAATCACATGGCCCATGCCAAATTTTCTGAGAGCACCCTTGCTGACCACAACCCACACCAATGGCCACTAGCGTGGATCAGGACTTTAAGTTTCAACGCTCTGACAGTGCCCTGCAGCAGATGAAGCGGCCTGCGCCAGGTGTTAGACACAACCCACGCGAAGCCTTGTGCCCATCACAAGATGAAGATCCACGCCACGCCACACCAAAGAACTGGTTCCCCTCACCCATGAAGTGACATTACCCGCACTAGTCTTCGTGCCCCGCACTAAGTACAAGCCACAGGCTGCATCATCCGTGACGCCCCGCGCTGGGTGGTGGCTGAGCTAGAGTTTACCCTACTTTGGCCTATTTTAGTCCTATTTTTAGGCCCAATCTCCTACTACTATAAATAGAACATTTGTCTACTAGGTATTTATATCTCATACTTCATTTTCAAGAGTAGTTTGTAGACTCTCTCCTTAGGAGAAACTTTATCTTTTTGTTCTTTTTACTTTGCTTTGATCCTAAGATGTGGAATTCAAATATTTATTTGAATTCCACATCACTGGGGTAGTGTCCATAGCTTGGGGATAAATTGTAGTGACTTGGTAATCTATATGATTTTTAAGATTCTCTAGTTCATACTAATTTTGTGTTCATAATATTATGGTGATTTTCTTTTGAGTTTGAATGCATTAATATTACACAACATATATAGCATACACCTTGTGCTATATTTATGCTTGGTGAAAATATTAATGGACCCTTGGGAAGAGAAACCTAGTTCTCTAAATAGGTGGAGGAGAATGCATTTGTATGAATGTGTGCACAGGATATTCGAGGTCACTCTAATCCACTTACCATCGCATGCTGACTTTATAAAGTTGTCCGAGAGGTTCTGGGTAGAGATAGATAAATAGTAGCAAGCTAAATGGATAAAGTGCCTACGACCCATGGGCCTAATTGATAGGACCTAAGGAGAGTAGTGCATTCATGGTGGAAGCCCGGTACGTAATTGCACGGGGGAGAATCAGATCCACAACAATGGCCGGACCTTGTTGTACTCCCCTAATTTTGATGGCGGTGTCAATGAAGGGTTGCGAGAGCACCTGCTATGATAGGGATGGAGAAGTGTATGCCATCGAGCACACCACATGTTAAGGACACTCTATTAGGTTTTTCTAGATCTCTATGTGAATGAATCAAGGATAGAAGTATTATACTGACCAAGTTTCTCAATGATTTCCCCAAGTTCTTAGCTAATATTGTAGTTGTGTTTTTACTTTTCATGATTTATAGTTTATAGCTTGAAAAACCAAACACCCCCCCCCTGATTTGCATGTTCGCTTTACTAGTTATTCCTTTCACTCGTACCGATTGACAACCCTTACGAGGTTGTATTTTTAGTTGATACATTAGACCTAGCATCTCTGTGGAAAAACCTAGGGCTCGCCGCTAACTACCTTATAGGTAGCGTAGCAGTAGGAACAGGGTGCAGAACTATAAATTTCTATCTTCTAACCTTTACCGCCTCTAATTGGGTTACATATAAGCTACGGTTTTAACAACCCCGGGGAGAGGCAGGTTAGTCTACGACATCAGTGGACTAGAGCGCATTCCCTAAAACTACGGAGACGGTGAGATATGGGAATTGTGGTAAGTACCATGTGTGACAAACGGGGGGAAATACCTAACTATCTCCACACTGTGTGACATGAGCATAAGATAGGTTTATAAATCTATATGTGTATGAATCGAGGATAGAAGTCTTTTATCAAGCATGTTTCTCAACTACCCCCAAGTGCCTATTTATATAGTTTATTTGCTTTTTGATTTTATGCTTAGTAGTTGTTAGTTGAAATAACCCCCCCCCCCCCCCCGTTTACTTTACTAGCTATTCTTATTACTCGTATGGATTGAAAACCCAGACAAGGTTGTGTTTAATTGATATTTAGTCCTTAGCATCTCTCTGAACATACCCAGGACTTACCAAAAACTACCTTATAGATAGCATAGTACTGACTTGTGTGTAGAGCTATATATTTTATCTTTTACCTACCATCCTCTGCTCGGGTTAATTAGCTACAATGAATGACCTCGAGTAGAGGCAGGTCAAATTTTGGTACCACTGCTGGGGATGCTAATTAGTTTAATTGTTAAATAGCATAACATGTTAGCATAGTAGTTAGTATTTACTTTTGTTTTTTTTTTGTTAAATTTACGTGTTGAGTTGTTGTGATAGTTATCTTATTACCTTTTGATATGTTTGCTAATGTTGGCTTTCGAAGGGTATTTTTTCCCCTAGTTTATTATACATACTCGTACCACAAACTTATGTTTTTTACACTACCCAACTGATAACATGGGTGTTTGGAGGAGATGGATGTGAAGAACAAGAGCAGAAGTTCAACTAAGGCCGGTAGTTTTGGTAGAAAAACTGCAAAGAATGGCCAAAGATAACAGAACCTTGAGGGAGCTTATGGACCCTAACATGGAGAGTCAGCCACTATGCATCACATTCCCCCTATTACCACTGAATGTGAGCTGTGAGCTAAAGAGCAGAATGATCCACTGTCTTCCCACCTTTTATGGTATGGTGGGGGAGAACCCAAACAAGCATCTGTCAGAGTTCTATTTGGTGTATACGAACATGAAGCCACCAGGAGTTTCTAAAGATGACTACAATCTAATAGCCTTCCCATTTTCCCTTCAAGATGGAGCCAAGGATGGGCTCTACTACTTACCGCCAGGATGCATAGGTTCTTGGATGGACATGAAGCGGAGGTTCTTGGAGAAGTATTTTATAGCTTCCAAATTCTCCGAACTAAAGAGACAACTGTCAAACATCACCCAAGGGCTACTGAGAGTTTGTATGATAATTGGGAGCACTTCAGGAGATTACTAGCAAGTTTCCCTACAATTCCATTAAGGAGGGGGATCTAGTATATTATTTCTTCAAGGGGCTATGCAAGGAAGATATGTGAATGGTGAACGCCACTTGTAATAGTTCGATAGTGAAAAAAATCCCTAAGGATGCAATTGCCCTCTTTGATGAAATGGAAAATGGTATATTACAGTTTGGCACAAGGTCAAGGGTTAAGGTTTTGGATGAACCCGCACAATAACCTAAGTTGGAGGAGCAAGTCCAAGCTCTTGCTTCTATGATGTAGGAACTCTTGCAAGGAAAAGTGCATCAAGTCAAAGTGTGCGAGGTGTGAAACTTAAACCACAACACCGAGGTGTGTTCCGATGTTGTAGATGATTTGCAAGAGGTAAAGGCCGTTAAGTGTAACAACCGAGAGGGACCTTAATTGGCTAAGGATCAACCACAAGGGTTCTGGGGAAACCAAGGCAATGCAAGGCTGGACCCCTATGCAAACTCGTTCAACCCAAGGTATCGAGATCATCCAAATTTCCTATGGAGGGAGGACAATCAACCTTAAGAATATCGGAGTGGACAAGCCCCACCTCAACCTTAACCTCGAGGTGAAGGCCTTTCAAAATTTCCATCTCGGTGAGCCGACTTGAAGAAAAGGAGTCCAGCCAACTTTCTTCCCAAATGGAGATCAATCTGAACGTGAATGCTCTCTTCAGCCGACTTAAACGTGAATGCTCTCAAGTTGAGAAGTGGGAAGGAAGTTTGTGAGTCCGATAAGAAGGTGATACAAGAGAATGATAGGGTATTGGAGGCCACCAGGGCACACTTCGAAGAGGATGAGATTGTGGTCAAGGAAACGCCTTCCAAGGAGCTTCCACCACCTGAGCCACAAGTGACTATCTCATCTCCATTTACAAATGCTTTGAGGGGAATGCCAAAGGTTGTGACCAATGATGTAAGCATTCAAAAAGTCTTCAAAAAAGTCGAGGTAACAATCTCTATCTGGGAATTAATTGAAAATGTGCCATCATATGCTGAGTTTCTTAAAGTTGCATGCACAAAAAAGAGAAGTAGACAAATTAAGAAGGTAGGACATATAAAATTAGAAACTTAAAGGGACGAAATGAGTTTGAAATCCATAAGAGCCCATGGCTCCAATGGTGAAAAATATAATTTTCATTCATTTCCGCGGCTTAAAATAAGCCTCGTTCAACAACCCGAATTGTAACACAGTACATAAAATCATCTACAAGCTAACACAAATATATAGAAAATGCTAACTAAGAAATTATCTATAGATAGGAATAGAAATCAACACATTTCTATTCCAAACTTACATGTCATACAAATTTAACACATGTGTTACTCTACGAAACTAGGGTTTGCGAGGGTTTCTGAGCGGTTGAGAATGAGATGCCTAGCCAAACAATTTAGGATGTTGGTGATGTCTTCCTTTGAATAGGGCCTTGTTTCCTGAGGAAGAAGGTGTGCCTCTAAGAAAATAGCTAACTGTTAAAGATGATTTGAAGACACGATTAATGTTTAGTTAAACCAAATGTATGATTACCTTGTAAATTTCAAGTAAATCCAACTTCACGGCTTCTATGCACTCTATTGTGTACAACATTATGTAATAGCCACATTCCCACATTTGTGCTTTTTTTTCTTGTACTGAATTAAAATAATTTCAAATTATAGTTGAATAGAAACACGAAAATGAAGCTCAATTAAAAAAAAGTAATTGTACTAGAATTCATACCTTGATTTCAACCACATCCATTTTGCTTCCACCATCATCGCTAGTGTCCTTCATAGCTGACTCCAATATCTTGACAAATGCTTCCGATGGTTGGATATGCTAGGGATCCATCCAATACACCTGTTTTGTTTCCTGAAAAATCATAATCAATCACCAATGGTCTCTAAACATAAAACATGCACAAATTTATGTTCATATAATTGCGTAAATAATGTATGTAACAAATAAACAATTTTGTAACTATGACCTTTCAATGTAGGGCACAGTGAATAATTTCTTATCCTTCCTCCCAATGTTTTTGTAAATGTAGTCGATTTTCTCTTGGTTTGTACAACCAATTTTTGGGGTCATCACTGGGCATATGTATCCAATCCATGCCTTCTTTAGATTATAAAAAAAGTATGTGTACCTTGAAATTTCAAAAAAAACATTAGTCGTAAAGAGCTCCTACATCATAGAAGGTGTAACATCATAGAAGGTGTAAAATGAAAACATGAATTAAATAACATGAATTAAATATATTTATATCTGATTAATATCCACTCACAAGGTGTAAATGGACATTAACATCTGCTTAACTTGTTCACATTTCCAAAGGTCCTCAAAATCACTCTATAGGGCGATTATATCCCGTGTCATACCAAATATACAATCATTTCCATGAAATCTGTAAGCTGAGTTGCATTCATGTGGTCCAAGCCAATTGTATAGCACTTGTACGAAGGGAGGTGAGTCTTTCGGGACTTGTTGTGCTCTTGGTACCGGTTGTCGAATCTTTTCTGGTGTTGTTTGGACTGGTTTAGGTGCTCTTTTGACCTGTTTCAGTGTAGCTTGCACCAGTTTTTTTGTAGCTACGACCTTTTCAGGTGTTTTTGGAGGGATTAGTGTCAAATGCAGATCTTTAATGGGATCGGCATAAATTAGTCGATGAGGCCACAAAAGAAACATTCCATGAGCGGAACCGACATTCTTGTATTCTCCGTTTGGAACTGGCAACATGGCACCCCTTCCAACACCTTCTCTAGAGATACTATTGACAAATATTCAGGAATTGGTATGGTGTGATGAGACCTCATTAACTCATGCAAAACTTCATCAGCAACGTGTAGTGGTCTACCACTTATGTCTTGATCAATGTATAGCTCTCAAACATGTGAACCCTACATCGTACCAATTACAAATGCCACATCTTACACAAAATTCATATGAAAGAGTTGATATACTTAAACATGTACCTTTTTATCACTTGTGAGTAAGGCCTTGTTGAGGTTGTCAGCTTCATCTCTAGGAGTTAGGATAATTTCCTCCTGATTAACCTCAATATCTTTGGGGGAATGGTGTCATCCTGTTAATGGGGGAGTCTAGTCGAGTGTTAAATCATCCAAATATTTTGGAAGAGCTAGGCCCGTATGTTGGATCAACTTCCGAATGAGAATGTCTTATTGCTGAATTTGTTTTTCTTATTGAAGGGCGTGTTTTTACAATGTGTGGATCCTCAATGGTTTTGCACGTCCATAGTACCGGGTAATTCCAAATGCCTCTAGTTGTGTCAAGAACCCGCCCACTCCCCTAACACACCCTGCGTGGTCCATTTTTTTGTTGATTCACAAAGAATATCACGCTTGAAGGTGGGTATGAATTTCCCCTTTAATTGATCATTCTTTAATTTTTCCTATGTGGTTAATTAAGGGGCAAAGGTTAGCACATGTGAATGGAAAATATGTGAATGAATAAATAGAAAGTCCGGATAAATGATATACAACTCATTCCACAATATCTCTTATATCCTCCTTCTTGTATATACCCTCCTTGTTTTGTCGGCCTTTGAGGAATAGATCCCACCTATCAATGTCATCCACATCCATTGGTTGTACCTTTGCGCAAGCCTCTTCTTCGGTCACCCTGGCTTCAATTGCAATTTGAACATCTTTCTCATGGCGTTGTTCAACTAACTTCATTGCCTCCAATCTATACCCACCATAGCTTAAACAGTGAGGAATTTTATTTAAACCGGGAAGGCATTTTTTCCCCGTACCCCGTGTTAGATTGTTAGAGTCATTTGAACACTAAAAAGTACTTCATTTGAATTCTTAGTAAAATTAATGTAACTTTACTAGCATTAGAATCATTCTCCAACGCCTTCTCTTATGGATCTCCCAACGCTCCGGTTGAATGTGTGTGTACAGTATCCACGGGGGATCACCTTTTTGTGTTCCTCAACAAAGTATATTTGTGTTCCTGTCAACCTTTTCACATCATGGTTGTTTCCTTCTTTATTATATATATCATATTCGGGGCGTCAATTTCAAAGGGTCTCTATGAGGATTTAGAGACGATGGTAATTAAATAGCGAGAAGGTTAAATTTTAGAATATGAGATTAGTAAAATATTTTGCGGACACACTATGGCCATTAACATTACCTTGCACTCCCTCCATAAGGTCTCCTTATAGTCTTTTGGTACTTCATGCCAACTATTAACCCGAATGTCAACCCTTGTTCTCCCGATCCTTGCGACTCAACTAGACCATTTTGGACGATCTTTGGACAAGCACTTGCCCGACTTGTTAAAAACTAATGGGGTTAGAAACAAGCACTTTCCATTCCTTACCTCGTAAGATCCATCATTGCCATCACAATCAAATCCCATAGTCTTGGCATCGTTATTTTGTGAACGTGATGCATTATCAATTGTCCATTTCTTAGACATATCTAAACCTACAACAAAATATGCAAAACATAATAATGACACTAACTTCATAATACATAGTTTAGGCCGGAAAAAAATGCCACATTACATGGGATCCACTTCATATTAAAATTATTACAATATTATATTAATATTCATTAGGTTTTCAAAATCCGGGGTAAGATAAAAGTGAAAATCAATAAAATATCCATAAACTATAACATTGAACAAAAATAATATCCTCATGGCCCTAGATAAAACAAACCATTCATAAACACACTAAGAAGAACAGAGTTTTTTTTAGGGTTTTACAACACTAACCTTAATAATACACAAATGCGAGCATCAAGTTAATGAAAGCTTGTCTCCTTAAAGCCTTCTTCCTCCTTAATCATCATTCTCTTCAAAATTGAGAAACAAATGTTGGATAAAAAAAAAGAGGATTCAAGGAGTATTAAGCCTTAACACTAACCTCTCATTAATGTTTGAATAAATCATGGAGAATGGATGAATAGAAATGGATTTGAATAAGAAAAGGATTTTTGGTGGGGAGAATTTGAGGGAAATGGCAGGTCTTCATAGGGTATTTAATACCCTTTGAGAACACGTCTTAAGGGCTATTTTTTTCCCGTTAGATTTCACTTCCAAACTTGGAAGATCATCGGCTCTTTATAGCAAACCCTCTGAATTGCTTCCAAGTTTGGAACTGTTGTAAATATTTAAAAAAATCCACAATCGAGCAGCCACATTTTCAATGAAATTTCAAAAACTCCTTAATTCCCTCTCCCCACCCAAACCCTAACCTTCACCAAATCGAGCAATTCACAAATTTTAGCACAATGTCGAGGCCATGGTACACTAAGAAGAACACCGGTGGAGCCAATAACCAGTGTCATAATCCATTTACTAAAAGTGGGGATTCAAACGGTTTTTCAACACATAAGGGGAGGAGAGGTATGTCGAATTCTCCAAACGTAAAGTGATTAATGCTAAAGTCATTAGTGCATCATCAACTGAAGATTTATGCTTAGGGTATTTGTTGAAGCATTTTTAAGAACAACATCTTGATGGATTGATGTGCTTGGAAGATCTCATTTATGTAGATAAGGTAATTCAGTTTTATGCAAATTTAGGGAAATGTTTTTAAAATCGTGATGTGACTTTAGTGAATGGCAAGGAAATTTTGCTGAATAAGTACACAAATTGTGAAGCCCTAGGTAGCTCCTACACCAACATTGACAAATTGAGAACGGACAACCCCCATGGCCTCTATGAAATTTATCACCAATAGAGTTGGCCCTCGGTATCTGAAGCTACCCCACTAGACCCAATAGTCATGGCAAATAAGTACTTTAATAGAAGTTGTGTGACCCCGAACCCGGCAGAGAGCTATATCACAGGGAAATTGATGATTGAGCAGAGACTCATTTATGAGTGGGTTTGTTTGAATGTGTTGCTGATGGGTGGTCCCACATGTGAGCCGACCATTAGAGACCTCATGTTATTCTACTATGTGATGGAGGGAAAGAAGATAAACACTAGGTTCACCATCCTAATGAGTATGCTTAAGGTCGTTAACACCAAAAAGAAGGATCTCCCTTACGGTGGCTTGATCACGGCTATGATAAAGAATGCCGGCGTCTAGCCGAATAATCGACCTATGCGCTTAGAGTTTTATGATGAGAGCTGGTTTCAGCATCAGCAATTGATGCTCCGTGAACATAATAATTGGGAGCAGTGGGTTCTTCCAGTGCAGTTGGCTATGAATGCAAAAACTACTAGGGAATTAAAACTTGAGAGGATCGAGGCATCGGGATCTCGTAAGTATAAACTGAACACTTCAACACCTTAATAAGGCTAATTGTATTTGTTACATTAAACGGAATTTTTTGTAGGTTCATAGAGCTCTTAGAAGACTACCATAGAGAGGTACCTCAATTGCCTTCTTGGAGACGTTGAGAATACATATCAAATGTTGGCTAGAGTCAATGCCCAACATGAACGTTTCATAGCAGCTCAAGGACTCAATTTAGAACTAAGCGGCAATGAGGAACACAAAAACTTTGAGCCAAAGTTCACTGACAGTGAGGGAGAGGCTGATGCAGGGCCAAATGATGGTGGGAAAGACTTGGACATCGGCACCGAGAATTAGGATTTGTTTTAATATGTTTAAGACTTTTGTTATGCAATAATATATTTTGAAATGTTTTGATTATACACTACTTAATTTGGGGAATTGACGTCATGTTCGGATTCATAGAATTTGTGGAATTGATGTAATGTATGAAATTTTAATTTGTGTAATTGATGTTATGCTTGCATTTTGAACTTGTGGAATTCATGTTATTTGTATTGGTCATAGCTTGTAAGGTAATGCTTCCATGCATTGTTTGAAAACTATCTGCAAGGTCTATGGTTTTGAAATTTACCATTTGAGCAGACTGCACTTCGAGTTTGGAAAAGCTTCAGCCCTTTGTAAAAAAATGGGCCGGACTTGATTCTGAGTTCATAAAAGATTTTGCCACAATGTAAGTGATAGGCCAAATAGGTTTCTCGAGTTCGAAAACATTGGGTTCTGAATTCGGCCGTTGTTTCTGGTCCTGCACGGGTCCAAACCAAACATAGCTTTTACCTAGAATTAAATATTTAAGAGTTCGGAACATGATCGTCTCATATTTGTGAAGGGCCGAATATGTTTCCGAGTTTGGAAACATTGAGTTCCAAATTTGTTCCCTATTTCTGGGCCTGCACGGATTCAAACCAAGCACGTCTTTTGAATAGAATTATTAATTTACGAGTTCAAAAAGGATTCAATTCAAATTTGTGAAGGGCCAAATGTAACATTCTTACTTCGGAAGGTGGAAATTGGCTCTTCACAATACAATTCCAGATTATTTTTCAAACTCATAACCCAGTTAGCATAAGAAAAATAATCCCCAAATCAGAGGTCATTTGCCCGTTGACCACAAACATTAAAAATTTTAAACCCTAGCGTGAAAATTTCACTTAGGAAATCTTCATCCATTTATCTACATCAAATATCAACCAAGGGTAATGATTTTAGATGTCAAGAGGTGGTTGGTCTCGCATCCCTTGTTTGAAATCCACCGGCAACAATCTCGGGTACAATTAAACTAAATTTGTGACTTTGGCCGCACAATCTAGTTACAATATATTACGTTCGAAAGGAAAATTTGTAGATTTTTATATTTTTTATTTCAATGAGTATATGAGTATTGGATTAGCGGATCCCCTAGACAAATTTAAAGACCAATACGTGGAAACATTGCTCGGTTGTAATGAACCTTCATACTTTGACTTGTGCTGTCAATTTTATAGTAATCTACGAGATCTTGGGGATGGTGATTATTCAACTAGGATAGGAGGTATAGAAATTCCTATTAATCATTGATTCTATATGAAGCCCTGGATTGCCCATATTTGAACCCATAAAGCATATATCTGGAAGACACTGGGGGTCCTTTGGATGATTGTTATCATAGGGACAAATTTCTCCTTGTTTCTTACCCCCTCCCCCATTGTTGACCCTATTTAATGTAGAGTTAGGTATTTTGGTCTCTATGCGAGTTATTTGGGTAAGCCCGAGACATTTAGTCTAAAAAATTTAGGAATAGATAATCGCATTGTATTTGAGATGAATGCTAGAAGCATAGTTCCCACCTTTGTCCACATAACCGAGCCTACCTATTCAGCATTGATATTTGGCAATAACCGGCAAGGAGAAACTGTCAAAGTACTTTGACGAGATGCACTTTGAAAACAAGAGGTGGGTCTTGGTTGACGGAAAATGGTTCTATCCGAAGGATTCGGAATGTGGCGAGCTGAGCAAAAGACCTCGGGTTAATGAAGGTAATTGAAAATTTTCATTTAATGTATTTTCTATTAATTAATGCTTTTAATTATAATTGATTATGTGTATATATTATTTTATTTATATTAGGAGAAGGCATATGTCAGAGGTGTTAGAGATTGCTATAGGTGAGTGAAGAAGGAGTTGGCCACCATGATGGCGGAGCTTTTGAAAGTTGAGAATAGATAACGGGTGTACAAACATCATCTTGCATCAAGCCACCATCCTCGTCTTGAAGGATCCACATCAATTGGCGATCTTCAGGATGACTCAGAGTCGGACATTCCTTAGATCTTGTTTTGTTTCGGTGATATTTTATCAACGAACTTGTCTCATTTTTTGGATGGTGTTTAGTATTTATTAATGGTACAAGTGGAACATCGGTTTTATTTAACATTAGATATTTCTTAGTTTTTATGGTTTTTAAAAGGATATGCTAGTTTCTATTTTCAGGATTGATTGCATTTTTTAACTATGGATGCTATGTAGATTCTCAAGCTTGAATGCTATTTTCTGTTTAGGTATTGTGTTGTCTACTTATTAAACATTAATATGTGTTCGAATCAAAATGAAATTTTGATCATTGAAATTTGAAGCAGTTTATTATAAAAACAAAGACAATCACAATAGTTAGCACTACTTCTTTTGACACTACAGTCTTAAAAAAAGAGTAAATTGAATTAGTAGCACTTAATCGGCATGAAAAGAACTACTACACATGATGAAACTACTTCTTATTTTTTCTTTTCTTAGTAACCTTTTTGGATTTCCTCCTTTTGCGACTTACCTTACCACGAACATTGACCCATTTTCCCTCATCATGATCATTGCGACCAACTGAGTAGTTTAACACAAGATTTTCCTCTTCAAGCAACAAAGCATAATCATGTCCAACACCCGTTGTACTGTGACTGTATCCTACAATTTCTTCGCCTTCAAATTCTTGAACAAAATAGCATTTTCCTTCCACAACAATCTCCCACATTGTATTAAAAAGATCCCTTACATAGAAAACATTGTGTGGGAGGTCGTTGTCGTACCTGTCAAAGTTAATACTTTTAAGCCCTAATGCTTCCTATCTACAACTAAGTAGATAGTGGCAAGTCGGGGTCGTCCACGAGAAGAGAGATCTTTTCAAGTGTTTAAACATATATAGGAGAAGACATACTAGGCATATACATAGATAGATAGATAGATAGATAGATAGATAGATAGATATAAGCATGTAAACAAGGGGGGTTTTTGGTTGGTTTGATCCTAAGTTACCAAATTGAAAAACAACTAACAAAGCAAGAGAACTATGCTAATCATGCAATACAACTAAAGATAAGATGAAAACAACAATTAACGGAACCTTGGGTGCAATTGACTTCCACTTCCAAACCTCTTTATCCAACATTGAACATGCAACCTATTTACTACTTTCACTACTTGTTGTGAAGACTAAACTTCTATCCTTCTTAGATAGTAGTTTGCAAGAGTGAATTCGACATCTCTTGTCAAACCTCACCAATGACCCCCGTAGTCGAAACACGACTAAAAGTATCCCATTCATGGAATTTAGTACAAAGAACCAACAAGCTTGGCAGCACTTATAAACCCTACACCGTGTCTAAGCATTTAACCAATTCATGCATTTACACAAGATTAGTCAATAACGATCGACATTCATAGACTTCTCTCATTTGCTACAAGCAACAAACATAACAAAGAGTTTAAAATTATCATATTCATCTAGCAATTATCAATCCATCAACACAATCAAAAGCTCTAAATCATACTCTTGGATTCCTATCAAGAAAAGGAGAAATCAACCTATTTCCCCAAACCCTAACAAGCATATCATACAAGTACTTTATATACTCAAGCTTTCAATAACATTAATGATATTGACAAACACATTCAATGCTCCATAAATGCATAATAGTAAGAGTATTAAATAGGCTACAAATTGTTCTTAGGACATGGCCTTGGAAGAGTTAGTCAATTGCTCCTAAGAACTAGATTTAGCTACAAGAGTTCATACTAATTAATGCTAAACAACTAAACATAAAATAGGAGAATTCAAAGATGAAAATGGAAGAAACTAGGGTTCTAAACAATACCAAAAATGCAGATGAAGAAGATGTGAATGAGAGGAAAGAGAGGAAAGAGAGTGCTATTTATAGTACAAAAGGGATAAGGTGAAATTCTTGCCACCCGTTGGCCGTTACTCGCGACGAAGCCATCGCAACTCGCAACGGGTGCCTGATTTTTGTCCTATTTTCTTTTCTTCTTCTTGTGGTACACATTCATCTTCATAGTAATTCCTCTCATTTTTCAAGTCTTTAATGTCTCCAAAAATGGTCTTCAATGGCCTTCGGTTTTCATGTCTTCGAAGCAAGTCTTCAAAAGTCTTCAAAAATGTGATCTTCAATGGAAACGTGATCATGCAACCATAATGCAAAAGTCCCACTATGCAATCATAGAAATGGTTCCTCATTGAAGTTTGGGTTGGCGATTCTAATGGCATCCATGCGAACCTCTTAATAAGGTACAACATCTTCATGATTGCGAAAAACATAGAGATGGGGTGTATTTAATTCTTCCGCGCTCGGGTTGAACGGTTTCCTGTGCTGAAGTGCATAACCTCCCATCATGTCTATGTGTTGGAAAACTGATCGAATCAACCTCCTTGAAATAATCAATACAAAAATCTGTGACCTCCTCTGCCACATACCTTTATACAATACTTGAATCAGGCCTGTACCAATTCTTCACAAACCTTTTGAATATTTTCATGTACCTCTCGAACAGTTACATAAACCTCAGAAACACAGGACCACAAATCTTCATCTTTCACACAAGATGAACACACAAGTGGACCATGATGCCAAAGAACGAAGGGGGAAAATACATTTCTATTTGGCCTCAAACTTCAACAATCATTATCTGCAAATGGTTCAACTTTGACACATCAATGTTTTTGCTACAAATAGACTTGAAAAACAAACAATGCTTTGTAATGCACAATCTTACATTGGATGAAAATGACGATCGAATGGCAATGACACTTAATTCCTGCATAAGATTGTGATAATCATGGACTTCAACCCAAGCAACTTCAACTCTTCAAGTGACACACATGTACTGATGTTGCATGAATATGTTGTTGGGACCTTAATGCTACTGAACGTATCACATAATTACTTCTTCTACATGTGAGACATTGAATAGCAAGTAGGGGGCAAGTAGCAACTGTCACCGGAAGTTACCAACTCTAAGATCTTATTAATTCCCATCTCAACCAAATCTAACCAAGTCTTAAGCCCAACCATTATTTTTCCAAGGGTATTCAACAATGTCCTGACCAAGGAATCGCACACGTTCTTCTCAATGTGCATCACATCAAGGCAATTTCTTACATCCAAATGCTTCCAATGGGGAAATCTTTAAAATATAGAGCATTTCTTCCAAATCCACGGGGACTTTCCATTTTTTTCTCTCGAAATCATTTGCCAAATTCTTTAGTGTGTCAAACATATGACTCCCTGTTCGAGCAATCGGTGATTCTCTTGACTTCACTTCCCCATTGAACAATTTTTTTTCCAATCTCCATAGATCTCTGGAATAAACCACTGACAACCTTGATAAACATTTTTACAACCATGCTTTAATTGGTTATAATCAATATCATTCTCATACACATGACAAGCATAGTGATCTTTCACTGAGTAACCGGACCAATTACTATACGCAGGGAAGTCATTAATAGTTCAAAAATAACATGGCTTTCAATGTAAAGTAATCTTCAACACTACCATTATATGTCCTAACACCATTCTTAAATAGGGTTAACAAATCCTCCACAGGAGGTGCAAGCTACATAGAGGTGTAAATAACCAACATTACAGGCCAAGAACTATGTGTACTACATAAGAGGTCATTCCGTGAGATGCTTAGTAGTGTTAAGGTTCTGGAAGCATATTCTTCCAACATCAGTACATGTGTGTCACATGAGGAGTTGAAGTTAGTTTGGTTGAAGTTCATGATTGTCAGAATCTTATGTAAGAATTGAATGTCATTACCATTCAATCGGCATTGCCATCCCATGTAAGATTGTGCATTACAAAGCTTTGTTTGTTTTTCAAGTCCATTTGTAGCAAAAACATTAGTGTGTCAAAGTTTAACCATTTGCATACAATGATAGTTGAAGTTTTGTGCTGGATGGAAATGTATTTTCCTCCATCTGACATTATGGTCCACTTGTGTGTTCATCTTGTGTGGGAGATAAAGCTTTGTGGTCATGTGTTTTTGAGGTGTACGTAACCGTTTGAGTGGTATATGAAAATATTCAAACATTTTGCGAAGAATCAATACAGGCCTGATGCAAGCATTATACATAGGCATGTCGCGGAGGAGGTCATAGAGTTCAGTACTGATTATTTTAAGGAGGTTGATTTGATCAGGGCTCTAACACATAGAAATGATGGACGGTTGGAAGGTCATGCGCTTGAGCAGGGGAAACTCTTCATCCCGAGCACAAAAGAATAAAATACAGCTCATCTCTATGTTCTTTGCATTCATGAAGATGTTGTCCCTTATATAGAGTTCACATGGATGCAATTAGAATTGCCAACCCAAACTTAAACAAAGTACGGGTTCTATGATTACACAGTGGGACTTTTGCCGGATGGTTGGGTGATCACATTTTCGAGGGTGATCATCCAATGAGAGTTAATTGGTTGGCTCGTAGATCAATGGGTACTATACTTTCATATGGAGATTTTGAAATTAGTGGTTTTACATTTGGCATGAAAGCAATGGATGATAAGGGTGTGTCTCAAAACAGTGGTGTGTTCATCGTGTCTGAAGCTTTGCATGTTGGTAATGGAAGTGAAAATAATCCTAAGTACGCTCACTAGTGTTACTTTGGAACAATTCTAGACATATGGGAGCTTGACTATATGACTATGAAGGTGATTGTTTTTAGATGTCAATTGGTGAATTTCAGCAATGGGCAGCGAACTGAGGACTTGAGTTTTACCCTCTTTGATTGGAGTCAGGTAGGTTGGCTGGAAGATCCTTTCATATTGGCCTCCCAATCGCACCGGGTTTTCTATGTAAGGGATCCTTCTGATCCAAGGTGGGTGATTGTTGTGGAAGGAAAACACAATTTTCTTAAGAATTTGAAGTCAAAGAAATTGTAGGATTGGTCACAAAACAATGGGTGTTGGACTGGATGATGGTGTGTTTCTTAAGGAGGACGATCTTGCATTTAACGATCATTATGAGGGAATGTGGAAAGATGTTCATGGTAAGGTATGTTGGAAAAGGAGGAAATCCAAAAAAGGTTACAAAGAAAAGAAAACGTAAGAAGTAGTTTCATCATTTGTAATAGTTCTTGTCTTGCTGATTAAGTGCTACTAATTTGATTTACCATTATTTTGTTTAAGACTGTATTCATAATTTAGTCTATAGAGTAACAAAAACTCAAGAATCAGCTCACAGTTCATAAACATGTCATATCAATTTGAATCCATGGAAATTAGCAAATAACCGTACACATCATTCAAACCTAGGGATTAAAATTCAAAAGTAAACCGAAAGTCAAGAAAGTACAATCATCCTACACTATAAAATTAATAATCATATCCGGGAAATATGAGGAAAGAACAAAGCGACATCTATGGGAGGTCCGACTCCAAGTCATCTTCTAGATTTCCCATCAATGTGGATTGGTTAAGACGAGGATGGTGGCTTGATGCGAGATGATGTTTGTACGCATGTTATCTTTTCTTAACTTCCAAAATCTATGCCTTCATGGCGGTAAACTCCTTATGAACCCACCTATAGCAATCTCTAACACCTCTGAATTATGCTTTCTCTGAATATAAATAAAGTAAGATATACACATAATCAGTTATAATAAAAAGCGATAATTAATGGAAAAACCATGAAACTAACCATTTCAATTACCTTCATCAACCCTTGGTCTTTTGCTCGGCTTGCCACGTTCTGAATCCTTCGGATGGAACCATTTATGGTCCACCAGTACCCACCTCTTGTTTTCGATGTACATCTTGTCGTAGTACTTTGGCAGTTTCTCCTCTCCGGTAATTGCAAACCTCTCTACCTTCTTCATTAATTTGGTGATTAAGTTCCAATACAAAAGGCTTCTCACTATCCTAGTCGAAGTGCCAACATGGAGCATATGTCTTAATATAACTGCCCTGGGGTTAACCTTTCTACCCTTCATAATTAGATAACACAACATCAATAATAAATAGGTAGGTTTGGTGACGTTGCCGGAGGTGGGAACTATGCTTCTAGCAATCATCTCAAACACAATGCCATTGTCTATTCTTAACTTTTTGAGACTAAAAGTCTCGGGCTTACCCAAATCACTCGCATCACGTCCAAAATACCTAACACTACATTCAATAGGGTCAACATAGGGGTGATTGAAAACAGGGGGAAATTTGTCCCTATGATAACAATCGTCCCAAGGACCCTCAGGGTCTTCCGGATAGATGCTTTTTGGGTTCAAATATGGGAAATCTAGGGATTCATTTAGAATCCATTGATCAGTAGGATTTTCTATCCCCTCTACCATAGTTGAATAATCACCATCACGAATATTACTATAAAATTTATAGTTCAGGTAAAAGTAAGAAGGTTCATTATAACCGAGCAATGTTTCCACATATTGGTCTTTACATGTTTCTAGGGGATCCGCTAATCCCATCCTCATATAATAATTGAAATCAACAATATAAATTTTTAGTAATTTCCCTTTTGAATTAAATATATTGTACCTAGATTGTGCAGCCAGTGACACAAATTTAGTTTGATCGTACCCAGGATTGTTTCTTATGGATTTTGAATGGGGATGCGAGACAAGCCAGCTCTTGCAATCTATAATCCTTTCCCTTTGATTTTTTTCTTATAGAGAGTAGGTTCCGAGTTCAGAAACTGATCTGGACATATATTGTAAGGAGATGATTTTAACCTTCCAAGTTCGGAATAAGGAATTTGACCCTTCACAAATAGAAGTCCAATCGGTTCCGAGCTCGTAAAAAATTAATTAAAAAAAAATTACGCTTTTTTTGGACCACTGAAGGGAAGAAAAAAGGGGACAAATTCGGAACCTATAGGTTTCTGAACTCGAAAATTAATTGAGCCCTTCACAAATATGAGCTATATCGGTTCCGAGCTTGTAAATATTTAATTCAATTAAACAATTGCGCTTGTTTTGGACCTGTGAAGGCCCAAAAAAAGGGGACGAATTCGAAACCCAGTGTTTCCAAACTCGGAAACACATTCGTCCCATCATCTAAATTGCAACCAAATCACTTACGAACTCAGAATCAGATTTGTCCTATTTTTACAAAGAGCCAATGCACTTCCGAACTCAAAATGAAGTCGGCTCAAATGGTAAATTTTTAAAAACATAGACCTGGATCAATAGTCTTGAAACAATGCCTAAAACCATTACCTTACGAACTAAGAGACAATAAAAACACCACATAAAACAACTGCCAGAACAATTTCCAATTTACAACCATATGATTGGCCAACATTAAACAATTTCTTAACAATTCTAGGAATCCAAACATAACATCAATTCCTTAAATTAAAAATGTGTAGTGCGCAATCAAAACAATCCAAATTATCTTAATACATAACAAAAGTCTTAAACATAGTAAAACATGTCCTAAGTCTCGGCGTCATTGTCCTCCACGTGGTTCCAACCATCATTCAGCCCCGCATCAGCCTCTACCTCGCTGTCAGTGAAATATGGCTCAAATTTTTATTGCTCCTCATTGTTGTTTAGTTCTAAATGGAGTCCTTGAGCTTTCATGAAATTTTCAAGCTGGGCATCAGCTCTAGTCAACATTTGAGATCTCTCCTCAACGTCGCCACAAAGGCAATTGAGGTACCTCCCTATGGTAGTCTTCCAAGAGCTCTGTGAACCTACAATAATTTCCATTTAATGTAACACATACAATTAGCCTTATTGATGTTTTTAGTTAAAATTCTACAATAAAATAGCCAAAATTTATACTTTTGAGATCCCGATGCCTCGGCCCTATCATGTTCTGACTCCCTAGCCCTTTTCACATTCTTAGCCAACTGCCTTAGAAGAACCCGTTGCTCCAACTTATTATCTTTGTCAAGCATCAATTACTTATGATGAGACCAAGCCTTGTCATAAAACTTTAAGCACATAGGTCGATCATTCGGCTGGATGCCGGCCTTCTCGATCATAGTCGTGATCAAGCCACCATGAGAAAGATTCTTGTTTTTGGTGTTAGAGACCTTAAGCATATTAGGATGGTGAGCTCAGGGTTTATCTTCAATCCCTCCATCACATAGTAGAATAGCATAAGGTTCCCAATGGCCGGCTCACATGTGTTACCATGCATCGGTAAAACATTCAAACAAACCCACTCATAAATGAGTCTCTACTCAACCGTCAATTTCCCTATATCATAGCTCTCCATTGGCACCCGGGGTCATGCCACTTCTATTAAAGTACTTCTTAGCTATGAATCTGGGGTAGCTTCAATTACCGAGGACTACCTATGTTAGTGATTAATTTCAAAGGGGCCATGGGAATCATTGGGTTTCAATTTATCAGGGGTGGTGTAGGAGCTACATAGGGCTTCACAAATTATGTTCTTATTCACAAAATTTTCCTTAACATTCACCAAAGTCACATAACGATTTTTTTAAAATTTTCCTAAATATGCACAAAATTGAATAACCTCGTCCACATAAACTGGATCTTCAAAGCACAACAATGCGTCAAGATGTTGTTCTTTGAAACGGTTCAACAAACACCCTAGGCCTAAATCTTCAATTGACTATGCACGAATCACTTTATCATTAATCACTTTACGTTTGGAGAATTCAACACACATCTCCTCCAATTTTTTGTTGAAAAACCAATCAGACGCTCCAGTTTTGGTGTGTGGATTATAACTTGGGTGATTGGCTCCACCGGTGTTCTTCTTAGTATATCGTGGTGAATTCTTGATTTGCTGAAGGTTAGGGTTTGGGTGGGCCGAGGGAATTGGGAAGTTTTTAAAAATGCGATTGGAAATGGGCTGATCGAATTTTTATTTTTTTTATATATTTATACAGGTTCCAAACTCGGAACCTAGTCGGAGGGTTTGTTATATAGAGTCCCCAATCTTCCAAGCTTGGAAGTGAAATCTAATGGGAAACAAATAGCCATAAAGGCAGATTTTCAAAGGGTATTAAATACTCTATGAAGACCTGCAATTTCCTCCAACTCTCCTCACCAAAAATTTCTCTTCACTCATCATATCCATTTCTCTTCATCCCTTCTCCATGATTTCTTCAAACAATGATGAAAGGTTAGTATTAATGCTTAATGCTCATTCATTCCTCGTATATTTTTTTTCATCTGACCTCTTTTTCTCTGTTTTTAGGAGGATGGTGATCAGGGGGGGACGAAGGCTTGAAGGACAGTTTCAGAGAGACGAGATAACTGTTATCTCGCCTTTTTCCACAAACTATGACATTAAACTTGATTCTCCCACTTGCGTATTATTGAGGTTAGTGTTGTAAAACCCAAGAAATATGTGTTCTTCTTAGTGTCTTTATGAATGGTTTTTTTTAGGGATATTAGGGTATTATGTGTGTTTAATGTCATAGTTTGTGGATATCCTAATGATTGTCACTTTTGTCTTACCCGAGATTGTGAAAATCTAATGAATACTATTATAATATTGTAAGCATTTTAGTATGTAGTGGATCCCATGTAATGTGGCATTTTTTCCGGTTACTATGAAGTTGGTGTTATTATCATATTTCACATATTTAGTTGAAGGCATAAATATGTCTAAGAAACAGACTCGTGATAATGCGTCTTGTTCGGAAAATAGCCATCCCAAGACTATAGGATTCAGCTATGATGGCGATGATGGATCCTACAAGGTAGGAATAGTCCATACTCATTGTAGAACATTAGAACGTAGGATTGCTAGGAAGGAGTTAACTCTATTAGTTTTTAACAGGTCCGGCAAGTGCTTGTCCAAAGATCGTGTGAAATGGTCTATTTGGGTCGCGAAGATCGGAAGAACAAGGGTTGACATTCGGTTTGATAGTTGGCATGACGTACCAAAAGACTAGAAAAAAACCCTATGGATGGAGTGCAAGGTACCGTTAATGGTTATAGTGTGTTCGCAAAATATTTTACTTATCTCATATTCTAAAATTTTACTTTCCCAATATTTAAAATACATTCGCAAAAACATTGGGAGGAACGATAAGAAATTATTCTTTGTCCCCTACATTACAAGGTTGTAGTAACAAAATTATTTATTTGTTACAAACATTATTTACGCAATTATATGAACATAAATTTGCGCATGTTTTATTTTTAGAGTCCATTGGAGATTGATGATGATTGTTCAAGAAACAAAATAGGTGTATTGGATGGATCCCTTGCACTTCCAACCATCAAAAGCATTTATCAAGATTTTGGAGTCCACCATGAAGGACACTAGCAATGATGGTGGAAGCAAAATGGTTGTAGTCGAATTCAAGGTAAGAATTCTAGTACAATTGTTTTTTTTAAAATGAGATTAATTTTCGTGATCTATTCAACTCTAATTTGAAATTATTTTAATTTAGTACAAGAAACAAACACAAACATGGGAATGCGGCTATTACGTAATGTTGTACTCAATAGAGTGCATAGAAGCCGTGAAGTTGGATTTACTTGAAATTGACAAGGTAATCATAATTTGGTTCAACTAAACATTAATTGTGTCTTCAAATCATCTTTAACGGTTAGTTATTTTCTTGGAGTCACTGCTTCTTCTTAAGGCAACGAGAGCTTATTCAAAGGAATACATCAATAATACAAGGAATTGTTTGGCTAGGCATCTCATTCTCAACAGCTCAGGAACCCTCGGATTCTCAACATCTTTGTTAAATTAGTATGATGTGTAAGTTCAGAATAGAAATGTGTTGATTACTATTCCTATCTATAGATTATTGCTTAGTTAGCATTTTATATATTTTTTTGTTAGCTTGTAGAATGATTTTATGTATTATGTTACAATTCTGGCTCTTGAATGAGGCATATTTTGAGCCAGGAAAATGAATGAAAATTGTATTTTTGACCATTGGAGTCGTGGGCTCTTCCGTCGGAATCAATTTCGGCTCTTCAAGTATCTAAGAGCCAATTTCACTTCCAAGTTTGCAAATGAAATAGTCCCCAACAAAATTGAACGCATGAAATTACAGAGGTGGCCTGGATTGTGCATCCCAATAGGGAAGCCCACTCGCTTTAAAGGCGGTTCTGGGTCCGAAATTTGTTACGAAATTGGAATATAATCAGGTTTCGAGCTTTGAACGCCATCACTAGGCTGGCTGTAGCATTTACAATTCCAAGTTTGGAACCTCATTAAAGGCAGTTCAACCTGCCTCACAAAGGCGGTTTAAAACCGTTTTTACAAAGTGTTCCAAGTTTGGAAGAGGTCTTCCAAGGCGACGGAGATAGCATGAGTTTCAAGTTTGGAAGCCATTTAAGGTGGTTCTTTTGTATTTTTAAAAGTGGTTTTGAACCGCCTTTACAAGGTCTTCCGAGTTCGAAAGGGGTCTTCAAAGGCGCGACGGAGGCAACATGGTTCCGAGTTTGGAAACCATTTAAGGTGGTTCTTTCTGCCTTTCAAAGGCGGCTTACAACCACCTTTAATGGGTGTTTTTAAGTTGGATTTTGGAACCACCTTCAATCAGAAGCGATCAAAGGTAGAACTAGAGAAGGCACTTTGAAAGTGTCTTCTCTGGTCCGATAAAACTGCCCTTAATGGCCCATACCCCCACTAGTGTTTATATCATCTCATTTTTTTTATCAAAATAAAGTATTAATGATTATTTATATCTAGTATAACTACTTCTTCTTGAAACAAGGATGTCATTTTTCTCCACCTAAAGCACCCTATTATAAGAAATTTATATAAAATTTTGCATCGTCTTATTTTGTTATCAAGCGGGGTCATTGATGACTTTTTATACATATGATTACCTTCCTCTTCCACAATGACATTTTTTTGCATTATTTTCATTTCAAAACACATTATAATTAAAATTCTATGCATTTTGTATCGTCTCATTTCATTATCAACTGAAAGAATTAACGGTTTTTTATATATATCTGACTACCTCCTTTGGCAAAACGACGTCACTTTGTTTTATTTACATTGCTAAAATCTATTTTAATTATCACTGGTTGCTTTAAATATCATTACATTTTTAGTCAAAAACAATAGCATTACATTACCTTATCCAATTTTAATTATTGTATCATATAAATAAATCTTCAATGGCATCTTTCAAAATTTTGTTTTTCCCTACAAACAAACAATTTAATATCAATCAAAATTCATTTTTTGTTGCTTTAATTTCCAAAACACTTTTCATATATACACACTACATAATATATTTTGATTGGGTCTCCTGACAGGCAGCCTGCTCATAAGCTTATGGACAGGCTAGAGACCAATTTGTAAATTAGGGAAAGTTGAAGAAAATTGCGGGTTAGGCCATAACATAAAAAATGGGTCACCCGAAAGTGGTTTCGAAACCCTCGCTTTCTTCCATCTTCTTCTCCAAATTACTGCATATCAAAGTTACGATTTCTATGCTTCTTCAACCAAAAATATTTTACCAATTTGTTCTCCGATGTCCTCCTCCGACAACCAGAAGCTTTCTAGAAAAATTGAGGACTCCGCTTTTGGGTTCGGATTCAGACAAAGGAGGAAGAGGAGGTGCTCGGAATACCTCGGACGAAGTGGGGCAAGGTCACTTGGTCTGATGGTCGGCATAATGTAGTGTTGCTCACAATTGTGGTGTGAGTAGAGGTGTTTTAATTGTTATAGTTTTAACTTCTGACTTGAAGTTTAATGTTTTTCAGTTTACGTAATGAAACTCTATAATCTTGATATTCTCTTCTGTTATGTGGCAGTAGTATAGATGCACATTTTTGGAAGTTCGGTGGTGGGAAAATGACTTTAATTCAGAATTTTAACTTTAAACCCAATTTTTCCCACTTATACTACTGAGATACAATCCTAATCGGAAATATTATGTGGAAGCTTGCCTTTTAGAGGGACAAGACACAACATCACTACATATCGGTGTCTCTTTCAGAAGCGTTGTTTTTATTCAATCTACTTTGGTTTCTCTGTGAATTATGTGAATGAGTTTATGCTCTTAAATTGCTTTCAATATAAGTGAAACAATTGTTGTGTAGAAATCCGGAAGGATTTCCAGAAAGTGCACAAAAGTTCAACAAAAGTTCAAAGGGAAAGATCAAAACTGATCTTGGTTTTTGGAAAATATTTTATGTGTAATGATTGACTTAAAGATTCACTATACAAACTATGCTATTTATGTAATAACTACCTAAGCTAACTGTTCAACTTGTAAATCAGCTAACGAGAAATTCAGTTACAAAACTAACTAAATGTACAAAACTAATTCAGCTCCCACTTGCTCCTGTGATCCAAGAGCTTTAAGAAGATGCTAGAGGCTTCTAGATGGAGTGCTGCTCTCCTGATGATCTGTTGTGTTAGATCAGTGCAGTAGCACATCAGTAGATTAGTTGCATCAGTAGTAGCTTCAGTAGCGGTTAATCAGTAGCAGCTTTTATATTCCTTCATCCCCTCTTCAAGATGAGGCATTTTGTGAAGCAAAAAATTGCATCTTGGACAAGAGGTGAACTGCTGAAACTGGAGGAAGTAACTTGGTAAAACCATCAGCAAGTTGATCATGAGAGTACAAATGAAGAGGATCAATAAAGCCATCGTTATAGGCATCCGGACATAATGACAGTTTATATGTTCATGAAATACTGTATTTTGAGTGATATGGAGAGCAGTTATATTGTCACATTCAGAGGTATAGGAAAAGGGACTGGAATGTGCAGGTCTGAGAGTCGATAATTAATCCATTTTAACTCAAAAAACTTTCATGGACATGGCTCTATATTCAGAATAAGCTGATGATTTGCTTATTGTGTGTTGTTTCTTTGATTTCCAAGAGATAAGGGACTAGCTAAGGAAAATACAGTATCCAGTGACAGATCTTCTTGTAATCTTACAAGTATTCCAGTCTGCATCACAATAGGCTAATAAAATTGAAGACTCCTGAGTTGGGAAGAATAGGCCATGAGATGTACAACCCTTCAAATACCTGACAATATGGACAACACCTTTCCAGTGGTGTTCTGATGGTGCTTGAAAAAACTGGCTCAATTGATGTACAGAAAATGTGATGTTAGGTCTGGTAAAAGACAAGTATAGTAGCCTTCCAATTAATCTCCTATATGGCCCTGGATTACTAAGTAATGGAGCAGTATTGTATTCAGCTTTCCAGAAAGAAGGAAGTGAAGAAGATAGAGTTGTGCATTTAGCCAAATGCAGATCATTGATAATATCAGTAACATACTTGTTCTGATTCAGGAAAAGGCCAGCATCAGATCTAGCAATCTCTATTCCCAGAAAGAACTTGGCAGGGCCTAAGTCTTTGATGGAAAACAACTTGTGAAGATAGGATTTGAGCTCTGTTATCTCAATTTCAAAGGAGTGATTAAGACATCATCTACATAAATCAGAAGAATGAGAGATAACTAACCACTGTGCCTAATAAATAAGCAATGATCATGTTTGGACTGCTGTAATCCAAATTTTATTAACTATTTGGAAAATATTTGGATGTTTGTTTTAGGCCATAAAGGGACTTTCTAAGCTTGCAAACTTGATAAGGAAGAGCCTTCTTATAACCCTATGGAGGTACCATATATAGTTCTTCAATGATATAGCCATGCAAAAATTCATTATTCACATCTATTTGATGTAAATGCTAATTATGAGAGGCTGTAATGGCTATGAGCAACCTGACTGTAACTTGCTTAGCCACAGGTGAAAAAGAATCAAAGTAGTCCACACCTTCAATATGTGAATAACCCTTAGCTACCAACCTAGCTTTATACCTCTCCACTGAACCATCAGCCCTGCACTTAGCTTTGAACACCCATTTACACCTAATTGGCCTTTTTCCTGCAGGTAGAGAGACTAAGTCCCAAGTTTGATTGCTCTCTAGTGCATCAATTTCTGCTTCTATGGCATGTATCCAATGTATATCACTACATGCTTGTTTATAAGTGTAAGGTTCATGGATTTTTGACAGTTTAGCAACAAAAGCACTATGAGTAGAAGAAAAAATTGGTATGAAGAAATCAGAAGAAGAGGCATGATTGACTACAAAGTCCCGCATCCAGCAAGGTTCATTTCTGACCCTAGTTCTTTGTCTAAGAACTGGTGAAACAATATAATCAGTGGCAGGATTTTGATTTTCTGAGTTAGAAACAATCTCATCAGTGAAAACATTTGTATGAGGTGTGTGACTGTGAGAAAGAGAGATATGTTCATCAAAATTAAAATCATGATATGACTGATCTGAATTTTGGTTAGGTGCCTGAGATGGATAAGTATGATAGGGGACATCATGCTCAGTGGTGATTATGTATTGTGGCTGTGAAGTCTGGTCAGTGGGATCAGGTATGACAATTCTGTTATACTGGCTGTTCGACTGAAAAGGATAGTTGTGTTCATGGAAAAGAATATCTCTGGTGACAAGAGCCTTTTTATCTACCAAATCATATACCTTATAACCTTTATGATTACAAGGATATCCTATGAATATGCATGGTTGTGATCTAGGACTGAATTTTTGTTTTAGTAGACTGAGATTAGAGGTATATCATAAAGAACTAAGGTTCTTAGTGAAGATAGATCAGATGGTTTTCCAAATAGGATTCATATGGTGATTTCCAGCCTAGAATGGAAGAAGGCAGTCTATTTATAGTATATGTCGCTGCTAGAACTAAATCTCCCCAAAAATGAAGTGGAAATTTTGATTGAAACTTGAAAGATCTAGCCACTTCAATCAAATTTCTATGTTTTCTTTCCACAAAACCATTTTGCAGAGGAGTGTATGGATAGGATTTTTGATGAACAATTCCCAGAGAAGCAAACTAATACTGGAATTCTTGATTTTTAAATTTTGTACAATAATCATTTCTGATTACTTTAATGGTCTTATTAACTGAGTTTGAATCATGAGTATGAAAGATTTCAGTAGGCAATGGACTAAAACTTTAGATTTTAGCATAAAAGTCCAAGTGGCTCTACTGATATCTTCAACTGTGGTTAAGAAGTATTGTGCTCTAGCAGTGGTTTTTACCTGAAAATGCCCACATACATCCATATGAGTCAAATCAAAAATAGCAGAATTGTGAGGCACTGAATCAGGAAAAGAGTTTCTAACTTTCTTTGTTAAAGGACAAACTATACAAATTATGTTCAAAGTAAGAAGATTCAAATGTTGCATTACAACCCATGATGGATGATCTGAACTGTAATGCAGCTTCAGAGTTTCTGCATCTGAAAACTTTCTAGCAAAATACAAGGCCTTATGTTTTATTATCTGACTTGACTCTGGACTGATTATGAAGCTCTTTATTACTGATGGTAGAAAGGATTTTTTATTCAAGAGATATAGTCCATTGTTTTCAGTAGCTACCCCTATAATGGAATTAGTCTTGAGGTCATATATGGCACAAGCATTAGGATAGAAGACAAAGCACATATGAGATTGTTGTGATAACTTGTTGACTGATAAGAGATTGAATTTAAAAGACTTCACAAAGAGACAATTATGCAAAGTAATTGAGTCAGTTATTTTAACTGATCCAATGGAATCAGCTAGTACACTATAATGATCAGGTAGAGTGATAGGCATTTTGTGATCAATTGATCTAAGATATTCAAACATAGAAAAATTTCCACAAATGTGAGATGATACTCCACTATCTAGAATCCATTCACCAAACTTAAAACAGCAGGCAGTAACAATAGCATTGGTTTGCAGGTTACCTGAATATTCTCCAAAATGTGCAAAGTTAATCTTGTCCCCCATCTCTGAACCTAATTCCTTTGCTTTCCCTTTCACAAATTTACTAAACTCATTGTGAATCATATTTGTAATCATTGACTGAAAATTCCCAAATTGATGCCCATTTTCTACATCCAAAGGAGTATTACTGATTTGCTCCTTTGGATTAGCATAGGGTTTTGCCTTGTTTTTGGTTGAATCAGGCCACCAGTTTGGATAATCATTCAACTTGAAGCAATTTTCTCTCAGATGTCTAGATCTCTGATAGTACTCACACTTCAAAAATTTCTTGTTATCTCCTTCTTTCTTTTTCTGGTTGAATCTGTTAATGTTGTACTGAGTTGATGCCTACTTCACCATCATTTCAGCATTCTCACTAATGTTACCAAAGTTGTCCTGCATTCTTCCCTGTTGCTCTTGCTTTCAAAACAATGAGTAAGCCTTTCCAACAGTTGGTAAAGGATCCATAACTAGGAGTTGATCCTTTAGGGCATCAAACTCATTGTTGAGTCCAACCATGAACTGTTGCAGCCTATCTTGATTAGCCTGCATCTCCACCTTTTCATGAGATCCACATATGCAATCATAGTTACAACATGTGCATCTTAACAGTGGCCTGCTAATGTCAATCTCATCCCAAATACTCTTCATATTTGAGAAATATTGAGTGACTGAGTCTGATCCTTGTTTCAGTTCACCTAATGTTCTCATCAGTTCATAGAACAAAGGTTCTTGCTTACAGAGAATATTTCCTTGATTTCTTCCCTGAGTACCTTCACATCTGTGTGGAAACGAAAACTCCTAGCCAGCTCTTTGTTGATTGAGCTTTGGATCCAGGACACAAGCGTAGAGTTAACCTTCATCCACTAATCATAGATCAGTGAGTTAGGATCTTGTTTCAGAACTCTAGTGGTGATAAACTGCAAGTTTCCTCTTGTAGAGAAGGCAGTGGTCATAACCTGGCTCCAGATGACATAGTCTCTTTCAATCAGCAATTCTGAAACCACAGTTAAGCTAGCATTATCAGAAGATGGCAGGACCAAAGGATCATTAGGCCTGATCCTTACATAACCATCATCATCAGCAACGTATCCAACCATTGCAGCAAAAATCTTATGTTCAAAAATAGTTTTCCAAGAGAAAAATTTGATTAATCAAAAGCCTATAGCTCTGATACCATGTACAATCCGGAAGGATTTCCAAAAAGTGCACAAAAGTTCAAAAAAACATCAAAGGGAAAGATCAAAACTGATCTTGGTTTTTGGAAAATATTTTCTGTGTATCGATTAACTTAAAGATTCACTATACAAACTCTAGTATTTATACAATGACTACCTGAGCTAACTATTCAACTTGCAAATCAGCTAAAAAGAAATTCAGTTACAAAACTAACTAACTGTACAAAACTAATTCAGCTCTCACTTGCTCCTATGATCCAAAAGCTTCCATAAGATGCTAGAGGCTTCTAGATGGAGTCCTGCTCTCCTGGTGATCCGCTGTGTTAGATCAGTGCAGTAGCACATCAACAGATTAGTTGCCTCAATAGTAGCTTCAGTGGCTGCTAATCAGTAGCAGCTTATATATTCCTTCATGTTGAAACTTCTGAATGTATGAATTATGCTGCTATGAACATACAAAAATATGTGGCAAATATTCGAAAAACGAACTAAATAATGCTGAAAACATTTGTATATACTATGAACCTGTTACCTTACAATATGTATCGTTTGTATTAAAACATGCACAGGTTTTCAGAGCTCTAAATATGAATTATAAAACTTTTTCAGGAGATCGTGTATAAGTTAAGTTATGAATTGTTTAAGTTTTGTTAAAACATGCGCATGTTAGTCTAAAATAAGGATATGTTATAGTTTACACATACATAGACTAAAATTTATCAATTTAACATTTTCATATTAACGTTGCATTAATTACTTTTCAACATGTATTGTTTAAATAAAACACGCATATGGTTTTAAATTATCAATTCCTTTTATGAATAGCAAAACTTTGCCATCAGGCACTGCATAGGATACCTTATAAATCGTTTATGCTACGTTAAAACATGCATATGATAGTATACATAACTGAGGTCACATAATTTTGTAGTTTTAAAATTTTTCACATGTACTGCATTCAATACCTTACGATATGTACATGTTACACTAAATGATTTTTTTCTTGTGAAAAATATAAGAAGATTTCCCTGATTAAAAATCAAAGAGAGGTCAAAGAAAGTATACATGCCATGAAAGCAAGGCATGAAAAATATTCCATACTTTGTATAAAAAAACATGCAATTTTTTTCAATTTCAAACACGAGAGGGGTTCTCAACATCTAAAAAAATGGAAGATAAATTGCTTGAAACAGAATTCTTCCATTGGAGAATTTACAATTACAAAAATCTCCTTTCTATATTAACTAATAGCCTCTATTACACCATAAAACGAGCGCATTGTAGCAACAGAGAAACTCAAAAACACTATAAAACAATGTCCATCTAACACTCAACAAAATAGCATATGATAAATCTAAGAACAATTGAGTAATAATCACCAGTTGTAGCATCAACATCATAACCAATTCATTTCACCTGATCCATACATTGGCGCAAATAAAAAAATTAATCAAAACAAATGCAGAAAAATCAAACAACAATGCCTATACTACAAGGATTCACATGATCACAAAATATGGATACGTGACACTGGAAAAAGACCGGAAAACGAGCGCGTAGAAAAGGAGGAATAGAAGCAGAAAAACAAGGTGGCAAAGAAGTAGAGCAGAGGAAACGAAACAAGGTGGAGAATAGGTGGAGAACGGGAGGAGAAAGAGAGTAAAAACGAGAGAGGTGGAGAAGAATGAAGAAAGAGACAACGCAGATTAAATATGAGGAAGAAAAAAAGGTTCATGAGACACTTTCTCTAATTTGTACCCATTTTTTTATTAATTACAAATTGAACCCCATTTTTCAAAATAGTCGCTGGCCTGTCCATAAGCTTATCGACATGCCGCCTTTCCTGAGACTTTCTCATATAGAGTAGGTCTCGTGATAGGCGGCCTGTCTATAAGATTATGGACTGACCACATATTTTTTACCTTATACATTGCATTTGTTATATTACATACAAAATTTAAAATTGTTTTAAAAAATTTATATTATATACTTTTATATTTTCACATTAAAATACATATGATTATCTGTTTTAACCTTTAAAATACAATATTAAAATTTTATAAAAATTTACAACATTTATTGTAAAAGCCACTATGGACTTTCCATAATCTTATAGAAAGATCGTCTTTCCTAAAACTTTCTCTTTGACAATTAATTGATAGAGTAGTGCTCTTCATAGATGGAATGTTCATAAGTTATAAACAAATCACTGTATTTTTTACTTTATACACTAAGGTCCAGTTCTCTGGAACTTATTTCAATTTCAATTCAGTTCATTTCAAATATGTTTAGTTCAATTCCGTGTGGTGCTAATTTATTTTTAATGGAATTTAGCTTAATTTAGCTATAAATTACTATTTTTCAACACAATTATCACTAGTGGAGGATAGCCTATTAAAGGTGGTTATATCGAACATTAGAAGTCTCTTTCAAGTTGACTTTTCTAGTAGTGACTTTGATCAATTTCAATCAAAGCCACTTGAAAAATTAGAGGTCCAAAATAGTTTCGAATTCGAAACAAAGCAAAGCCAGCCATATCTGCAAGTCTTCAGATGTGGCCAACGTGACCCAACAACACAGGAACAACATCAATTGGTGACAACAAAGGAAGAAAAACTTCAATCAGTGAAAACAAAGGAAGAACAACTTCAATAGATTAGAACATCAATAGGTTACAATCGGTTACATCAAGCAGCGGTGGCGAGTGGCGGAGAACCAGCAGCAGAGTTTTCAACGGCGGTGGCGGAGTCAGAGTCGAGCAAGCAGAGGCGGAGTTGGAGTCGAGCAAGCTAAGACAAAATTGGAGTCAAGCATCAGAGGTGGTTCCTTGATCAGCGGCAGAGGCAAAGTTGTGCGGAGACAGAGTTGGAGTCTAGCGGCGGAGGAGTCGAAGTCGAGCGGCGAAGCCGATTCCTTATTCAGCGGCGGAGGCAGTGTCGAGCGAGCGACGGGAATTTAGTCGATGGAGGTGAGACTGAGGGAGCGAAGGCGATGAGCGGCGAACTGTAGCGTGGCGGTGGGTGGCAGTGTGAGGGTGGCGGCAGTGGAGGGGAGAAAAGGTGGATGGGTTTGATATTTGTGCGAAAGAAAACTTAATGGCGGTTCTGAATTTTGAGTTAGGAAAATAACTAATGGGGAAGAAACCCTAGCAGCTTTATATAGTTGGGCCCAAAAGTCAAACAAAGTCACTCAATTAAAGATGGTTCTTCAATAGAACCATCTTTAATTGATGCCAATTAAAGGTTGTTGTTCAAGAATCACTTTTAATTAATAAAAATATTGACGTTAAACCTTTCGGTGTGACCTAGGAGGGAGTTCCGAACTCTGAACCTCCTCTCGGGTCCTGAATTAAGGCGGTTCTTTAGAAAGCAGATGGAACTGCCTTCAAGTGTTGTCTTTAATGAGTCATCCTCCACTAGTGTACATTCAGTTCAGTTCAGTTCAGTTCAGTTCAGTTCAGTTCCAATCAGATCAGATCAAATAAAATCAATTCAGATAAACTCTAGAAAATAGGGCCTAAATGTGTTGAATTACATACTAAATTTAAACATTCTAAAATGTATTTTATACTATATATTTTTATTTTCACATTCAAATACAGACTATTACTTGTTTAATTCATATAATGCAATATTTAAAAGAATTTAAATTAAAATTGTAAAGTAAAATGTTAAGGGGTTTATTCATAAATTTAAGGACAGACCAAGAATTTCTCTAATTGATAACCCTAGAAAGCACAAGAAGATTTGATCGAATATAGTTAACCTAGAACATAGGTCACTGAATATTTACACTTACATGGTACATAGGTGTGCTCCTTTCATATCGTCCAATCTTGTTAGCTAAGTGAGGATGTGAACGTACAAATCAAATGCACATTTAATTGTTTGACCAAAGACATAGGAAGGGAAGAAGTGAAGGCCACGAGTTCAAGATTGAGATCCATTCAAATAATATTAATGGAATACTTTAGGATGGCGAGTTCGCTTGAACTCTTTTGTACGTAACTTTAATGTCATCAATGATTGAGAGGTTTCTCGATCGGCTAGTTAGATAAGCATTTGATGTTTGGGTCGTATCCACAATTCAAAGACAACATATACATAGTGCACTTTGGGAGCCCTGGTGCTTAGGGCAACCCTTCACAAAAATTGAATGCTTGTTGGACATACCATCACACTTGCTTAATCAACTTTCGTTAACTAAAACTAAGAAACACATGGACTACGATCAGTGACGATCATGTTGATAACCAATTATACATAGAAAATCTAAATGACAAGATAGGCAAGGGCATTTTACCTTATATTATTCATATATTGATTATACACTAACTTAGGCATTGCAGGAAGATCCCAAGGACTCCCCGAGACCTTGTTATGCTGGTGACATGAAACTATCATGGAGCATTGCGTCGATTCCATATATTATGGTGGTCTGGAAGGATCCCTCGCATCAGTGGTGGTGACTGTGGGGATCGATTTTTCTTTTCATACCTTCATGGTGTCTGGACAAGGCAAAATTCCATGCCAAAAAAGGAAAAATAATACACTAGGAAGCAGTTAAGCGCGACAGGAAGAAGGAATATAATGAATAACCGCGTTCAACAGATGACAATTAGCCATCACAAGACACAAGGTCGGTAGAGCCAGCTAGCAAGGATTAACTGGAAATTCTCGAACAAGTGGGATTAGATGGAAATGGCAAAGAAAACCAGCTATATGATCGACCAACAACAAATCACAACATTCACTAAGCTATAAGACAAACTGGAAAGTTTCGAATAGGCAGGATTGAACGAAAGCGGCGAAACAAACTAGGTTTAGTCACACACAACATCAATACATCGCAGCATTACATCATCATATCTAAAGTATGTTTACACCTATGTTCGCAATACACCTCACAATATATAACTTCATTCACATAACTCTTAGAGAAAGTATTTATGTACATTAGGACATGAATTTAAAGAATTAGAGTGCCACATGACATACAATACAAGTTTCGCATAATCCAAGAGGCTTATCACGATAGAAACCTATCCCCGCACTAGAAAATGTAGATTGCGTAGAAACTAACATAGGACTACTATATAACAATATTCATACATTAAGCCAAAATTGGTAAAATATGTACAATGTTCAGGATCTCACAAAACAAGCTTTAAAATGAACATGATACAACATGATCAAGCTTAAAACCTTAAATACAACTTGATAATATCTTGAAACTCTGAGTCATACGGAATACAATTTGATCATGATAAACACATCCATAAACACTAAATAGGCCCTACACTACCTTCTAATAAATAAAAGGATAGATTTTTTATCCTAATATTCTTGTTTATAATAGTGCCCCTAAGAACACCACTAAAATAACAGTTCAACGAAATAAGTGTAGAAATAACAAGATTGCTATACTCAAAACGTTGAACTAGTCAATAAGAAGTACATGCGGCTACTTAGGTCAGAACCACCGCCTACACTACGTGTCTCCTACTCCCAATGGTCATTTGTTGTGAAGTTGGGCGATGAAGCTCAAAGTAGTTCTTATTTGTACCCATTTAACGGGTTTTTGAGATGAGGTCATAGAACCTCCATATTCCTCCTTTTCACATTTACTAATCCCACTTGTTGATCCTATAAAAAGACAACAAATCTATATACTCAAAACTTACAACATAGAAACAGTAAGTATATATAATCTATAAATACCACCTAAACATAAGTTACCAGGATTATGTAGATCCTTCATCTAAGCTTGATAAAATACCCAACCATAATTAAGAACAAAACCACACTTTGGATAACTATACATTGCAACATAAAACTCATGAAAACAGTCTGTCAAAATACCTACCACCATGCGTTTAAAAATGCAAGAATAGAAGCCCTTATATTGGCACAACAAGTCGAGGGCATTATATAATTATTAAAGCACCCCCACGATCCCCAAAAAACTAGCTAGCAGAAAAACATCTGGGAGGGAAGTTACAACCTCTCTTAAACACCTTGGAACTAACCAACTTGAGGGCATTGCACACTTCTACCCCTAAAACCCATATATTTGCAACACTTTTTATAAACAAAGCACATACCACAGATATGTGTAATGGAAACCAAGATGCTAAGGCAATGATGTAATTGGTTATAGCTTTGCATACGCGTGGAAAACCACCAACCAGTGACACAAGTGACTAACCATTAACCATTGCGAACACCATGAAATGTGTCCCAGTATTTGGTAATTTGCAAACATTACACAACATTTATATAAAAAAATAAAACAAAAAAACCAAAATCTATTTAATCAATAAAATTTCACAAAATACAAGGCATCAAAATCAGCCTTCCAAAGGCCAACGTTCCAAAATAAGAACTTCCATCCTTAACTTCAATTCTAAACTTTCTTCTCTACACTTGAGAAGCCAACACTTTCAATGGCTAGACTCCAACCAACTCCTGTGGGTATACTAGTATAACCAAACATCTCCTGAATCTAGAGGTGTTGTTCCTTTCAGCAACTCCGTTATCATATCCCTAGAAGCTTCTTCCGTCACAGATTTCTCCGCCTCAACCGTCTCTTCTGTAAACTTGTCATACTATTTTTCTTTAAACTCCTTTAATGTTAACAATATCAACCAACATTGAAATGGATGCTTATTGCCAGCAATCATTTTAAGATACTTACCACTACGATGTCCTCAACGCGCTAAATGCATTGATCTAGGGTATTAATATCATTAAGTCCTTTAATCTCCGCATAGGGTTTTACTCTTGCAACTTTTTCCTGGCTCAGTAATGCTCTTACTCTGTGATTTTAGATAAATATCTTCAAATACATTATAAAAACCTCGCTATTTCAATAACTTATTTACTAAAGAACGAGGGTACTTTTGGATCGCAATTTTGCAACTCATAAAGTTGGTCCATAATAATTTTATTCACTTTGTCTTTTTCCTCCATGGTCACTACCAACATTTGACACTTCTTTTCAGTCATTTTCAATTTGCCTTGCATGTGAGTTATTTCTGTTCCATCTTCTTTGATCATCTCAACCTGTTGTAGTCTAAAGTTAAACATTAACTAATAAATCCTAATAGACATACATCAAGGTTCAGTAAAATAGGTCACGAATATTCATCAATTGGGATGGAACATCTTTCACAATAGAAATATCAAACTAGTTGGTTGTCCCACCACCAGATGAGACCTAAGCTTAGCCGGGCTAGTGGGCACATCATGAACAATCTTAGATTTCTTACGAGGAGGACACACTAATAGAGCTTTTTCCTCCTTTCCCTTTTTTCCATATTTATCATATTTAGCCCCGACCTTAGACAATGTCTTCCGTACATAACATACAAACAATTAAGAAATGTACAAAACACTTAAGTGATCAATCGTAAAAAAATCACACTAAAAACAACCTTGCTTTCCATGAGGATGATTAATCTTCACAACATGACCCGAACTAGCTGAATCGCATTAGTCAACCTTCCTACCTAGGCTCAGATTCAATAACAACAGGATGATTCCAGGAAGGAATGAGCATACCTTCTACTCCTCAACAGAGAAATACTAGTTTTTCCATGGACCATAATTACTAGGGATTTTATCCAAAAGGTGTTCATTAGGAATTTTAAGGTAAAGCATATGTACACCTGTGGAACCAACACCACACAACTTATAAAACATAAGAAAATCCTCAATTTCTATATTCTTGTTAGCATCCTTGCATAATCTTATGTATTCAGTTAATGAAACTAAACATCGTGGATGCAGTTGAGCAACAACCACATTATATTTATGTAGAAAAAGTTTAATAAAGTCAAGGAGAGGTAATGAGAACCCATACAAGACATGATGTTCATAAACACTAAAAAATGTTGAAGGAGGATTCCATACTCTCTCCCCTACCTTGGGCAACCTAATATCATAGTTGTTCAAAAAAGGATGATAATCTAGACACTGTGACAAAGATCTACTATTTACGGCACTGTCACTATCATTTATGTCCTCCATATCTTTTGGCCACACGCTTCTCCGTGAAACTAGCATCAATGCCACGCGCTGCCCCATCATCATCTGTACTAGATCGGGTTATAGTGGAAGATGACTTTGATCAAACAGTAACCATATTTGAACAATGGAATATGACAGAAGAAAGAACCTTAGAAACCTAGAAGCTTTAAGACAAACTAGTTCAAAAGACCCCAACTACAGTGGTATTAGTTCAGGTACGCCTCTCAAAACCACAATAGGACTTTTTATAATATGCGTATAAAAAATTGTGCCTAAAAAATTTATATTGTAACTTAGGTAAGTTACGTAAGTTAGTTAAAAAAGGAAACTGTTATCGTTAAATGGGCCTGTAATGATTACTTACCAATGAGAATAGATAATTTATGGATTATTTCATCTTTACAAAAACAAATCCTAACCCACGAAGTCCTGTACTGCTTTGGGATTAGTGAGTGGGGGTGGGGGTTATGGTATACACCTCCCTTAATCACACGAAGGCCAAAACAAATTTATATTCTTGAGGTCCATACTGAGGTTTATTATTATTTGACTAAGAGCATGTTAAACATTGGTTCTTTGGTGTAGTGGTTAGTACTGTGGGCTTTGAGGTTACTGGCCTGTGTTCGTATCCCACGAGGACTGTTTTTGTTTTTTGAAAAATTTATGTTCTTGAGGTACTGTTACTTTTTTGTTGATGTTTCTAGGTTTTTTTTCTCCCACGTAGATGTTTTTCATCATTCGGGTGAGGTTTATTTTAAACGAGTTGATGTTTTGTAGTTTGTTTTTTTATATATGGGTTGATATTTGTAGTTTTTTGAGTAAAATAATTAGATGGCCCCAGTTCCTTGGAAAGTGCAAATATAACCCTCATTTTTTTCAACTGCACATATATACCCATGGTTGTCCAAAATATGTATATTTATACCTGAGTCCCCGCTTAGATTAGAAAGAATATGAATGGGTACAGCTGGCTGCTAAGATGACTTTAGGTACAACTGCACTTTCAAAAAACTCATGGTTCACATACCAAAGAACTAAGGGTTATATGAAGCACTTAGCTCTATTTTTTAAAAACAATTCTCATGTTGATGTTTTTCATTTTCCGGCTAAATTTTAAGTGATAGGAGTTGATGTTTTGTAATGTCTTTTTTCCCATGTTGGTATTTTTTATTTTTCGGATGAGATTTAGGTGTTACGAGTTGATGTTTGTAGCTTTTAGGTGATATAAGTTGATACTTGTAGTTTTTTTAAAACAAATTGTTTTCGATGTTTTATGATTTTAAGAGTGAAGAATTTATACTCTTGAGGTACTGTAGCTTTTTGGTTGATGTTTTAGTTTCTTTCCTCTCATGTTGATGTTTTTCATTTTTCGGGTGAGATTTAGTTGATATGAATTGATTTTTTTTGTAGTGTTTTTTGGTTATATGGGTTGATATTTGGCATTTGTTCCCTCTCATGTTGATGTTTTTCATTTTCTAGGTGACATTTAGGTGATATGAGTTGATGTTTGTAGCATCTTTGGTGATATAGGTTGATTTTTGTAATGTTTTTTCTCTTATTGATATTTTTCATTTTCCGAGTAAGGTTAGGTGATGAGAGTTGATGTTTGTTGTTTTTTTTAAAAAAAATTTGATACATTAAAATTTTGTTGATGTTTTTTTATGATTTTCATTTTAGGTTGTTTATGATTTTTAGTTTATGGTTTGTTAGTTGTAGTCGAGGTTTTTTCAATTTTTTTGTTAACTTTTATTTGATTTTTATATATTTTCTGCTTTATTTTTTTAGCCGATCTTTTATGTTTTTCAGTTGATATTTTCCTAGTTGTAGCTGATGTTTATAATTTCCAGTTTGATGGTCATATTGATTCTTTTCATTTTAAAAATATTTTTAAAATATTTTTTTGAATTAATTTAAAAATAATTTGGAGGGAAAATGATGGGAAAAATTGAAGAAGAGTCCTTGAAAAAATATTAGAAATAGGTCTCTGAAATAATATTAGAGATTGGTCACTGGAAAATTATTAGAGATAGGCCCCTGGAGATAGAATAGAGTTTAAAATTGTATAAAGGTCCCCATCTAAAGTTTAGACTACCTAATAGGAGGTCAACTCTAATAGACTACTCTTATCCCACTAATAAGTTCCGAATTACTTTCTTCACAAAGTTTAAGAAAAGTCTATGTGGAATTTTTATAATGGTGATGACAGTGGACTCACATAAATCAAAAGAAAGAAAGAGTTATGACCATATTGTTGGAATAAATATTATTACTAATTAGATTATAATTAGTATGATTAGAGTTCTTTTCTTATTTTACCTCTATTGTAATACCTCTATATATTCAGTTCATCAATACATAATTACGTACAGGAAATCACTTTATTGTGGTATCAGAGTCTCTTCTGATCCAAATACTAAAACCCCAGCCTCTCTCTCTCTCTCTTCTATTTTTCAGCCGCCTCTCTCCCTATTTTTCCGGCGGCCGTGTGAGACCCCTCCCCACTCTTCGATCAAAATTTTCCAGCGTCCCTCTCTCCCTCTTAATGACTCAAGAAAATTTATCCCACAATACTCTGCTTCAAATGATGCATATCAAACTCACACCATCAAATTTTCTTCTCTGGAAGTGTCAAGCTAGTTTTGTGCTTCATCCTCAAGGTTTGTATGGATTCACCGATGGCACCAAATCTCGTCCGACTCTCCCACCACCGTTGTATGTCCTCTCCTTTGCCTTGACAGTCTCAACTTCTCTTAGTGGTAACAAGGTTGATCCCAAGGTTGCTTATCAAAAAGCAAAAGATGAGTATGATCAGTGGGTTGATGAAGATCAATGTGTCTGCAGTCTACAGTTTTCCTCTCTCACTGCTAAAGTTCTCGCGAAACTCCTAGATTATGCCATCTCCAAAGAGATCTGGGATAATCTTTCCCCCAACTATCAGAATAACAGTGCCACCACCATTCTCTGTCTTTGCACAGATGCGCCTGGTATTCGAAAGTCTGTTACAGTTCATGAACTTCATCTCAAATTCAAGCAGATTTTTGAACGATTGTCAGTGATGGGTAATCCGATTTCAAATGTTGATCAAATAGTATGGTTTTTATTGCTCTTGGTCCTGAGTATAAGGATTTTACTGCTCCTTTGATTAATGTTCACTACAAGAAAAATGATCATTTACTTCGCCCCTTTTACCTCGATTTCTTTCTTAATCCCAAATAATCGAGGTAAAAAGTTTTGAAACCTTGGTTGTTTTTTTTCGAAGTAAAAGGTATTTTTTACCTCGCTTATAAAAACAATGGAGGTAAATAATTGGTTTTCTACCTCGATTAATAAAATAACCGAAGTAAAAGATCAAAAAATGAAGTAAATAATGTTACCGAGTAGCGTGCAACGTCGCTCTTTGTTGTCTTAGTAGCTGGGCCAATTTTACGTTACACCTTGTTTTTAGTGATACAATTGCGAATGACATTGTGACGTCTCACACATGAACTTTACGGTAATAGAAAAGAAACCTTCCCTAATTAGTACACTACCAGTACCATCTTTGTTCAATGTTTTTAAATCACAGGACCAACAAATGATTTTTAAAATAGTGCTCACATGAAGTCACACATATAAATACGTACAGTCAATTAAATAATGTTCAAATAAGATAATTAATTAATTAGAAAAATTGTAGGCATGAGAATATCCTTACAAGTACATAAATTTGAATAAAAATTGTCTTAGTTCAGATATAACATAAATTACAATAAACATTGTCAGCTCGGACAATGATGACCTTGAAGATGATTGGTACCCTAGCTTCTATCATCTCAAAGAACAAGGTGTCCCCGATGCGTAGGTTGTTTCCTCTAAAGAACTCACCAGAATCCTTTTGGGAAAGGGCCTTCATCTTCCCACCCCACGACCCCGAGTAGTTCATATGCTGGTATGTCTCGTAGCACCTTAGCACTACAGGGGTCTTCTTAGTCGGTAGGAGTTGGACAATATCCCACAGGATGTACTAAGTCACAGTAAAAAATATTGATTAGAAATATAAATGTGTATATATATATGCAATTGTCTACAAATAAAATTATTCAAGTGTGGTGTATATGTGGTCTAGCGAGCAAAACGCTGAGGGCCGCTAGGCCCAAACCAATAGAACTGGATGACGAAGATAAACCTTTTTAGCCAAAGCATTGATTCAAGCCATGAAGACACCACGAAGAATGCAAGCTAAGAAACACGGAACAAACAACGACCATGAAGGCCACGAACTAAGCAAGTGATAATCATGGAACAACCCATAATCTTCACCCCTAAAAATAAGGAACCACAACTACATCAGTCTATAAATAAAACAAGCTTTGAAGAAGCTAAGTTAAGTGCAACTATTTCTAGAAATTCCAATTCTATGAAGAAAGAACTGACTTGATCATTAGAGCATTTCTCCCGGAGTCATTTATGGGATACGTTTTGCAGGTAAGGAGATTCTTGGGAGAGCAACCAACTTTTTGGAGCGGTCCACCACATCATTTTTCACCTTCTGTGGGGAATAAAAAAATTGTTTCAAGACCACTCAGGTAAACAATGGTTTTCACCAGGAGTGAGAGGAGCCATAACCATCAGTCTCACGAACAAATGCTTGAACGTGATAGAGAAATACATCATCATTAGGAACAAACCCCAAATAAGGAAAATGAGCACAACAAGGAGGAAATAGAGAAAATAGCCGAGTCTCTGAACAATAACCATGACAAGGAAAAAAGGTTGTTCGCGACATTCTTGGAGGCGAACAAAGACAGTCTTTATGACCAATTGTTTAAACCCCCCAGAAAAAAGGGTAAGCCAAGAGCGTGGAATCCTTAATTACGAAGAAGCGTTATGTGACATCGTTGCAAAAGACAGCACAAATAAATCACCTATAGCTTTGCATTTGCGTGGTTTTAAAATGCCAAAGGACTTCGAACTTCCTTTGCATGTTAAAATCTACGATGGGGCCATGTACCTAAAAGAGTTTCCGTACTCATACAGAAACAACATGAGATTTTGCGATGCGAACATTGAATTAGTCTTCACGGCATTTCCTATCTTTCTGATAGAAACATCGATCACTTGGTATGAAGACCTTTCAAATGGCAGCATCAAATCGTAGGCATAGTTGTCTGATTTATTCCTAAGTCACTTCTACCACAAACAAAAGTTCACTAAGAAGATCGCAGATCTTAATAACATAGCCGTGCAAAGTGATGAAAGCCTAGTAGAATATCATAATTGCTTTTTTATGGAAAGCTTATAAGTTTGTGACTTGTCCTTACAATCGTCATTAGGAGCATTCACGGGAGGCATGCGATCAGGAGAGTTCTACAAAGAAATAACGAAGAACATGCCTGAAAGCCAAATGGAGCTACAAAAGATGATTGAGTATCATGTGCAAATAGAAGAATCAAACAATCGTAAGATAGAGCGGGAAAGAAAAGAAAACTGAAAAATGAAAGTAGATTCTTGACAAAAGGTATTCATGAAATGGGGAAAGGGAAACACCCATTTCAAAGGAAGGGAACATGGTTCGTTAATAGAAACATTTCATAATATACCCTTGACAAGGCCAATGATGGAAATATAGTAAGCACACAGGGATCTGTTCTGAGAACCGGTACCCATGTTAGCACCACAAGAAAAAAGATCCAGGGAGTACTATTGTTCTTTTCACAAGGACCACGACCATGACATCGAGTATTGTAGAGATCTAAGAAGACAAATTGAAGAAAATTTGAGGAATGGCTTCTTAGGTCAATATAGAAAAGAAGGGGAAAGCGAGTATGGAGAGAATAAAACAATGATCACCTTAGTGAGGAATCAAGGGCCAATAATCACATTACCAAAGAATCAAAAGATGACCATGGCAATTGACTGTATGAAGGGTGAAGGTAATGAAATAACAGAGACGGTCATCCTGTCTATATATGGATTTACAGAGTCATTGTCCAACAATGCTTGGAAGGCTAGAGCATGGTACTCTACCTCACAAGAACCTATTGACAAAATATTCCGATTCGATAAGGCAATCACCTTCAGCGAAGAGGATGCAGTGCCAAACACTTCACCTCACAACGACCCCATGGTAATTATAGCAAAAATTGGAAATGCTACTATACACAGAGTGTTTGTAGATGATGTAAGTGTGGTAAAAATACTATTTGTTGACTGCTTCGACATGTTGGGTTTCAAATGAACGGACCTCAAAAAATTCATTTCTTTGCTAGTTGGGTTCAGAGGGCGATCAGAAATGCCTTTGGACAATATATAACTACCAGTCACTATTTGAGAGAACGGAAGAAATTATACCATCATGTGTGAATTCATAGTCATGGATGCTCCAAGCACATTTAATACTATCATAGGGAAACCATGGATGAATAGAGAACAGGTCATATGGTCCCCTTACAACCTGGTCATGAAATTCCCAACTCGGGGCGGGATTGCAACTATAAGAGGAAACCAGAAAACTGCAAGGCAATGCATGGTCATCACAATGAAGGAAGGAAGATTGGAAGATAAGGAGAAGATGGTTAACACAATCTCAAATGGAAGATCAATAAATCAGCCAGAATCAACAGCGGACCTAGGGGAAGAAATAGAGCTGGTTAGCCTAGATGACAGAAGATAGCTAGAAGTGTGTAAGGATAGGGAAATACCTTCCCAATGAAGTGAAGAAAAGAATAATAGAAATCGTGCGAGGTCACAAAAACACTTTTGCATGGAGTGTTCATAACATGGGAGGAGTAGACCCACACATCTCTACACACTCTTTTAATACCTGTGATGCGGTCAAGCGAGTCAAACAAAAGCAACACAGCTTTGTCAGTGATAGGCAGACAACAATCAAAGAAGAGATTACAACACTGCTTCAAGCTGGCATAATAAAAAGAGGTAATATACCCAAAGTGGCTCGCGAACGTGGTTATGGTAAAGAAGTTAGATGCAGGGTGGAGGATGTGCATTGATTTTACATATTTGAATAAACCGCACCCTACGGATTGTTATCCTCCACCAAAAATTGATCAGCTGGTTGAGATGATTTCAGGGTATCAGGTGCTCGCATTTTTAAATTCTTAAAAGGAATATCATCAAATATTAATGAATCTGAAACACACAGAGAAAACAACTTTTATAACAAGCTTCGAGACATTTTTTTTAAAAAATATTCCATTCGGACTAAAAAATGTGGGAGAAACATACCAATGATTAGTGGATAACACATTTCATAATCGAATAGGTCATAACTTTGAAGTTTATGTCGATTCTATGGTTATCAAAAGCAAGAAGGTGGATAGCTTCACTACGGACATCCAATAGATGTTGGACACACTAAGTGTCATAGGGATTAAGTGTCATAGGGATGAAGCTCAACCCTAAGAAATGTGTGTTCAGGGTGGGCGCACTAAAATTCTTAGGATACAAGGTGTCCTCAAAAGGAATATAGGCCAACTCCGAGAAGGTTAAAGCCATATACAATCTTCCTTAGCTGTGAACTGTCAAATAAATACAAGTTCTAATGGGGTCAGTGGCACCGCTCAGTAGGTTCATTTCAAAGGCGGCGGAAAAGAATTTTCCACTATTCAAAGTTCTAAGAAAAGCAAAGAGGTTTAGCTGGAGCTAATAATTCCAGATAACATATGATGGCTTGAAAGAACAGCTTCTGACACTACCAACATTGAAATCGCCCACCCCTAGAGAAATGTTATACTTATATTTAGCAATCTCACAGAACGCAATCAGCTCTATTTTGGTTTGTATTGAAAACCATAAACAAGTACTAGTCTATTATATTAGCAGAATATTACAGAATGCAGAAAAAGCATATATGCTAGGGGAGAAGCTAACCCTGGCCTTGATATCTTAACACGAAGACTGTAAATGCATTTCCATGCTTATCACAGTGTGGTTTACACTTGTTTTCTAATCAAGAACATCCTCAACAATCTTGATTCATCAGGAAGATTAATGAAGTGGGCACTGGAACTAGATCAATTCGAAATACAATTCGAACCTAGAACAATGACCAAAGCTCTAACGTTAACAGACTTCATCGTAGAGATGACGAGCAAAGAAGCACAGAGAGCGAGCATGTGTCAAACTTGAGAATTAATAAAGGAAATTCAAAGTGGAAAAAAGTTTCCTTGTTGATGGTGCGTCCAACAAACAAGGTTGCGGAGCAGGGTTGCTAGTTGTAGACCCTGACGGAGGTGAACTTAAATACTAGTTACGATTCCAGTATCTACTCACCGACAATGAAGCTGAATGTGAGGCATTGATTTGAAGTTTGGATTTTATCGTAAGGATGAAGGTTAAAAGTGTTCAAGCATCCAGTGATTCACTAATTGTTGTCCAGCAAGTGCGAGGGGACTACGAAGTACGAGAAGAGTAGTTGGTGAAGTATCTATAGAAAGTACAGCAACTCATAGCCCAACTCAAATATTTTGACATATAACACGTACCATGAAGGGAAAACACAAAGGCGGATGCACTAAGTAAGCTAGCAATGGCAGGATTTAATTCTTTTAGTAAGCACGGGGACATTATTGTGGAAGTCATTCCTGTCAGAAGCACAGTGTCAACTATTGTGTCAGTGATCCAAGAAGATGAACTAAACTGGATGTATTCACAAATAGATTTCTTCGTGAAGGGGATGCTTCCATAAGATAAGATGCGGACCAGGAATTTGGAATTACGTTCTACTAGTACGCCTATAAGGACGGGACCTTATGTTAAAAGGGTTTCCTGTCTCCGTGGATAAAATACGTAGGATGAACGTAAGCATATGAGATTTTAAAAGAATGTCTATGATGAATGCATCATGGAGCTAGAATGGTAGCAAAAAAGATCATTCGAGCTTGATACTATTGGCCAACTAAGTTCAACGATGCACAGAACTTTGTGCTTAAATGTAGAAGTTGCCAAATCAACGCTTCTCTATTGCATAATCCACAATTAGCTTTGAGAGGAATCAATAGAGCCTGGTAGTTTGAAAAATAGGAGATTGACTTGGTCAGACTATTCCCAATGGGTGAAAGCAACACCAAGTTTTTGGTTGTAGCAATTGACTATTTCAAAATGTGAGTCAAAACGAAGCCGTTAGGAAGAGTTACAACTTAAGCCACTAGGATATTTGTATGGCAAAACATAGTATGTTGCTTCAGGGTGCCACATACCATTGTCATGGACAATGGTACGTAGTTCACAAGTAGTGTATTCACCAATTGGTGTTTGAAGCTAGGGATTCTCTAGAAATTTACCTCTGTAGCACACCCTGAACCCAACATCTAAGTACATATGATGAACAGGACTATCGTTAAAGGAATACAGAAGCGACTGGAAGGAAGGCAAACTGGATGGGTAGATGAGTTACCAAACACACTATGGTCATATAGAACGACTATTCAGAAACCAACAGGGAAGATGCCATACTGTTTTGTTTATGTTAATGAAGTTGTTATACCAATAGAAATTGTTAATCCAGTCTTTGAGTAGGAGATTACCCAGAAAATGGCAATCTTGATGCGATAAGGCTCGAACTGGATGAACTAGATGAAAACAGATATTTGGCAACAATCACAAAGCTAAGTACAAGGAAAGTATGGCCATAGTTCACAATCAGAAGGTGAAAGAAACACGGTTCTAGATTAGTGATCTAGTGTTGAGGAAGAATGAGGCTAGCCTGGTAGAAGAATGCGAGAAGTTATGCCCAAGGTGGGAGAGACATTACAAGGTGACAAAGGCATATAGATCAAACACTTACGAACTTGAAAGTTTGGATGGCACCAGTATTCTGAACACTTAGCATGTGGTGAACCTAAGAAAATTTTATGTTTACAGTTCAGAGAAGGATAGGGGTTGCCTATTTGTACAGAACCCATGAGATCATCATTGGAGTTTTTTATTTCATTGCTCACAATGCGACATTATTGCGAGCGTGCGTATTTAATATGAAAAAAAATCTTTTCGGGACCATAATTGCATTTCCCATTTTTTACGTGTGTATGATAGAAGATAAATCTATTAAGCTAAGATGCCTAGACTTTACAAGTCGCACGTAACCTAGCGAACAACCGGCTATAGATCCTGCACATTTATTGATGCTTGTAAGCTTTGGATCTTACAAATTTGCAAATCAAACAACCGCAAGCTATAGATCTAGCACTACTGTCGATCGTTACAAGCTTTGGATCTCGCAACTCGAACGTACACACGAACGCAGAGAGAAGATTTTCTCATAAATGTAACACGCGCAATAAATATTATGACTGGTAAATGATCTTACAATAAGGATTTGTCGCAATAAATATTATGACTGGAGCAGATTTGTCATAATAGGGATTTGCCGCAATAAATATTAGGAACTTGAGCAGATTTGTCTTTATATTTAACACAAGCCTATTCAAGTTGATGTACAGATCTGCCAAGGTGCTCACACTCAGCGTGAATCTCTTCATTGTCACTTCGTTGCTGTGTTTATAGTGAACTGCTCATCGTACTTTGTTTGCCAACCAATAGCAGAGGTGGAAAGAGGATTGCACTCTACCTGGTTTTTCTTCAATCATTCATACAAATTGTCTATATGAGTACACTTCTTATCAATGATCGCAGTTTTTTGGTGGACTGTGGGCGTCTTATCCGCGGCATAGTTCCTAGTCTCTTCCTACTAGCAAAGCATTTTCATTAGATTCAGCTGTTGCCAATAAATAAGATCATGCTACTCGTTGCATATTCTTTGTAGATCACGAAAAGTATCCCATCTCTCCTTTGCAGTCTTGTCCTATTCCGGCTCAAAGTCATTGACACCTAGCAGCATACACTTTAGACAAATTCCCAATGGCAGCGCCCATTCTTGAACATAAAGAGTGAGATTTAGTGAACCCAAATACACAGCTACAGATTCATGATCAACTAAACCATGGATCATGTTTTTCCCAAGCAAATCAGCATTATAGCCAACATGTATAAGCTTACTACAAGAACAAGTAGGATAAGAAGTTGAAGCCAAAGAAGATGTCGAGACTTTTCACCCAATATACAATGGAGCTGACTCCACATATGATAAATGATTGGAATAAATAATTTGAGAATAACCTTATGTTACACGCTCAACACCTTCAATCAGATTAATAGGACACCATTCAGAGAGCAAAGAAAACCCATTATGACAAGGAAAACAAACATAACACCCTAGATATTCCACACTTTTCAAAACACAAAATTGGTGAACCATGATATCAAACCCCTGAAATTAGATAAATATGAAAAGATAGGTCAAAATATAAAAGGCGAGCATAATAATCTTATTAGTTGCCAATGATACAAAATTATGCAAACACACTGATGTGCCCATTTTATACTGTTATATTAGGACTTTTATGATTCACTTTTGTATACTTTTGTGCTTTAAATGGGACATTTTTCTTTGAAGTTCTCTAAGGAAGATTAAAAACGACTTTTACACTTTTATTACTTTTCTAGAGAATTTTATGTGACAAGGTAATTTGTTTGAAGACTTTGAAGAATACCGTTGAAGATTTGAAGACTTGTAATTGAGATTTTGAAGATTTGAAGAATTGAAGAAGTGAAGAGAAGAGGAGGATATGAAACAAAAAGGAGAAAGAAGAAATGGTTCTGGACTTAGAGTCTGTCACGAGGTCATCGCGAGCACGTCGCAACTTGCGACGGACGAGGGGTCAAAAAACCTTCTTGGTTTTTGCACTATAAATACTCACCTTATCCTCTCCTCTTTAAGAAGCTTTGGACAGCCTCTTCTTCCTGCGTTTTTGTGGGTTCAAAACCTAGTTTTTTTTTCTTTCCTTCCTTTCTTAGTTTTTGTAGGTTAATCATGTATTTTAATTTCCTAGCTTAGTTTTATCTTGGGAGCAATGGGTTGAAGCTTCCATTTCTATGTAGTAAGAACCACATATATATATATATATGTATATATGTATATATCTATTTGGTGCTTTTGCTATTTTGAATTTATTGAGCTTTAAATGTGAATTGTTAATGGCATGGATGTTGTTGGAAGCTTGAGCATATGAATTGCTTGTAAGATTACTTGTTAGGGTTGGGAGAAGAGCATGAGTTAGAGCTTCTTAATGATGTTGATGTGTTGATTATTTCTAAATGAATGTGATGATGTTGAATTCGTTGTCATGTTTGTTTTAGGTAGAAAATGAGAGAAGTCAATGAATGTCGATTGTTCTTGGCTAATCTTGTGTAAATGCATGATTAGTGGAAATAGTGAATAGATTTCGTCATTCGTTCTTGAAGCCTTTGTTATTTAGAATTCATGTGTTCTTAATGCTATGTTTCACTTCATTTATGCCATATGTTAGTTTGAGAATAGGAACTATTTGTATGATTGAAGTGTTAGGGTGTTAGAAAAGTGACAAATTCCTTAGCTCATTTGCATAAAAATCTAGGAACATGAACTTAGAACTCCTTGTGCATAATGTGTTGTGATTCTTTCTAGATAAGTATGTTAATGTGGATTGTTCTCATATTTATCTTATAGATGCAATGAAAGGTTGAACCTTGAATGTGGTTTGTTCTAGGTTTAGCTTAATGAATGCTATGTTTGGTTAAATGGCTGTCTTTGGTAGAAGGTTTGTCATTGTTAAATCTGTGGTCCTTCGTGTATAATGCCATTGATGAAATACCCGTATGATCGTTGTTTGTCTAGGGTGATTATCAATGAGGTTTGCAAATGGTTGTTGTTTGTCTTTGCAAACTACTCTTAAAAAGGAATGAATGTTGATCTTCCATTGGCTTTCCCCATAGATAACAATGGTGATAGGATGAGTGAATGGTTCAATTATCTACATTAGGTTTATAAGTGGATATCGATTGCCCCCAAGGATTTATCTTTTGTAGTTTTGGTGCCGCTTCCGGGTAAGAGGCATTTTTTAAAGTGTTTAGGTGTATTAGATTGCATATTAGCTAGTTGTTTTTATTTTCCACTCCTTGGTGGTTGTTTTTGTTCGGATTAGGTATTGCTTGAGTTCTTGGTAAATTTTTATCGAGAATCCTTGCAATATGATTTTGGACTTTTGAAAATTAAAAATATAATAATAATAAAAAAATAATAAAAAATAAAAAATGGAGCGTTTCACCTTGAGGGAACTCGTGATGAGAAGAGAGGCTCAACAAGCAAGGCTTTTGGAGGATGTGTCATTCTAACCATCATACCGAGTCTTGCTATTTGTTGTGGGGATAGCACTATGAGGGGGAGGTTTGATGTGCCCATTCTATACGGTTATATTAGAAATTTTAGGATTCACTTTTGTATACTTTTGTGCTCTAAATGAGACATTTTTCCTTGATGTTTTCTAAGGAGGGATAAAAGCGAATTTTACGCTTTTATTACTTTTCTAGAGAATTTTGTATGACAAGGTAATTTGTTTGAAGACTTTGAAGAATACCTTTGAAGATTTGAAGACTTGTAGTTGATCTTTTGAAGATATGAAGAATTGAAGAAGTGAAGAGAAGAGGAGGATATGAAACAAAAAGGAGAAAGAAGAAATGGTGTTGGACTTGGAGTCCATCGCGAGGTTGTCGCGAGCACGTCATGACTCGCGACGGAGAGGGGTCAGAAGCCCTCGATTCAAGCTGAGGCTCTCGAGACCTTGGGTTCTCGAGGCCACAAGCCTCGACTCGAACTGAAGCTATCAGGACCTCATCCCCTCAAGATGTTAGATCCTTGATGCTGAGGCCCTCGAGACCTAGAGTCCCCGAGGCCACAATCCCTCTAAGGCCCTCGAGATAGAAGCTCCCAACTCGAGCAAAACTTAAAAGTCCATCAGCCCTTGAGAACTCAGGCCATTTCTCGAAACATCATCCCCTCAAGACCTCGAGGCAGCAAGTTCTTGACTCGAGTAGAACCTAAAAGTCTATCAGCCCTCGAGACCTCAGGTCCTTCAGACCTGCCATCGAGACATCATCCCCTAGAGACCTCGAGGCAGCAAGCCTTGACTCAAGCTGAACTTGAATGTCCATCACACCCTCGAGGCCAGTCCTCAAGACCAGCCCTTGAGACATCATCCCCTCAAGACCTCGAGGCCACAAAGTCCTTGGCTCGAGTCGAACCAGAAAGACCATCATTCCTCGAGACCATTACTCCTCGAGTTGAACCAAAGCCCTTGATATATCAGCCCCCGGAGACCTCAGGTTCTCGAGGCCACAAGCACTCTATTCGACCAGAAGTCCTTGAGACCTCGGTTCCTTGAGGCTAAAATCTGACTCGTACTGAAGCCCTCGAGACCTCGGGCCCTCGAGACCTCGAGACCTCGGGCCTTCGAGACCTCGGGTCCTCGAGGCCACAAGCACTCGATTTGAACAGAACCCAAAAGTTCACCATACCCTCGAATCCTTGGGTCCTCAAGGCCAAAAAGCCCTCGACTCGAGACGATGCATCGCGAGTTGCGACCAGTGCTGTCGTGAGTCGTGATGAAAAATCCAAATTTTCAGCTGAGCTTAAACATTGTATAATCCTTCATTCTGCTCCACCAAATACTCCCAATAACCCCCACACATCCACTTATTGCTCCACCATCACATATATTGACATATGAAAATTCTTTCTTTTTTATAATATCTTTGTTGATTGTAGTATGCCGACCACATCATTGAGTCTTTAACTTCTATGTTCTATAATTATGCTTGGATATGTGTCGATATATGTTGGATATTTTTATTGGACAATATTATAGGGGTGATTGTATGATGGATTGGTTGTTCTTTGATAATACTATGGTTATTTACTCTTGATGCTAAACCTAGTATTACAAATCATTATGTACTTGTGAGTTTGATGTTGTTCTTTGTGGTGTTAGTCTTGATCAAATGGCACCAAGGAGACAATGTTTTCCTCGAGGGGTGAGTTCTTCTATGGCACTTTTACTCCCCCTTTCGGTTCCAAAGCCAATTGCGAGACGAAGTCTATACAAGTACATTGGATTGTGCCATATCACCGGTGACCATGCAGAGAAATGGGTGTCACTCTACCTCTTACCTTGAGTTTTATTATTCTTGCCTTACATATTTACATTGAGGGAAATGTAATGTTTTAAGTACGGGGAGGGGTTAGAGAACTCACATGCATGCTAGCTTCATTTGGAACGCTTTTTGCTACTTTTGATTGGAAAAACATGAGAAAAAGAAAGAAAAAATTGATAATTTTGAAAAAAAATAGAAAATGAAAAAAATAGAAAGTAAAGAAAACCCGCTAAGTTGAAAACCCGAGAAGGCATCTTAGGTAACATTGGGGGCCCGGATATGTCAAAACCCCAAGAGGGCGACCTAGGAAAAAATGAGAGGCCAAAATGAGCGGAAAAAGGTGAGATGTGAGCCAAAGAAACATAATGTGTGACTAGGATGAAAACCAGAAAGGGCTCCTAGGCAAAATGAGAGAAAAAGAAAAATGCTATGATTTCACTCATTTACTGGCATTGGAGTCATAAGATTGCGGTTGTCATATGGATGGATCGGGTAGCTCAACATCTTTAGACCTCTTGGGATTGGGTAACTTAGTGGGTTGAAAAACGAAGGATGGGAATGAAATTCTTGATTCTTTTATACTTTGTTTTAGTTGTTATATTGGCATTGGGTGAAGTATGTGTTTAAACCTCATCTATGGTTTTGACTTCATTTTATGTCATTGGATTTTGGTTGATATATTGGTATGAAGTGAAGTATGTGCTTGAACCTCCTAATGGTTTAACTTCATTTTGTGTCATTGGACTTTGGGATTATCGATTCGGGACTTTGAAACATTTTTATGGGTAGTGAATTGATAAGTGGTAGGTTTGGTTAGATTTAGGGATTGGGGTTGTGTGTGTGAAAAATTCTCATTTGAGCTTTGATTTTGGGATTTAAGATATTGAGAGTTTTTGTGAGGTGTTGATTGTGTGCTTAAATCGTTTCTTACTTGAGGGCGAGTAAGGTTTAAGTGCGGGGAGGTTTGATGTGCCCATTTTATACGGTTATATTAGGACTTTTAGGATTCACTTTTGTATACTTTTGTGCTCTAAATGGTTCATTTTACCTTGAAGTTCTCTAAGGAGGGTTAAAAGCGACCTTTACACTTTTATTACTTTTCTAGAGAATTTTGCGTGAAAAGGTAATTTTTTTGAAGACTATGAAGAATGCCCTTGAAGATTTTAAGATTTGTAATTGAGCTTTTGAAGATTTGAAGAATTGATGAAGTGAAGAAAAGAGGAGGATATGAAACAAAAAGGAGAAAGAAGAAATTGTGCTGGACTTGGAGTCTGTCGCAAGGTCATCGTGAGCACGTCACGACTCGCAACGGACGAGGGGTCAGAAACCCTTCTTGCTTTTTGCACTATAAATACTCACCTTATCCTCTCTTCTTTAAGAAGCTTTGGACAGCCACTTCTTCCTGCATTTTTGTGGGTTCAAACCCTAGTTTTTTTTCTTTCCTTCTTTCCTTAGTTTTTGTAGGTTAGTCCTATCTTTTAATTGTCTAGCTCAGTTTTATCTTGGGAGAAATGGGTTGAATCTTCCATTTCTATGTAGTAAGAACCACACACACACACACATACACACACACACACACACATATATATATTTGGTACTTTTACTATTGTGCATTTATTGAGCTTTGAATGTGAATTGTTAATGGTTAATGGCATGGATGTTGTTGGAAGCTTGAGCATATGAATTGCTTTTAAGATTACTTCATAGGGTTGGGAGAAAGTGGCTAATTCTCTCCTCTTTTAATGTGGAATCCAAGAGCATGAGTTAGAGCTTCTTAATGATGTTGATGTGTTGATTATTACTAAATGAATGTGATGATGTTGAATTCGTTATCATGTTTGTTTTAGTTAGCAAATGAGAGAAGTCAATGAATGTCAATTGTTTTTGGGTAATCTTGTGTAAATGCATGATTAGTGGAAGTAGGGAATAGATTTCGTCATTCATTCTTGAAGCCTTTGTTATTTAGCATTCATGTGCTCTTAATGCTATGTTTCACTTCATTTATATCATATGTTGTTTGAGAATAGGAAGTGTTTGTATGATTGAAGTGTTAGGGTGTTAGGAAAGTGATGAATTCCTTAGCTCCTTTGCATGAAAATCTAGGAACATGAACTTAGAAATCCTTGTGCATAATGTGTTGTGATTCTTGCTAGATAAGTACGTTAATGTGGATTGTTCTCATATTTATCCTATAGATGGAATGAAAGGTTGAATCTTAAATGTGGTTTGTTCTAGGTTTAGCCTAATGAGTGCTATGTTTGGTTAAATGGCTATGTCTTTGGTAGAAGGCTTGTCGTTGTCAAATCTATGGTCCTTCGTGTATAATTCCATTGATGAAATACCCCTATGGTCTTTGTTTGTCTAGGGTGATCGTCAATGAGGTTTGCAAATGGTCGTTGTTTGTCTTTACAAATTACTATTAAGAAGGAATGAATGTTGATCTTCTATTGGCATTCCCCATAGGTAATAAATGTGATAGAACGAGTGAATGGTTCAATCATGTACATTAGGTTTGGAAGTGTATATCGATTGCCCCCAAGGCTTTATCTTTTGTAGTTTTAAAACCCTTTTTCTTAGTTTTGTTTGATGACTTAGCATAGTTCCTTAACTTTGCTAGTTGTCTTATCTTTTAACTTTCATAACTTAGAACGACCAAACAACCAACCCCCCCCCTTTTACTTGATTTTATAAGTGTATATATATCTACTCCTAGCCTAACAGCAACCTTTTGTGCTTAAACGCTTGAGAAAATCCCCCTTCTTTGTGGACGACCCTGACTTGCCGCTATCTACTTAGTTGTAGATAGTAAGCATTTAGGGCTTATAAATATTAACTTTGAGATATGGAGACAGCCTCCCACACACTTAGGAATATTACCATAAATTACATAAAATAAACATGAATGTCTTAGGTCTATGGCACTTGACTAACTTTTCCTGGAGAGGAGGGTGAAGTATGGACAATGAGAGCGACATCCTTCTTCCTTCTAGGAGGAACAGGAACTTTGTCGTTCAACTCCCCCCTCGCAGCATCATTGACTTTAGAATTTAGCTCAGAATGACAATCATTAGGAGGGGAGGGACTAAAAGGAAGCTCCTCACAGTAATCAATCATACACTTGTTCAGCTCGATCGCAAAAAGGAAAGCTAGGAGCCCGTCGAGATATGAAAGCAATGTGAAGGGATGACCACTGTCAGAAATGGTCTTCATGAAACCCTCATTAAAAATCTCCTTTTTCTCTGCCATGATCTTCTCAGACTTGGACAACTTATGCAACTTATCAAACTTCGCGGTTGAATTCAGCTTCTGTAACTCAAACAAGGCCTTGCAATAACAGATGTTATGAGCATTAGTTGAGACCTCTTAGAACAAAGAAAAAAACGATTGAGTCTTCACGAGTCGGTCAACTAGAAGCTGAGGGTATCCAGGCAAAGCAGGGTCATTTGTTCGCATCTCCTCTGGCTGAAAAACCATCTTCTCCATCTCCTTTTCAACATTTTTAGCACATTCCTCAGCAACATGCACTCGCTCCTCCAAATATTTAACAATATTCTTCTAAACACCGCACTCCACCTTGCTCTCATGTAGCTCCTCCAATATCACACCATCTCCTTCAAGGAAGCTAGCAACACGTTCGTTGATAAGTTGCAAACTTTCACCAACCTTGGTGACAAATCATACCAAAAGTAAGAGAGGGAATACAATAAAGAACAACATTAAAGTCATAATTAAATCTTCAGCATCAAGAAAACGTACCACAACAACCGTTTCAGAAAGAGTTAGCTTAGAAAGCGTGGCATGAACAGTTCCTTTCACAAACAAGTCGCAGCTTAACATGAGAGAGTGTGGAGGAAGTTTGCTAACACGCCCCTTCTTCATCGTGGGCACCAAGATGGTACAAGTATTTTCGGTTCGCTCCTTGTGCCTCCATTTGTTAGTTCTGTCTTTGGGATTTTTATTACCACCCTCCTTAGTTTCTTCAAAAGCCAAGCCAAGCACAAGTTTCTGAGTAGTAGCTTCAGTAGCCACCGCTTCAGAAATGACAACCTTAGTATTCTTATTGACCTCGTTAACCAAGGTCTCCATCTCTTCTCCCTCATCTTTGGAAAGGAAGTTTCTCGTAGCAGAGCATAGCGTCAGATCCATAAATACAATTCAACAGGTAAAAACAATTAGGCAAATGTACCAACATAGGAACAACATAGAAACACAGATAAGCAAAATCAAGTGGAGCAAGGTAGAAACAACCAAATAATCAGCGAGTTAAGCACATTTACTTAAAGAACTAGCAGAGCAAAGTGAGATGGAATTCTTGCTAAGAGATGCTAAAACTTTAGACTCAACATTCAGACGAGCCCTAGTTTTAGGAAGTTTCAATTTAGGAACACCGTTTCAAACTAAAAAAGCTAAGCTACTAATACTGTCAAGTTTTCTACAGAAAGATTTTTACGCCACACCCCACAGTTATTTGGGAACCCGCTAACAAACTCAATAGTGAGGATGATAGGGTAAATTTTGAACTCATCGTGGAAATTTTTTACTTTGCGGAGATGGTACAGGTTGCAGAACAAATCAATAAACAAAGTGACTTCAGCCGCTTCGCATACGTGAAAAAAGAAAACAAAATTTGATATTTTGGGGTGTAGCTGACATAAACTCACTTTATAGTGAGAAAGAAGATCAAAAATATGTTGGGACAAAGGAAACGAATGTCCGAACTTAAGATAATCCAAATAACAGGAAAAGTAGCCAGACAGAAGAATGCAAACACTCTCAGGGGCCCCAGGTGCCTTAAGCTCGAACGTAAAAAAAAGGATGTATTTTTCAAGTCTTCAACATAGGAATATGTGAGGAGACTACTTATGATTAAAGAACCGATATGGTGGTCGGAATCCTCCCCGGAATCAACATTGATTTCAAAGGCTTTTGGAGAAGAGACTCTGAGAGTATTAGTAGCAGACATTGACAAATTCAAGATCCCTAGAATAATGATGAATGGTGGCACCAATTAAGCAACAACAGCCAGAAAACACTATTCCTTCCAATATCTAGATCAAGAGCGAAACGACGAAGAAGACAATATAAAAGTTCAACCCAGTTAAAAAAGAAATAAGTCACACTACAAAAGATATAGATCCAGAGATTGAAACCTGTAAAAATTTCTTAAGAAAAAATAAAGAAAGATGCAGGAGAACTTACTATTTTAAGCACAAAATACAAGGAAAATTGGGAGCAATATAGAGGATGGAAGAAGATGAATGGGTCTGTGCCTACTAAAGATTTTTATAAGAAAGAGAAGACCCAAGAGACAAATGGATAGAATAACATGCAATCACGAAAATCTGACATAAAGTAGTTTACCTTTTTGGATTCTCTAGATGGAAGTAGCAGGAATACAATGAATAGGGCCATTTTTTGAAGCACAAATTTTAACGTAATTATAGGAGAGAAACCAAAATGGCAGCGGAGTAAATCACAGAATGAATAGCGAATGTGAAGGAGTGAATATTGGTTGCAAGATTGTAACAACTATGAGTCATAATGATAGGAAATATTTTGAAAATTTGAAATTCAAATGAATGTGTGATTTTAGGATGTTGCAACATACAATCAAGAAGCATGCAACACTTCGCAAAAGTTGTTCACATTGCAGCCCAAGCGAACATACTAAAACTCCTAGACACAAAGAGAGATAGAATGTTCATTGCACAGCTTATGAACGTAGTTATAGCTTCGTGTAGAATTTGCTTCATGGTTAGGGGGCTTATGGTGTATATGTGGTCCAGCGAATAAAAGGCTGAGGGCCGCTAGGCCTAACCCAATAGCACCGGATGACGAAGTCAAACATTTTTAGCCCAATTTTTTTTATTAAAGCCATGAAGACACCACAAAGAACGTGAGCCAAGAAACACGAAATGAACAGCGTCCACGAAGGCCACAAACTAAGCAGGTGGTGATCGTGGAACTACCCACGATCTTCGCCCCTACAAATAGGAAACCACAACCACATCAGCCTAAAAATACAACAAGCTCTGAAGGAGTTGGGGTAAGTACAAGTATCTCTAGAAATCCCAATTCTAGGAAGAAATAACTGACTTGATCATCGGAACCTTTCTCCCGGAGTAATTTCCAGGATAAATTTTGCAAGTAAGGAGATTCTTGGGAAAGAAACCAACTTTCTGGAGCGGTCCACCACATCAAAATGCTTTACTAAAGTTGGTATTTTCCCAATGTTGAGTTGCTTCAAAGTGCAGTCGCAATGTGGGCTATCAATAGCCATTGCATGATGTTCAAAATCAAAGAAAAAAAGGTTCTGGGTGCCTCCGTTGTGCAGTGAACTATGCGATAACCATAATGTATTAGTTGTTACGAGGTGTGTAGTTATGTTAGTGTATAAATATACATTTAGATAGGTGAAATACCTGAATAAAGGGTCAATTTGATGATCCTTCAGTAACCTTAATCCAGCATTAAATATGGAAATTTTAAGTGGGAAACTACTGTATAAAATGCAATGTGTGATGTTGGGCCATCTGTTGCTCGGTCACATCAGTTTAAAATAGTGGGTTAGTCGGCATATATATGCGACCTCATGAACATTTCGATAAAAGTAAACAGCAGACAGAGCTATAACCGAAGTCGCAAATTGTGAAAAATGTGCCACTGAATAAATGAATATGCGACGTTGCTTTATCATTGCATATAATAAGTTGTGAAAGATAAGATTCCAACATCGCATAATTCAGTGGAAGGAACGACAAGAAACCCATAAAATGGGAAAATGAAGATTTATACACATCATAATAAAGATAAACTCCTTGAAACATACCAAAATATTGTCTAACCAAATTTTAAATTAAGAATTAGAAATTTTATTCATAGACCACATATCTTAGATTGAAAATTAAGAATTACAAAAAATATGTGTTAGGGGATTAGAAAATCCATACCTTTTTCTAAGGGAGAACAGAAGGGAGGGGAGGAAGCAGGAGACCGTTGGAATTTTCCAGAAATTTGTGGATAGATGCTTAAAGTCTTGTAGATATTTCCTTTATTTATGCCCATTTTGTAATGAAGTCATTTTGAACCGCCTAAATTTATGCAATGTTGCAAACAAAATCGGTTCATGGGACATGATGTCGATAATTAACCAACGTTGGTTGAAGCCATTGTGTCGTGCGTCAACTTGTACTACCTCACACCCCACTCAAACTAAACGATATGATTTTGACCACTTAGCAATGTAGAAGCCTTGCTTAGGCCTAACATTTATAGCCCATCAAGCAGGTGGTCTAAAGTTCAACTTCCGTTACAATATTTGTTTGCAACAACAATTTGCTAAGAGGGAGAAGGAGTTACATATGTTGAAAGAGGGAGAGAACTGGAGTTATATATAAGTATATATATGTGTGTGTGTGTGTGTGTGAAGGATTCAATGACATTGAAATAAAATTCAATTAATAAAATTCAAGAAACGTAGTTATCAATTTGAATACATTTGTTTTAAACAAATAATTTAAAGTCAATAATCTGTCAAATCCACGGGGAAGAACGGTTACATTAAAAAAATACGGCCCCAACACCATATACCACCTCAAAATGTAGCATGTCCCCTATCACGAGTTCCTCCTCATCAAGAAATTTCCAAACCCCTTTGGGGTGAGCGTTTTGTACTTCTTGGCCCCCGTGTAGTGAATCTCATACACCCTTCCATTACACCACAACACAATGGGGGTCTTGTACGGCAGTAGGAGCTCTGAAATTTGGCCAGGGACGTACTAATTTATAAACAAAGAACAACATTTAGTTTATGAAAAAGTAACTTGTAGAGAAAGTGAATTGAAAATATAATACATCACACATAACATGGGAGGACTTACCAAAATTTCAATGGAACCAAAGTTCGTCCCGGTAAGAGTGTGGACAAAGTGTGTAATGACTTCCCCGAATGTGGTCCTTGGATAATGATCCCCATTCGAATCACTAGGGATCTGCATTTTGATCATTGAAAATTTAAATATTATTCTCAGAAAAAAAATGAAATGGAATTTCAATCTATTCAACAAATTACTTACCTCAATCGGAGCACGTCAACTCGAACAAACACTGTTAGACATGATTCCTGAAATTCAATAACAATTGGTGAATTTAATCTATTGTGTGACCCACAAAAATTACATTTCATGAATTCATAAGTGACGTCGCTGGCACGTTGTGACTATACAATGTTAAAGTCTATCTGTTACCGCGACGTCAACTACCAGTCGCTAAAACTGATATGTTAAATGAAGAGAAGGCGACATCACAAACTGCTAGGGTTCGGAGAGAAAATTTTAACTGACATTGCTAACGGTTCATCCTAGAAGAAGTATAACTGACCTACCAGTAACGTTGCATTTAAGAGTTACAGACGCATTCTCACCAGATGAAAACCAGAACACTGAATAGGTGAAAAGAACAAATTATAACCGGTTAAAAGATGAGAACTTCAAACCCAAATTCCTACTACCTAGAGCATACATCCATGGAAGTTTGAAAATAAAAAACAAACACTATGGAATTTTCATTATATTCATATCAAATTTAATGACAACTACAAAAAAAAGAAGGTAATCTAGGGAATCTAGAGAGCATACCTTTGAGAAGAAAGGGTCAGAGAGTGACAAAATTGGCCGAAAAGTTGAATGTTTGAATTGATCTCTAGCAGTGGGCTCTATATATATTCGTTTTGGATCGTTGGGTATTCCGCCCCCTATACTGCAAGGTCGCATATAAGTTGATAAGATCGACAGGGTAGCTAACCATGTGCGGCGTCGTGTAATCTCCTTGTACGCTTCACCATTTCATCCCATTAGCATAGTTTAATTCCTATGACAGTCCAACTGCATATGCAACATTGCAAGTTCATCGGGAATACAGATTTATAATCGATATACGACCGACGTCGACCCCTATTAACGTGGGCCTCAACATTTTAGCCCACTAGCAAAACAATTGGGCCCGTATTTGACTAAAACAAGCATGGCTAACCCTACTAACAATTACTGGTATATTATATACTACAAATCGACGTATATAAATTTCCATGAACTTTATAGACGTCTAGTTTGATTGGAATCGATTTTACCACAACTGGTGAACTTTATTAATGTCTAGATAGTTTGATGGGAACCACCACATAGAATCGCTTGAAATTTCATATTCATGGTTTCTTAGGAAATGAAAATGTAATAGAATTTTGTCCATGAAGATTGTTAAAGCGATAGCACATGGCCTAGAGTAAATTGTAGCACATTACATACAAGCACACTAGGTGTCATTCAGAAGAACTTGTGGAAGTATACGTTGATTAGTACAACTTTCTTAATTACACTCGAATAGTATAAGTTCAACTTTGGATCTGAAACTTTCATTTTGGAATGATATAATCAGGTTTTGGACTGACAATGTATTTTTTGAAATTTTGCACATAAGACCCTCCGATTACGTGGGAGAACTTAAAATGTAAAAATGGAGATACACTCAAATGAATTATCAATTAATGACCACAATGTTCCATTATAGTCATGGACGGATACACCGGGATAATCGTCCATCATTTTTCTAAGAATTCCATTTATACCCCTATGATATGAGTTGTGAGAACGATAATTTCCACCACATAGAATGGCATGATATTTCATATTCATGGTTTTTTAGGAAACAAAAATGTTATAGAATTCTGTCCATGAAGATTTTTAAAGTGATTGCACACGACCTAGAGTAAATTGTAGCACATTACTTACAAGTACACAAGGTGTCATTCAGAAGAACTTGTGGAAGTATAAGTTGATTAACCATTTTCTTTATTAAACTCAGATAGTATAAGTTCATTTTCAGATTAGAAATTTTCTTTTTGGACCGATCATAATTGGGTTATGGACTGACAGTGTATTCTTTAAAATTTTGCACATAGGTTCTCATGTGCTTCATTTTACGTGTGTTAAACGTTGCATTCGGCATAGTTTTTAGCCTTTTTATTTGGTAGATTGCTAGTATCAGTTGAGTTTAGACGACAAGGGGTTTAGACGGCCATGTTTGGTTTTCTTGTCTAAATCCCACATTTTGTAGACATAATTAGTACTAATGGACATTTTGTATCCACGGGCTCCTAGATCTTCCTTGTGATCATCTTTAGTAGGTCTCCCATGGGTACTTTTTGGTTACTTTCTATGTGAAGGACATTCGTAAGGGCGGTAGAAGATAATGAAGGTCGTTTGCAAGGACGATAGAAGAGATTGAAGGCTATTCACCTCTAGAATGGTGGTAGATGAAGGCCAAAAACATCAATGCATAGTAGAATGATATTGGAGCCAAAGATAGGCGGCATTGAAGTTCAAAGCAGCCAACGAAGAAACGGTGAATCATGGTCCGATGAGTTACACCAAATTCAGAGAATGATCCGAGAACAACTAGCCTTTAAGGATGATTCCATTGGATTTTTCTTCTTGAGCACTGTAAAATCAACTACTAAAACTCTAACATCGGACTAACGGGTCACTCGTAGCAAGGGAAACAAGTTCAGTCGGCCAAGATACCACATGTTGGCGCAGACCGCTTATGGATGGCACCTACAGCCCACGCCGGACACCACGTCCTATGCCAAAATGACTCGGCACAAAATCATGGCCCGTGCCAAAGGATTCAACTCGAGGGCATGGCACGGCCCGCGCTAAATGCCACCAGCCGTAAGTACAAGTCTTAACTCCACTCAAAATTGGCTGAGTATGGGTGCAGACCGTCCCATTTTTGATGGCCCGCACCATTCCAAGTTAAAGATGCCAAGACCAGACAGTGGGCTGTGGAAAATTATGTGGCCCATGCCAAGTTTTTGAGCAAACCAATGCTCCTGACGAAGACCTGTGCCAAGAATCGCATCCTTAGATTAGAAGTTCAAAATTAAAGCTGCGGACGACAGCCCATGACAAAGGCCACGGTCCGTGCCAGGTAATGCAATGCTGGGAGGTCGTCGTCGTACCTCTCAAGTTAATATTTTTAACCCCTAATGCTTCCTATCTACAACTAAGTAGATAATGGCAAGTCGGGGTCGTCCATGAAGAAGAGGGATTTTCTGAAGAATTTAAACATATAAGGTTTATATTAGGCTAGAAAGTATATATATATATAAATGGATATATAAAACCAAGTAAATGGGGGGTGTGGTTGGTTGGTTTTCCTAAGTTATGAAATTAGAAGACAAACTAACTAGCAAAGTTAAGTAACTATGCTAATCATCAAACAAACTAAGAAAAAGAGTTTAAAACTACAAAAGATAAAAGCCTTGGGGGCAATTGATATCCACTTCCAAACCTCATGTAGATCATTGAACCATTCACTCATTCAATCACATTTGTTACCTTTGGGGAATTTTATCACTTCCCATTCGAAGATGAACATTCATTCCTTATTAATAGTAATTTGCAAAGACAAATAACAACCATTTGCAAAACTCGTTGACAATCACTATAAGCAAACAACACCATAGAGGTATTTCATCAACGGCATTTCACACGAAGGACCATAAGTTTAACAACAACAAGCCTTTTACCAAAAACATAGCCATTTAACCAAACATAGCATTCATTAGGCTAAACCTAGAACAAACCACATTCAAGATTCAACCTTTCATTGCATCTATAGGATAAATATGAGAACAATCCACCTTAACATACTTATCTAGCAAGAATCACAACACATTATGCACGAAATGTTCTAAGTCCATGTTCTTGGATTTTCATGCGAAAGAGCTAAGGAATTTGTCACTTTCCCAACACCCTAACACTTTAATCATACAAACACTTCCTATTCTCAAGCACCCCATGACATAAATGAGGTAAAACATAGCATTAAGAACACAAGAATGCTAAATAACAAAAGCTTCAAGAACGAGTGAAACAATCTATTCATTACTTTAACTACTTGTTGTGAAGATAAATCTTCTATCCTTATTATATAGTAGTTTGCAAGAGTGAATTCAACATATCTTGTCAAACCTCACCAATGACTCCCTTAGTCGAAACACAACTAAAGGTATCCCATTTATGGCATTGAGCACGAAGAATCAACAAGCTTGGCAACACTTATAAACACTACACCATGTCTAAGCATTTAACCAATTCATGCATTTACACAACATTAGTCAAGAACGATCGACATTCATAGACTTATCTCATTTGCTACCTAAAACAAACATGACAACGAGTTCAACATTATCACGTTTATCTAGCAATTATCAACACATCAACATCATTTAGAAACTCTAACTCATGCTCTTGGATTCCACATTATAAGCAATTCGTTAACAAGCAATCATACAAGCAATCATATACTCAAACTTCCAACAACATTAATGCCATTAACAATCCACATTCAAAGCTCAATAAATACACAATAGAGAGAGCAATAGATAGATAGAAATGATTCTCAAGAAATTAGCAAGGAAGTCTCAATCAATCGCTCCCAAGTACAAAACTAAACTAGATAATCAAAACCCGTAACATAGAACATAAATCTACAAAGAAAGAAGAAGAAAGTGGAAGAAAATGGTGAAAAACTAGAGTTTTGAAGCCCCCAAGTCGGGCTTGGGGAAATGGGGAAGAAGGGGGGCTATTTATAGTTTAATTTAGTCAAGAAAAACCAAAAAATGCAACAGGCTCCCGCCCGGGTGGAAATGGCGTCTCCCGGACGGCAGAGATTTCAGCCCAAAAATTCAGAAATGGCATCGCCCGGGCTTCTTCTTTTGCTTCCCATGGGTGAACCGTTGATCTATTTTGGGAGTTCTTGTAGTCGATTTTTTAGTACTCGAGAAGAAAAATCCAATGGTACCAACCTTGGAGGCTGATTCTTCCCGGAAAATTCTAAGAACTCTGCTTCAAGACATAGATCATTCTTCACCCTTTGCATTGCTCTCCTTTTTTTACTTTATTTTCTACCACTTTGTGAGTGGCCTTCCATCTTTTTCCATCCTTTTGAATGGACTTCACTAAACCACTCCTAAGTGCTCACGAGTAATCTACAAATTAAGCTTACAAAAAAAGTAATCTAAATGCTCGTAAGGACCAAAACTCCATTAGACTAAACATAGGTTACAAAATGAAGGATTTAGATATAAAAAGCAAAAATGACAATATAAACCCTTTATCATGTAAACCTACATAAATCTAGCAATCTTACAACAAAAATATGACAAAAGAGATGTTAAATACTTTGGAAAATACATGCATTATACGTCTCATCAAATCTCCCCACGCTTAAACCTTACTCATCCTCGAGTAAACAAGAACACGTAAAGATCAAATCATAAACTAGCATGTAAAAGTTTTCCCAAAATATCCAACATCATATTCCTAGACTACCCTAACCCCTAAGACATAAGAATATCTCACACTCTTACATCCCAAAGTCTAAGATAATCTAAACAACCAACAAACCATAACAAATACATATAATGCCAAGCTAACTTACTCTACCGAAAAAGCTACCAACAGACAAATTGAGAAAAGCATAAAAATTTTCAATTTCTCTCATTTTTCCTAGGAGCCCTCTCGGGTTTTCATCCTAGCTTCACAATTTTTCTCTTTCAATGCTCACCCTCACCTTTTTCCACACCATTTGGCCTCTCATTTTTGCATAGGTCGCCCTTTCGGCTTTTCGACCTATCCAGACCTCCCACTTTTACCTAAGTTTCCCTCTCGGATTTTCAACATAGGGGGAATTTTTTTTCATTTTTCATTTTTTTTCAAACAAAACAAATTAAAGTGGAGCATATACACACTACAATACAATACAATGTGATGTATTTCTTTTTACCTCCCCACACTTGAAACACACATTGTCCTCAATGTGAAAAGGACAAGATAAAGAAATAAGGGAGAGAAAAAAAATACTCACAACTACGACTTTGAAGGTCCTCCCTGGTGATGGCAATGCTCACTTCTCAATGAATGTTCTCTCTTCCATGTTCTCAAACTCCGCCCAACATGCAACTTTGATCCATCCACTACGAAGCCACAACTATGCAAATCCCGATCAACACTCACAAAAAAAACTAGTAGTACTCCTAGATGGTGGTTTTGGTAGTGGTTTTTGGTGGTGGGTTGTAGTGGTATTCTTATGGTTTTGAGTAAGGGTTTGAGGACATGGTTGATGATTTTTTTTTCAATAAAAGAAAAAAACTAACCTAACTTAAAAGATTGGGTTGCCTCCCAAGAAGCTCTGTATTATTAAGGTCGTCAGCACGACCCTAATGTTATCCATATGGTGAAGGTTTGAACCCCTTCACCATAAGCATCCAAAAGTAGAGAGGTGGGGGTACAAAACTTTCAAGAGGAAATTCTTGTGGAGGTGGAGATGGTTTGAAGGGAGCTGGGTGGTTAGGAGGCTTGGGATTGTCTTTTGGCTCCTTTCTTATCTCCCTCAAAACTTCTGAAAATGGTGGAGTTGGTTCGCTAGGTGGGAGAAGGGGTGATGATGCTAATGAATGTAGCAAAATCACCTCTTCCTCCATTTTTCCATCCTCTACAACCAACCCCTCATCCCCTTCGAACTCAAACTCGTTTCCCATGGTGACCTCACTCACCAAATCCTCAAGTTTGACTTGGAATGGTGTATTTTTGGAATCACAAGCTTCCATTCGGGCCAAAGCTTCCAATATACTTCTCACATGCCCCTTAATAGCCTCATCACTAGAGGAGATCCGAGTGTCCAGTTCCTCACTAGTCAAGTTGTTCAAGTTTGCTATTGCATTCATACTTCCTCACGTATCACACTTAAACTTCCTTGTTGGGCTTGGTTTTGGGGTATGGCATAAGATGGCGAAGGCCAACTATTTTGCTCGTATTGTTGGTTTTCTGGCTCGTTCTCATACCACCAATCCGGATTACCACTCCATTCCAGGTTGTAAGAATTAAAGTATGGATACCATTCTTAGGTTTCTTTCCCTTGAAAACAAACATCTCCTACCTCTTTGTAGCACTCTTCATAATACCCTTGGTTTTGGAAACCTGGGGTTCTTTTCTCCTCAAAGTGCTCATTTCTCAACATATAGTATTTTGTGTGAGTGTAAATGATTTCTATGCTTTAAGATGGTTTATTATCATGCTGTATGAGTGTAAATGATAGTGAATGTAAACATGGTTGTGTTTATTTTGGTAGATGGTATACATATATATCTCTCCCAAAACAATGTTGATACATATACACATACACATGACATTTTTAGTATTGTGTAGAAAATTGATTGTTTTTATTTTTATTATGTTTGAATAATGAATATTTTTTTAATTGTTATTATTATTATGTTTAGATACAATGGACCAAGAATCTATTCTTGCATGGAGAACAAAAATGGTTAGTTATCCAAGTGCAACTAGAGGGGATGGTGAATATATTACATTTATAGATTCGTTTCTTGATTATGCTTATGGTCGGGAGGAGAGGATACTTTGTCCATGCAAAAGATGCTTGTGTCGTGAACGGTTTGATGAATATGGGCTAGTTAGATTTCACTTGCTTAAGTACGGATTTGACAGAGGTTACATTGTTCCGAATTTTCATGGAGAGGTAAGGCATCAACATAAGGGTGGTGGGTTTGACAAGATAGATGGAAACAATTGTACCTTTAATGCTATGGTCGATGACATTGTAAGACATTTTCAGGGGATGCCAAAAATTTTGAGTGCTTTGCTAGACGAAAAAGAGAAGTCATTGTATCTGAGATGTAAAAGTAAGGATACCATAATCTCATTTTTTTATGGAGATTTTCAATTTGAAAGCTACAAGTTCTTGGAGTGATACAAGTTTGAATTCACTCCTAAAGCTTCTAAAGGATAAGTCTCTGGATGGAAATGGAATGCCAAAATTGTTTTATAAGGCTAAGAAAATATTGTGTCCACTTGGTTTGGAATATAAGAAAATACATGCATGTCCTAATGATTGTGTGTTTTACGACGGTGATTTTAAAAACGCTGTTGAATGTCCTATGTGAAAACATTCAAGATATAAGGGTGTAAGGAATGATGCTGATAGTTGTTTGGCTAAGAAGAAGAAGAAGGTCTCGTTGAAGTGTATGTTGTATCTTCCTTTAATTCCAAGGTTGAAGAGGTTATTTGTGAATTCAAAGGATGCAAATAACTTGCAATGGCATGGAGAACGGGAAAGACCAAGTGACGATAAGATAAGACATCTGATAAACGGTGAACACTGGAAAGAATTTGACAAGAAATATCCTACATTTGGTTCAGAAGCTAGAAATTTACGCCTTGCTTTGTGTAATGATGGGATGAATCCATTTGGAAATATGTCTTCGAAACATAGTTCTTAGCCCGTGATGATGGTTATCTATAGTTTTCACCCTTATTTGTGCATGAAACGGAAATATGTCATGATGCCTCTATTAATCTCAGGTCCTAGACAGCCTGGAAATAACATTGATGTGTGTTTGAGACCATTGATTGATGATTTGAAGATATTGTGGGAAGAAAAGGGGGTTATGGTATTTGATGCCCATATGACTGTGGAGTTTCAATTGTGTTCCATGCTTTTTTTTTTTGCGATCAATGATTTTCCAACTTATGGAAATTTTTTGGGGTATGTTGTGAAGAGGCACAAAACATGTCCTATTTGTGAGGAGAAGACAGAATTCAAACAGGTAAGCCATGGAAGAAAGACTGTGTATCTTGGCCATAGAAAATGGCTGCAAGGAAATCATAAATACTGGGATGATGTGGTCAATTTTGTTGGGGAGAAAGAATGAGGGAAATCTCCTAAACCACTAACTGGTTAGCAGATTCACTAGAAGGTTAAGAAATTTAAAGTGGTATTGGGAAAGCATAAAGGAAGGGACAGAATATGTTGCGATTGTCCATGGAAGAAAAGGTCAATATTTTTTGATTTACCGTACTGAGAGCATCTTTAGGTTAGGCATTGTCTAGACATGATACATATTGAGAAAAATATTTGTGAAAGTTTGATAGGAACCCTCTTAAATATTCTGTGGAAGATGAAAGATAGTTTAAATGCCCGGTTAGACTTGGTAGATTTGGGAATTAGAAATGACCCTGCTCTAGAAGTGAAGAGTAAGATGACTTACTTACCCCTTGCACCTTGTACATTGTAAAATGAGGAGAGAATCTCAGTTTGTGATTGTTTGAAATCATTGAAGTTACCAATTAGTTATTCATCAAGTCTTAGTTGGGCGGTTACATAGGATTCTAGGATGACTGGGTTGAAATATCATTATTGTTATGTTTTGGTGCAACAACTGTTACATTTTACTATTCGTGGAGTAATGGAAACAGATGTAAGGTACTCAATCCTTAGACTTTGTTTCTTTTTTGGTCCCATATGTCAGAAGTCTATTGACCGGGACCATTTGGATGTCCTACAAAAATAGGTTGATGTGCTATGCAAGTTGGAAATGTGTTTCCCTCCATCTTTTTTTGATATAATGGTTCACTTGGTTTTTCATTTAGTATGGCAGATAAAGATATGTGGTCCATTTGGAATGCATTGGATGTATCCTTTTGAGCGTCACATAAAAGTATTCAAGCGATACGTGAAATGTATGAGTCGGCCGAATGCTAGTATTGTTGAGGGGTATGATATTGAGAAGTAATTTAATTTTTCTCTAGCTATTTGGAGGAACATAGTAATTTTGGGGTGCCCAAGAATCGACATGTGGGAAGGAAGGTGGGTAAACCGGGGTCAAGGAATGTTATTTACTCCATTGAATAGTGATCTGATGTCAGTTCATTTGTATGTATTGAGGAATTGTAGGGAGACTGCAGCTTATGTGACCGAGCACTTAAATTTGATCACAGTGTTTCATCCCACATAGCCCCTTAATAAATTTCAATTGGAGCACAATGGCACGTTTGTTAATTGGTTTTATGATCGATGCAATGTCGGTGATTACGACAAAAAAATTAGAGCATTTTCAAGGAAGCCTAATTGCACGGTATTGAGGTATTCTGGATATGACATGAACGGTTTCTCTTTTGCTACTAGGGACCAGGATTCAAATAGCACAACACAAAATAATGGAGTTTATATTGAGTCTGAGACAATGTGGGAAGCAAATAAGAAAGACAATAAACCAGTCTGAGCTGTGATATCGTTTTATGGTGTTATTGATGAGATTTGGGAGCTTGACTAAGGATAATTCAAAATTATGGTTTTCAAGTGCCAATGGGTTGATAACACAACTAGAGTTCGAACTCATGATCCAATGGGTTTTACCCTTATTGACAAGAGTCATGAAGCATATGAAAATGATCAGTTTGTCTTGGCCAAAAAAGAAAGACAATTTTTCTACGTTAATGATCCGTACAATGTAGGTTGGTATGTTTTCTTACAAGGTAAGAAATACTCTTTCAGTGATGAAATTGATTTTGAAATTAAAAGTGAAAAATTAGAGTTCCCATCTATTTCCCCCTTACTGATTAACGATGAGAGCAATACAAAGGAAACACAGAGATGGCCCTTGGATAGATGAAGATGGCCAAGAAATTGGAGATGTTCAATCAAAAAGAGGAAGATGGTTAAGGACTGGTGGCTTAGAAGCAGTTAATTCTCTAAGCAAATTATTATTTTTTTATTTTGTTGCATTTTGTATGACTCTTAATTACTCTAAGACTATGTTGTAATTGATAGTTATATGGATCAGCGTGATGCCGCTCTTTTGGTACAGCTGGGATAAAATAAGCCTCAATTTACTATTTTACGACTGAAAGCAGTAGCACGCTGCCGCTCTTTTGGTTCGGCTGGGATAAACTAGGCCTATATTAACTATACTGCCACTGAGAGCAGCTATATGCAGCTTCTCGTTCAGTTTAACTGAGAAAATAACAGGAAGATAATACATGCCCAAAACTAACAACATCCAATATCAAAGAAAATATATACCCACAATAATAGCATCTGAAATCACTGTGATAGAAAAATCAACATTCATAAACTAACAATCCACATCCACAGAAAAGTGTTTAATGACATAGAAATCAACATCCCCAAAAAATTGAACATCCATAACAAGCATGCAAATTCAGCATTTAGAGAAATTCAAGATCCAAGGGATCTAAATGAGAGTATTCAATACATGTGCGAGGTGTCCTCCCCAATGTTGCTAGATGGCAAATCTAATGTAGTTATTGGACTCACTGCCATAATGCTCTCGCCACCCATGGCTGTCAGAAACTTCCCAACATGCTCAGTTCATCGCACCAAGTGATCCACCTTCACTTCTAATGCTGCCATGCACCCATCCAAATTTTTCGGAGACAATTTACTTCTTGCTGCATTGATGACATAGAAATTTTCCTTTTCTTCGAAACTATCTGAGGGTTTGATTGGAAGCTTTGGCATCAGTGTAAAATCATCATCATTACACTTGCAACCAACTTCCATGCATAAAGCAGTAATCAGGGAGGAGAAATCTATATAGTTGTGCGCATTGATACAATATCAGATATATGCCATAATGTACCCCCAACATTGATACTCATTTTTTTAATATTTCATAGTAGAAGCATACGCAAATGATGCACTTCACTGTTCATTCTCACCGGCTGTAGGTGGTCAGCAATGAAGTTTTACCACACATTCATCTCGTCTATCAAATACTTCTTCTCAATGCTAGACCATTCCGGAGGTAGGTTCATGATAACTTCATTACCGTCATCACAAACTTGTTTTATAATTTGTTCCCAAGATGTTTTTTTCAACAGCCTTTTCAGCGACCTATTACACACTTGCTGGCTTTGGCAGGATTTTATAGAACTTGTTGATCACATCTGCTGAAAGTATGACGTACTGCCCATGAAAGTAAATCTCAGCTGAATTCTTGTACTTAATGAGGGAAAAAACCTCACATGTCAGCGTCTTATTGGCATGATCTGGTTGTGAGATGAAGTGCGCCCATCCATGCTGGTTAACGTAGTGAGTGTAAGGATTTTCTATTCTGAAACCTCTCTCAAGTATTAAGCCTCGGCTGATGAATTCCTTGTAGATATTCTTAGCCTCGGGACACTCAGCTACTATCAATGGAATGTGTGGGTCTCTTGCTTGGATCTGAGGGCTGCTGTGTCACACCTCGAGATCGGCAACTCTAGGCTTCTTTCTCAATTTCTGCGTCCATCCGGTGTCGGGGTTACCCTTGGCTGCATTTTTCTTTGGAGCCATACCTGGGAAAAGGTTCAACAAAGCTTACACAGTATGGGTTACATGGAGATGGACTAGATCTATAAACATGCATATAGAAATTAGAATCCGATCAATTCAAATTTGGATCAAGATGTAAACACATGTAAAATAAATGCTTAATGCAACTAAAGGGTCTAGCAACTGAAACAGCAACTAACGAACATATATAATTTCAAGCTTATATCTTTATTGCTAAAGTTAAAATAATGTAAACTTTACCTTATATTTTTAGAAAAATATAGAAGATGATACAAAGTTCCACAACTTCTTAAGTACAATAAAACTTGCGCTAGAGACCCATCAGATGTACCACAGTAATGTCTCTCTCAGCTCTCTCACTTCCAAGTTAAATAAATCATTCAGGTATCGTCAAAATATGAATGTTGCATAAAGAATATACCCATTCAGGTAGAAATATAGGGTCTGCCCATATATAAACATTGGCCCTGTCTATCTATCATTCTAAGCTTACAGTGCTGACTTTACCATGTCCACGTGCAAAGAACACATATGAACTACAAAGGCATTATATCTGCAAACCGAACAAGATATCCATAACTAACAGAAGATCAAATACAAAGGAATTTATGATATGCTATTTAAACCACATAGAAAAGTAGATTCATTGAATTTTTACACTTGGAATGCAGGATTCAATGTCTCTAGTCTTCCATTCAGTTCATCCCTTTATAGAACTTGAACTTGAACATGATAATAAAATTTAATGCAAACAAAAACAAACTATACAGATTTAGTTCATCCCTTTATTGTCAAACTATACAAATTTAGTTCATCCCTTTATTCTCAAACTATACAGATTTAGTTCATCCCCTTATTGTCCAACTATACAAATTTAGTTCATCCCTTTATTCTCAAACTATACAGATAAGAAAATTTAATGCAAACACAACAAAACTATACAGATTTAGTTCATTCATTTATCGTCAAACTACATATATAAGAAAATTTAATGCAAACACAACCAAACTATGCAGATTTAATGAACAAGATTCAGTTCATCCCTTTATTGTCATTTTGATTCCAACTATACATATTTACAAAATGCAAACACAAACAAAATTCAACCATCGTAAATTTCACAGTCACACTAAGAACACTGAAACAAAAATGGATATGATTAAAATACCTAGATCGATGGTGGATGGAGCATCGACGGACGGTGGACAAAGAGATGCCTTGGTGGAAGGAAGGCGGACGGAGCATGGCTTAGTGGAGGAATGGCGGACGGAGCGTGGATGGACAGTGGACAGAGCGTGGCTTGGTGGAAGGACAAAGGAGTGAGTGTGGATGGACAGTGTACGGCAGATTGATAGACGGTGGATGGATGGCGAACGGAGTGTGGCTGGATAGAGGGACAGCAAAGGGAGCGTGAATGAGGGTGTAAGGAATGGAAGGGTTTTTCTAAGTGAAGAGTGAAGTAAAAAAGAAACATGGGTTGTGTTGTTGAAGTCATTTGGGCCAATGGGATGAAATGTAATTGAGATTATTAACATAAAAGGGTTATTAATAAATGTATTATCTTCTCTCATAAATATTACTTTAATAAAGAATATTAACATATGTATCTTTTCACATAAATATTACTTTAATATATATTATTAACATATGTATAAATTTGATTTTCCAATATATATATATAATATAATCATAATTTAGGAAATTATTTTACATATTAGTATTCTATATACACTAGTTAACTATATATAATCGTGTTCAATACAACTAAGGGTTGGTCAAACCCTACTCAACATACATGTGCACCTAGTTTAACATATCCAAAATTTAGTAAACCATAAAGTTGTCTAAAGTCGACTGTAGTTAGTTAGCGTTCAATATACACTGGTTGATCGACTATAAGTTAATTGGCAATCTGCATACACTAGTTATCTACAATCGTACAATACAAGGGTTGCAAATACTAGTCAATATACACGTGCACCTACTTTAACATATCTATAACTTAGTAAACTAACAAGTTGTCTAATGCCGACCGTAGTTAGTTAGCGTTCTATATACACTGGTTGACTATAAGTTAATTGGCAATCTATATACACTAGTTATCTACAATTGTACAATACAAGGGTTGGTCAAACCCTTGTCAACATACACGTTCACCTACTTTAACATATCCATAACTTAGTTAACGAATATTGTCCCTTACTTAATCGTCGACGCAAATACAATCGTACAGTGCAACTATTTCATCTGGCACTATATTCATAGTCCACGCATATATGTTTAACTTGACTTGTACTAATTGACGGTTAAGCCTTAATTCTCTGGACATTCTATTTATAAAAACAATAATATGAAAAAATAAATATAATTGTACAATTTAATTTGCGCATCTAGTTTAATTAAATAGTGTCCAAATCCTAATTAATCTGTGAAAGAAATATATTTTTTATTGACCCAAAAATATATATCTACTCCTTATTTAAAATTTATTACCAAACTGAATAAAAAAATATTTGAAAAATCTCAATCTCAATTGATTTTCCCTCATCCCCCATATGGAATTATTGTACTTGTTCAACAACCTCGGGAGAAGGGAAAAAAGTTGGATGATAAAATTGAATGGTCAAAAAATGCAAGATGCGCAACAAATGTTCAAAAAAGCAGGATGAAAAAATTGAATGGTCAAACAAAAACAAAACAAATGTCTCCACTATTTCATTTACGTTCCCTCCCAAATATTCCCTCTTCCTTCCACACTAACCAGAGCCCCAAATTTTCCTTCTTCCCTCCACACTAACCCTCGGCCTCCTACAGCCTTTCTCCCAATTCTTTGCTCATCTGTACCATTTCATTAACCTTCAGAGGCACCATAATCCCGTTGCTACTTGGCCTTCTCATTGTCGTTCACGTCTTCATTGTTGGACTGATCTTGTGCCAGGAGTGATTCTTTGACTTTCCCATTGCATTCTCTCTTGGTCGGAGATTTATTGGTGCGGAGCCGGTGGCAAAAAAGATTGCAGAGATTGTGTACAAATCAGGTATGAGTGATTACTTTTTGGGGAAGTCTGCAAGAACTTTTAATATGAGTTGGTTAGTTTGCTATTTTTTCCAGGTTTAATCTATAGATATATAGGTTCCTGAGTTTTCTATTTTTGTAAACAATTGTTATCCCCCATGCAATTAAGCCAAAGCATGTCGATTACTTTGTAAGTTTGTTATTAAGTTTGTTGGGTTCTTAGTTTTGTTGGTTGTTTAATTGGATAGATAATTTGTTTGCTAAGATTAATAGATTTTTTGCCTACTATGTTTTTGCTAAGATTTAAAAAAAAATTCCTACTATTTTATATGCATGTGGTCTGAATTTTTTGCATTTTATCTTGTTAGTTCAATCTGCTGTTGGTTAGTGTTTGAGGATATCCATGTTTGGATGTGTTCTGCTATGATTTCTTTTTTTTGTTTTACTCATACAAGGGAGTGAATGGCGAAGGAGAAGAAGAAATTGTTTAACTCTAGTACTAAAGGCGTAGAAGACAATTGTGTTACCCAAAAAATGACAGATGTAATGTCAGTAACGAGATGGTAGATGATGCATCCAAATCAATCTCACGATCTGACAATTCCAGGGAGGATGAAGTACCTATTTTAAAATATGACAAGAGAGGGAACTTTGACAAGTTTGATATTAAAGAGTATTTTAAGCGAGAGGTACAGCCACGTGCAAGTCAGTGTTACTAGCAAAGCAAAAGAAGCCCCTTAAAGTATTCTTTGACAATGACTTTGAACCCTTGGTTATGCGCAGCCGGTGGTCGATGTATGTTGGCTATGCTTTCCAAAGACGAATCCACTTCGGGACATGGCATAATTGGAAAGCTATCCCAGACCATGTAAAGAAAGATGCATGGGAAGACATTCTCGTAAGTGTGTTCCAATCCTTCATTATAATTTGTTCATTTCATGTTCATTAAATTTAATAGTGACAACATATATCTTTGTCCCCTAGATTAGCAAGGATACACAAACCAAAATGACATTCAATGAGATGAATGAGTTTCGAAATAAATGAATGATTTATGCGGGTGAAAATTGTAGGAATTGGAAGGCTAAGGTGGCTCAAAAGTACATCGTGCAAAAAAACTAGGTATTTATTCATGGACGGATTATCGATGGATGAACAAAAAATAATGGAGCTATTTTTTAAACATAGATCGACCCCTGAATTCAAGGTTATTCATTCAAAATTCTTTAATTTTATTCACTACTTTGTAAGCATATTACTAATAAATGAACATATTGGCATTAAGTGATGGGGAAAAACTAAGTGCCCCACAAAAGGACTACATCCATCACACGGGAAGTGGAGGGAATCATAGGCTTGCTATTGAACTAGAGAGGAGGAAAAGAAGGGCTAAAATTGATGAGCTTATGGATCAAGGTTGAAGTGTATAAGAAGTAGAGGCTTTATTTGAAATCATGGATTTCAAACCGGATCGCTCAGAGGTGTTCCTAGAAGCTAACTGGGACACGAAATTATCCATCTACACCAACGATTTCGTTAAAAGAGCATCCCCCACTATTGTGAGCCAAAATCATAATTGATTAATTCTCTATTTATATTCTCACATGCACTGTATACTAATGGCTTGCATATGTTTTGTTGAGTAGAAAAACCTTTTGGATAAGAAGCAAAAGGGAGAGTTGGTTATAGAAGGAAAAGAAGATATTCTCGTTCAAGCAATGGACAAGAAGGATTATGGGAGTTGTTAGAGAGGTTGCCCCACAACGGCTAAGTTGAACGAGGCCCTCCCACATATTGTTGTTATCCATTATGCATCTAGTCAACGTGGGAGCAAAAACACAAAACCATTTGAAGAAACCTCAAATCAAAAACATGTGTCCACGGAGGTCATCAACAACGATGAAATATTTGTTGCCTTATTTGATGCGCAAACAAATTGGCTTTGATGGACAATTGGGTAAACCTATTCCTCACACTTGGATGACCGCAATTTCTTTGCTACATCATCCAACCCTACGAATAAAGACAATCGGGTATTCATTCCTTCAACATCTGGATCAAGTGACCCACAAGGATACATTGATGATGACAAGGTATTATATACCATGAACCTTGTCACACATTATGTCATGCAAAAATTTGATAATAGCAACGTAGTGTGTTTAGTTGTTTTTTAATAATAAATTTTTTTTAATTTAAAACCATCCTTATATGGGGGGTATATATTGGCTCCCCAGACCAATAAATCAGACCAATAAATCAGCCTGTAATTCGTAAAGTGCAACAAAATTTACAAAAGGTCGTCCTGTAAGATGAATCCGGGGCTAAGTATAGCCCCCATAGCAAATCAGATTGCTTCCAAAAGCTAGTGATCAACCATACAGTGTTTCTAATGTATCTTAACCAATAGCATCTAACCGAACGCATCGCGAACAGGGCGAAGAAACGTAAATACGAGACTCCTATTTGTCAACGATGTGTCCGAAGAGATGTTGGTTATCTCCCATCTGTGGTTATCTCCCATCTGTGGAGTATCTACCAAGTGTTAGCTTCGAGCCAAAGAGGCCGTGTGTAGCCGTAGGACACAGATCCCAGAAAGCAAGCCTGAAGCAAGCCTGCATGAAATATAAAGAAGACCAGCAGTATCCATAGCAAATGATAAAAGACCAGAAATAGCAACAGATGGTAGCCTCCATAAGATTAATTTTATCCAGAAATAGCAACAGATCAGGAAACTACACGAATTCCTTTCATTCCAATTTTATCCAACACAATGAGACCTTTGAAAAATGGTGGAGCCATATCCATGTTTATATCACCATTCAAATTATTTCCATTAGCATATTTTGCCAAAAAATTGGCTGCTGTGTTAGTCTCCCTTGGGATGAATGTGATTGGATTAACTTTATGCAACTCATGCAAAGAACTGCAGATTGAAAAAACTGTCCACGGACTAACCATAGGAGCCTGAATTCCTTTTACAGCTGAAAGGCAACCAGATTCAATCACACAGCCTTGTAAGTTAAGTTCAGTACATAACTGATATGCCTTTTGAATACCTACAAGTTCTGCATGTAGTGGGGATTATGAGTGAAAAACATGAACTCTAAGTTTAATCACCTCACCATTCCTATCCCTCACTATCACTGCAGAGGAAGACAAGCCTCCAGTTTTCCATGTGGCATCAGTGTTAAGTTTAGCACCAGAAACCGGCTTTTCCCATCCAACAGCTAAAATTAATCTTTTCTGTTTTTGTAGTATATCAGACAAGAGGCCTGCTTGGATGAAGTCTTTGTGTTTTTCTTTATTGCCTCTCAATGGGTTTGCAGTGAAAATTAGCTTGATCAGGTCCTTAATATTATGGAAGCATGAATCTACCGAAAAGGCCTGGTTCTCAAATATACTCTTATTCCTATGGATCCAGAGGGACCATGATGTGACTAAGAGGACTGCAGTGTTCATACTAGAGGATATCTTGGAATCTGCTCTTATGGATAAATAAAATTCTACCCTGTTTCTAAAGCTTCCTAAGGCTGGATGGTGAAGATGAATGAGTGTGTTAATTCTGTTCCAGATTTCAAGTGAGGAGGGGCATGAGTTAAAAAAGTGATCTAAAGTATCCGAATGATTCCTACACAAAGGGCATTTGGAGGCTAGGGAATAACCATATTTGCATAATATGTTATCAAATGGTAGAATTCCATTAAGCGCTCTCCAAAGAAGAATTGACATTTTGGAAGGAATAAAAGGGGACCAAATTTTATGAAGGTGTCTGATTTGTGTACCTTTTTGTCTGAGATTCTTGTAAGCTGAGCTAGTGGAGAAATTGCCATCCAGTGTAGGGGTCCAGATCAGTCTATCAGCATGTGTGTTTGTGATTACCACCTCCTGCAAAATTAGGTTAGTAGTGGTAGCCAATTGAGGCTCCAATATTGGAAGATAGTGATTTTTGTTAGCAACAAAAGAGCTCAAAGTTATATCAGGGAATGGAATTTCCATCCCTCCAGGCCATTCATAAAACAAAGCTCCACTACCTTTCCAGTTCGCATTCCAAAAGGAACAAGAACCAGTTCCATAAATAACTCTTGTTAAACTATTTGCAAATTCTGTTACCTTACAAATCCTTTGCCATGTGTGAGAATTCTTGTAGGATTCTGGGAGAAACCACAGATGTTGAGTCCATTGAGACTTATTGAGTTGCAGTTTCCACCAGAGCTTGCAAGAGAAGGCATCCACTGTTGCCTGAATATCCCTAAATCCTATACCATTCTCTTGAACGGGGAAACTCATTTTTTGCCATGAGCGCCATTTTTTTTTATTTCCTGTGATCTCATTATGCCCCCAAAAGAGTCCTGAAGCTAGCTTTTCCATTTTTCTTAAGACTATTTTAGGTGGACTAAGTACTGCAAACAGATGTATTGGAATGGAAAGGAAACAATGATTAATGAGAATGATTTTTCCTGCTGAGCTTAACCACTTGTTTTTCCAGTTGTTTAAAGTATTTTCCATTCTCTCAAGCACAGGGAAATAGTGTACTTGTTTATTCCTTCCAGCAAAAATAGGAGTCCCTAGATATTTGAAAGGAAAGGTGCCTTTTGTCATACCTAAGGTCCTAGAAACTGATTGCAATCTATCCACAGATGTTTTAGGATCAGCAAAAAAATTAGATCTAGCAAAGTTTACTTTCTGACCCGAGGTATGCTCATATGCCTGCAAGAATTTTTTAAATCTTTTCAGGTTTTGTGATTACCATTCAGAAAAACTGCAGTATCATCCGCATACATAAGATGGGTTATTAATGGACAATTCCTGGGCAAACTGAAATTCTGTAGATAGCCTATCTGAAATAATTTTTTTAACCCTCTTGAAAAGGCCTCAGACAAAATGTTATAAAGAAAAGGAGACAATGGATCCCCTTGTTTAATTCCTCTGTTTGATGCAAAGAATCCTGAGGTTACACCATTTATTAAAACTGAGAAATGAGCTGAAGCTATGTTCTGCATTATTCTATGCACAAATACACCATGGAATCCGAATTGCAATAGGATTGAATTAAGAAAAGACCATGATACTCTATCAAAAGCCTTCTGCATGTCTAGTTTAACTATGAGGTTTGGGGCTTTTGATTTCCTACCTAATCTTCTAGTCATTTCCTGCATCATAATTATGTTATCAGATATATCCCTCCCTTTTATGAATGCACTTTGTTCAGGGGATATGAGATAAGCCATTAGTGGTTTGATCCTTTCCATAATCATCTTAGAAAAAACCTTGTTCACAAAGTTAGATAAACTTATGGGCCTGAAATCAGAGAAGGTTACAGGGATAGGCTTTTTGGGTATTAATGTTAACCAAGTACTAGATATAGCCTTAGGTATATTTCCACTTTTAAGGAAGTCATTAGCAGCATCAAGAAGATCTTCATTAATGACTTCCCAGAAAGTGGTGTAAAATGCTCCTGAGTATCCATCAGGACCAGGTGAGCGACATCTATTTAGGTCAAAAACTGCATCCTTAAGTTCTTGAAGTTGGAATGGGGATAGAAGATGATCATTTTGCTGATCAGAAATTACCCTAGGTATTTCTGAAAGGAAATGATTAAGAAAAGTCCCCTTTTTTTGTGAAACTTCCTCATGAAAAAGTTCTTTGTAAAATCTTACTGCTTCCTCTTTGATTAGAGCTGGATCAGAGATCCAATTTCCTTTTCCATCCTTAATCTTACTGATTCTTGTCTTGGATCTCCTTTCTCTAAGAGAGTGGTGGAAGTAGCTTGTGTTAGCATCTCCAAACTTAAACCAATTAATCCTAGCTTTTTGCTTAAGGAAAATGAACTTTTCTTTTTGAGCCCTCATAAGCAACTATTTTGATTTATTTAACTCACTTAGGATTAGGTCATCATTGTTTTGCTGAAAGGTGATTTCCAGTTCTTTAACCACATTCTCATAGTATGCCAAATTCTGAGAGACATTACCAAAATGATTTTTATTCCATTGTTTAATTTCCATCTTTAGCCTCTTCAATTTAAAAACCAGCCTATACATTCCTAGAAAGGGGGAGTCTAGTTTCCAGTTTGTTGCTACCAGATCCTGAAATTCCTGTCTGTTTGACCACATGTCTTGGTATCTAAATGGTCTAGGGGCTTGTTCTTCAGATGATTGAACAGATAATAATAAAGGGGCATGGTCCGAAGTCAGCCTATTTAAAACTTGAATAGAGCTATTAGGGAAAAGCTCCAACCAATCTAGGGAGGCTAAACCTCTGTCCAACCTTTGAAACATTAAATCTCTGCATTTTTCCTTAAATCTATTGTTACTCCAAGTGTAGGAATTCCCCACGGTAGGAATATCATGCAAGTCATTTGAGTTAATGAATTCTTTAAATTGTTTCATGCTCTTTTTAGGTGTGGACTTTCTGCCCTTATATTCAGAAACAGATAGCACAGTATTAAAATCACCTATATATATGGAAGGGGTATTTCCTGTCACTTTTAGATCATTCCATAAGTCCTCCCTTAATTGTCTATGCACACTTGCATATATAAAGAAACAGTGCCAGTTAAAAGAGGAACCTGAATCAGTTATGTTAACCTGAACAAATTGATCTGTCTCACTTAGATTTGTAATGTTTAAAGTTGGTTCCCATAGAATCCAAATTTTGGCCGTTTGTGCAGCTAAAGCATTATAATATCCAAGTTCACGCTGTAATACTGTAAGCATTTGTTTATCCTGCCAAGGCTCTATCAAACACAGAATATCAATCTTGTGGTTAAGCTTAAGAATCTTTAATCTTTCTACAGATGTTCCAATAACCCTAACATTCCAAACCAAAATATTTCCTATTATGGTGTGTTTTATCATTTAAAAACTTTAGGGTTGGCTTTCTGTGAGGATCTTAGATTTCTCCCTGACTTTGCTGAAGTTTTACCTTTGTCGCCTGACTTACCATTACTTTTTTCTATATTAACAAGGGCGGACATCTGTTCAGGAATGCTTACCTTTATCTGCATGGCATCCTCTTTCTCTGGTCCAGGTTGTTTAAGATCCCCTGTGTTAACCTCTGTGTTGGCCTCTGTATTAACATCTGTGTTGCCATCTTTGATGATTTGCTCTGTCTCTCCTGTGTTGGCATCTGTATTAACATCTGTGTTGGCATCTGGGAGTATCTCAAAGACAGGGGAGTTAGGTGAAGAGGTTACATTTGTGTCAGGAATGATTGTTGGAGTTACATCCTGTGATTCCACAGTTTCATGAAATATCTCTACTACATCTTCTTCCAAATCTTCCTATAAGTCATCTAATAATTTAAAAGCATTTGAGATAGTTACCACATTTTCATTTAAAACATTTCCTTGGGATTGAGGAATATCAGGTATCTGACTCTTTTTTCTCCAGAATGAAGTGGTTATTGGCTTGGATATGTCATCTAGTGAGTAAAAGGGAGCATTTCTCTTTTTATGACTAATCTTAGATAGATTGTTGGTATTTTCAAGCTGCACTAAAAGTGATGTTTGATTTTGAAAATCCTTCTCCTTTTGTGAAACAGTTAGTGCAGAGGAACCTTCCTTATTAGTTACTTCTCTTGACTGAGGTTCTAGACTTTTGTTCTCCTTGTGTACATATACCTCAGTTACTTCAGGTTTTTTCAGAGATGTTTTCCTCAACTCAGGGTGCAAATGATTACATTTTATGTTATTATGGCCCAGGATTTTACAGTGAGAGCAGTAGAGTGCCAGGTCTTCATATTCAATAGGGTATTCAGCCACCTTGCTACCTATTCCTACCACTATTGTGTTAGGAAGCTGTGTTAACAAATCAATCTCCAAACAAACTTTTATAGCTGATGGTCTGGTAAGAGCTTTGGTGGCAGCATCCATCTTAAGGAATCTACCTATTTGTGAGCTAATACCTATTATTGCAGAATTGTTATAAAAATGAAGAGGCAGGTTATGCAATGTTACCCAGACCGGCACAATGGAGGATTCCACCGATGGTGAGAATTTCGGCGACCACTTCTGAACTTTCATCGTGTATCCTTGAATTGTCCATTGCCCTTTCATCCAACATCTTTGATAGTCCTCGCTTTCCTGAAATCGGATAAGAACATGTCGGTAATCTATTGAGCCAAGCTGAAATTTGGATTTAAAACCTATAGATTTGAAGGCCTGCAGCAAGGTGTCCATTGGGGGTTTCCCACAAATGAATTTCCCAACAAGAGCATTTTGGTAATGCGATGCTAGTAGTTCTCCTTCTTCAGGTGGGAGAATATAAGCGATTTTTCCTTTGAATTATGTGATAGGGTGTAAGTTTGGGGTGTCGGGGAGTGACGAGAGGAGTGGCGATTGTTTGGTGTTAAGCTCTTGAAGGAAGCTTTTGTGGGATGGTGGAGTAGGGTGGGTAGGATCCAGTGGTGGAGGAGGCGCCGGAGACGCCATGGTCTGCCCCCTGGATAGATATAGCCGTTGGTGGTAACAACTTCCGACCAGAGGACCGTTGGTGGTAAAGAATTGAGGTGAAGAAGAGGAAGCACAGTAATCGTGTGTGTTTCGCACACAAATTCGCCCACATGTACAGTAAAATCAGATCAAATTCGGTGAGACGTGTACAATAATACATTTCAAAAGCATACTTGTTCGTTTGTCACATGTTAGTGATGATAATGAACATTATGGATGTTTGTTGATTTTGGATGTTGATTTCTATGTCGTTGTTAGTTGCTTTCTGGATTGTTAGTTTTTGGATGTTAATTTTCTATCATAGTGATTTTGGATGCTATTAGTTGTGGGCATGTATTTACTGCTGTCACGTTGATTTTGGTTGTTGGCAATTCTGGGCTAGTAATATCTTCATGTTATTATTTTCTCAGTTAAACTGAGAAAATGTCTCTGTGGAAATATAGTTAATTGAGGTTTAGTTTATCCCAGCTGAACCAAAAGAGCTGCAGCGTGCTACTGCTTTTAGTCGCAAAATAGTAAATTGAGGCTTATATTATCCCATTTCTGCCAAAAGAGCGGCAACGCGCTGCTACTGTCAATTGCAAAAAAGTAAATTGAGGTTTATTTTATCCCAGCTTTACCAAAAGAGCGGCATCGCGCTGCTGCCTTTAGCCGATATACGTTGAATTCAATTTTTGTTTTAATCAACTTTCATTGGTCCCTATTGAGATTTATTACAATGATAACATTATTTAATTTTGGTAACTTAATTACACTTACTTATTGTCCTGTTGATGTTTTTTCCCTTTTGTCAATTTTGTTTTCAAAAAAGAAAAAAGTGCTGCCACATTAGGTATTTTGTTGTTGGCTTTTTTATAGGAGCCATTGGTTTTTTACTCATCGTCGTGCCAGAAATCGATTGAGTATATTGCATCGACTCGATGAGTGGGGGAATTTGCAAACGTAATAGGTTGTGCCTTAAATTGATTCATTTGTAAGTAGAACACATTTTTGCCATTGCATCTACTTTAATTTTCCACAAAATTATTTGTTCTTGTAAATGTGTTCCCGTAAGTAGAACACATTCTTTGCTCCATTATTTACAATTACTGTTAATATCCGGTACAATGACATTCATTGTTCTATTCATTACTTGCTTTCATCATTACATGTAGGAAAAAATTATATCTAATTAAATTATTATGTGATCCCCATGTTTTGTTATTTATATATTGATATTAAATATATTTTCATCGATTGTAGGATTGCTACAAAATATCGATGGTTCAATTTCGAGCAAAATAGAACCTACCCTTCGAACTATACATAGGATGTCATAAACATCAATGTACGTATTATCCCATAACTTCATATTTCCTATGTCAATTTTATGTTCGTAATTTAAGAAAATTATTTTTCATATTAGCACAAGATACAAAGTAGTACTTGAGAATGTGGATACCATTACATGTATTATATGGAAAACAATTGTTAAGGAAGTGCATGACATTGACATTATTCCGGTATGTTTTCTTATATTGTTTTTTTTATATTTGTACTGACTCTCAAATATATTCTTTTATAACATGAAATTTAATACTTGTTTCAGCAATTTTCAGAAGATTGCACTCCTCTGGAGAGCGATCAACTGTGGAGCATTACTCTGAAATGGGTTGGTATTTTTGTGAAATGTACTCTGCCAAAATGCATAGATCAATTGAATGTCATATAGGGACTTGCCTCAATCATTGGATAGTAGTTAGTAGTATCTTTTTGTGAAACTGGTTGAATGGTCCGCAACTTATGGGTTTGTATTTTTTTTCTCCATCCTGAAATGGGTTGAATGCCATGGGTTTGTATTTTTGTGAAATTGTCCTCCACTTTTGATACTCGTCATCTCCATGAAGAGGGGGTTCCCGTATCTTATGTAGGGTTGTAACCCAATTTTTTGCTATTAATAACCACGTTCATGTACTTCTTTATCTAGTCAGAAATTATATTTGATCATATTGAATGCATTTTTCTCCCTACTTGTTGTCTATGCGTGATGATTGTATTTATTGAGAACTGTTGTTGGGAATTTGTGCTATTTAATCGGTGCACCAATTTAAATAATCAATGCACAAATGAAAACCTGTGTCATCTATAAAAACGATAGCACCGGTTTGGAAAACAAGTGTAAATAAAAAATCGGGTGCATGTAGATGGACTAAAAGAGCGGGTACGCGTCGTAGCTCTCAGCATTCAAAATAGTCCCAAAATTTACACCAGTTTAAATAAACCAGTGCTAAAAAAATAGGTTCTAACGGGTCACACATTTAGCATTGGATTTTTAAAAATGGTGCTAAAAACAACTGATGCAAACAGATCACACATTTAAAACTGGTTTTTAAGAAAACCAGTGCTAAAAATATCGGTGCTAACAAGTTACACATTTAACACCAATTTTTTTTAAAACGGTGCCAAAAAAACCAGTCTAAACGGATTACACATTTAAAATTTTTTTAAAACCAGCGCTAACGAGATACACATTTAGCACCGGTTTTAAAAAAACTGGTGCCAAAATATTCGGTGCCAACGGGTCACACATTTAGCACCAATTGTTTTAAACCGATGCTTCAAAAATCGGTGCTAACAGATCACACATTTAGCACCGGTTTTTTTAGCACCTGTTTTCAAAAAACCGGTGCTATTGGGCCACAAATTTAACACCGTTCTTGTTTAGCACCGGTTTTGAAAAACTGGTGCTATCACGGTACATATTAGTACCGGTTTGTAAAAACCGGTGCCAAAGGTAGGGATTTAGCACCAGTATTTTTCCAACTAGTTAAACCATTTCATCGGTAACTTAGGTACCAGTTTTTTTTTATGAAAAAATTGGTGCTAGCACAAGAAAAAACCGATGCTAAAAAGGGGTTTCTATGATAGTGTTACTACAACATGAATGCTATTAAAGCCGGCAGAGCCAGCTACACTATGTTCCCCTAAGTTAAATACAGCTATGTGAATTTGAGAGCTAAATTTGGCTATACTAATTAGTTATCTAGAATATAAATACATTTTTTTTCATTTGTTTAAGCATTTAAATTGTGTATATAACAAGTTACTTCAGACATTCAGTAAACTTTAAGATATGAAACTCTTCGTAGCAATCCACAACTCTTACAATCCGGAATGGAGTGGTAGTCCGGATTTGTGGTATGAGAATGAGCCAGAAAACCAATATTACGAGCAACCTAGTTGGCCATCACCACCCTATACCATACCCCAAAACCAAGCCCAACAAGGAAGTTCAAGTTTGACACGTGAGGATGTCTTAAATACCACAGCAAACTTGAAATCCTTTACTAGTGAAGAGCCGGATACCCAGCTCTCCTCTAGCGTTGAGGCCATTGAGGGGCATGTGAGGAACATATTAGAGGTATTGGCCCGAATGGAAGCTCGTGATTCCGAAAATACACCATCCCAACTTGAACTCGATGAGTCGGTGAGTGAAGTCACCAATAAAAATGATTTTGAGTTTGAAAGGGATGAGGAGTTGGTTGTAGAGGATAGAAAAATGGAGGAAGAGGTGATAGTGCTACATTATCCATTAGCATTGTCACCCCTTCTCCCACCTAGTGAACCAACTCTTACATTTTCGGAAGTTTTGAGGGAAACGAGAGAGGAGCCAAAAGATTATCCTAAGCTCCCTAACCACTTAATTCCCTTTGAACCACCTCCACCTCCACAAGACTTTCCTCTTGGAAGTTTTGTGCACCCACCTCTCTTGTTTTGGATGCTCATGGTGAAGAGCTTCAAGCCTTCACCATACGGATAACATTAGGGTCGTGCCGACGACCTTAAAAATATGGAGCTTCGTCGTGCCGACGACGTTAAATAAATTCGGCATTTCTTTTAGTTTTTGTTTCTTAGTTTGTGTTTCTTAGTTTGTTTTTGTTGTTGTTTTGTTTTGTTCTTTTTATGGCATGTTTTTCTATGATGTTGTAGCAACATGAAGTGCATTGCAATGAAGGAGATGAAGGAACGAGATCAATGAACGAGGGAAGCAAGCTTGGACAGTTGGTAAGAAAACGAAAAAATTTTAAGCCTGGGATACCCTGCCGTCGCGAGTCGCGATGGGCTTCGTCGCGAGTCGCGACGAACAGGGGAGCAAAATCCACTCCCAGCGCCAACTTTCCGCGAGTCGCCCTGACGTCGCGAGGCTCGTCGCGAGTCGCGACACCCTTCGTCGCGAGTCGCGACGAGCTCAGAAAATTTGGAGCTCCCGGACTCCACTTTTCGCGAGTCGCCCTGACGTCGCGAGGCCCGTCGCGAGTCGCGACCAACCACGTCGCGAGTCGCGACGAGCTCAGAACATTTTGAGCTCCCAGGCTCTACTTTGCGCGCGTCGCGATGACGCCGCGAGGCTCGTCGCGAGTCGCGACGAACCTCGTCGCGAGTCGCGACGTGCTCAGTAACTTTTGAAAAAAATTTTTGAGCCCGGATTTCAAGTTTCCAAGCTTCCAATTTTCCAAATGATTTTAAACATTGCATAATCCTTCCTTCTTCTCCACCCAACACTCCCAAGAACATCACATACCTCTCATTTCTTCCACCATGCTACATATATTGACATATGAACATTCTTGCATCTTTATAGTACATTTATTGATGGTAGTATGCCGACTACATCATTGTGATCGTAAGTTCTTATTCTATAATGATGCTTGTATACATGTCAATATATGTTAGATATTTTTCATGCATAATCTTATAGTGGTGATTGAGGGTTGATTGGTTGTTCTTTGAAAATACTATGGTTGTTAACTCTTGATGCTAAACCTAGTATTACATATCCTTATGTACTTGTGAGTTTAATTTGTTCTTCGTGGTGTAGTCTTGATCAAACGGCTCCATGGAGAAAATGTTTTTCTCGAGGGGTGAGTTCTTCTACGGCATTTTTGCTCACCCTTCCGGTTCCGAAACCCATCTCGGGACCATCCAAGTACTTGGATATCGCCATATCACCGGCGAATTGCGGAGACACGGGTGTCACTCTAACTCCCTTACCTTGATTTTTATTCTTCTTGCCTTACGTGTTTACATTGAGGGCAATGTAATGTTTTAAGTGTGGGGAGGGGTTAGAGGATTCAATGCATGCTAGATTGTTTTGGAATGCTTTTTGCTACTTTTCATTGGAAAAACATGAGAAAAAGAAAAAAAATATAAAAAAAAATGAAAAAAAAACAAAAAGAAAAAGAACACCCGCTAAGTTGAAAACCCGAGAGGGCAACTTAGGCAACATTGGGGGCCCGGATAGGTCGGAAACCCTTAAAGGGCGGCCTAGGCAAAAATGAGAGGCTAAAATGTGCGGAAAAAGGTGAGATGTGAGCTAAAGAAACATGATGTGTGGCTAGGATGAAAACTCGAAAGAGCTCCTAGGCAAAATGAGAGAAATTAAGAGAAATTGAAAAATGCTATGATTTCACTCACTTGCCGGCGTTGGAGTCATAAGGTTGCGGTTGTCACACGGATGGATCGGGTAGCTCATTATCTATAGACCTCTTGGGATTGGGTAGCTTAGTGGGTTAGGAAACGAAGTATGGTTATGAAATTCTTGATCTCTTTCTACTTCGTTTTTGGTTGATATATTGGCATTAGGTGAAGCATGTGTTTAAAACTTCCTCTATGGTTTTAGCTTCATTTTGTGTCATTGGATTCTGGGAATATCAATTCTGGGCTGTGAAATATTTTTATGGGTAGTGAATTGATAAGTGGTAGGTTTGGTTAGATTTAGGATTGGGGATGTGTGTGTGCAAAATTCTCATGTGAGCTTTTATTTTGGGATTTTTGAGATTGAGAGTTTTTGTGAGGCTTTGATTGGGGGATTAGTTTAGGTTTTGGGATATATCATTTACTCCGCATGCTTGAATCTTTTCTTACTCGAGGGCGAGTAAGGTTTAAGTGTGGGGAGGTTTGATATGTCCATTTTGTGTGGTTATTTTGGGGGTTTTAGGATGTGGATATGCCATTTCCTCCGTATGCTTAAATCTTTTTTTTTACTCGAGGACGAGTAAGGTTTAAGTGTGGGGAGGTTTGATGTGTCCATTTTAGGCGCATTATTTAGTAGTATTTAGGATCACTTTTGTGCTCTTTTATTATCGAGAGCTTGTGTTTTACCTTGAAATTCACTTAGGAGAGGTAAAAGCAACTTTGTACTCTTTTACCTCTTTTAAGTGGATTTTGTGTGACAAGGGAAGAACACGGAACCAACGAAGACCGGAAGACATTGAAGACTATACTTTCGAAGACTTTTGGATACTCACTTCGAAGACATGAAGACCGGAGGCCGTTGAAGACCATTTTGGAGCTGTTGAAGACTTGAAGAGTGAGAGGGATGGCTATGAAGAAGACAAAGAAACAATGCAAAACTGTGGCTGCCGTCGCGACCCCGTCGCGACACCGTCGCGAGCCGGGGCACCGTCGCGAGTCGCGACGAACACCGTCGCGAGTCGCGACCATCGGGCGGCCAGAAATCAATTTTATTTTCTTTGCACTATAAATACCATCTCTTTTCCCTCTTCTTCTCCAAGCTTTCCAGGCGCGTTTTCTCTGGTTTTGGGCGCCATTTTTAGGTTTTTCTTCTTCTTTCTTTTCTTAGCTTTCTTTTAGTTTGATTATGTCTTTTCTTGTTGTTCTAGAGTAGTTCTTGTTCTTGGGAGCAAAGGATTGAAGCTTCCACTATCTATGTAGCAAGAACTCATTTATATCTATCTATTTGGTATTTTTGCTATTGTGCAATTATTGTGCTTTGAATGTTAATTGTTGATTGCATTGATGTTGTTGAGAGCTTGATGATATGAAATGCTTGGATTAATTGCTAGCTAGGGTTTGGGGGATTTGGGTTAATTTCCCCCCTGTTCTTGTTAGCAATGTGAGAGTATGAATTAGAGCTTTCGATTGTGTTAGTGTGTTGACAATGTGCTAGGCGAATGTGATTGATGTCGAACTCTTCGTCATGTTCGTTTGTGTAGCAAACGAGAGAGTCATATGCTCGCGGATGAATGTACGTTGCACGTTCATCCAATCTCGTGTAATTGCATGAATTGGTTCAATGCCTAGTCACGGTGTAGTGGTCATAGGCATTGCCAAGCTTGTTGGTCCTTCGTGCTAAATGCCACCAATGACACCTTGAGTCGTGGTCGCGACTCGGGAGCCATTGGTGAGGTTTGACGAGAGATGTCGAACTCACTCTCGCAAACTACGAACTAAGAAGGATAGGAGTTCAGTCTCCACGACAAGTAGTTGAAGTATTGAATAGATGATTTAAACTCATTCTTGAAGCATTTGTTATTTGGCGTTTATGTATTCTTGACGGTGTGTTTCACTGCATGTGTGCCATGAGTGGTTTGAGCATAGGGAGTGCTTGTGTGGTTGAATTGCTTAGGTGTAGGAACGTGACGAATTCTGTAGCGCCTTTGCATGAAGATCCGTGAGCATGAACTTAGAACTCCTTGTGGTGTGTGTGTTGTGGTACTTGCTAGATGGGGTGTGTGAGCGTTGGGTCATGAATGCTAAATGATGGAATGTGTGAATGATTCGATGAACTACATTAGATGTGGAAGTGGATATCCGTTGCCCCCAAGGCATTTTATCTTTGTAGTTTAAAACCCTTTTTCTTAGTTTCGTTTGATGATTAGCATAGTCACTTGACGTTGCTAGTTATCCTGTCTTTTTACTTTCGTAACTTAGAAACCAACCAACCAACCAACCCCCCTTTTTCATTGCTTTTAAGTGTGTGTATATATATCTACTCCTAGCCTAGTATATTAACCATTTGTGTGCTTAGACGCTTAGGAAGATCCCTCTTCTCTTTGGACGACCCCGATTTGCCACTATCTACCTAGTGTAGAAAGTAAGCATTGAGGGCTTATAAATTATCTTTTGGCGCGCGGGCGCGACGACCGCCCGCGCCTGTCAACAATCATTTAGAAAATTATGAACATGTTACTTCATGTGTTCTTGCATTTTCATCATGCATTTAACAATACTTTCGTAATGTCAAATTTTGTAACATCATTACAGTACTGAAAAATCCAAACCATGATGAATGTTTGCTGAATTTTTAGTTTCAATATCTTCTTTGCTTTTTTTTTCTCTATACCAAACTATTTCGTTGCCTTGAATTTATTAGTTTACCATCAGTTATAACAGCAACACATTCATGAAATTTGTTTACGATATTTCTAAATATTTTGGCTAGTGCTAATGAAAATTAAGACTTAAAACCATAAATTTGACATTACCTCGTTGATTTCACCATCGCAGATAGGAGAAGCTTTCAAATCTACGTTCGTTTCATCAGTGTATCGGAAAATTAAAAGCTTGATCCAAAATTCAAAGCTCGATCCAGATTTGCAAATATATGGCACATTCGTAAAACTTAAGCTCAATTACCTTGAACCGGTAATTTTTAGAGCTTCGATCGGCCATTTGCGAGTTAAATCGGATGTTTAGTAGCACTAATGCAGGATAGAGCAATTAAAGACGGGGAAACGAGCACATGGAAGGTGTTTTTAATCCGTTCTGTCTAGCACCTTTCCTGTTGCACAATGGCATTTCAAATGTCTTAGTATTAATTATTTGAACATCCTTCTAATGTTTCCAATTATCAAAACATAATAAATAGTCTTGCGTGAAAATTACTTCCGGTAACGGATATTTTTTTCGAACTGGGCATGTAAGCTCATTCAAGCGCATAAGATATCAGCAAAATATATTTCTAATTTTGAAAAAAAAAATTCCAAGCATCCATTGGCTTTGGAAGATTCAATTTTAGATCACATGTCAGACTTAGAAAGGCTTGCAAAATTGGAATTTGATTAGGTTTTAAGTTTTTTGTGTTCCTTCACCAGTGGACATTTAAGAATAGTTATTTTTTCTTTATTAATTGATTAATTTATTTTGTTTCCAAATTTGAAAGGCAGTTGATTAATTTATAAATGTTAACATTGCGAGATAATATACGCCATCAAAATGGTCGTTCGAAAAAAATGGATAACAATAAAAGAAATATATTCTTAAATGCATGTCATGTCCACAATGAGCAACAAAGTTTAGTAATTTCTGAATCTAATACAAAAATTGTAAGACAAAACTAACCGTAAGGCAAAATGAGAAAAACACACTAAACATGAATGTAGACATGAAGTGCATTTAAACTTGGAAAACATATTAAACTTGAATGTTTTAAAGTAGAAAAAGTAACTATGACTAAACTTGATCACATAGCAAGACTTGGTGTATTAAAAAGTAAACAATGAAAATGTCAATTAAATGCTAAAGTACTTAGAAGTTTTTATACCACTAATATTGTTACTAAAGGTTAGTATGCAGTACCTTAACTTGAACTAGTTTTAAGGGTTTGGTTAAGTTTAAATTCATGAATCTAAATTACTAAATATTTTGGGAGGTATGTCTAACTATAACCACATATTGTAATTGGAGATATATGTAACTAAATCCATACTTGGCTAAAAAATTAATACTGCCTCTGTTTTAGACTAAGCAGCACACTTACTATTTGACAGTCAATATTGTCAAACTTTGACCACATATTTGAATAGAGATATAAACAATAATACTATGGTATGTGATATTGTTGGATTCATCGTAATACGCAGTTTCTAAATATTGAATTTGTATTTGCCATTATTATACGTTATGAAAAATATTAACGATCAAATATATTTTTTGAAGACGGTGAAAAGATTCTATGCATTAGTCTGGGACGGAGGAAGTACTAACCCTTCCAGTACTCCAAGCCTCTGCTTTCTGAACCTTGTTCACTTGACGGCGGATGGAATAATATAGTTTTCTCCAACAACTTCTATGCAACAAATAACATCCCAAATTTATATAAAAATGCTCTATTAACCAACAACATGCAGAATGATATAAATTTAAATAAATAAAGAGATAACACATTGGATGTAGTCTACCAATCATCCACTTCTTGGGGATGAATTGTTGTGAATTATCAAAGTTTTTCATCTCAACCTTTATCGTTGTTTACTAACAGCATTGATTCAACATCAATCGAATATATGCCGATGAAGCCTACAAACAATTATTTAATAACTATAAACTAAGAGGAATCGACAAAAAACATTTTTTTTGTTTTGTATACCATATTAATCAAATAATAAGACATTCATTATTACTAATCAACAATTCATAACTACACATTACAAAAACAAAGCAAAACAGACATGATAAACAAAAAACGACTCCATTTACATTTTTCTTATAAAGTCCAAGCATTTTCATGGTGGCATGCGGATCAGCAAAGTCAATCCTCACCTTAGCTCTTCTAACCATATTCAGCCACTCTGGATAATGAGTGTTTCATAAAGGGATATGTTGTACAATGGGACTTCCAAGGCAATGGATATGGAACTGCGATGTGCAGTGGAGATGAAGCGCATGTGGTGGTGTGAGGGTTTGAAAGAGGTTGAGGAATACAGGGGGTAAGTTGTGGAGAGAAATACAATGGGAAGGTGATAAATGTCACCATTTTGTGTTCCTTGTGAATCCTCCTTTATGAATCTATGATGGCGAATGGGGGGCTATATATTATGTTTGGAACATACAAGCGAACAAGGGTTTTGGAGAAGGGTAAGGAGTGTGTATTTTAAGCTTTTACGGGAGAGGGGGGTAATTTTTATAATAAATGAAGTCACTTTATTACAAGGTGGTTGAACCACCTTCTAATATTCCACCGTAGTGCGTCTTTATGACTGTTCCAATTTCAAAACAAATGTTGTTTACATTCAAAACTCCGTTAATCACAAATACAAAATATATTTCCGATTTGAAATAGTACTTGGATTTTGAAATAGCCTTCCGACGAACCTTGCGATTCCAAAATTAACTGTGGTCGATAAACCCTTTCCAAATTGGGGGCACACAAATTCCCTTCAAGTCTTTGAAAGTTTCTTGCGACCTTATTTGAGCACACCCCTTACATCAATTTGGATACTAACAACAAGGCATCCACCTCTGTTGGTCATGGTGGAACTACTAGGTGAAAGAAATAAACAACATGGATAAATATATCAGTGAAAACTTTCAATGCTATGAAGTTCATGTCTCTTGCAGCCTCTCTAAGGTGTAATGCTCTACTACAAACTGCTAAGTTACTAGATTTTCTTTCCCTTGAACTGAATGATACCACAAAGTTAGGGCTAAGTAACATTGCATCACTATTTGAATTCCAAAGTTGTTCCTCCATCCTTACCATCAAAGATTTAGCGCACTTTTGCAAAGTGTGTCAATCTTATGCCAACATGGTTCCGGTAGATGGAGGGTCATTCTCTACTATGGTTAATGGTTGACGGTTTGACATTGATCCATGAAAAATCAATCATTTACTAGGTTTCCCATACAAGAGCCTTCAAGACTATTATTCAACAGTTTCTGATGGTCCTTTGAATATATATCATCGGTTAAAATTGGCTCGTACATGTTGATCATCCACTATTGAATCCTACCGAACTAGGCCAATTTTACTTTAATAGGTCCGTATCCGATCGCTAATTTTCCAAGAATTATAAGTTAAAGTATTATACAATAGAGCAGAGGATTATATATGAGATAGTAGCACAGAGTTATGTACCGATAAAGGGTCACATTTATGAGCCCACAGTCACCATTGTTATGTTGTTTTACTATTTTATTAGGAGGGTGAAGACTAATCCTAGCTATACCATTCTGCAACACATATTGGTATTCATTTTTCATTTGAAGAAGAAGTCTATGAAGCTATCTTATGGGTCCCTCATTTGCAAGATAACACACTGACATTTAGGAGCCAGGTTGTGCTTTCTAAATTGTATGACCATAAGTTCTTTCAGAACTAGAATGGAAAAATCATCGAGGGGATATGGTCGTACATGTTTTTTGGAAGAAATAGCAAGAGAGGGCACACAGATGAAGGTGGTTTTTTCATTAAATTCATTATTGATGTTTCCATATGCATTTCTATTCTAATTTGACGCTCGCTTTAGATGAAGAGGACGACACCTCTTTCATAGTGGGCATGTACAAAAAAATGAAAGAGAATGTCAACAAGATAATACATTTGAAGAATACTACTCATGATACCAAGAAGATTGTCAGGGTAACCAAGAGTGTGGAAAACATGGGAAGGGATCACAAGCAGGGTTATCCAATTAGTACTTTTTACTTCTCAATTATTAATAATGTCACCTTGTAAGGAATCATGTCTTTTAAAAATGTTTTAGTGCGGATCATATGCTCCAAAAATGTTATTTGTTGCTCTCAAAATTTCGTTTGTACACCACTCAACATACGAGTCAGGTTGTGTTGACTTGCCAGTGGACAGACTTTTTTTCAATTCCTCGCTTTTGCGGTGGTTGAGTTATCATTTCCTTGACCTCTTGGTCTTTCACCATAAGCTCCTCTTTTACTTCCTTCCTGACAATAACAACTCGCTCAGGCTTCTTGGTTTCTTTCCCACTCCTGAAGATAATTGAGCTTACATTTTGCCTCGGGTCCAATTCTGGTTGTGAGGGAAATTTTATGGAATCCCTAGCCTCCAACCAGGCCATGGAGGACGCGATTTGACTAAATTGAATTTTCCAAACCCTTGAATCTCACAGAAGAATGGTCCTTCATGTTTGTGATTCCAGAGGTAGTTTTGTCTTCCAAGTTAGTGACCGTATTTGTTATAGCATGCATGAGATCTTCATATTTTGACCTTGGTCTTCCTTCTAAGGTATTAGATGACCCCTCATCCTTCAGGTATGATTGTTGTGGAACCCAATTGTGCCCTTGATTCCTTAGTATTGGGTTTGTCCCCCCTTGACGATTGGGTTAATAAAACCTCGGCCACCTTGAGAACTTGATTGTCTGGCTTGCTCATCTCTCCACCAAAAGTTTGAATGGTCTCTCCACCCGGTATTGTAAATTTGGGATGATGGATCATAACTCTTCTTATGAGTTTTTCCTCTTTGAAAACCATGACCACCTTGGTAGCCACTATTGGTATGAGTATCGACCATAAACCGAGAACCAAAGCAATACAACCTTTTCCCATGTAACAATCACAAAAGCAAGAAAATGTCAACAACAAACAAGTAAAAACAATAAACACACAAAGAACTACACTAACACTTCAATAAAATATGCATTTTTCCTAGTAGTTGTGCCAAAATTTGAGAGGTTGCCATCATGCCTCTCAAATATAGTATATATGTGTTATAATTGCAGCTAACTACTAGAAAGTAGCTAGTGGCAAGTCGGGGTCATCTACGAGGAAACAGGGTTTTATCGAGTGTTAAACGTAGTAAAAATACACAAAGATGTCACTCTAAGTGTGCAGTAACAAAGTCGGGGGGTTGAGTTTAGAAAAACACTATGGCTACTTTGAGAAACTGGATTAACAAACGATTAAAAATGATGTAAATACGATTACAACTAGTATGAAAGATGTAACTAACATGATAGCGAATCTTGGGTTCAATTGGTTTATATTTATATTTATCCTTTGATCATCGACTAATCAACCTATTTTTATGCATTAACCACATATTGTGGAGAACTTGCCAACACATTTTAATTGAAGACAATTCTCACCTCTCCTCGGTTATAGTTTCAGTGGGTGATCGGCACTACACAATAATCCTTACCCTCGAGTCACTCTAGATGATCGGCGCCATAGACTTCCCTGAGAATAGAATTAAACATAAAGACCCAACACAACTACCACATTATCCTACAAGCGAGAAATATATAGATAGCACAAGTATATCTACTAATATGGATTCGAGGATCGGCTTTTATGCTAGACATTATTAGTGAGACATATTCATCCTAAACGTAAGCAATTTCATCAATCAACAATTATAATTAGTTGTCACCCTAAATACAACCTAACGTCAATCAACAATAATCACAACGACAAATTCTTCCAGGTTTGGCCAAAAACCTAGCAAACAACCAATTCATAATCATCAACTAATTGATCATCCTAGTCCAAATCATGCATTAATCACATATCAAAACACAAAACACACTTGACCATCGTCTGCCACCATTACCAAACCTCAGAGCTCAAAAATGGCTCCCAAGAGAGGTGTTAAGCCCGCATCTACTACCGCAAAGAAGAAGGCCGAGAAGATAACGAATCCGCTCTTCAAGAAGTGGCCCAAGCAGTTTGGGATCGGAGGCGCTCTACCGCTGAAGAGGGACTTGACCCGTTTTGTGAAATGGCCGCTCAGCGTGTGGATCCAGAGGAAGAAGAGGGTTCTTAGGCAGCGCCTCAAGGTCCCACCGGCATTGAACCAGTTCTCGAAGACACTCGACAAGAATCTCGCAACCAGCCTTTTCAAGATGCTCCTGAAGTACAGGCCGGAGGACAAGGCAGCTAAGAAGGAGCGCCTCCTCAAGAGAGCCCAAGCTGAGGCTGAGGGGAAGACTACTGAGCCCAAGAAGCCAATTGTTGTCAAATATGGTTTGAAGCATGTCACTTATCTTATCGAACAGAACAAGGCACAACTGGTGGTCATTGCTCATGATGTTGACCCAATCGAGCTTGTTGTTTGGCTCCCTGCTCTGTGTAGGAAGATGGAAATTCCCTACTGTATTGTCAAGGGCAAGTCATGATTGGGCGCTCTTGTTCACCAGAAAACTGCTTCGGTTTTGTGCCTGACTTCTGTTAAGAATGAAGACAAGGTGGAGTTCAGCAAAATCTTGGAGGTTATTAAGGCCAACTTCAACGACAAATTTGAAGAGTACAGGAAGAAGTGGGGTGGTGGAATCATGGGCTCCAAATCTCAAGCTAAGACAAAGGCAAATGAGAGACTTCTCGCCAAAGAAGCTGCTCAAAGGATGACTTAGGAAGATATTCGAGTCTTCATTTTGTGATGTTGCGAAGAATTATATTATGTTTTTCCTCAAGGATTAAAATACATCTGTTAGTTATTTATTCAGAATGTTTTGCTATCGAATCTTTTTGGTATGAATCAGTTTTGTGGTGATCCCCTTTCGTAAGCATGCTGTAGTTTAATTCTAGCTGAATAGGTGATAAACATCTTCCTTCACTTAGCAAGCATACGGATTGCTAGAGATTCAACTCTCCAGTCTGCGATTTTTTATCTCAAAAAAAAAGGACGAACCAAATTTAACCAATTCATACTAGAAATGCATACCAATTGCTCGCAAGATTATATTTAGCCTAGATAAATAAAACCAATAACAAGGGGATAAAATCCAATGGTAGATAAGTAATAAATGAAGAAGAATTTATGAAAACTAGGGTCTTTAGGAATGGAAAGTCGGGCATATGAAATAAGGATAAGATAGAAGCTATTTATAGCCTCTAAATGGTCAAGATTTGGCCAAGAAAAGTTTTTAAAAAATAACAGACGTATGTGGGTTGGGCGCCCGTTGGGCACGATCTGAGTACCCAGAATGTGGCCGCACACTCCATCGCGCAGGCTATGCATTTTCCATCCTATAGCTGAATTAACTCTTTGCTTCGGGTACGCAGGCGTGCACCTAAGTTCATGGGCCGCACACCCGATCAGTTGCTATTTTCTTCAACTTGTATGCACTGTTACAGGTATGACACTGATCCAATTTGTGAAATCTTATAGTTGATTTTATAGCGCTCAAGAAGACGAATCCAATGGTACCACCTTTAGAGACTGGTTCTTCTTAGATTGTTCCCAGAACTTGGTTCAAACTTCTGGATCACAATTTATCCGCTTCTTTGTCTTCCATTTTGACCCTTCTATGTTCTACCATGTTTTTACTCGTGACCTTCATTCTTCTACCATCCTTGTGAATGACCTTCACTTAACTACTCCGAATTGTTTATAAGAAATATACAAATTAATCTTACAAAAAGAAATCTAGATGCTCGTAAGAGCCAAAAATCCATTAGACCCAAAATAGGTTACAAAATGAAGGATTCAGATACAAAAACCACAAACAGTTATCTAAACCCCTTATGATGTAAATCAATCTAAATCTTGCAATCTTCCAAAAAAAACATAGCAAACGAGATGTTAAATGCTTTGGAAAATACATGCATTTGACGTCTCATCAGTAGGTAAAGAGGACGACACCTCTTTCATGGTGGACATGTACAAAAAAATGAACGAGAATGTCAAAAAGATAATATATTTCAAGAATACTACTCATGATACCAAGAAGACTGTCAAGGTAACCAGGTTCGCAGAAAAACATTGGCAAGAACCACGAGCTGGGTTGTCCAATTATCATTTTTTACTTCTCAATTATTAAAAATGTCACCTTGTAAGGAATCGTGTCTTGTAAAAAAATTTTAGTGTGGATCATATGCTTCAAAAAATGTTATTCGGTGCTCTCAAAATTTCTCGTGTACACAACTCAAAATATGAGTCAGTTTGTGTACATATCCTACATTTTGTTGACAAAAAGTTCATTTACCTTATTTTCCTAGATCACTTCTGAGATCGGGACGTCTTATGCATATGACCAAATAATTGGACTACTTGGCTTCAGTATTCGATGACAGGTTCGTGCATCGACCATCGACTGAAATTACGTTTCATGTTCCAATATCAGAGGTGTGTTTGATGTGTAGGTGTTGTAGAACGAATTACTAGATAGAAACGGAACCTCTTGTGATTCCGATATTTGAACATGTTGGAGTCCTAAACTTGAGAACTCGACAAGTCTTTCAGATTTGAATCAATAATGAATGGAATAATTTCTTTCAGAAGATCTTGAATTCGTTAGTGCTTTCAAATCGGAAGATTCGTTGGACATGATCAAACGCGATAGAATAGTATACTTTCAATATCAAAATCCTCACCGGAGTTATTGGACCCTCAAACATATCATAATTTTTGTATCCAAATCAAATAGTGTAAACATTCATATAATTACAAATAAATTAACATTTACATAATTGTCTCCAAAATGCCTACACTATTACAACTTTACAAAGAGGTTGCTACTTGGGAAGGTTGAAATAATCACATAATGTATCGATTTCTATTTCTCTTTGATAGGTTGGACAATCAGTGTGCTCAAATACGTTATCCTCACCGATTCCTCCTATATGGTGATTTCCAGTAGTACAAAAGGTTTTACGAGGACGATTGTGGTGCACTTTATTTCAAATCCAATTCCCCCTCACATTTTTCAGCAACCGCTGTTGACAATCATATATCTTTAGGGGGATCAATTCCTGAATTCTTCAGTTGCATCAAACTAAACCATCTTGAATGCATCTATTCACCTTCCAAAATATTTTAAATACCTGCAAATCGTACTTAACTCTTAGATGCCCAAAACTATGAGCTTTTCCTAGCATGTGAAAACCATTGGGTTGCATTGGACTTTAATCCATAAGAAATTTCTCCTGGAAATGAATACAAATAGAAGAATAAGTTACCAAAATTATTCATGAACTAAATATAACACATGGAAACTCACCACTGTCTTCTTTTATAATGCTTCCAGATTTTTGACCTCAATGCATTCCTTGGTGAAGTTGTAGAATATGTTGTTTGGAAACCATGTGGAAAGTGTAACACCTTTTAACGACACTTGTTTATATATGAAAGATTGTTAAACTTATGGAAACTGCATTATACAAAAAGAACACAAGTGAACAATAGTCGAACATTTATTTCGCACATGCTTGATAAACAAATGTTGGATTAACATAATCAGAAACATACCATAGTTTTTCCCTCCAGAGGTTGAGCAATAAAATGGGCGCAACTAGGCTGAGGATAGTAACAACAATCTTATCTAGTCGCTTTTCAAATGGTTTCTCCATTTTTAGTTTTACCAATGTAAAAATTCGAATGAAGAGGATTGTGAATGTGGGTTAAAAATTAAAAAAAATGAAATGCACCACTTGGAAACCATTTCAATGACTGCACACAGATGTTAATGTGCACGTAACCCATTTTTCAAAAACCCGACACAGGCTCTGGATCCGTGCTACGTGTCCGACTGAAGGTCCGATTTTGTCATAGTTCATTAGGATGCAAGTTAAATTTAACCCCTTGTTTCTTAACACAAAATGGCAATTTATTATCGAACACCGTAAATTGTACATTATTACACGACGATTAAAAGCAAAATGCCGTCCAATAAAATTTTGTGGCCATCCAACAATGGGCCTTTTTCTCGACCCAATGATCCTATATCTGAACACATGAAAGACGACGGTTTCGAGCAAAATACCGGAAGACGCCGTTAAGTGACAAAATTGCACTATTAGAGCTTCGATTTGGTGAGTTCAAATGGATTGAGCTTCAAAATGATTGAAATTCCTTGATTTTGGGATTTTTCTTTCAAAAAAATGGCAGTTAGTAGTAACCCGAATTTCGACCCAAATTTTATTATACACAACCCGATTTCCAGACCCATTTTCTTCAGCGTCATTTCTAATCATTTTTATTTGGTCCCATTTTTCAACCCCATTTCTAATAATTGCATTTTTGTACTTGTCCCACCATTTTCTATGGTAAGACAATCTCTAGGGGATTTTTTCTAGTTTTTAATCTTAAAATTTAACAGGCCTCAAAAGGAAAATTTGAATCTCCCTTCTTTTATGCCGAAATTGAGGTGGTGCTGGAGCACCACATGACACCACCATCAATCTGCCCCTGGTTAAACATAATTTCATAAAGTTGACCAAAATTGAGTACAAAAAGCGTGAAGAGAGGGAATACAATATCGTTTAATTTAAATATTATACATTTTAAAAGTTTTGGTTGCGATAAGTAGAAATAAAATATGAAATCATAATATTAATTACATCAATTATGAAATGGCCCCGTCTAATGGTTAGTTGGTCTAAAACAAAACTTTGCGATATTTAACTACTAATATTATATTTTGAGTAAAATGCATTCATATCTCCCAGTTCTTGTGCAGATATACCCTCCAATTCTTTGAACGTGCACATATATCCCTTGACTGAAAGTGACTAAAAAAATGTACCCCTACAGCCGGAGACCGATATTGACTAGATTAAAAAAATGACTAAAATACCTCTATGTTTTATTTTCTATTTTTTATTGGACAATGTTACCTATAAAGTGCGCCCTCTATCTCCCAATCTCTCAATCTACTAGCCATAGTGGAGGTGCCCATGATTTGTGGTGGACTTTGAGTTTGAAAGCATTTTACTGGGCAGAGTTACGTTGGCCAAGGGGAGGACCTAACTAGAGATTTGGGATTTCGGAGAAAGTAAAATGGTCATTACACAATTACACTATTTTATAATTTTTGGATTTATTTTTATTAGGGGTAAAAATGACATTTTATTTAAATTCGACCAATATCAAGGTTGACCAAATTTTCTGGTGACCCCATGGACATATGTGTACTTTTAAATTCCACATAAATTATATGGTATCCTTTGGGTACCATGAGCTCCGTATCCCCAAAGATTTTTGTGTATTCTATACTATAATATTTTTTTTTAATTAAACCATCCTAAGATGGGGGAAGATTATATTAGGCCTTCCCAAGCCGTAAAATTACAAAACTAAAGAGTAAAGAAAAGGGGGAAGCCATTGGCTTAGTTGATATGTACATTTGTGAACCATAGGCTCATTAAAGCAACATTTGTTGCATCCAAAAAAGAAAAAGAGTAGGCTAAGTGTTAGAGGATTACAAGAACTCTTAGTTTAAATGGAGATCATCGAACTTATTTGTGGATCGAAAAGACGAAACACAGGTCAGTCAAAATCACCCCAACTAAACTAAGAAGCTCATCCCCTACAGAGCTAAACAGTCAAGAAGAAAGCTTCAAGATCAAATCTAGAAACTCATCAATATAGACAAGAGCAGCCATCAGTCATTTAGTAGCATCCCTAAGGCATCAAGCAGAAAGAGCATTATGCTTAATACTCTAGGAAATTCAGAAGACTTGTATAGTGAGCAGGCAGGAATTCAGAGGGCAAGCAGCATCACCATAACCTGCAATCAAGAGTAGAAGTAAGTAGCATCCGAACTAATTAACAACCCGTAGAGAGGGGGTGCCAATTTGATCTAATCTAACTAAACCCTGGACAGTGTTGGGAAGCTCAGATATGCTGCTAAAAGATGAATCACATTGTAGTTGCAAACAGTTTCTAGGAAGGGTATGGGCCACCAGGTTTGCCTGTCTATATATGTGTACAAGTTTGATGTCTTTCAATGATTGATGAATCTCATCAGCTAAGCAAAAACAGTTCCAATGACATCTGGATGGATCATTAGCAAAAAGAACTGCTGAAAGACAGTCAGATTCCATGTACAGAGGAGCAGGCAAATCATATGAAATCTGTATAGCAAACTTAATAGCCTTCAATTCAGCTTCCAAGGGGGAGAAAGCATTAGAAATTAGAGTGTAGGCTCCTTTGAAAGCACCTCTACTATCTCTGATAATCACTCCAATCCCACACATATTAGTGTTGCATGACCATGAAGCATCAACATTAAGCTTAAAACCAGATGTTGGCCTTTTCCAAGCAATTTTCTAGATTTTAGGCTTTGGGGAAATTTTGAGTAGGGGTAGAAAAGAGTGATCTGCAATACTAACATCCAGTGGAGATGCTATATAAACCGGTTTTGCACAGAAGGAGATGAAAATCTGGTCTCTAATCATTTGAAGCACTAGCGTGGAGGAAGGCTTGACTGAATCAAATAAAAATATATTTCTCATCTTCCAAAGGTTCCAGAAAGTAAAAATAGCAGCAGTCCGGATCATGATCGAATGTAAAGAAGATAATGCAGGCATAGTTAAATAGTATGAGATTCTCTCCCAAACAGATGGAAAGGCCCTATCTCGAATACCCATGAACTGATGAATAATTTTCCATACAGATAGTGAGAAATCACATGAGTTAAAAAAATGCTCTAAGGAGTCATCATGTTTGTTGCACATACAGCATTTAGAGGCCAAACAAAACCTCAGATTCCTGAGAATGTTATCAAAAGGCAACAAAGATTTTATCACTTTCCACATAAATACAGAGATTTTTTTCTCTATTCTGGAGTTCCAAAGATGTTTAGAAGAGGATATGTTACCTGTATGGTTGCAGAGCAAATTGTAAGTATCTTTAAAGGAGAAACTCCCAGAAATACCTGGTTTCCAGATTAATCTATCAGCTCTGTGTGGTAATATTCTGGACTCCTGCAAAAGAGTAATAATATGAGTAGGCAGGAATGGCTCTAGTTTTGTGATGAAAACGTCTTTGTTAGCTATGAAAGCAGAGACTGTACAGTCTTCAGCTATATCCACCCTATTCTGATCACACAAATCTATCAGTAAACCTACATCAAGCCAGTTTGATGTCCAGAAATTACAATCTCCCCTCCCTATAATGACTTTAGAATTAGCCTCAGCCCATGAGTTTACTGAGCAAATTCTCTTCTAGTTTGGAGAGGTCCTGTGAGATTGAGGGAGGGCTGCCAATAAATGAGTCCAGAGGGCCTCAGCCATTTGATACTTCCACCATAATTTAACCGAGCATGTTTTGATTATGGTATGTATAGACCTAAAGCCTAATCCATTTTGATCAGTGGGGAGACACAGATCAGACCACTTTTTCCAGGATCTTTTTGGTTTTAAATCATCCCCCCAGAAAAACTTGCTCATTTTTTTCTCAATGATGGAAATGATCAGTTTTTTTGGTTTAATGACCTGCCAAATGTGTTGTGGTATAGCATATATACATGAATCAATCAGAGTAATTTTACCACCCATAGATATCCATCTATTTTTCCAGTTACCTATCTTATTATCAATTAGTTCAAAGAGTCGTTGGAAATAAATCTTTTTAGCAGCACCAGTGACGATTGGAACTCCCAAGTAGGTAAATGGAAAGGAACCAAGTTTCATTCCCAAAATCTTTTTGATGTGGTTCACTCTTTGATCTGTAGCATGCTTACCTATGAAGATGTCACTCTTATTATAGTTAATAAACTGGCCAGTGACTTCCTCAAAGGTGGACAGAAAAGCCTTTAATCTAACTAAGGTTAGATTTGTTGCTTTAAATAAAATAACAGTATCATCCGCATAAGATAAGTGTGAGATTGTTGGAGGATTACCTGGTAGATCAAAGTAGGCTAGCTTACCATTGTCAAAAATGAAGGTCAGACTCCTTGAAAAAGACTCAGAAAAGATATTAAACAAGAATGGAGATCACCCTGTTTAATACCTCTAGAGGATTGAAAAAATCCCACTGGCTTACCATTAATAAGAATAGAGAACCAAGCCTGGGACAAGTTTTTCATAACTGAGAAGATAAATTTAGCATGGAAACCAAATTTTGCCAAAACTTTATATAAGAATGACCATCTAACTCTATCAAAAGCCTTTTTGAGATCAAGTTTAACTATGCAATTTGGATCTCTTCTCTTCCTATTAAGAAATCTAACCATTTCCTGTAGATAGATTACATTATCTGAAATGTCCCTGCCATGTAGGAATGCTGTTTGGTTAGGAGAAATAATCTTAGGCATAATAGACTTAAGTCTTTCCATAAGAACTTTAGAACAAATCTTATTTATCACATTGGAGAGACTTATAGGCCTATAATCATTAAATGAGGTAGGAGTTTTCTTCTTGGGGATTATAGTGATCCATGTACTGCTAATACCTCTAGGCAGGTTAGATGAAGATTGAAAATCATGTACTGCTAATACCTCTAGGCACATTCTATACTATAATAAGAATGTGCATTCTTCTACGTGTTATTGTGAATTATTATAATGTACTTGATATACACATTCAATGCATGGACAATGTACGTCCATTGTACACTATGGCCACAATATAAGAATTGATTTTAATATTTTAATTATAGAATATTATATTCTAGATAATAGTACATTTTTAAAATAAAAAATATAATAGTATTTCTATAAAGAATCCGTCTCTTGAAAGACGATATTTTTCATACAGGGGCGGAACTAGTGTTGCGTGAGGTAAGGCTCTGAGTCGCCGGTCGAAGGTAGTAGTGGTGGAAGGATTAGATTTTCGGTGTATCTGCGCGTCTTCCGGCCAGACTGCTCGGAGAAGAAGGCCTCTTCGCGACCTTAATTTTTTTAGCCCATAAAGTACTAAAACGACATTGTTTTAGTGTAAGTGGAACGACGTCATTTCACTAGTACTGAAGGGAAATAAAAATAAAAAATCACGTTTTAAGGGGTTGGTCCGTATCTGGATTGGGTGATTCCCACAATCCAATTTCATAAAACAGGGAAGAGAAACGGGCGCTACCCACTGGCCAATCTCAGCTCCATGCCTCCGCCTCTTACCAGATACCGCCGTCGTCCCGCCGCTGCCGCCACAGTCCACCACCGTTTGAGTAGTATTAATCATCCTCTCCTAACAAAAATTTTCTGGTTCCGCAACTGTTTCCATAAGTCATGGAAAGACCAAAGTTTAAAGTGAAAATCATAAAAAATGAAGATAAAATTTTTAGATAGTATAAATCGAATTATGAACTTTATAACTATAACATGTTACATAATAAATTATTAACATTGCAACTAAAATTTTTTATATTTTATTATTCTAATTAAATCACATCATTCAATTTATCTATGCAAAGACGATCCCACCACTTTGCCTTCTATAAATTATTATAAATATACTGGAATTTCAGAATAGACACTGTAATTTGTGTCCTAGGGTAGAGTGCTTCCAACGGTCTCTTTACTGTACATGTGTGCGAATTGGTGCGATTTCACACAGTCACCACTCTTCTTCTTCACCTCCATTTCTTTCTGCAACTACTCTCACCAATTCTAACCGATTCGCCTGAAACCAAGCCACTACCGGCGAGATAGTCACACCGGCGGACGATCATGGCGTCGCCGACGCCACCTCCGCCTCCGGATCCTATCCCCAAGCCACCGGTCGCTCGAAGCTTTGCCCAAGCTCTCAATACAAAACAATCCCCCCTTCTCTCGTCCCTTCCGGATACCCCAAACTTACACCCGACAACAGAATATAAGGGCAAAATCGCATTCATACTCCCTCCTGAAGAAGGAGAAATCCTAGCCTCACACTACCAGAATGCCCTTGTCGGAAAGTTTAGCAGAGGGAAACCGCATATGGAATCGCTACTCCAGTCCTTCAAATCAATAGGTTTTAAATCTAAATTTCAAATTGGTTCTATTGATTATCGTCATGTTTTGATTCGATTTCAGGAAAATGAAGACTACCAAAGGTGTTGGATGAAGGGACAGTGGTCAATTCAAGGTTATTCAATGAAGATGCAAAAATGGACACCAGATTTTTCCCCATCAGTGGAATCCTCGATAGTACCAGTTTGGGTAACATTTCACAAACTACCACTCCATTTCTATAATAGCTCTGCTATAATTGGAATAAGTAGTCAGGTAGGACGGTTTCTTAAGATGGATGCAGCAACAATGGCTCTAACAAGACCTTCAGCAATAAAAGTTTGTGTCGAAATAGACTTGTTAGCTCAGCTCCCTAAATCAATTATGGTAGGGATAGGAAACAAGATAGCTGAATATCCTATAGAATATGAGGATTTGCCAACATATTGTACTCACTGCAGAATAATTGGCCATAGCAACTCAAGCTGTAATTTTCTGCATCCTAACCTGAGGAAAACTGCTAATAAGAAGTTAGAAAATGCTGTTACCTTTAAGCAGAAAACTGGCCCTCACCCAACAGAGGAAGCTAACTTGGGAGGGACTTCAGCTCTAACAGTTTCTCAAAAGGAAAAGGATGTGCAAAATCAAACAATAAACACAGGAATCTTAACTGACAGCAATATAAACTTCTTTAAGGTAAGCCATAGAAAACGTAATGGTCCATTTTACTCACTAGATGACATATCCAAGCCAATAACCACTTCCATTTGGAGAAAAAAGACCCATTCCCCTACCCACTCCCCCACAAAGGAAAAGGAAACAAATATCAGCATAGTTTCAATTTCTAATGCTTTTCAATCCTTGGAAGACAGTGAGGATGAACAGGTAGAGAAGGAAGGGGAGATTGTAGAGATCTTCCATGAAACAGTTGAGTCACAGGAACTTACTCTACCACTTGATATTAATACTAACCAAAATATTTCCTCTGTGTTACTTAAAGAACAAGTACAAATGGAGTTAGAAGAGCAAGTTCATAAACATTCAGCAAAGGAAAGCTCCAGGACAGAGGATGAACTGAAAGAGAAAACATCAGATTGCCCTGAAATGGTAAGTTTGGAGAATGAAAGTGAGCAGCCACAGGCCCAGGTAAGCCCCTCAGAGCAGAATCTTACATCTGTGATCATTAATAACAATAGTAAATCAGGAGAAAAAGGTAAAAACTCTGCTAAGACCAGTAGAAACCTCAGATCCACACAAAAAGCCAACCCCAAAATTTTTAAATGATAACACACACCATAATTGGGAATGTGTTAGTTTGGAATGTAAGGGGAGTTGGTACCTCAGTAGAGAGACTTAAGATTCTGAAACAAAAACATAAGTTAGACATAATGTGCCTAATTGAACCATGGCAAGAAAATCAGAAGATCATAAAGTTTAAATATGACCTAGGATATCAGAATGCTTACCCTGCTCAGAGATCTAAAATCTGGTTATTTTGGAACCAGTCTTATAGTATCTCAGTTTTAAGTGAGACAGATCAGTATGTACAAGTTAATATAATTGATTCATCATCTTCTTTGAGCTGGAATTGTGTATTTATTTATGCAAGTGTACATAGATCACTCAGGGAATCATTATGGCAGGACCTAAAAGCAACCAATATTCCTCATTCTATTTTCATTGGTGATTTTAACACAGTAGCTTCAGTATCTGAGTATAGAGGGAGGAAGTCAACCCCTAAAAAAAGCATGAAACAATTTAATAATCTTCTAAGTGATCTGGATTTGCATGATATTCCCACTGTAGGTAACTCCTTTACATGGTGCAATAACAGGTTTAAGGAAAGAGGTAAAGAGTTAATATTCCAAAGGTTAGATAGGGGACTTTGCTCATTAGACTGGTTCGATAACTTTCCTAACAGCTCTATACAGGTTTTAAATAGACTTTCATCAGATCATGCTCCTCTTTTATTATCTATACAATCATCTGAGGAACAAGCCCCTAGACCATTTAGATTTCAGGAGATGTGGATAAGTAGACAGGACTTTATTAATTTAGTGAAATCGAATTGGAGCCTGGACACCCCTTATAGAGGAATGTTTAGGATGGTTTACAAATTAAAAAGGCTTAAAAAGGAAATAAAGCAGTGGAATATTACACACTTTGGCAATGTTGATCAGAATCTGATGCAATATGAGAATAAGGTAAATGATTTGGAAATCTCTTTTCAACAAACACCAACTGAATCCATTCTGACAGACCTGAATAACACAAAACAGTTGCTGATGAGGGCTCAAAAGGAGAAAGTAATCTACCTTAGGCAAAAGGCTAGACTGAATTGGTTTAAATATGGTGATGCCAATACTAGTTATTTTCATCACTCAATTAGGGAAAGAAGAACTAAAGTCAGAATCAGTAAAATTAGAGATGAAAATGGAATTTGGATAACTGATCCAACAAAGATTAAAGAGGAAGCAGTGGGATTTTATAGAGCTCTATTTAATGAAGAAGAACCACAGAAACAAGGAACTTATATGAATCATTTTCTTGCTGAAATACCTGGAATAATAAATGAACAAGATAATGATCAACTTTTATCTCCCTTTCTAATCCATGAGCTTAAGTTTGCAGTCTTTGATCTTAATAAACACAGCTCACCTGGCCCTGATGGATACCCTGGTTTTTTCTATACAACCTTTTGGGACTATGTTAAAACAGATTTACTAGAGGCTGCAAATGATTTTCTGATGCATGGTAAAATTCCTAATGCTATTTCTAGTACATGGCTAGCTTTAATCCCTAAAAGAACAGTTCCAGTCACATTCTCAGATTTCAGACCAATAAGCCTTTCAAATTTTGTGAATAAGGTTTTTTCTAAGATGATGATGGAAAGGATTAGGCCTTTCATGTCTCAACTAATATCTCTTGAGCAAAGTGCTTTCATGAAAGGGAGGGATATCACAGATAATATAATATTGATGCAAGAAATGACCAGAATGTTAAAAAGGAAATCAAGGAATCAGAACCTAATCATCAAATTAGATATGCAGAAAGCTTTTGATAGGGTATCTTGGTCTTTTCTTAATTCAATTCTCCTTAAATTTGGTTTCCATGGAGTTTTTGTGAACCGGATATTGCAGAATATAGCCTCAGCCCATTTTTCAGTGATTATTAATGGTGTAGCCTCAGGATACTTTGCATCTAATAGAGGAATAAAACAGGGAGATCCCCTCTCCCCATTTCTGTATAATATACTATCCGAGGCCTTTTCCAGAGGAATTAAAAAACTGTTCAACATTGGCTTTCTGAAAAATTTTGATTTACCAAACAGATGTCCACAGATAACTCACCTAATGTATGCAGATGATACAGCTGTATTTCTCAGTGGAAAAAAGAAAAATCTTAACAGATTTAAAAGATTTCTAATTGCATATGAGCAAACAACAGGTCAGAAAGTTAATTTCTCTAAATCCAACTTCTATGTTGATCATGCCACCCCAGCTGATAGAATTCAGATCATAAGAAGGTCTTTAGGAATGACAATGGGAGAGTTTCCTTTTAAATACCTAGGTATTCCCATATTCACAGGAAGGAACACTCAGAGATATTACTATCCTATACTGGAGAGACTTGAAAAAAGCATTAAAAACTGGAAAAATAGGTGGCTTAGCACTGGAGGGAAGATCATATTAATAAACCACTGCTTTCTTTCAATCCCAACCCACTTGTTTGCTGTACTAAAACCTCCCAAGGTAATTTTGAGGAAGATGGAAAGAATGGCATCAGGTCTGTTCTGGGGTGCAACTGAAAGTTCAGAGTCTAGGAAAAAATGGAGAGCTTGGAGTAAAATGAGTTTGCCTATACAAGAGAATGGGATAGGGTTTAGAGACCTCCAAGCAACAGTTGATTCATTCTCCTGCAAGTTATGGTGGAAGCTCCAAATGAACACCACTCAATGGTCTCACCATCTGTGGTCCATTCCTGACTCCTACAAGACATCTCAGGTATGGAAAATAATTTGTTCCATTACTGAAAAAACAAACAGTTTGACAAGAGTAATTCATGGAAAAGGGGGTTGTTCCTTTTGGAATGCAAATTGGTCAGGTGAAGGTGCTTTATTTTATAAATGGCCTGTGGATGTGGAACTTCCCTTCCCTGATATCACCTTAAGCACCTTCATCCTGAACAAAGACTCTAATATTATTTCTCTGGAGCCACATTTGGCTACCAATATAGTTTCAATATTGCAGGAGGTAGCAATCAAGAATTCTCATGAGGATAGACTGATCTGGGAGCCTTCTAAGGATGGGAATTTTTCAGTCAGCTCAGCTTACAAGATACTGAGGCAGAGGGGTACAAGCATCAGAAGTTTACACAAGGTATGGTCAAATTTCATTCCAGTTAAAATGTCTATTTTAATGTGGAGAGCTTTGAATGGAATTTTGCCTTTTGATAATGTTCTATGTAAGCTTGGTTTCTCACTAGCTTCTAAATGCCCCTTTTGCTTTAACCACTCGGATTCAATCAACCATTTTTTTAACTCATGTCCCCAGACAACTGCAGTGTGGAAAAAAGTTAATTGCATTCTGAATTTACATCCACCTGCATTTAGGAGCTTCTGTCATTTGGTTGATCATTACCTCTCCATTCAGATAGGGACTAACAGTCTGCATAATGTATACATAGCTGCACTTATTATAACAACATGGTCTCTTTGGACACACAGGAATAAACTACTTTTTGAAAACCAGGTTTTTTCAGTAGAAGCATGTTTTCAGAATATAAAGGACCTGCTGCTCATAATTTTTACTGCTCATCCTTTGAAAGGGAACCCTGATAAACATAAGAAGCTAATCCAGGCAGGAATCATTCCTAGCATAACTCTACAAAGGAACAAAGGAATCTCAATCTCAGCAGTTAAATGGGAAAAACCAAAAAATGGTCTTAAGTTGAACATTGATGCTTCATGGATAAAAGGGGGTGACTCTTCTTGTGCTGTAATAATTAGAGACTGGAGGGGAGATGTAAAACTAATGAGAGTTAAAATCTTTAAATCAGAATCCCCTCTTCATGTAGAACTGGAAGGAATTTTATTTGCATATCAAATCTGCTTAGAAAAGGAAATTAGAGGTAGTGTACTAGAGTCAGATTGTCAGCAAGCAATAAGAGCTATACATGATCCTTACTCTGCCTCATGGAGACTTTTCTCTCTTCACTATCATTTACATGAGATGCACACAGAAAACCAAATCCAATATGTCTCTAGGGAAGCAAACACAGTGGCTGATTTTTTGGCAAAATATGCTAGAGAGAATTTTTTAACTGGTGATCTAGACTCAAGCAACACTCCACCTTTTCTTAAAGGACTGATTTGGCTAGATAAAAATGGTGTTCATGGGGTCAGAATAGGAACAGCAAGTGGAACATAATCTATACATAATATGTTATCTTGGGCACATGTTGTATACAGGACCAGATACTGCTTCCTTCTTGTTTGTTTCATTGCAGATTAAAAGTCCGAGGAGGATACCCAGCGTATGATCAGAGGAAGAATGGCAAAAGGCAAGATTTCATCATGAAGATTACTGGCAAATGGCAGGACTTCACTCAGAGTATGACAAATGGTTCTTCACTCAGGAAGAGTACGGCCAGCATACCATCAAAGATTTAACGTAGCTAATGTATAGCTTTGGCAAAGTTTCCAAGAAGATTTAGAGGATAGGCTTCTGGTTTCGGTTAAGGTCGTCTCTGACTGACTTGTGTCTCTTCGGATTCACTAACAAGTTCGAGCGTCATTTACCAAGCCATTAGTTTTTGTAATCCTCTAGTTTTACTTATGGTTTTTTCTCAACTATTTTGGAGGCAACATGGTGTTGCTTCAAGAGCAATATGCTCTCATTTTGTAAACAAACTAAGCTTCGGCTTCTTTATTTTTCGTTACAGGTCTGGGAAGCCTAATATAACTCTCCTCCATCTTAGGATGGTTTTCAACCAAAAAAAAAAAAAAAGGAATTTCGATGATTACTTTAAAAATTAGGTGAGTTTCTTTATTCCTTACCGCTCTATACTGCGTAAAAGTTGTCTTAAAAGACAAAAACAAAAGGAGGTAACGTCATTTTTTTTCCCCATTTTTGGATATGATAAAGACAAATATTCACCTAATTCCACCTTCGAACGAATATAAAACAAATATAACAATCAATTTTCAGAGTATATAACAAGATCACTAAATTATTTATGAGAAAACGTACAAATTATAATTTTTGAGGTAGAGTATTAAAAAATACCGTCTTTCCATATGTTTATGGGCAAAGTGTTGGGAAAGACGGTCTTTCCATAGGCTTATGGAAAGACGGGATTTATTTCGAATAATAAAAGGTAAAATGTCTTAGTTGCAACATTAAAAATTTAGTATGCAACATGCAGTAGTTATAAAATTTATAACCCGGTTCATGCAACCCGAAAATTTTATCTTCATTTCTTCTAATTTACACTTTAAATCCTGGTCTTTCCATTACTTATGGAAAGACCGTCTTTCAAGAGATGCACTCATGTTTGTGACAAGACAGAGTTTAATTTTAATAATAAAATGTAAAAGATTTTAGTTGCAACGTGTAGTAGTTATAAAGTTTATAGCCCGTTTCATGCAATCCAAAAATTTTATCTTCATTTTCTTTAACTTACACTTTAAACCTTAGTATTTTCACAATTTATGAAAATATCGTCTTTCAAGAGACATACGTTTTTTAAACAAAATTTAACAGCGGTTAGAGAAAAAAAAAGAAGAAAAAGGGAGTGGGATTCAAATATCTATATAACCTCCTATTTGTGCAGTTAGTTTACGGCAGGTTCTCTTTCAACTTCTACCATACACTCTCTCTACAACCGTTTCAAAATTTCTAGTATTAAATTCTTCTACCTCATTTCCTTGCGGTTCAACTTGAAGAAAGAAAAAATGGAGAACCTTGCTCATTTTATCATAGGGGTTTTTGGTACGATCGACATTTAAATCTTGTTTCATTTTCTGGATCGAGTAACCTCACTAAAGTTATAAATTTCTTGTGTTTTTTGCTTTTGAACAGGAAATATTTTCGCTCTGTTCCTCTACTTGGCACCTGTGTGAGTTCTTTCTTCACTTTTCACTGAACTTTTATAATTAAAAATATTGAATTAATTTTTTTTAATGATGAATTAATGTATGTTGGGTTGATGTAGGATAACGTTCAAGAGAATCATCTCCAAGAGAAATACTGAACAGTTTTCCGGGGTTCCCTATGTCATGACTTTGCTCAACTGTTTGCTCTCTGCATGGTCAGTTTCTTGAAGCTTTTTCTTAGATCAAGATGTTGTAATTGTAGTCGTTTTCGGGTACAAACACTGATCAAGAAATAAAATCACATGGCCAACAGTTTCCGCATAGAGAGTTATGTTTCTGATACTGTTTTTTTTACGAGGATCGATGGGAATTGGTGCGTGTTTTGAAAGAACTTAAGTGTTTTATATGGTTCGAGCAGGTACGGACTGCCTTTTGTGTCACCACACAACATGTTGGTGTCGACAATCAATGGGACTGGGGCTGTGATTGAGTTCACATATGTCCTCATTTTCTTGATATATGCAGCCAAGAAAGAGAGGGGGAAAATCTTGTCACTTTTTGTTCTGGTCCTAACCGTGTTTGCAGCCGTTGTGTCCATTTCGCTCTTCGCGCTCCATGACCAAAACCGGAAGCTTTTCTGTGGTTTAGCTGCAACTGTTTTCTCCATCATAATGTATGCCTCACCATTGACAATTATAGTAAGTTCTTGCACCTTATTTTTGGAATTGTGATTTGGCTTTTTTACTTATGTTGGGGAAACATCATTTGATATCTATTGAACAATCAGTTAGAAACATAAAACGATGTGACCATACAACTTTTCAGGTTAGTGGCCTTCAATTTTGTGGTGGGATTTGATTTGATCGTACGAGTTTGGATTAGACCATGATGAAATGGCATATACCTTCTAATGATTGAGGAGACATGAAGCATATTGTTTCCAAGTTTTTGTGAAACTCACAAGTGCATTAGGCCAATGAGTCCATGAGAACAAATGGAATGGGAATAGAAACTATGGAGAATTTCGAAAAACTATTTTCGCAATGTAGATTTTCATATAATAAACCAAAAACCAAGAAAGGGAATTAGTCCATCTCTCATTTCCATTCATCCCGCTAAGAATATCAACACTTTTACATCGGTTCAGCTCGAATGCAAAGGCATAGTGATCAGTATTGTATTCTGATATTGTTTGCATTGCAGAGGCTGGTGATCAAGACTAAAAGTGTGGAGTTCATGCCATTCTTCTTGTCACTGTTTGTCTTCTTATGCGGGACTTCCTGGTTCATATTTGGCCTTCTGGGAAAGGACCCTTTTGTTGCTGTAAGTATCATTAATCATTCAACATTTTCTTTTTGCTACTCAACTTTTTGCCAACATCTGAAATTAGTGTTTTGTATCCTTTATGTGCATCTTTTTTTTATATAATGTGAATGTTTTTTTACTATGTTTTGTGGAGTTGTGCTTAATTATAAACTAAGGTGGCTTATTGTGAAGGTAATTCTTTTTGCTACTCAACTTATTGCCAACATCTGAAATTAGCATTTTGTATCCACAACTTTTTCTTTGCGTGCCTCTTTTTGATACAATGTGAATGTTTTTTTTTTACTATATTTAGTGGAGTTGTGCTTAATTATAAACTAAGTTGGCTAATTGTGAAGGTAATTCCGGAGATCAGATTCTGCTTTTTCTCAAAAACATCTTCTACTTTTGACATAAATAATTTTTTTTGAGTTTCCCAATCAAATCCTTAATCGAACCTTTTTGAAGATCGCACGAGTTGGACAATATTCTAGTTTCCAAACATTGAACTTTCATATATTTATACATGTGTGATATGTCGTCTGATCATTTCTTGGCTTTCAGATTCCAAATGGATTTGGTTGCGGACTGGGAACAGTGCAGCTTATCCTCTATGCCATTTATCGTAACAACAAAGGCAGTGGTGATGAGTCCCTGGACATGAAGGACCTCAAAAATGACAAACCTCAAGGAGGGAAGGATGTACCACCAGTTTAATCATCTTAATTAGTTGTTGGACTAATTATCTTTATGTATCTTCTATGTACTGTGTTCTTATTTAAAATTCCAAATCTCTGAACTTTATGTTCTTCTCATTGCTAAAACAGAATGCATTTTCGGAAGTTATCAAACAAAAGCCGGAGAATGTGGTGTTTGTTTTCATCGATCTATTTCCTCCGTCCACCCACTTGCTTACTTTGCTTTTTAGTTTGTCCCACTAAAAAATTCATATTTTCAAAATTTTCTCATCTAGCAAATTCTTGATATGGGAATCCAAATTTACCCTTGAAAATTTTCTAATGCACAACTTACCTATTTAAAAACTTATCAATTTCTTACACTAAGTTTATTTTAACATACATTCGCTAACATTAATAAATTCAAACACTAACACTATTACACCTAACATCTGATCATCATAATCAATTACCCACCCACCACTGCCAAAACGACCCAATCCCAACATATCTCTCCAACTACCCCATTTATCACTCATGATCTTATCTCTTGCAACCCGCAGTTTTCCAGATTCTTCATTCATTATCTTTGAAATTCAAAACTGTCATTCTTCACCCAAATCCTGATCTCCCTTCGAAACCCTACCCGATTGGCTTTTCATCCCCGACGGCTCTCAATTAAACTCGACGGAAACCATTGCAGAAAATGGACAGCTGTCGCTTCCCCTTTGCAAATTCATCTTTCTCATACCATTACCATCTCCTAACACCCAACAATGTTCGACTTGACTCCGATTTTAGAGGTCCCGACCTTGGAATCGAAGACCCATACCTCGATTTGACAAATTTTCAACCCATTGATGAATTGGATGATTTCGCCGACGAGTTTTCCATAAACCTTGCTTGTGTTCCTGATGAGACACCAAATGCATTTATTTTCTAAGGCATTTAACATGTATTTTGTCATATTTTGTGGGTAGATTGCTAGGTTTAGATAGCTTTTACATCATAAAGGTTTTAGATTACCATTGTTGGTTTTCTTATCCAAAACCTTCATTTTGTAGCCTAATATGAGCCTAATGGATTTTTGTCCTTACGAGCAACTAGATCTTGTTTTGTGAGCTTATTTGTAGATTGCTCGTAAGCACTTTGGAAGGAGTTCAAGGAACACCATTCACAAAGATAGTAGAAGAATGAAGGCCAATTGCAAAATTGGTAGAAGATGTTGAAGAAGGAAAACAAAGAAGCGGATGAAGAATGATCCAGAAGTTATAATCGAATTCTAGGAACGGTTGAAAAACAATCTGCCGTCGTGGGTGGCACCATTGGATTCTTCTTCTCGAGCGCTATAAAAATGACTGCAAGATTCCCCAAATTGGATAAGCGGTTCACCCGTAGCCATGCAAACAAGTTGAAGACAAAGCTAGTGCACGAGCCATGCAAATGTCAACGTGTCGTTCCCCAAGACTATAGAACCGATCGGTTCCTTAGGAATGATTGCAGAACCCATGTAATTCCGCACGGAATTTGTCCTAGGAATAAAAGTGCAAGGTTAGTTGGCACGGCTCGTGCCTGGACCATCAAACTGGACGGTTCTTTGGCACGGACCGTGCCCTGAACTAAATAACCGATCGATTCTTTCCCTTTTGTCCATTTCCCCTTTTTTCTCTCTCTTCAACAAAAGCCTCGTCCTTTCACAATCCTTACTTGAGTCTGACTTGGGCCTCCAAAACCCCTAGATATTCATTAGATTAGCTTAGTTTTTCATTTTTCTCATAGGTTCTTTGATATCTATAATGTGTTTTCATAATCCATCATAGATTTGTGCTTAGATTCTTGATTTGATGAGTAGGAGGTGAAATCTCATTTCGGTAACTTTCATTTCTCTATTTCTTCTTTTTTTTTTTACCGTTGATGTATATTGAATCCATGAGATTTCTTGGTTTAGTGTAGTTTCATTTCTTGGGGTAGTATTTGTATTCATGATATGACTTGGATTTGTGAGATTCTTAGATTTCTCTAATTTTTATGTTTATGAATATTGTGTATGATGTTTTGCTTATATTCTTGTATGATTTAGGTTATGATATGTTTTATGACGCACACATGAATTCATTCATTGCATAATATTTTTCTAGGCTTGAATTCTAATTTGATAGTATTAGATTAGAGGTGTCATTGTAGTCTTCAGAGTACCGGGAAGATGTGTGCATTAAATCTATCTTGTGAGTACCATAGCAATTAGTTGGACTTTAAGCTAATTGGCTAGTCGTATGAGGAATTGCATGTTAGGAGAAGTGGATCGGGCCTTGCAGTATTGAAATTCCTAATGGGGGAAACCATGGCTTACCCCGATAATTAAGTGTTCATAGTTTATAGCAATCAGGGTTGTAGTGACCCTGGAGTCATCACAAGACACCGATTGTTTTTCCTTTCTAAGCCCTAGGTCGGTGTGCATAGCGGAGAGTCGAGTGATGTAATAGGATTTCCCACATCTAACAATTTCAAAATACGCAAGGCTTAAGATTTTTAAGCGAGGGCTCGTTAGCATCGAGATTGAGATTACATGTATGAATTTTGGAATCGAAAGATCGAAGTGCATCCCTAATTACGGAGGAGGTGAGATAACTTTAAGGGAGACAAACCACTATGTAGCAGATAGTGCAAACTCTCGGCCATCTCTACGGTATGTGACATATTATGAAAGTTAGGTTTGTAGGTCCTTAAGTGTATAGAATATAGGATCAAATCGATATGTCAGTCTTATTTGTTTCATTATGCATGCATTAACCATTGCATTTGACATACTTTTTAGTTAGTTTTATTTGGTGGATTGTTAGTATTAGTTTAGTTTACGTGACAATGGGTTTTGGCGGCCATGTTTGGTTTTATTGTCTAAATCTTACGTTTTATAGACTGAATTAGTACTAACGGACATCTTGTATCCACATGCTCGTTAATCTTCCTTGCGATCATCTTTTGTAGGTCACTAGTGGGTACTTTTTGTCTACATTCTATGTGAAGGCCATTTGTAAAGGCGGTAGAAGATATTGAAGGTCGTGTGCAAGGACGGTAGTCGAGACGAAGTCCATTCACACTAGAATGATATTAGGTGAAGGCCATGAGCATCAATGCGTGGTAGAAGAAGATTGAAGCCAAAGATAGGCAGTAAGGAAGTTTAAAGCGGCCAACAAAGAAATGAGGAATCATGGTTCAATGAGATGTGCTTAAGTCAAAGAATGATCCAAGAAGAATTATCCATCAAGCCTAGTTCCAATGGATTTGTCTTCTCGAGCACCATAAAATCGATTACTAAAAATTTCAAATCAAACTAACGATTCACCAGTAACAAAGGAAACTAGTTCAGCCGGCCGAGGCATAAACGGGTCGGTGCGGGCCATTTTTCTTTTGGCACCAACGTCCCATGCCAAAGGAGCTACCCCACGCCAAGAAGATTAGCACAAGGCTACGGCACAACCTGCGCTGGAGGCCACGGGCTGCTAGCAAAAAGTGAATACCCCTTCCACGCGGCTAAGTAGAGACGCGAGATGTCCCATTTTTTGTGTCCCGCACTGTTTGAAGCTCAATATGCCAAGACCAGCCGGTGGGGTGTGGGAAATCACACTGCCCATGCCAAAGTTTCTTAGCAAGTACCCTTCATGAGGCCACGGGCGCGTATCAGAACCTTCATTTTCACCCTGATGACACCTCACACAAGACGATGCGGCCCGCGCCAAGGGTTAGATACGGCCTGCGTAAAGCCCCGCACCCTGCACCCTTTGAAGATCTGTGCAACACACCAGATCCAGGGTCCCGCGCACATGAATGGACAGGCCATGAGCCAGGCCTCGCACTCTAGGCCAAGGACACTCCACAGGATGCAACATCTGTGACACCCCACATCGGGCGATGGCTGAGCTAGCGTTTACCCTATTTTGGGCCTATTTTTATGCCTAATCTCCTACTACTATAAATAGAACTTTTGTCTACTAGGTTTTAGGATCTCATACTTCATATCCAAGAGTAGCTTGGAGACTTTTTCATCAGTAGTTCATCTTTGTATTTATGAGAGAACTCTCTCTTTTCATTTTCTTTATTTTTCTTTGACCATATGATGTGGAATTAAAATCTTTATTTGAATTCGATATCTAGGGAGTAGTTTCTATACCTTGGGGATACATTTTAATACCTTGGTATAAATCTGTACGCTTTTTGAGATTCTTTAGTTCTTCCTAATTTTGTGTTCATGATATTATTATGATTGTGCTTTATTATTTGAAATGCATCAATAGCCCACCACATATAAGAATACGCTTTAGGGTATATTCATGTATGGTGAAATTATCGATGCCCCCTTAGGAATAAAAACCTGGTTGTTAGAATGGGTGAGGGAGAACCCATCCACGAGGGTGTGCGCACGGGGGATTCGATAATGCTTTGACTTACTTTCCATCACACCAGTCTTAGCTGACTTTTTAAAGTTGTCCAGGAGGTTCCGGGTAAAGATAGAAAATAATAGAAAACTAGGGTTGTGAGATGCCTTAGATCATAGATAAGGCGCTAACGACCCTTAGGCCTAATTGATAGGACCCGAGGGAAGTAGTGGAAGCCCGGGACGTAATCGCAGGACGTAATCACACGGGGACGTAAATGCACGGGGGAGAAACAGACCTACAATAATGGTCGGACCATGTTGGAAGCCCGGGGCATAATTGCACGTGGGAGAAACACACCTACAATAATGGTCGAACCGTGTTATACTCCCCTAATTATGATGGCGATGGCGATGTCGATGGAGGGTCGCAAGAGTACCCACTATGACAGGGACGGGGAAGTGTTTGCCATCGGCCACACTACATATTATGGACACTCTATTAGGTTTGCCTAAATTTCCATGTGAATGAATCAAATATAGAAACATTAGATTGACCAAGTTGCTCAATGATTCCCCAAATGCTTAATTTAATATTGTACTGGTATTTTTACTTTCATGCTTAGTAGTTGTTAGTTTGAAAAACAAAACCCCCCCATTTTTGCATGTTTACTTTACTAGCAATTCCTTTCGCTCGTACAGATTGATGACCGTACGAGGTTGTGTTTTGATTGTTACATTAGACCTAGCATCCTGTGGAAAAACCCAAGGCTTGCCGTTAACTACCCTCTAGGTTGTGTAGCAGTGAGAACAGGGTGCAGAATTACAAATTTCTATCTTCTGACCCCCTATCCTCCACCTTAGTTAATTAGCTATGATTAACGACCCCAGGAGAATTCCGGTCGGAATTTTGGCGCCGTTGCTTGGGATGCTATTAGTCTAGGTATTAATTATAGTATAACAGGTTAATAAAAGTAGTTAGTTTATCTGTTATTTGTTTTTTATATTTTTTATTCTTGGTTAGAGTCGTTATAGTTATTTTGTTACCTTTTGATCTGTTTGCTAAGATTGTATTCAGAAGGGTATTGTTGGCCCTAGTTTATGGTACACACCTGTACCACTAATCTAGGCATCTTACACTACCCGAATGAGAACACAAGTGGTCGAAGGAGAAGAAGGCGAAGAACTAGGGCAAGTTCATTTGGGACCAAAAGTAGTAGTAGAAGATCCGCTAGCAATAGCGGAAGCTAATCGCACCCTGCGGAAGATGATGGCACTCAACTTGGAGAATCAGCCACTGTGCATCACCTTCCCGCCATTACCAGCCAATGTGAGCTGTGAGCTAAAAAGTGGCATGATCCATTGCCTTTCTACATTTCATGGATTGCTGAAAGAGGACCCGAACAAACATCTTTTGGAGTTCCATTTGGTGTGCAAGAACATGAAGCCCCTAGGAGTGTCCGAGGATAACTACAACCTAAGAGCCTTCCCATTTTCCCTTCAAAGAAGTGCCAAGGATTAACTCTACTACTTGTCATCGGGATGCATTGGTTCTTGGATGGACATGAAGCGAAGGTTCTTAGAGAAATATTTTCCAGCATCTAAGTTGGCCGGGTTGAAGAAGTAATTGTTGAACATCACCTAAGGTGTTAATGAGAGTATGCATGATTACTGTGAACGCTTCAGGAGACTACTAGCTAGTTTCCCATACCATCCATTCAAGGAGGGGGATTTGGTGTACTAGTTCTTCGAGAGGTTATGTGATGGATATGCAAATGATGAATGCCACTTGCAATAGTTTAATAGCGAACAAGATCCCTAAGGATGCAATGGCCCTCTTTGAAGAAATGGCAAATGGTATGCGGAAATTTTTTACTAGGTCGGGGGAGAAAGTCTTGAATGAACCCATTCACTCACCTAAGTTGGAGGAGAAAGTCTAAGTGCTTGCTTCCATGAAGAAGGAGCTTTTGCGATGAAAAGTGCATCAAGTCCAAGTGTGTGGAGTTTGCAACATTAACCAAAACTTTGAAGCGTGCCCTAAAGTCATAGATGATTTACAAGAGGTGACAAGAGGTGAAGGCAATTGACTACAACAACTGAGAAAGACTACAATTTGCTAGGGGTCAACCACAATGGTTCTGGGGAACCAAGGAGATGCAATGTCGGACCCCTATGAAAATTCACTCAACCCGAGTTATCAAGATCATCCTAATTTCCGATGGAGGGAGGACAACCAACCTCAAGGATACCAGGGTGGACAAGCTCCACCTCAACTATATCATAGAGGTAAATGTCCTTCTAATAATAATGCTTCACTCTACAAGTCGAAACGAGATGAGATCTTGGAATCCATCAGTCAATTGGGGAAGAAACATGAAGTCATTGTGGAGAGGACAATGTGAGAGATTGAGGGCCTTGGCAATAGAGCTTTCTCTCGAATCAAAAATCTTGATGTTCAAGTTGGGCAACTTGCCACCTCGGTAAGCCTACTTGAAGCCAAGGAGTCCGAAAAACTACATTCCCAACTTGAAATCATTCCAAGGAGCGTGAGTGCACTTAAATTGAAAAGGTGGGAAGGAAGTTTGTAAGACCAAGAAGAAGATAATGCAAGAATATAACAAGATAATGGAGGATACAAAACCACAATTCGAAGAGACAGAGATTGTGATCAAGGAAGCACCCTCCAAGAAACTTCCACCGCTCGAGGCACAAGTAACTATTCCACCTCCATTTCCAAATGCTTTGAGGGGATGGCTAAAGGTGGTGACCGGTGATGCAAACATTCAAAAATTCTTTTAAATGTCGAGGTAACAATCCCTATCTTGGAACTAATTGAGAATGTGCCATCATATGCTAAATTTCTTAGAGTTGCATGCACAAAGAAAAGGCGTAGGCCAACTAAGAGGTTAGGCATTTAGAAAATGGGAGGTGTCACCATTTTCAATAATAAGAACTTACCTAACAAATGCGATGACCCCGAGATTTTTTCTATCCCTATCTCGTTAGGTGGTAAACTTGTGGAACATACCATGATAGATCTAGGTGCATCCATTAATGTTATCGCATTTAGTCTATATGAACATCTAGAAATAGGTGAACTTAGGAATACGAGAGTAATTTTCCAACTTTTTGATCATTCCCAAGCAAGTCCCCATGGGCTAGTAAAGGATGTGATGGTGTGAGTTGGCAAATTCATTTTTCTAGCGGAATTTTATGTCTTGGACGTGGCGCACAATGGAAGTGCACCCCCAATAATTTTTGGGAGACCTTTTCTTAAAACTTCTAGGACTAAAATTGATGTCCACTTGGGAATCTTAAATCTAGAAGATTACATGGATAAAGTTGAATTTGAAATCTATAAATCTAGGCATGATTTGATAAAGTCTTCTTTGATGTGCAAAGGTGTAACCCTATGTGATGGGCAAGGTGAATCTTCTTGTGTAACCAATGACCATGAATGTTTGAATGAATCATATGTTGATGTTAATGATGATGATTTTGATGAATTGCATGATGCGATGGATAATATGTCTATGCTAGATTATTTTTTATGCTAAACAATTTGCAGTGGGAAAGAGGGATGGTCAAGAGTTTAAAACCTCATTGACCTACCGCAAACCCCAAAGTGACATTCGTGGACCAATGATAGCAAGACATGGGGATTCATTTCTTATGATGGACAAGAGGTCCAAAGGTAAGGATGGCTCATTGTGGAGACCTCTCCACAACGATGTCATCATGGGTGGAGTCGCCGATGGCAATTTTGGAGACTCACAGGTAGGTTGTTTCAACTAGAATGCATGAAAAAGAAAATAAGTCATGAGGGTGACAATAGATAGTTGTTTAATTAGTGAATAGATAGTGTTTGCATGAATCTTGTTTTTCTATGTGAATTTTTTAAATGAAAATCATGTTTGGATTGAAAATTTTAATTCAAGGCTCATGTTTGTGTTTGAATAGAATAATGAGTGAAAAATCAAGGGTTAGGGAAAATTTTGGTGGATACCTCGTGCTGAGATCCTCGGCACGAGGCTATGCTTCGTGCTGAGATGTTTGGCATGAGGCTCTATTTCGTGCCAGAAGTTTGGCGCGATGCTCTGCTTCGTGCCATGCATATTTTGCCCATAAAACCAAATTTTAAATTTTTTGTTTGTTCCAACAATGCATTTTTTTCAAATATTCTGATTCTCAAACTTTAAAATGCATTTTTGGTTCAACAATTCTAGAATTCCATAATTCCTTAGGATTTTTTAAAATACTTTCAATATCCCTTGGAATTAATTGTTTTGCTATATTGTCCACCAATTTGAGAATTCTAAATATCCAATCCTTATCATACACATTCTTCCTTCTCAAGAAACATTTCCTCTCACACACTCTTGGTGAAACTCGAAAAATTGAAGCTCTCACATTAAAAAAAGCTTTGAAAAACTGTAACAGAGTTCACTTTGGAGATATTGACAAGAATATAGCCAATGCTGAAAAGGCAGTGGCTGAGTCTGAATTGAAATTTTCACAGAATAAAACAAATAGTAATCTGGTAGAGTTAAATTGAGCCATGGCCTCTCTTTTGAGAGCATTGAAAGAAGAATCAATGTATTGGCATCAAAAAGCTAAATAAAAATGGATTAAACTTGGTGATAGTTACACCAAATTCTTTCACATGTCCACAAAAGAAAAAAACTCTAAAAATCTAATTACTAAAATTCAAAAACAAGATGGCACATGGATTAGAAATCAAAATGAAATTGAAGAAGAAGGAGTGGCATTTTTTTAAAAAAAAACTTCTTAGTCGGGATAATTTAGACCAGTCTGCTACTTACTTGCCTAACTTTCTCCAAGTCATCCCCTCAAAGATCACCAGTCAGAAAAATTCTGATCTAATCAGATTAGCTGGCATGTAAGAGTTAAGAGAAACAGTTTTTGAATCAAATCCAGATAGTGCTCCGGGTCCTGATGGTTTCCCAGCAAAGTTTTACACTTTCTCTTGGGAAACCATAAAAACTGACCAACTGGAATCAATTAACTCCTTCCTTAAAGATCACTCTATTCCCCAAGTTGTATCTGCAGCATGGATAACTTTAATTCCAAAGAATCCAACACTAAAATCATTTGCGGACTATAGACCCATTAGTCTATCTAATTTCATCAACAAAATCCTATCTAAATTGTTGATGAATAGACTAAGTCCATTGATGGAATCTCTTATCTTGATAGAATAGTTACCCTTTCTAAAAAAAACAAAGATATTTATGATAACGTAATTTAGATGCAACAAATGTATAGACTCCTTAATAAAAATTGTAGGAACCAAAATCTAATCCTAAAGCTGGACATGCACAAAGCCTTTGACATGGTATCCTGGGGTTTTCTATACTCAATCTTGCTCAAATTTGGTTTTTCAGGTGCATTTGTTAAGCTCATCCTAACTAACATTTCCTTAGCCACATTCTCAATCCTTTTCAATGGCGCTCCTTGTGGTTTTTTCAAAGCCTCAAGGGGCATCAAACAATGAGACCCAATTTCTACTATTCTATACAATGTTTTAACTGAGACCTTTTCCAGGGCCCTGAAACTCTATTTTCAGGCTGTAAATATGGAGTATTTCCACCGTGCAAACCATGCAGTGAATACCACTCATCTCATGTATGCTAATGATACAGTCATCTTCCTTAGAGCAGGAAAAAAAATCTCAAAGGAATTAAACAATTCCTTTTGGCTTATCAACTAACTTCGGGGTCAATTGATAAATTTCAATAGAAGTGATTACTATCTCCCTGACAGAGCCTCCCTCGCATCTCATAGATTAGTTACTTCTATTCTAGGCATGAAAAAAGGTGAGTAAACTTATAAATACTTAGGGGTACAAGCTAACTAATTATAACCATTTAATTGAATCCATAGACTCTAAATTAAATAACTGGAAGAACATTTGGTTAAACCAACCAGAAAAACTTATTTTAGTTAAGTCATGTCTGCTAGCCATTCCCTTTCAAATTTTTGCAACCACTGACCCAAAAATATTTGATAAAGCTTCTCCAAAAGAGAGGTGTTAGATTCTTTTGGGGAGAGGGTGAACATGGGAACAAAAGGGTGTGGAGAGCAAGGAGTAAAACATGCTACCCACAATCTGAGAATTGTTTACAGGTGAGAAACTTAAACACTTTCATCTCTGCCTTTTACTGCAAACTATGGTGGAAAATGTAAATGATAAGGTATGGACTCTCCCACAGACTACCTTACAATGCCCATTATAGACTAGGATATGCAAAGTTACTGAGTTTTGTAACTCAAACTCTAGGATTATCCCAGGTAAAGGTAGTTGTAGCTTTTGGAATTGTAATTGGATGGGCTCAGGTGCTCTTTGTTATGAATGGCCCAATTCAGACATTCCTTTCCCTAACATATACTTGGCTGAATTTGTTAATAACTGACTGGTTTTTATGCTACAACTGGAGCCTCTTTTGGCTACCAACATTACTCTCAAATTGCAAGAAATACAATTGAGCATGAACCAGGAGGACGGATTAGTATGGACTCCATCAACTAATGGAACTTTTACAGTTAAAAGTGCCTATCAAGCTCTTAGGGACAAGTCAACTCCAAGAAGAGCAATACAGGTAATCTGGAAATCCAAGATAACAGGTACACTTTCAATTTTCATGTGGAAGGTTATGAATAATTTCGTTCCATTTGAGAATATTTTGCTATCACTTAGATTTCAAATGGCATCAAAATGTGCTTTTTGTTATGAAGCCGACTCTTTGAATCATTTTTTAATGAATGTGAATTTTCTATCTCAATCTGGACTAGAATTCAATCACCGATGAACGTAGGGGATAGAAACTGCCCCTCAGTCTGGGATAGAATCTAATCATACCTTCATTTCCACTCCCCATTTAGGTCATGGAAGATTGTAGTGAAAAAACTTGCACTTTTCTATTTTTGGAATCTTTGGAAAGAAAAAATCATGCTCCAATATGATAATATGTTACTGAATACTGATTCGGTGGTACATGTAATTAAGGATATGTGTTTTAACATTTTTTCAGTCAGTTCACTGACCAAGTCCTCTTAATTTGACAATTACTAGGTAAAATTAGGATTAATGCCATTTCTAGGAAAAACAAAATGCAGGCCTCCTACAGCAGGAGTCTGGTCCCCCTCCTATCTCAGGTTTTAAGTGTAATGTGGATGTTTGCATCTCATCAATCAGTAAGCATGACATTTTACTTAGAGATCCAAGGGGCGGGGTATTCAAATGCTACTATCTATCTTCTAATGCCAAATATGCTCTTAAAGACAAACTGATTAGTATACAAATGGGTATTCAAATCTCAACTTTGGAGAATGTACACAATGTTGTTTATGAGCCTGGCTGTCCGAGAACTGTCAAAATAACTAAAAACCCATTACTAGCATCAATAGATCTATATACTACTTCTTTAAAGATACAGGAACTACTGGGATCATCTCAACTGAATTTCACTCACAGAGAAGGAAATATGCCAGCTGACTACATTGCTAAATAAGGAACCCATAGGAATCCTTCACCATTAGGCTGTGTTTCCTATTCTAAATTTGACAGGAAATTAAAGGGCCTTATCCATTTAGATCAAATTGGCATTCCTTCCATCAGATTCAGAGAATTCAGTCCTCCATAATTATATTATCTTTCTCTTCTCCAGAACTGTTGTTTGTCCCTGTTCCTTGCTATTATTCTGTTGTTCATACGCTGATGGTTTGTGTTATGATGTGTGGTTGCTATGCGGTTGCTATGTATATTTTCATATGTGTTTGCTATTTATGTTTATGTGCTATGTATATTGATGTGCTATGTATATTTTGTGCTTTTGTACTATGTTCCTGCTAGGCATATTCTTCTGTGATCCTTCTGCTCTGCATATTCTTCTATATTGTTATGCTACTATGTATGCTAATGGACGGATTATATTGGTCCCCCTCTTTTAGAGAATTTGTACGGTTGATTTCCTCTTGTTTCATGCAAATTCATGAGGCTGGGATCGTCGCCAAATTACATTCAACACACACAAGTCTCCTCCATAAATTCTCTGCCAGCTGCTACTACTTGTCAGCTGGGAATTACCGAAGCTCTTCTGGTAATGCTTAATTTTGAAGGACAACTGATCCATCATACATGGATCTCTTCTCCTTCATCTCACAAGTATTTGATACAAAATCTCTCTCACTTATGAAGGCTAAATCGTTTATCATTATTCCTTCCTTGTCTAGCTACCTACGGATCAACACAGGGGGTGGAGGTTCATTTAGAGTGGAATCCTAAGGAATGATTCTTGTAATCCCATTGATATGTCTCTAGTTCACCCACTGATATATCACATGCACATTTTGATGGGAACCTTACTTCCCCACTAGGTTGTTTTTTATAGTTATTTCCAATTTGTACTACTTATTTCTTTTTAATGGCTCAGGGAGCCAAATAATAAACCCCATATCTATTTTTAAAAAAAGAAAAATTGAAGCTCTCTTTCAAAAATCAACAATTTTTGCTTCTTCTCGTGTGAGTCTTATAGATCCTAGCTTCAAATTTTGGGTGACCCATTGAACTCTTTTTTTATATATGCTTTATTTGACAATGTGGTTGTGTTATTAAAATCATGATTATCAAATGAGTGTGTTTTTGAGAATTTTTTTTTGGAATGGAATTACGCTTGGGCTTCATATTTTTGGATGCGGGAGTTTTCAACAATTTCACTGGAAACGAACTCAAAGAGTATCACCATTCTCCCTACCTCACTTATGTTTTGACATGATTTTTGTGCATTGGAGACTATGCATTGGTTAAGTGTGGGGAGGGAGTAGTGAGCACTGAGGGAGTTTTCATTCTTGGATTTCCTTGGTGCATTTCATGATTTGCATTGGTAGTTGTTTTTCTTGTTTTTGATGTTGGTTTTTTCTTGTTGATGGATGATTTTGGATGGATATTTGGTAGCATGACATGCTATGCTAGGATTTCTAGTTTGCATGGGGTAGTATGTTTTAGGAAATTGGTGGTGTATTTTTGTGTTTGACTATCTTTTGTTGTATGAAGCCCTCTTTTTGGGAAATTTTGTGCTACACCAAAAAATTCAAAAAACTTGAACAAATGAAAAAAATGCAAAAACCTGAACTAGTAGAAAACCCGAAAGGGCGACTTGGGTAACATTAGGAAAAGCTCGCATAGATCAAAAGGTCTAGGTAAAAATGAGAGGTTAGGCCCGGCTAGGCTTATGAGCCTAGGATAAAAATAAGAGGCCATGTGGAAAAAGGTGAGAAATGAGTACTCTTTGTGTGTTAAAGCTAGGATGAAAACCTGAAAGAGCTCCTAGGAAAAATGAGAGAAATTGAGAGAAAACAAAAAACTAGGATGAATGCATGCTTCCACGGTGGACTATCTTTTCAGAAGACTCTTTGATTGCTGTGGGATCATTTTGGGAAAAGTAAGCTAGCTTCACACTTATCTTTTTGGCTTACCTTTTTACACACTTTACTTTTGGGTGGTTTGATTACTTATGTTTTTTGAGGAGTGTGAGAGTTTTCTAAAGCGGGCCCTAAAGTCATAGATGAATTACAAGAGGTGAAGGCAATTGACTACAACAACCGGGAAAAACCACAATTTGCAAGGGGTCAACCACAAGAGTTCTGGGGGAACCAAGGAGATGCAATGCCAGACCCTTATGAAAATTCACTCAACCCAAGGTATCGAGATCATCTTAATTTCTGATGGAGAGAGGACAACCAACCTCAAGGATACTGGGGAGGACAAGCTCCACCTCAACCATATCCTAGAGGTAATGACCCTTCCAATGACCATGCTTCAATCTACAAGTCAAAACGAGATGAGATCTTGGAATCCATCAGTCAATTAGGGAAGAAACATGAAGTCTTTGTGGAGAGGAAAATGTGATAGATTGAGGGCCTTGGAAATAGAGATTTCTCAAGCATAAAAAATCTTGACGTTCAAGTTGGGCAACTTGCCACCTCGGTAAGTCTACTTGAAGCCAAGGAGTCCGGAAAAATACCTTCCCAACTACAAATCAATCCAAGAAGTGTGAGTGCACTTAAATTGAAAAGGTGGGAAGGAATTTTGTGAGACCGAGAAGAAGATAATGCAAGAATATGACAAGATAGTGGAGGATACAAAACCACACTTCGAAGAGACAGTGATTGTGATCAAGGAAGCATCCTCCAACAAACTTCCACCGCTCGAGGCACAAGTCACTATTCCACCTCCATTTTCAAATACTTTGAGGGGACGGCTAAAGGTGGTGACCGATGATGTAAACATTCAAAAATTCTTTGAAAAGGTCGAGGCAACAATCCCTATCTTGGAACTAATTGAGAATGTGCCATTATATGCTAAATTTCTTAGAGTTGCATGTACAAAGAAAATGCGTAGGCCAAATAAGAGGTTAGGACATTTAAAAATGGGAGGAGCCACCGTTTTGAATAATAAGAACTTACCTAAGAAATGCGATGACCTCGGGATGTTTTCTATCCCTGTCTTTTTAGGTGGTAAATTTTTGGAGCATACAATGATAGATCTAGGTGCATCCATTAATGTTATCACGTTTAGTCTATATGACACCTAGAAATAGGTGAACTTAGTGATACTAGCGTAATTTTCCAACTTTCCAATCATTCCCAAGCAAGTCCCCGAGGGCTAGTAAAGGATGTGATTGTGTGAGTTGGCAAATTTGTTTTTCCGGTGGACTTTTATGTCTTGGACGTGGTGCACGATGGAAGTGTACCCCCAATACTTTTGGGGAGACCTTTTCTTAAATCCTCTAGGACTAAAATCGATGTCAACTTGGAATCTTAAATCTAGAAGATGACATGGATAAAAGGGAATTTGATATATATACATCTAGGCATGATTCGATAAAGTCTTCTTTGATGTGCAAATGTGTAACCCTATGTGATGGGCATGGTGAATCTTCTTGTGTAACCAATGACCATGAATGTTTGAATGAATCATATGTTGATGTTAATGATGATGATTCCGATGAATTGCATGATGTGATGGGTAATATGTCTATGCTATATTATTTTTCTATGCTAACGAATTCGCAGTGGGAAAGGGGGATGGTCGAGAGTTTAAAACCTCATTAACCTACCTTAAAAACCAAAGTGACATTTGTGGACCAATGATAGCAAGACATGGGATTCATTTCTTATGATGGACAAGAGGTCCAAAGGTAAGGATGGCTCATTGTGGATACCTCTCCACAACGATGTCATCATTGGTGGAGTTGCCGATGGCGATTCAGGAGACCCATAGGTAGGTGGTTTCAACTAGAATGCATGAAAAATAAAATAATTCATGAGGGTGACAATGAATACACGGTGTTTCTTTTACTTTGTGCTTTGATTAGTGAACAGATAGTGTTTGCATGAATCTTGTTTTGCTATTTGAATTTTTGAGATGAAAATCTTGTTTGGATTGAAATTTTTAGCTCAAGGATTGTGTTTGTGTTTGAATAGAAAAAAGAGTAAAAAACCAAGGATTAGGAAAAATTTTGGTGGATGCCTCGTGCTGAGATCCTCGGGGCGAGGCTATGCTTCGTGCTGAGATATTTGGCGCGAGGCTCTGCTTCGTACCATGCATATTTTGCCTATAAACCAAATTTTCAATTTTTTCTTTGTTCCAATAATGCATTTTTTTTTGAAAATTCTGATTCTCAAACTTTAAAATGCATTTTTGGTTCAAGAATTCTAGAATTCCCTAATTCCTTAGGATTTTTTGAAAATACTTCCAATGTCCCTTGGAATTAATTGTTTTGCTATATTGTCCCAAAATTTGAGAATTCTAAAAATCCAATCCTTATCCTACACATTCTTCCTTCTCAAGAAACATTCTCTCTCACACACTCTTGGTGGAACTCAAAAAAATTGAAGCTCTAAAAAAAGGTTTGAAAAACTGTAACAGAGATCACTTTGGAGATATTTGCAAGAATAGAGCTAATGTTGAAAAGGCAGTGGCTGAATCTGAATTGAAATTCTCCCAGGATCAATCAGATAGTAATCTGGTAGAGTTAAATTGAGCCAAGGCCTCTATTTTGAGAGCATTGAAAGATGAATCCATGTTTTGGCATAAAAAAAAACAAAAATGGATTAAACTTGGTGGTAGTTACATCAAATTCTTTCACATGTCCACAAAAGAAAAAAACCATAAAAATATAATGACTAAAATTTTTAAAAAAAGATGGCACATGGATTAGTAATCATAATGAAATTGAAGAAGAAGGAGTGGCATTTTTTTCATAAATTTCTTACATGTGATGATTTAGACCAGTTTGCTACTTACTTGCCTAACTTTTTGCAAGTCATCCCCTTAAAGATCACCAGTCAACGAAATTATGATCTAATCAAATTAGCTGGCATGGAAAAGTTGAGAGAAAAGGTTTTTGAATCAAGTCCAGATAGTGCTCCGGGTCCTGATGGTTTCCCAGCAAAGTTTTACACTTTTGCTTGGGAAACCATAAAAACTGACCTACTGGAATCAATTAACTCATTCCTTAAAGGTCACTCTATTCCCAAAGTTGTATTTGCAACACGGATTACTTTAATTCCAAAGAATCCAACACCAAAATCATTTGCGGACTACAGACCCATTAGGCTGTCTAATTTCATCAAAAAATCCTATCTAAATTGTTGATGAATAGACTAAGTCCACTGATGGAATCTCTTATTTTCATAGAACAGTTACCCTTTCTAAAAAATAGGGATATTTCTGATAACGTAATTTAGATGCAACAAATATATAAACTCCTTAATAAAGATTGTAGGAACCAAAATCTAATCCTAAAGCTGGACATGCACAAAGCCTTTGACATGGTATCCTGGGGTTTTTTATACTCAATCCTGCTCACATTGGTTTTTCAGGTGCATTTGTTAAACTCATCCTAACAAACATTTCCTCAGCCACATTCTCAGTCCTTTTCAATGGTGTTCCTTGTGGTTTTTTCAAAGCCTCAAGGGGCATCAAACAAGGAGACCCAATGTCTCCTATTCTGTACAATGTTTTAACTGAGACCTTTTCCAGGGCCCTGTCACTCTATTTTCAGGCTGTAAAGATAGAGTATTTCCACTATGCAAACCATGCAGTGAATACCACTCATCTCATGTATACTAATGATATAATCATTTTCCTTAGAGCAAGAAAAAAAAATCAAAGGAATTAAAAAATTCCTTCTGGCTTATAAACTAACTTCGGATCAATTGTTAAATTTCAATAAAAGTGATTACTATCTCCCTAACAGAGTCTCCCTCACATCTCATAGATTAGTTACTCCTATTCTAGGCATGAAAAAAGGTCAGCAAAATTTTAAATACTTAGGGGTACAAGCTAACTATTTATAACCATTTAATTTAATCCATAGACTCTAAATTAGATAAATGTAAGAACAATTGGTTAAACCAACCAAGGAAACTTATTTTTGTTAAATCATGTCTGCTAGTCACCCCCCTTCAAATTTTTGCAACCATCGACCCCCAAAATATTTGATAAAGTTTCTCTAAAAGAGAGGTGCTAGATTCTTTTGGGGAGAGGGTGAACATGGGAACAAAAGGGAGTGGAAAGCATGGAGTAAAACATGCTACCCACAGACTGAGAATTGTTTAGGGGTGAGAAACTTAAACACTTTCATCTCTGCCTTTTACTGCAAACTGTGGTGGAAAATGAAAATTAATGATAAGGTCTAGACTAAGTTCCTATGGACTATCCCACAGACTACCTTACAATGACCATTATGGACTAGGGTATGCAAAGTCACTGAGTTTTGTAACTCAAACTCTAGGATTATCCCAGGTAAAAGTATATGTTACTTTTGGAATGGTAATTGGATGGGCTCAGGTGCTCTTTGTTATGAATGTCCCAATTCCGACATTCTTTTCCCTAACATATACCAGGCTGAATTTGTGAATAACTGACTGGTTTTTATGCTAAAACTGGAGCCTTTTTTGGCTACCAATATTACTCTCAAATTGAAGGAAATACAATTGAGCATGAACCAGAAGGACACATTAGTATGGACTCTATCAACTAATGAAACTTTTACAGTTAAAAGTGCCTATCAAGCTCTTAGGGACAAGTCAACTCCAAGAAGAGCATTACAGGTAATCTGGAATTCCAAGATACCAGGTACACTTTCAATTTTCATGTGAAAGGTTATGAATAATTTTGTTCCATTTGAGAATATTTTTCTATCACTTAGAGTTCAAATGGCATCAAAATGTGCTATCTGTTATGAAGCTGACTTTTTGAATCATTTTTTTAATGAATGTGAATTTTCTATCTCAATCTGGATTAGAATTCGCTCACTAATGAACATAAGGGATAACAACTACCCCTCGGTCTGGGATAGAATCTCATCATACCTTCATTTCCACTCCCCATTTAAGTCACGGAAGATTGTAGTGAAAAATATTGCATTTGTCTATTTCTGGAATTTGTGGAAAGCTAAAAACATGCTCCTATATGAAAATATGTTCCTGAATACAGATTCAGTGGTACATGGAATTAAGGAGTTGTGTTTTAACATTTTTTCAGTCAATCTAGTGACCAAGTCCTCTTAATTTGAAAATTACTGGGTGGAATTAGGATTAATGCCATTTCTAGGAAAAACAAAATGCAGGCCTTCTATAGCAGTAGTCTGGTCCCCCTCCTATCTCAGGTTTTAAGTGTAATGTGGATGTTTGCTTCTCATCAGTCAGTAAGCATGACATTTTACTTAGAGATCCAAGGGTAGGGTATTCAAATCCTACTATCTATCTTCTAGTGCCAAATCTGCTCTTAAAGCCAAACTGATTAGTATACAAATGGGTATTCAAATCTTAACTTTGGAGAATGTACACAATGTTGTTTATGAGTTTGACTGTCTGAGAGCTGTCAAAATGACTAAAAACCCATTACTAGCACCCATAGATCTGTATACTACTGCTGGGATCATCTCAACTTAATTTCACTCACAGAGAAGGAATTATGCCAGCTGACTACATTGCTAAATAAGGAACCCATAAGAATCCTTCACCATCAAGCTGTATTTCCTATTCTAATTTTGACAGGTAATTAAAGGGCCTTATCCATTTAGATCAAAGTGGCATGCCTTCAGTCAGATTCAGAGAATTCTGTCCTCAATAATTATATGATCCTTCTCTTCTCCAGAACTGTTGTTTGTCCCTGTTACTTGCTATTGTTCTGTTGTTCATACGCTGATGATTGGTATTCTGATGTGCGGTTTCTATGCGGTTGCTATGTATATTTTCATATGTGTTTGCTATGTATATTGATATGCTATCTATATTGTTGTGCTTTTGTACTATGTTCCCGCAATGCATATTCTTCTCTGATCCTTCTGCTTTGCATGTTCTTCTATATTGTTATGCTACTATGTATGTTATTGGACGGATCATATTTGTCCCCCTCTTTCAGAGAACTGGTACTGATGATTTCCTCTTGTTTCATGCAGATCCACGAGGCTGGGATTGTTGCCAAATCACATTCAACACACACAACTCTCCTCCACAAATTCTCTGCCAGCTTCTAATACTTGTCACTTGGGAATCGCCGAAGCTCTTTTGGTAATGCTTGATTTTGAAAGACGACTGATCCATCATACGTAGATCTCTTCTCCTCCATCTCCCAAGCATTTGATACAGACTCTCTCTCACTTTTGAAGGATAAATCATTTATCCTTATTCCTTCCTTGTCTTACTACCTACGGATCAACACAGGGGGTAAAGGTCCATTTAGAGTGGAATCCCATGAAAGGATTCATGTAATCCCATTGATATGTCGCTTGTTCACCCACTGATATATCCCTTGCACATTTTGATGGGAACCTTAGTTCACTTCTAGGTAGTTTTTCTTAGGTTATGTCCAATTTGTACTACTTCTTTCTTTTTAATGGTACAAGGAGCCAAATAATACACCATATCTATTAAAAAATGAAAAATTGAAGCTCTCTTTCAAAAATCAGCAATTTTTGCTTCTTCTCATGTGAGTCTTACAGATCCTAGCTTCAAATTTTGGGCGACCATTGAACTCTTTGTTTATATATGCTTTATTTGACATTTTGGTTATGTTATTAAAATTATGATTCTCGAATGAGTGTGTGTTTTTGAGAATTTTGTTTTGGAATGGAATCACGCTTGGGCTTCATATTTTTGGATGCAGGACTTTTCAACAATTTCATTGGAAACGAACTCAAGGAATATAACCATTCTCCTTACCCTACTTATGTTTTGACATGATTTTTGTGCATTGGAGACTATGCATTGGTTAACTGTGGGGAGGGAGTAGTGAGCACTTAGGGAGTTTTCATTCTTGGATTTCCTTGGTGCATTTCATGATTTGCAGTGGTAGTTGTTTTTCTTGTTTTTGATGTTGGTTTTTTCTTTTTGATGGATGCTTTTGGATGGATATTTGGTGGCATGACATGCTATGCTAGGATTTCTAGTTTGCATGGGGTAGGATGTTTTAGGAAATTGGTGGTGTATTTTTGTGTTTGACTATGTTTTGTTGTATGAAGCCCACTTTTTGGGCAATTTTGTGCTACACCGAAAAAATAAAAAAACTTGAAGAAATGAAAAAATACAAAATCCTGGACAAGTAGAAAACCCGAAAGGGCGACTTGGGTAACATTTGAAAAAGCCCGCATAGGTCGAAAGACCTGGGTAAAATAAGAGGTTAGGCTCGGCTAGGCTTACAAGCCTAGGAAAAAATGAGAGGCCATGTGGAAAAAGGTGAGAAATGAGTACTCTTTGTGTGTTAAAGCTAGGATGAAAACCTGAAAGGGCTCCTAGGCAAAATGAGAGAAATTGGGAGAAAACAAAATACTAGGATGAATGCATTCTTCCACGGTGGACTATTTTTTAAGAAGACTCTTTGATTGCTTTGGGATCATTTTGGGAAAAGTAAGCTAGCTTGACACTTATCTTTTTAGCTTACCTTTTTCCACACTTTACTTTTGGGTGGTTTGATTACTTATGTTATTCGAGGAGTGTGAGAGTTTTGAGATTCTTAGTTTCTTGGGGAAAATAGGGTAATCTTGGAATAAGTTGGACGTCTCAGTTAACTTTTGCTTGCATGCTACATTTTTCTTGATTCTTTGTCTTGTCTTCTATTTACTCGAGGACGAGTAAAGGGTTAGCTGTGGTGAGTCTTATTTGCTTCATTATACGTGCATTAACCGTTGCATTTGACATACTTTTTAGTTAGTTTTATTTGGTGGGTTTCTAGTATTAGTTAAGTTTACGTGACAAGGGGTTTAGATGGCCATGTTTTTTTTTCTTGTCTAAATCCCGCGTTTTATAGACTTAATAGGTACTAATGGACATCTTGTATTCATGGGCTCATTGATCTTCCTTGCGATCATCTTTAGTAGGTTGCTCGTGGGTACTTTTTGTTTACATTCTATGTGAAGGCCGTTCGTGGGCGGTAGAAGATATTGAAGGCCGTTTGCAAGGATGGTAGTGGATATGAAGGCCATTCACACTAGAATGGTAGTAGGTGAAGTCCACAAGCATCAATGTGTGGTAGAAGGAGATTGAAGCCAAAGATAGGTGGCAACGAAGTTCAAACCGGCTAACGAAGAAACGGGGAATCGTGGTCCGATGATTTGTGCTTAAGTAAAAGAACGATCAAGTAAGAATTATCCTTCAAGGCTGGTTCCATTGGATTTGTCTTCTCAAGCACTATAAAATCAACTACTAAAACTCTCAAACCGGACTAACGGTTCACCCATAGCAAAGGAAACTAGTTTAACCGGTCGAGGAATAAATGGGTTGGCGCTGGCCATTCATGGTTTGGCACCAACGGCCCGCGCCAAAGGAGCTTTCTCACGCCAAGAAGATCAACAAGAGGCTAAGAATCGATTTGCGCTAGAGGTCACGGGCCTGCAACACAAAGTGAAGACCCCCTCCACACGGCTAAGTATGGGCGTCGGACATCCCATTTTTGGCATCCCACGTCGTTCCAAGCTCAATATGACAAGCCATCCAGCGGGGTGTGGGAAATCACACAGCCTACGCCAAAGTTTCTGGGCAAGTACCCTTCCTCACCACGGCCCGCACCAACGGCCACGGGCGCAGATCAGAACCTTCATTTTCAGCACCATGATGTCTCTCCGCACAAGACGATGCGGCCCGTGCAAGACGCAGCCCATGGAAAGCCTCGTGTCCTGTACCTCTTGAAGATCCGCACCACACACCAAATCTTGGGCCCTGCACATATGAATGGATACAGCCTATGCTAGGCCTCACCCCCATATGCTAAGGACACTTCACGGGTCGAATCATCTGTGACGGCCCGCGCTAGGCAGCGGCTAAGCTAGGGTTTACCCTATTTAGGCCTAATCTCTTACTACTTTAAATAAAATCTTTGTCTACAAATTTTTAGGACCTCATACTTCATATCCAAAAGTAGCTTGGAGACTTTTTTCCTTAGTAGTTCATCTTTGTAGTTAGGGAAGAACTCTCTCCTTTTCTTTTCTCTGTTTTGCTTTGACCCTAAGATGTGAAATTTAAATATTTATTTGAATTCCATATAGAGGGAGTAGTTTCTATATCTTGGGGATAAATTGTAGTAGTTTGGTATAAATCTATATGCTTTTTGGGATTCTTTAGTTCTTCATAATTTTGTGTTCATGATATTATTCTGATTGTGCTTTATTATTTGAAATGCATGAATAGTACACCACATATAAGCACACACTTTGGGCTATATTCATCTATGGTGCAATTATCGATGCCCCTTTGGGAAGAAAATTTTGGCTGTTAGAATGAGTAAGGGAGAAGGCATTCGTGTGGGTGTGTGCATGGGGGATTTGAGAATGCTTTGACTTACTTTCCATTGCACCAGTATTAGCTGCTTTCATAAAGTTGTCCAAGAGGTTCCAGGTATAGATAGCGAATAGTATCAAACTAGGGTTGTGAGATGCCTTAGATCATAGATAAGGTGCCAACGACCCTTAGGCCTAATTGATAGCACCCGGGAGAAGTAGTGCATTCGTGGTAGAATCCTGGGACATATCGCATAGGGGAGAAACAGACCTACAACAACGGTTTGACCTTGTTGTACTTCCCTAATTACGATGGTGATGTCCATGAAGGGTTACGAGAACACCATCCGTGATAGAGATGGGAAAGTGTATGTCATCGGCCACACCACGTATTATGGACACTCTATTAGGTTTGCCAAAATTTCTATGTGAATTAATCGAGGATAGAAGCATTAGACTGACCAAGTTGCTCAATGATTCCCCAAATGCTTTAGTTTAATATTGTACTAGTGATTTTACTTTCATGTTTAGTAGTTGTTAGATTGAAAAACCAAACCCCCCCTCCTTTTTGCATGTTTGCTTTACTAGCTATTCCTTTCACCCGTACAGATTGACAACCCGTACGAGGTTGTGTTTTGATTAGTACATTAGGCCTAGCATCTCTGTTGACAAACCCAAGGCTTACAACTAACTACCCTCTAGGTAGCGTAGCAGTGAGAACATGGTATAAAATTATAAATCTCTTATCTTTTTACCGTCCCTCGGGACAAGCCTCCGCCTGGTTTAATTAGCTACTATTAACGACCCCAGGGGGAGGCAGGTCACTGTCATGTTATGCAAAAACCCAACACTAGTTAAATGTTAGTTTACTTCGCTTTATTTGTATGCTCGTATTTGATAGTTAAACAACCCCCCGTTTGTTTGTCAGTACTAGTTATTCCCAACACAACATTGTGGTGACGCCCAATTGTGGGTTGCGTTTGGCTAACTCTAAGATATTAGTATGGATGACACCGATACTTACTACTAGCTAGGTCATTGTAGTTAGGAGTGAGTACAGGAGCAACAATATAAAATTTATCCTTTATCTCTTGTATCCCCTGGGTTAACTCCTAAAGGACTACCCTACGGGGTGCTAGTGATTTCCATATTCAAAAGCTCTGGCGGCGGTCGTTTTTGAGCATACTCCTGCATTTAGGGTGTTTCTTCACAGTCCCGAGTGGCAGATCCAAAACAAATTTTAAGCGGGGGAGGAGAAGAACAAAAATAAATATAAAAGACCCATGACATACACATCAAATATATAATTTATCTGAGATTCAAGTAGAATACCGGTCATAATAATATATGGGGATATATTAAATTTTCAAAACATTATTATATTAATTACTTTTAATTATAAAAATGGTTTAAAAATTATTTTCAATATGAAACACATCTCTCGTTTTAATACAAGAAAATCAATCATGGCTAAGATTCGAATTCAAAATTTTGATTATGTTGTATTGATTCTACGGTTAGTCAGGTTTCTATATAAAAACTTTTTATGATTTATCATGTACACTTTATTGTAAAAATTAATTTAAATATTTAAAATTACAAAAATATCTGATTTTATATCGTCTATCGATCGTTAAAGAAGGTATTTTATTATTAATATAAATAATGAGAAAGGCTCACCATAACAAGAGAATAAATAGATTTTTAAAAATTAAATAAAGTACCCTATGTCATCTCTCACGTTCAAGTAACTGTATTTAGACCATTCGCTTCACCCAGTGGCGGAACCAGTCTAGTATTTTAGGGGGGGCTTACTTATACTGACAAAAAATTTTTTCGGACGCTATATTATATTAGTAATTTTTTTCTGGGTGCTGAATTACACTAAATTTTTTTTTCTGAACACAAGTCGATATATTCAAACAAAATCCGCTTCAATAATAAAGAGTTTATAAAATAATATTGCACTTCCTACAGGACAAATAGAACCAGGCGATCTCTGGCGATTAACCCTAGTTGTCCAATTAAAGATTAAATTCCACCGGTAACAGCCATAATACAGTTACTCCATAGTGTCGCCACCGCCGATGGTGGAGGCACCACCCCCTGTGGGGGTTAAATCCTTCCTCTTTGCCCTCACAGCCCGATACCATATACCCCTAACCTCACCCCGATCAAGGAATTCAAAGGAGAGCTTGCCTGCATGTATACTTCAGAGCAGATCGAGCAGCTATCAACTCACTATCAAAAAGCTCTAATCGGCAAGTTCAACAATGGCCCTTCAACGGAGGCTCTGGAAACGGCATTCAAAACCGTTGGATTCCAATCAAGATACCAACTTGGAGCAATAGACTACAAGTATCTGCTAATTCGTTTCTAATCAAAGGAGGACTACCAACGTTGCTGGCTTAAAGCAAACTGGGTACTTGGTGGTCAACAGATGAGGGTTTTCAAATGGACTTCCAATTTCTCCACATCAACTGAATCTTCTATTGCTCCGGTGTAGGTCACAATCAAGAATGTTCCAATTTTCTACTACAATCTGGCAGCAATTGAAGATGTCGGCAACCAGATCAGGAAATATATAAAGATGGATGCAGCTACCCTTGCTCTCACAAGACCATCAGCTGTAAAAATCCGTGTTGAGGTAGATGTCAGCTCCCCTCTTCCTACTTATTTAAGACTATGATGTCCTGAAAATAGTGATAGGTGTGAAATTGAATATGAATATGTTCCATTGTACTATAATCACTGTAAAAAGTTGGGGCACAGTGTTTCAAACTGCAAAATCCCGAACCCTAACAAGCCTCAACCTAGGCCCTTACAGGAAACTAAGAAACCTCCAAATGTAGCACAGTTAGGGGATAATGGTATGCAACAAAATCATAGGAATAGACACCTACCTGGAAACCTGAGATATCCTCTTTCACAGTCAAGAAATGCCACTGATAACACCCCTTCAACCTTATGGAAAGCCACTGGTAGAACTATACAACCTGAGACTCTGGACACTCTCAGTCATGAAGTACCACTACAGATGGAGAAATATCTAAACCAGGAAATGGTATTACAGAACCAAGGGGCAGCTTCTTTTTCCTTCCAAACAAATACCAATACCCTTTGCCCTCCCTCTACCTCTTCTCAAGAAATACTGCAAATTCCCCCTGTTCAAATTCAGGCTCATTCAGCTCTTCAAACCTCACCAAACAGCTTGCTGAATCATAACGAGGATATACAAGATCTCGAACCTGAGTTGATCCCTTTAGATATAACTATTCAGAGTACTCAGGAGTTTCCGGAAGGTTTTGTGGAAGAAAAAATACAGGAAGTGTTTGCTCCACCTGAAAATCAAACACAGGGGTATTTACAGAAGGACCAGTCAGCAATGGTAGTTACTTCTCAAAATTTCACAGAAACAGAAAGACAACTGTGTGATGGCATCGATTTATTTCCACATCCTAAGCTTCACTTCAGCCATGATGACCTCACGGGTAAGTCCACAAACCCATCTCAGTCTGAATTAGCATCTAATGTTTCTTCACCTCCATAGTCTCCAAAGGAGCAAATCCTGTCTCCGAATCGATTTGAGATACTGGGACAAATGATGGATAAAGTAGAGGAGGAGGGCAGTGAAGTACACATATCAGAGGAGGACAGGCTCATCCATCCAACATCTTTGGAACCCTCCACCTCAAACAAGGCTCAGTTAACACTAGGAAAGGACTTGGAACACAAGCTAAGTAGAGTCTTATCATCTTCTACTTCTGAGCCTCCAAAACAGGTACTCCCAACCTTTTTCAATTAGGTAAATTTGAGGAAATTAAGATCCTCGACAAAAAGCTCCAAGATATGTTATAAATGATAGATAAAATAATCATGCAGAAAATCTTGATTTGGAATGTTAGAGGCATGAACCCTGCAATGCTAAGATTAGAGAGACTTTTAAAAATACATCACATTGATTTTTTATGCATTATTGAACCTAAGCATGACAACATAGAGTGTACCCACTATATGCATGAACTTCATTTTGATAACTGCATGACATCGAATTCAGGGAAAATCTGGTTAATGTGGAATCATAAAGTAAATGTATCTCTGGAAATAGATCATCCCCAACACCTATCTGTTCATATTGAATGCTGCACACTTGATAGGAAAATGGAAGCATCTTTTATATATGGCCTTCATAGTAGATCAGAAAGAGCTGCATTGTGGACTGACCTTGGTCATATTTGTAACTCAGAGAGATTGATTGTTGGTGATTTCAATACAATCTCCTCAGTTAACGAATATAAGGGTCCCAGCACACCAAAGATAGGTAGCACAAATGATTTTTCTGAGTTTATCACACAAAATAATCTGCATCAAATCAACACGGTGGGAAATTCTTTCACCTGGACTAATGGTAGAAAAATCCCAACTTTCAAAAAACTGGACAGGGGTCTGTGTACTTCATCCTGGAGTCAAACCTTCCCAAACAGCTCTATTCACATCCTGAATAGACACCCATCAGATCACAGCCCCATGTTATTGACCATAGGATCATATATTCCTTCAGTCCCCAAACCTTTTCGCTTTATGGAAATATGGCTTAACAGACCTGATTTTCTCCAGGTTCTGGCAGAAAATTGGAGCCTCCCTCTACACGAGTGAGGAATGTTAGGTTTCTCCATAAAATTAAGAAGATTAAAGCCAGTCCTAAAACAATGGAATAAAAAGAATTTTGACAATGTTCATGACAACCTCATCAAAGCTGAGGAAAATCTCAAGCAACAAGAGCTAAATTACTAAGAAAATACCACAGAAACTGAACTCATTAAACTTAATAAAAAAAGAGCTCTGCTGATCAGAGCTCTTAAAGAAGAAGAAGGTTTCTGGAAACAAAAGGCAAGACTAAAGTGGCTCAAAGATGGAGATAATAACACTTCTTATTTCCATAAGGTGGTTCAGGAAAAAAGATCAAAAACTTTAATCACAAAGATAAAAGATCTTCAAGGTGACTGGATGAGTTTACCAGCTGACATTGAGGAGGCTGCTGTAAATTTCTACAAAAACTTACTAACTGAACCTTATGAACAAGAGGCTGGCCTATATTTTCCACACTTCCTCAGCCAAATTCCAAGACTGATCAGTGATGAAGACGATATAAAACTGGTTCAAATTGCTCCATGGAGGAACTTGAAAAAGCAGTTTTTGGTCTCAGTAAGACTAGTTCTGCTGGATCAGATGGGTATTGTGGGGGCTTTTTATCGTGGAGCCTGGGATATTATCTGCCATGATCTTCTTTAGGCCACAAACGAATTCCTCTGTGGAGTTCATATCCCCAGAGCAATCTCTAGCACATGGATCACACTTATTCCAAAATCCAACTCCCCATCAAGTTTTTCAGAATTCGGACCCATCTCTCTCTCAAATTTCACCAATAAGATTTTTTCTAAAATCCTTGTTGACAGAATTGAGCCACTTATGCATAAGATCATTTCTCCTCAGCAAACTTCTTTTCTAAAAGGAAGGGATGTAGCGGACAATGTGATATACCTACAGGAGATGTTAAAATTTCTGAACAGAAAGTCAAGAGGCCAAAACTGTATTATCAAATTGGATCTTATGAAGGCTTTTGACAGGGTAAACTGGGGGTTTTTAAAAAGCATTCTTTTAAAGTTTGGATTCCATGGCCATCTAGAAAAGAACATTTTAAATGACATTTCGGATGCATGGTTTTCAATACTTATAAATGGCAAACCAAACGGTTTTTTCAAGGCTTCCCGAGGCATTAAACAAGGAGATCCACTATCTCCATTTCTATTTAATATTGTCTCCGAATCCTTCTCTAGGAATTTGTCTTTTATCTTTTATACATGTAAGATTGATTATTATGAATTGGCAATGCATACTATTCCTATATCTCATCTCAGCTACGCTGATGATACAATCATCTTTCTAAAAGCCACCAAGCTCAATCTTGTCAGAATAAAAGCATTCCTAGAAAAATTTGAGCTAACTATGGGTTAAAAAATAAATTACTCAAAAAGTGAATACTTTGTGAGTGACTCTGCCACTGTTCAGAGAAATAGAATCATCAAAATGACTCTTGGCATGAAAAAAGGAATGTTTCCTTTCAGGTATCTTGGGTGCCCTATGTATGTTGGAAAAATTAAGAAAATCTTCTTCCAGCCCTTACTGGAAACAGTGGCCTCTAAGCTATTTAACTGGAAAAACAAATGGCTATCAATGGGTGGAAAACTGACTCTGATCCAAACATTTTTGTACTCTATTCCACAGCATATATGAGTCACCATAAATCCCCCAAAAAATGTGATAAATGCCTTGGAGAAGCAATTCTCAATTTTTTTCTGGGGGGAAAAGGAAGGAAAAAGGAAAAAAGTTTGGAGAACATGGAGGAAACTGTGCTTTCCTGCAAATGAAAATGGTCTCGGTCTTAGAGATATTAACTCTATCATCAGAGCTTTCTCTATCAAGCTCTGGTGGAAATTTCAACAAGGGGAGGCCCATTGGACCAAATTCCTCTGGTCTCTCCCACCAGCAACAAGGAAATCTAGGAATTTGGGAAGGATATGTAAGATTAACCATCTTGCAGAATCCTTTTCGAAAACTATCATTGGTGAAGGAAGCTGTAATATATGGACTGCTAATTGGTCAGATTTTGGTCCCTTAGAGGATCTCCTACCATAGGATTTTCCACAGGAAATCAGGGAACTGTCTGTCTCTCAATTTGTGACGAATAAATTTTCTCTACTAACAACACTCGGAACAATATTGCCTCCATCCATTCTCCACTTGCTGGAAAATCTCACAATTACACCGGTAAGGGCTGATAGGATGATTTGGCAACCTTCATGGAGCGGAATTTTCACCTTCAAGAGTGCATATAACCTCATCAGGGAATCCAGGCAAAGAGTTCTGTCACTCAGCAAAATATGGCACTCCATAATCCCAAAAAAGCTAAGTATCTTCTTCTGGAGACTTCTAAATAGTTTACTCCCTTTTGATAATGTTCTGCAATACATGAGTTTCCAACTTGTATCTAAATGTTGCTCCTGTCATCATTCTGACTACTTGTCACATTTTTTTAATGACTGCCCTTTCACATTGCATGTGTGGGATGAGATTAATAGATGGCTTTCATTACCTGTGCTTCATTTCAACACATTGTAGAATAGACTGCCCTATTACTGGTCATCTGCTGGTTTCACTACTACACACTCCACACTTATTAATCTTCTACCATTACTTGTTTGCTGGAATCTGTGGAAGGCACGAAATAAATTTCTATTTGATGTAATTAAACCAAACTATGTTATTATTCTCTCTGAGATTAGAAAATCACTGCATGACATTGCCCTCAACCACCCTCTCCATCTCTGTGGTGATTTTGACAAAATATGGATTTCATCTAATCTTTTGCCTCTTCTGAAAACACCGGAAAAGAGAAAAATAAAAAAAGTAATATGGTATCCTCCAGTAATTTTCTTCAAAGTTAATATAGATGCCTCTTGGGACTCAAAATCCAATAAATGTGGTATTGGTTTAATTGTTAGAAATTCATGTGGAGATTGTTTATTTGCCAAAGCTGTCAGCCAAAGTGCATTTTCAGCCTTGAATGCAGAACTGATAGCTATGCTGTATGCCTTAAACCTAATGCATGAAAAGCATTTTACAGAATTTGAGCTTGAAACTGACTGTCTTAATGCTATATCATGTGTGAACAATCCTTTAACTGCTCCCTGGAACCTATATGTCCTATCTCATGATATTCATAGACTTTTGGGTGCTACAAAACTGGCTCATATTTTTAGGGAAGGTAATATGCCTACTGATTGTTTAGCAAAGAGAGCCAGGAACGAGAATATCAATTCTCTTTTCATACTTTCTGAGCTAGATAACAAAACAAGAGGCTTAATTGCTTTGGACAAAAGGGGTGTCCCCTCTATTAGAATTTCAAATGGTGTTAATGATTAGAAACTACACAATGATTCTGCTATTTTTTCTTCACAGGTCAGCTATCTTTTCATGGAATTTTTCATGGAGGCTGAGGACAGAGAAGGCCAACTCTCAAAACAGCATGCAGCAAGCAATTCAACTAGAAGCTCAAACTTCCTCGAAACAGCACCAGGATGTCACCCTGAACATTGGACTCTGGAGCTTTACTAGTTTTCTAGGACTTATAATCACATACCATTCGGTTGTAATATCATTGACAAACAGGGGTTTCGATTTTTCGATTCGCCGATCTGTTCATGGTATTACAGCCAGATGGAATATAATGAAAGTCCCCTGCTGGATTATCGATGTACATTAGCTCGGTTTAAGTTTTTGTTTAGGTGGAAACACCACTTTTGGAAGCAAGTGCTATTTTGCTTCAAGAACTTATTAAGGCCCTTGGATCATCAATTGGATGATCTTTTTGTATTGAACTATGCCTTCGTGGCCTGTTTTAATTTTTTTAATTTATTCCAGTTCAGGGAGCCTAATATATTCCCCCCATCCTGGGATGGTTTAAATTTTAAAAAAAGAGTTTATAAAATAATCCAATTTCTACAAATACGATAAATCACACTTACAATTATTCGATCTTGTTAATTAATATGTTAAAAATAACTTAAATAAGATTATAAAAATAAAATTAGTGAGCAAATCACATATATAATCAGTTTATACCTAAATGAAATCAGTTTATACCTAAATGAAATCAATTTATGTCTAAAATTAATTAAATAATTTAATAACTTGGTAAAATTACAACTGAAAATATATAGCTTTATTGTGATTTTCTTAATTTTAAAAAAAATTACCATATTCATCAGCATTAATTTAAAAATGAGATAAAGAATCTCTTATGATCCTCTCATCTTAATAAATTATAGTAAAAAAATTATATTTAATGCAAAATACCAAATATCACAAATGATAAACAATTATACTACCGAATATAAAGTTACAGTAAACTATTGTTAGCAGTACTATTTTAACTTCCATAAAAGCAGTGTGCTTCAAAGACTTGATTAAGAAACTTGACAGCGAGCCCATGGCTTTGTTTGAACGGCCCAATTGGTTTTTAACCCATATTTTACCTTCAGACTTTTAATCAAAACGACGTCGTTTTGATGTCTGAAGGGAAAAAAAAAAAAACAGGCCAGTCGTCTTTTTCGGCGAGAAGATGAACAGGGGGCAGAGCTTTCCATCCAAGGGGGGCGGAAACCATTTTTCTGATGGAGGCTAGACCTCATTTCCGCGCTACTAAATCTTAGGGGGGGCGCCTGCACTCCCTCGCCCCCCTAGATCCACCCATGGCTTCACCATAAGATTGAATGAAATCGTCTCACCCAAGTCTTTGTAATAATTAATAGGGTGATTTAATGTTTTTTAACGTTTATTGCAACGAACTACTTATAATTTTTAAAATCATTTAAAATGTATTTTAAAATATAAATAATAATAATTAAACCCTAAAAGTGATTGAAATGAGGTTTTTCATGATTGATCTAACCGTTAGTATATCCAACAAAAAAACATTAATTTAAGAGTATAGTATTTAAGCTTTAAAAATATTGTTCTATAACTCTAAAGAAATATTTTATTCAGAGATCTTTTAAAAATATTAAGCCTTGTTTTTATATTTTGAAAAGTAGATAAATCAACACAATAAAAAATAAATTCAATTATCAATGATTTTACAGCTAACTAATTTTCTACTTATTTTAAGTGTAATAGTTCGACAATTTCTCAATGGTCAAATAACTTTTACTGGTAATTTGATGAGTGTATACTGGTAATTTTTACCATTAGGCTTCCTCTCTCCTTCTGACTATTACTTTGAATCTTCAACGCCTCTTTCTCGCCGGTAACGGCTCCTCCCACCGCTAACGGCTCTATCTCGACGTTAGCGATCCCGCTGGTTACAACTCTCTCATTGCCGGCCAATATGGCTGACAATAACAACACCCTTAACAACCAAAAATCCTTCCTCTCCGCCCTACAATCCAAATCACCTCTTCTCTGCCAATCACTTCCGAACAACCCTGAGCTGACCCCTAAATCGGAACACCTCCGAGAACTAGCATGTCTATACTCCGACGAAGAGATTTCAAAGCACTCAGCTCACTGTGCTAATGCTCTAGTTGGAAAATTCACTAAAGGAAGACTCACAATGGAACAATTGGAGTCATCTTTCAGGACGGTCGGGTTCGCCGGGAAATACCAATTGGGATCACTGGATTTCAAACACATCCTCATCAGATTCGACCAAGTGAATGACTACCAGAGATGCTGGATTAAAGGAAGCTAGAGTTTCAATGGGGTTCAGATGAAAGTCCTAAAATGATCACCAGACTTCTCAACACACAAGGAATCCCCAATTGTTCCTATCTGGTGTACAATCAGGGAAGTTCCTCTTTACTACTATAATACTTCATCAATCGAGGCTATTGGTAACAGTATTGGAAATTTCATTAAAAAATATCTAGCCACTGAAATGCTAACTAAACCCTCAGCTATCAAACTGTGTGTTGAAATTGATCTACAGAAGCCATTAAACACCTTCATCAGATTAGGTTCAATAAATAACAATAGGAAGTACACAATCGAATATGAAGATGTTCCAATGTACTGTGATCACTGTGCTAAACTAGGGCATTCGCTCAGCCAATGTAGAGCTATTTCCCAAAACTATATACTGCCTCAATGGCATACCACTGGGAACAAATTTGACAAAGCTCCAGCTAGGTTTGTTTAAAATCAGCCTCCTAATAAGGCACCCAACTCAGATAATGTTGCTCACCAGTTAATCCACTATCCTATGCTCCCCAGCCTCCAGTAACTGCCCCTCTGCTATCATCTCCCAGCTACCTCAACCACCCTCTCCAAATCAGTCCCCTGCTAAACAATCCTCTGATAGATCCCAATCATCTCTCAGAAATCTATTAAACCAAACAGGCATTACTCCTCTGGTCAGGTCCTACAAAACCTATGCAAAGGATGACATCCAGATTGGATCTCACAAACTTACTCTTTTTCAGCTCTCTCCCACTAATCCTCCACTTTCACACCAAGGAAAAATGGAAAACAAATTTTCTGTTTTGCAGGATATGGATAACCTCTCTATCACTAATGAATATGTTGATCAGGATCTCCAGGACTCTATGGAGGATGGAAAAGATCACTCAGTTGAACCCCACTCTCAGTCTGACTCATTGATTGGAACAACTAAACCATCAGGTAAGAATGATGGCCCAGGTAAGTCTAAACATAAAAAAAACTACCTTAGTCAACTGAACAAGATGATGCTAAGGTCTGCCACTAAAAGCCACAAATTAGGTGAACAATGATACGCACCTTTAAATTTAATTTTTTAATCTGGAACCTAAGGGGAATTGAAACTTCTATGCTTAGATTAAAACATTTGATCTCTCAGAAGAAAATTCAACTTCTATGTATTATAGAACCCATGCATGATAATACTCAGTGCCAATCCTATATGGAGAAGCTAAACTACTCCCATTACCTTCCTCTCCATAATGGCAAAATCTGGCTAATGTGGAATGACTCAATATCGGTTGATCTTATTTGCCATCATGATCAGTTCCTAAATGTTAAAATCACCCACACAAGCTCTAATACAGATATGGAAGTGGTTTTTGTTTATGCCCTTAGAACCAGAGAGGGTAGGAAAGCTTTATGGCATGACCTTAACCTCCTCCCAACTAATGAAACTATTTTCATAGGTGATTTTAACACAATCATCACACTTTCGGAATATAATGGCCCTAGCTCTCCTAAGCTGGGTAGTATTAGGGACTTTCATAATTGGATTAACACCAAAGGCTTACAGGAAATTAATACTGTAGGGAACATTTTTACATGGACTAACTCTAGACTTAGAAACCCTACTTCTAAGAGACTATATAGAGGTTTATGTACAATTCAGTGGAGCAATAAATTCCCAGCTTCCTCTATCCAAGTCCTTAACAGGAAATCCTCAGACCATTCTCCCCTTCTCTTTCAAATATCATCTCAGGTCCCCTCTCACCCAAAACCTTTTAGGTTCCTCAACTGCTGGTTCAACAGGCCTGAATTCCTGGATCTAATTAGAAATAACTGGTCCATCCCTGTTCCTCAGTCAGGAATGATGGGCCTATACCTCAAACTGATTCGAGTTAAGAAAGTGATAAAGATATGGAACAAAAAGTTTTTTGGTAACATTGACTCCAATGTCACCACTGCTGAGGATAACCTAAAAATGCAGGAAGCTGCTTATGACCTATCTCACTCAGATACTGACCTCATCAACCTTAATGAGAAAAAGGCCTTATTAATTAGAGTTTTAAAGGAGAAGGAAAAATACTATAAACATAAGTCAAGACTGAATTGGTTTAAGTGTGGTGATAATAATACCCAATTTTTTCATAAAACAACTCAGGAAAAAAACTGCAGATTGCACATCTCTAAAATTAAAAATTGTCATGGACAATGGCTAGATAATTACTCAGACATCCAAAAGGAAGCTATTCACCATTTTTCTGAACTGCTAACTGAGCCTACCCAATCTGTTTCCACCTACTACCCTCACTTTCTTAGCCAAATATTTACCATTATTACAGAGCAAGATAATTCTAGCTTATCTAAGCCAGTAACTGAAGCTAAACTTAAACTAGTGGTCATGAGTCTTACCAAAAATAGTAGCCCAGGACCTGATGGTTTCTCTTGCAAATTTTACACCAAATGCTTGGATTTTATTAAGGAAGACTTAATAGCTGCTATCAATGATTTCCTCTTAGGCTCTGACATGCCAAGAGGTATCACCAGTACTTGGATAACTCTAATCCCTAAAAAACCTACACCCTCTTCCTTTGATGATTTCAGACCTATTAGCCTCTCTAATGTTGCTAACAAACTTTGCTCTAAGGTCCTAATGGAAAGGCTGAAACCCTATATGAGGAAACTGATTTCACATAACCAATCTGCTTTTATGAAGAATAGAGATATCTCTGATAATATTCTATATCTTTAGGAGATGATAAGGTTCTTAGATAGAAAAAAGGGCCCCCAATTGTATCCTTAAACTTGACCTTAAAAAAGCTTTTGACAGGGTGAACTGGAAATTCTTAAATAGTATAGTCTGTAGATTTGGATTTTCAGGTCAATTCCTTAATGCAATGATAAATAACCTCTCTCAGGCTTACTTCTCTGTTCTTATCAATGGCAATCCGGTAGGTTTTTTTAAAGCCACTAAAGGTATCAAACAAGGTGATCCCCTATCCCTCTTCCTGTTTAATATTTTCTCAGAAGCTTTCTCTAGGAGTCTTTCATTCATCTTCCAGAATAATAGCCTACAATATTTCTCTTTTCCCTCTGCAATCACACCAGCTACTCACTTAAGCTATCCGGTTGACACCATAATTTTTATGCAAGCTTCAAAACCTAGCCTGATTAAGATTAAAGCCTTTCTGCAAATTTTTGAATTAACATCAGGCTAGAAAATTAATTACGAGAAATCAGATTTCTACATTAGCAAGAGAGCTACAACTGCTAAGATTCATCAGATTAGGACTATCATAGGGATGAAAAAAGGCACTCTCCCCTTAAAATACCTGGGTTGTCCTATTTCAAAGGCAGAACCCTAACTAGATATTTCCATCCTCTGCTTGAAATCATGGACAAAAAATTGAAAAACTGGAAGAATAAATGGCTAAGTTCAGGAGGGAAAATGACTTTGATCCAATCATGTGTATACTCTCTCCCACAACATATATAGACTGTCCTCAAGCCCCCTAGATCTATTGTTAAATCCCTGGAAAGAAGAACAAGATTTTTTTGTGGGGAAACTGATGATAGGAGAAATAAGGTTTGGAAAAAGTGGTCTGATATTCCTATTCCTAAAACACACTATGGATTAGGTTTTAGATTAATTCAAGCAATTATTGATTCATGCTCACTTAAATTATGGTGGAAAAGCCAACTGGGAAACACCTTGTGGTCCAAATTGCTATGGTCATTGCCCCAGACTCATAAAAATTCCAAAACTTGGAAGAGAATCTGTAGTATAAATGTTTTTTGCAGAAAATAACTCTCTAATCATCCATGGCCAAGGAAACTGTGACTTTTGGTCTGCAAACTGGTGTTCAAATGGTCCACTGCTTAACTGTGTTCCTCCCCACATCATTTCTACACTCTCCCCCTTCTCAGTAGCTTACTTTATTAATAACAAAGGCTCTATTTTGTCTCAGATCTCTCCTTTCCTGGAACATGATACTCTGATCTATTTGCAGGATGCAGAAATTACTCATGAAAGAGAGGATAAACTGGTCTGGAAACCTGAAGAGACTGGCAGGTTCACCTTTAAGTCAGCTTACAAAGCTCTCACATACTTATCAGGTACCTTCCCAGTTACAAAACTGATATGGAACCCCAGGTTACCAAAGAAGATTTCTATTTTTACCTGGAAATCGCTAAACTCTTTTCTACCATTCGATGATGTACTCAAAAAATGTGGTTTTAACATGGCCTCAAAATGCCGTGCTTGTAACCACACTGATTCTCTGGAACATTTTTTTATCAATTGTCATCTGGCCAAATCTATTTGGACTGAGAGTGCTATTTTTGTTAACTTTAACCTGCAAAACTTGGATAATGTAGTGGACACTTTCTTCACCTTCTGGAACTGTAATGACCTTCCAGATCTACAGAGAATGATATGTAGATTACTACCCCCACTGATCTGTTGGTCCTTATGGAAAGATAGGAATGCTTTCTATTTTGATAACAAGTCTTTCTCTTCTATCCATATAGGAAATGAAGTTAGGGACCTTCTTCACCTATTCATTACAGCTTTTCCCTGCTCTCCAACCTTTTCCCTCACTGATTCCCCTCCACAGACCACCTCCAAAATCTACCATATCCATTGTATACTGGGAATTTCCAGGTTCTAACCTCATCAAGATTAATGTAGATGCCTCATGGTCTTCTAACACTGCATCAATTGGTTTTATTGCCAGATATAATAATGGTTTTCCACTCCTAATCAGGTCGGAAATCACCACTGCCAAATCAGCTCTAGAAGCTGAAATAAAAGCTGTGTTATTGGCCTTTCAGATTTGTATCCCTAGGTACCCTAATCTCATCTTGGAATCTGACTCATTGCAGGCAGTTAATATGATTAATGATCCAACCTATTCCAAATGGTCTCTGTATCCATTAGTTTTCCAAGTTCACACTCTTCTAACCGATGCCATCCTTAAACATACTTACGGAGAATGTAACTCAATGGCTGATGCTATTGCTAAATACCAATCATCTTATCCTATGGAATCCTCTCTGGATTTGTCTAACATCCCTGTACACATTAAAGGCCTCATCTATATGGATAGTATACACACTCCCTATGTTAGGATTCATGGACATGCTTCCAAAGATGATTAATACTGCTAATTTTCCTTTTAATTGCCTCAGGTTTGGATGTTATTCAACTCTAGCTTGGACATTTTTTTACTCCACTCTGCTTACCTCTGGTTTTTTATTGATGTTTGCATAGTTCTCGGCTTCATGACCCTCGCAAAGTTAATTACCACAGTCTGCAACCTTTTTTCTAATTTTGAACTCACACCAACATCTCAAGAACATGGGAGACTCATTTGCACAACCCCTCGATCTTTTCTTTCTGCTAAGATAGAATGGTAGTTGCCTGGACAAAGTAATGAATTAACACATGGGGTGGAGATTCTTTACTTCGGAATCGCAACTACCATCATAAGTTTTTTTCTCTCTAACCATTAATTTAATGTTTTAAATAGATCGATCCATAGATATTAGCAACTAATCATTCTTTTGGATGCAATGATGTTGCCCTTGTATAAACTACTGTAATGTTTCTTTTTAACGCTATCTTTTTTCTGGTTTGGGGTACCAAATATACCAACCCCCACCCTCGGGTGTTTTCATTTTTTAAAAATGGTCAAATAACTCATTAACGTATTCCTAAATCTTAAGGGGTGCTTTAACATAGAATCAATAAACCCCCTTCTTGTTTTTCAAACCTGAGAAGGTGTTTGCGCACCAGTTCGTTTCCCCCTCTATCCACCAAGGACAGTTCCTTGGTGCACCCATCTCCTGGCAGCGATGATACAACGCTTAATTAAGTCGCCAGTTAATTTGCACCGTATTATGCATTAACCAGTGCAATATAATTGACATGTTTTACTTGTTTGATTGCTAGTTTTAGCTAGGTTTACACAAAAAAAGGGTTTAGACGATCATGTTTAGTTTCTATGTCTAAATCTCAAGTTTTGTAGACTTAATTGGAACTAATGTACTCATTGTGTTCATGAGCACCTCAATCTTCATTCATGATCTCATTACTAGGTTACTCAAGGATACTTCAACATTGGCCATTCGCAAGGATAATAGAAGATATCGAAGGTCATGCGAAAGAACGGTAGTAGATTGAAGGCCATGGATTCTAAACCTTAGTAGTATATGGGGTTGAGCCCAAGAAAAGCGGATTCAAAGTTAAAAGAGGTCAATGAAGAAGCAGAGAAATTGTTGTCTGATATTTGCACAAAGTTTAGGGAAAGATCCAAAAAGAATCAGCCCTTAAGGGTGGCACCATTGGATTTTTCTTCTCGAGTGCTATGATATTGACTATAAGAACTCTCAAATCGGACCAGCGGTTCATCCGTAGTGGAGCAAACAAGTCAGCCAGTTGATCTAGCCACGACCAGCATTGATTGCACAAGGCTAGCACGAGGGCTAGACCTAGCACAGTTTGTGCCACACCACATATCTCATGTCAGAGGTCTTCGGCACGGACCGTTCCAACCAACATGGGTCATGCTAAGCCCAAACATGGACTGTGTTAATCCCGGCCGGCTGTGTAACACATGTCTTCTTTTAGCTCCAAAATCAGCTAAGTATGGGCGCAGACCATTCCATTTCACACGGTCCACGTCGTTTCAAGTCACAAATGTCAATACCAGCCTAGAGGGTGTGAAGAATGACATGGCCTGTGCCATGATACCGAGAAAATGAGAAGCCGATTGATGGCCCATGCCAAATGAAACGGGGTGCATATCAAAAGCTAGAAAATAGAGCTCCAACCGACGGCCATGCCGACCGACACGGACCACGTTAGCACGAGGCTCACGGCCCATGCTAGGACCAACGGCCCATGCCAGCACGAGGCCACGGATTGTGCTATGGGTAACGCCCCACGCCAGCAGAGGGCACCTCAGTCAGCACAGCTAGTGATAGACGCTACCCCCCCTTGCCATTTGTGGCTGCTAGGGTTTTTGGCCTATTTTGGGCCTATTTTTAGGCCCAATTCCCTACTACTATATATATGGACCTTTGTCTACTAGGGTTTAAACATTTATTCTCATTTTTTATACTTCTAAAGTAGGGTAGAGAGAGAAAGGATCTTCTTATTCTCTCTAGAATTTCTTCTTTTCATCTCTTTTTATTTTTTCTTTGCCCAAAGGCATTGAATCCAATGAAATATTTGTGTTCAATGCTTAAGGAGTAGTCTATTAGCTTGGGGATATTATTTGTATTCATAATTTCATTTATGTTTTGTGAGATTCCTTAGATCTACATGTTTCTACGTGTTTGTGATATTATGTTAGCTTGTTCTTGAATTGTTATGAATTGCATGAATGATACACTTCATTAACACACACTCTGGTCTATATTCATGTTAGCGCACATATTGATAGCCCCTGTGGAAGAGAAACCTGGATGTGATATGGGTAATGGGTCCAGCCCACGTGGGTGTGTGCACGTAGGTATTTTGAGTTTTTCATTATGATGACAGCACACCAGGATTAGCTGATGATTTGGTCCGAAGGATTATGGGTAGAGATAGCACTTAGTAGAAAAACTAGGGTTTCACAACCCTAGTGCCATCGATAAGGTGCCTATTCTCGTTTTCCTTTGTAGGCCTACTGATAGAGTATTCGTGGTGTAGTGCTCAGGATGTAATCGTACGGGGAAGAAACAAATATGTACAACGGCAGGGCCACGGTTGCACTCCCCTAGTAACGGAGGCGGTGCCGATGAAAGATTGTAGGAGCACCCTACGTGACAAGTTAATCATGTTACGCAAATATTTTTCAAGTGCTTGCATATATAGTTTTCTCTTGTTTTATTTCATATGCTCGTAGTTGTTAGTTAAAAAACCCAAACCGCGTTAAAACCCAACCCCTCCCCCCCCCCCCAATTTTTCAATATCTAGCTATTCCTAGCACACTGACAGATTGATAACCCGTACGTGGTTGTGCATGGTTGGCTATTAAACTCAAGCGACTTTGTGGACATACCCGGTCTTGCAACTAACTACCATATTGGTAGTCTAGTAGTAAGTTTGGGAGCAGAATATAAATCTTTATCTTTGATCCAACGCTCTCCGCTCAGGTAAAATCAGCTACAAGTTGATAACCCTGAGTGGAGGCGGGTTAAAATTTGGGTGACGCTGCCAGAGATGCTAGTTTAAAAGTTTAATTGTAAATTCGCATAAAACGTTTGTTGAGTAGTTAGTGTTTTTTTGTTTTTTTATTGGTTTTTGTTGTTAAGCCTTTGTGATAGTGATCTTGTTACTTCTAATTCAGTTTTCTAGTGTTGCTTTTAGTTAAGTTTTGTTTGATTCCTAGTTTATGGTACAAACTGTGCCATGAAAATAGGGATTTTACAGTATACGACGGAGAACGTAGGTATTGGAAGAAGGAGAGTAAGAACTAAAGTGGGGGTTCCACCTGAAGTAACTTTAGTAGTAGAGGAGTAAGTTGAGATGGCGGAAGACAATCGGGCGTTGAGGGAGCTTATGGTTCCAAATATGGCAAAGGAGGATCCCAATAAACATCTCTCGGAGTTCCACCTTGTTTGCACGAATATGAAGCCTCATGGAGTCTTGGATAATGACTACAACTTGCGGGCATTTCCCTTTTCACTTCAAGATGCCGTAAAAAAATGGTTCTACTACCTCCCGCCTAGATGTATCACTTCATGGATGGACATGAAAAGGCAATTCCTTGAGAAGTATTTCCCAGCCTCCAAATACGCAAGATTAAAAAAGAAGTTGTCCAACATCACTCAGAACTCCAATGAATCCTTGTACGAGTACTGGGAGAGATTTAAGAGATTGTTGGCTAGCTATCCGTACCACCCATTCAAAAAGGGGAACTAGGTTTATTATTTCTTCGATGAGGATGGTGAACGCCTCATGCAACGGATCGATTGCTAACAAGGGTCTGAAGGATGCTATGTCCCTTTTTGAAGAAATGGCTAATGGGATGAGGAAATTTGGTATGAGGTCAAGGGTGAAGACTTTGGATGAACCATCTCAATCTCCCAAGTTGGAAGAGCAATTCCAAGCTCTTGCTTCAATGATAAAGGAACTTTTAAAAGGGAGGCTTCACCTAGTCAAGGTTTATGGCGTATGCAATCTCAACCATCACACTGAGGCTTGTTCACAAGTGGCGGAGAACTTGGAATAGGTGAAAGCATTGGAGTACAACAATAAGGATAGGCAATAGTTCTCTAGGGGGAACAACAAGGGTTCTGAGGGAACCGAGGAGATGCAAGGCAAGACCCCTACACGAATAGTTTCAACCTGAGATACTGGTACCATCCTAACTTATTTTGGAGGGAGGAAAATCAAGCTCAAAGGTACCAAGGCAGAAAAGCTCCACCTCAACCCTATCCAAGGGGTGGAGGTCCTTCTAAAAACCACACATCTCTCTACAAGTAGGGCCGGGAAGAAATCTTGGATGCTATTGACCAATTGAGAAAGAAACATGAGGTATTCGTGGAAAGAACAAGGTGTGAGATTGAATATCTTGGCACTAGAGCCTTCTCGAGCATTAGGGCCTTCTTGAGCATAAAAAATCTTGATATCCAAGTTGGGAAACTTGCCACATTGGTGACCTGGCTTGAGATCAAGGAGTCCGGAAAACTTCCTTCCCAACCAGAAGTCAATCCGATACTATGTGAGTGCACTAAAGTTTAGAAGGGGGAAGGAAGTGCTTGAGCCCGAGAAGGAGATTCTACAAGAAGATGATAGGATCTTGGAGGCCGACAATACCAACTTTGAGGAGCATGAGATCATTGTCGAGAAAGAACCCTCCAAGGAGTTTCCACCACCCAAGGAAAGAGTGACCATTCCACAAACGTTTCCAAGTTCTCTAAGTGGGAAGCCGAAGGTGGCGACAAACGTGCAAACATCCGGAGAGCCTTCAAAAGGTTTGAGGTAACCATTCATTTCCTTGAGTTGATTGAGCATGTGTCATCATATGCTAAATTTCTGGAAGTTGCATGCAATAAAAATATTAATAAACCAACTAGGAAGGCAGGACACTTGAAACAGGGGGAGACCCCATTTTAAACCATAAGAATCTGCCTAAAAATGCGATGACCCTGGGATGTTTTCCATTGCTATCTCCTTAGGTGGAAAGTTAGTTGAAAATGCCATGATTGAATTAGGAGCATCTATTAATGTGATTATGTATAGTCTTTATGAAGGCCTAGATATAAGTGAACTTAGGGACACTAGGGTGATTGTCCAACTCGCCGATCACTCCCAAGCTAGCCCTCAAGGGTTAGTGAAGGATGTAAAGGTGTGGGTTGGCAAGTTGGTGTTTCTGGAAAACTTCTACATCCTTGACGGGGTGTACGACGGAACTTCACCCCAATACTATTAGGGAGACCATTCCTTAAAACTTTAAGGACAAAGATCGATGTCCACTTAGGAACACAAACCCAAGAGGATGACATTTATAAGGTGGGGTTTGATATCTATAAATCTAAGTATGATTCACCCAACTCATCTTTTGTGTGTAAATACACAACCTTATTTGATGAGCATGATCAATTTGACACTTCTTGCATGACCAAGAGAATGAATGCCTAGATGAGTTCCTTGGTAATGATGACATGGATGATGATTCCTTTACATTACATTATTCTAGTGCTGATATGTCCGTTTCAGAGTGCTTTTCTATGCTCACTAACATGTAGTGGTTAGGGAAGAGTGGAAAGGCCCTAAACCCAAGGACATGGATAAGGACTCAACAATGGTAAGGTGTGGGACAAACAAAGTGCTTAAAGGTAAGGATGATACACTGTGGAGACCTCTCCACAATGATGTCATCGTGGGTGGATTTGCCGATGGAGACTTTGGAGACCCAATAGTAGGTTGTTTCAATTGAAATGAATGAAAAAGAAATAAGTCATGAGGACAAAAATAAAAATACGGTGTTTCTTCTTGCTTTGTTTTCATGAATTTTAGTGGAGAGATTTTGCATGCTTTTGTTTGTGATAAGGATTTTGAGATGAAACTCTTGTTGATTTGTAAATTTGAGTTCGAGTATTGTGATTTTTTTTTGGATGGAAATAGGGCTTGTTGGGTGACAAAGCTTTTTTTTTTAAAAAAAAGAGGGAAAAACTATAGCCCCTCAGCACGAGAGGGGTCTCGTGCCAGACACCCTCGGCACGAGGGGGGTCTGTGCCAGACACCCTCACCATGAGGGGAGGGGGGTCCATTTTATGTACTCTCAATATGAGGGTACACGTGTCGGCACCCCTGACACAGTGTTTCTTCAAAAAATTTGAATTTTAAGCTAAAAAATGCATTTTTGGCCTAATAAATTCTTAAATTCCTTTATTATTTAGGATGATTGATGTAAATAGTACCTCAAATATCCCTTGTGCATAATTTTATTGGTACTTTTTTCCCCTAAATTTTGCAATTTTCAAAAATGGCATCCTTATCTTCATTGTACCTCCACTTCAAATCACTCTTTTTGCTGAATTTTAAGATTCTTGGTACATTCTCCCACCTAGTTGAGTCATTTAACATATTCAAGCTTTTCAAGAAACACTCACTCACCCATTATCTTGGTGAACTCCAAAATTGGAGCTTTTCTATCAAAAAGTTGGCATTTTTGCTTCTTCTTGTGTGGATCTTTCAACTCTTAGCTTCAAATTCTAGGTAATCCTTTGAACTTCATGTTTACTTTCTTTTTATCATTATGGTAATGTTATGTGAAGCTTGAATCTTGAAAATGAGTGTGTTTTTGAGAAGTTGTTTGGGTTATTTGAATGATCTTGTGTTGAAGTAAGTATGGGTGGATTGGTGTGCTATTGTGCTTTAATGATAAGATATTCATTTGTTGTGGTGATGTAGGAGGGATGATTCTTGATTGCATGACCTTGTTGATGGGTTGATATGATTTTCCTTGAGTTTATTGTTTAAAGAGAATGGTTCTTGATTGAGTAACCTTTTTTGTTGAGAATAGCTTGATTTGGAATTACTAGGCTATTTAGGAAAAATATTCTTTTTGAATGATGTTGTAGGCATGCCCTTGTGTATCATTGCATTACCACTTTCTCCTCATTTTGATAGGATGCCTTCGAAAAGGACTAAGTCGGAGAAAGGGACACCTTCCCGTGGTGAGAAAAGGAAGAAGCTATCTAAAGTTGGGAGAAAAGAGTTGGCGACTTCCCTTCCTCGCAACCTTGCCTTTGTGACAGAGGAGTTCATGGAGTTGACCACCATTTCTAGGAGTGCAGCCCGGAGGTGGAAGTACTTGAATGGACCAAAAAGGAGCATTTTGGAGACGGATTTTGTGTGCAATGATGCTCTAGAGGCCCTAGGCCTACTCGATCAATTCACCTACTTTCTTGGTCGGATAGGCCTTGAAGGCTTTCTAGAGAAGCATTCTAAGACTTATATCCAATAGATCTTGGAATTCTTCGCAACTCTTGAGAAAGTTATGGATGCGGGGGTTTGGATAGCCACTCATTTCCATTTGGAGTACAAGGAGTACACAATGTCACATCGGGAAGTGGCCCAAGCATTTGGATGGAAATATGGAAGGGATGTTCCGAGGATGCACCAACAAGGTCTACCATTTTCACTTGGTAACTTTTGGAGAATCCTATCGGGAATGGAAAGGAAACATTTGTATAAGAGCACCGTCATTATATACCCTGCACTGCGTTATGTTCAAATATTTCTATCTATGGGAGTCTTTTGTCACTGGGAGCTTTCGCAATGCCCGGGTTCAATCGTTAATGTCCTTTAGGAGATGACTCCGGAGGGTAACTTCTACCCAAACATGGTGGGCACTTTTATGCAAGAGTGTTTAGTAATAAGAGACAAGAAAGGTGGAAAGATCTCAATGGGAGGCATGGTAGGGACCTTTGCTCAACATTTGGACAATCCAATCCTTTCTCCATTTGCATTGGCAAATTTTGGATGTTTAGGAATGAGGTATACCATAGAGAAGCTAGCTCGGGTTTCTATGAACGCAACCACTACCCCGGACGACCGATTTGTATAGATGTGTGGCGATGCAACTATTTGCAACTTCATGGTTCTTTAACAATCGGAGTGTTCCGCCATTGACCGTGAGATGCGATTGGAAGATTTATTTATAAGGCTTGACCCATGATTCATGAAGGAGTTCTATAAGATCTAATAAAACCTAGAGATAGAGATCGACGAGGTTGATGGTGAGCCTTCATCTAGAGCACCGCGTAGCCGTACTCACCTACCCGTGAACCTCCTTGAACGATTTCGCACTCTTGGGGAACAACTTGTGAGTTCTACCCAAGTTATGCAAGAGGTTGGCCTTTTGGTAGGGGTTATGAAGTTAGAATTGGAGGAGTTCAGTACTAGGTTGGATTCTAAGAAGTCCACTATGCAAGCTATAAGGTACATTGAGAAGGAAGGGACAAGGCGAGTGAAGGAATGCGGCCCTTTGGGGCAACAAGAGTAAGTTCCACTATTTTCCCACCTCCATTTATAAGTTCCATTTTTCATGATGCATTAGGGACAATGCATGAGTAAAGTGTGTGTGTGTATGTGGAAGGGGGGGAGTAGTTGAGCACTTAGGAGTTTTCATCTTGAGATTCATTTGTGTTTCTGTGTTTTTGGTGTTCATTTGTCTTGGGGATGTTTTGGATGCAAATTTGGTTGTGTGACTAGTTTGGTAGCATTTTTAGTTTGTCTTTAGGTTAGGTGTTTTGGGAACTTTTGTGGTGTAATTTTTTGTTTTTCTTATCTTCATGTAGTATGAAGCCCAACTTTGGGGCATTTTGTGCTACACCCAAAATATTGAAAATTTTGAAAAACTTAAAAAATATATATACCCGGCTAAGTTGGAAACTCAAAAAGGAAACTTAGGCCACAATGGGAAAAGGCCAGATAGGTCAAAAGGCCTAGGTAAAAAAGAAAGGCTAGGCCCGGCTAGGTTTACGAACCTAGGCAAAAATTAGAGGCCATGTGGGAAAAGGTGAGAATGTGAGATCAATATGTGTGAAAGCTAGGACAAAAATCTGAAAAGGCTCCCAAGCTAAATGAGAGAAATTGAGAGAAAACAGAAACTAAGTTGACGATACATTGCATTTTCCTTAGTGTAGTTAAGTTGAGAATCTAGATTTATCCTTGGTTATAATCAAGTAGAGGATCTTTTGGAATTCCATGGTGGTTTTTTGGCAATGACTCTTGGATTGCTTTTGGGGAACTATTTGGGGGAGTAAGCTAGTTTAACACTCATCATCCCTGCTTACCTTTTTCTTCACTATATTTTGGGTGGTTAGGTTACTTTAAGATCTTTGGGGAGTGTGAGAGTTGTGAGATTCTTATTTCTTTGGGGGAACTAGGGTAGCTTGGGAACAAGTTGAATGCATTGGCTAACTTATCTTTGCATGCAACACTTCACTTCGACATTTTCTCGATTTTATTTACTCGAGGATGAGTAAAGGTTTAATTGTTGGGGATTGGTGTGCATTGTATTTCATGTGTTAACCAATGCATTCGGCATAATAATTTGCATGTTTTACTTGTTGGATTGCTAGTTTTAGTTAGATTTACTCGAAAAAGGGTTTAGACAACCATGTTTGGTTTTCGTGTCTAAATCCCAAGTTTTGTAGACTTAATTGGAACTAATGGACACATTGTGTTCACGAGCACCTAGATCTTCATTCATGATCTCATTACTAGGTTGCTCGTGGATACTTCAACATCTTTGTGGAAGGCCATTCGCAAGGATCGTAGAAGATACGAAGGTCATTCGAAACAATGGTAGTAGATTGAAGGCCACAGAGTCTAAACCTTAGTAGTGGATGGGTTTGATCCCAAGAAAGGAAGATTCAAACTTTAAAGAAGCCAAGGAAGAAGCGGAGGAATTATTGTCCGAGATTTGCACAAATTTATGGGAAAGATCCCAGAAAAATCAGCCCTTGAGAGTGGCACCATTGGATTTTTCTTCTCGAGCGTTATAAAATCAACTGCAAGAACTCTCAAATCGGGCCAACAGTTCATTCATAGCGGGGTAAACAAGTCAGTCGGTCAAACCAGCCACGACAAGCACAGACCGCACAAGGCTAGCTTGAGGGCTACACCTAGCAAGGCTTGTGCCACACCACACGACCCGTGTCAAGGGTCTTCGACACAGACCATTCCAGTACAGACCGTGCCAATCCTAGCCATCCATGTAACACTTATCTTCTTTTCACTCCAAAATTCAGCCAAGTACGGAGCAAACCGTTCCATATCACACGGTCCGCATTGTTTCAAGTCACAAATATCAAGACCAGCCCACAGGTTGTGAAGAATGATACTGTCGATGCCATGATACTGGGAAAAATAAGGATCTGGTTGATGAAATATGCCAAATGACACGGGCGTGAATCAAAAGATAAAAAATGGAGGTCCAGCCGATGGCCCGTGCCGACCGACACAAACCTCGCCAGCACAAAGCTCACGATCCATACCAGGTTCAATGGCCCATGTCAGCATGAGGCCACGGGCTGTGCCAAGACCAATGCCCAGCGCTAGCACGAGGGCACCTCGGTCAGAACGGCCCATGCCAAGCACTTCCCCCCCGTGTTGTTTGCTGCTGCTAGGGTTTTGGCCTATTTTTGGCTATTTTTAGACCAAATTCCCTATTACTATATATATGGACCTTTTTCTACTAGGTTTTAAAAGTTTATGCTTATTTCTTAGACTTCTTAAGTAGGGTAGAGAGAGAAAGGGGTTCCTCCTTCTCTCTAGAATTTCTTCTTCCCATCTTTTTATTTTTCCTTTGCCCAAAGGCATTGGTTCCAATTAAATATTGGGTTCAACTCTTAGGGATTAGTCTATTAGCTTGGGGATAACATTTTTATTCATGATTTGATTTATGTTTTGTTACATTCCTTAGATCTACATATTTATATGTGTTTGTGATATTATGTTGGATTGTTCTTTAGTTGTTATGAATTGCATTAATTATACACTCCATTAGCCCACATTATAGTCTACATTCAAGTTAGTGCACGTATTGATACCACCCGGGGAAGAGAAACTTGCATGTGATATGGGTAATGTGTCTGATTCACGTGGATGTGTGCATGTAGGTATTCTGAGTTTAACATTACGATAACAGCAAACCAGTCTTAGCTAGCGAGTTGGTCCGAAGGGTTACGGGTAGAGATATCATTTAGTAGAAAAACTAGAGTTTTGTGACCTTGGTGCCATCGATAAGGAGCCTATTCTCCTTTGCATTTTTAGGCCTAGGAATAGAGCATTCGTGGTGTAGTGCCCGGGACGTAATCGTACAGGGGAGAAACAGACCTACACAATGGCAGGGCCATTGTTGCACTTCCCTAATTACAGAGGCGGTGCTGATGGAAGATTACATAAGCACCCTACGTGACAGGCATGGGGAAGTGCTGACCATCAACCACACCATTTATTATGAACACTAGAATAGGCTTTGATATCTTGTATGTGATGGAATCGAGGATCGAAACATCTAGTCAATCATGTTATGCCAATATTCTCCAAGTGCTTCCATATATAGTTTTCTCTTGTGTTATTCTTATGCTCGTAGTTGTTAGTTAAAAAACCCCCAAAACCCTCATTTACAATATCTAGCTATTCCTAGCATACGGACGGGTTGACCACCCATATAAGGTTGTGCTTAGTTGGCTATTAAACCCTAGAATCTCTGTGGACAAACATGGTCTTGCCACTAACTACCCCATAGGTAGCCTAGTAGTAAGTTTGAGAGCAGATTATAAATATATATCTTTGATCCAACGTCCTCTGCTCAGGTTAATTTAGCTACAAGTTGACGACCCGAGTGGAGGCAGGTCAACAGTGGCGGGGGGAGGAGGGGGGGGAGGCGTGATCTGGTTTAGGTGGCACCGATGGTCAGATTCGTTTAAGTTGAGTTTGAGCAAAGCGAGAGTTGCATCAGACTCCGCCGGTGGGTTACCGTATTACAAAACCCTAGCCATTTTCTCCCCCTAAGAAACGGTAATGTTAAGTTTTGCACTCATTGAACAAAAAGAACGCAAGTCCTCTCTTCTCTCTCCTCTGATTCTAAATCAAACGGTTTTTTTCCATGCCGGTAACGACTTTTTCTGCCGCTAACGGCTCCCTCTTGGCCGACAAGCAACAGCGCTGGCTTCAGTTTCCCTGCGGCCGGCCACCATGGCAGAGAATAGCAATACCATCCACAACCATAAATCCTTCCCCTCTGCCCTTCAATTAAAATCACCACCCCTTCGCCAATCGCTCCCGGACAACCTTGAATTGATCCATAAATCAGAGCGCCTTGGTGAACCCGCATGCTTATAATCTGAGGATGAAATCATAAAACTCTCATCTCACTATGCTAACACTCTCGTAGGCAAATTTACCAAAGGCAGACTCACAATGGAACAGCTGGAGTCATCATTCAAAACAGTGGGGTTTGCCGGCAAATATCAATTGAGATCTCTGGACTTCAAGCATGTCCTCATCAGGTTTGACCACATTAATGACTATCAGCGATGTTGGATCAAAGGGAGCTGGAGCTTCAATGGTGTCCTGATGAAAATCCTGAAATGGTCGCCAGATTTCTCAACGCACAAGGAATCCCCAATCGTTCCTATCTGGTGCACGATCAGGGAAGTTCCCCTGTACTATTATAATACTTCATCAATTGAGGCCATTGGTAATAGTATATGTAATTTCATCAAAAAAAGATTTGGCTACTGAGATGTTAACCAGGCCTTCTGCCATCAAATTGTGTGTTGAAGTAGACTTACAGAAACCACTTCACACCTCTATTAGATTAGGATTAGAAAGTAACAACCAAAAGTATAATATTGAGTATGAAGATGTTCCCCTGTACTGTGACCACTGTGCCAAACTGGGACATTCGCTTAGTCAATGTAAAACTATCCCTCATAACAATGCTGATCCAATGGTAAAATGGTATGCTACAGGGCATAAGTTTGATAGAGCTCCTGTGAGGTTTGCTAACAATCAGCCTCCCTCTAAGATGCCCAACTTAGTAACCATTCCCCATCAGTTAGCTAATACTAATCCTGGCTCTGATCCCCTTTCATATAGCCCTAAGATAACAGAAGCAATCCCTAACATCAGCATATCTTAGTTACCTCACCCCTCCTCCCCACACCAAACCCCTATAATACAAGAATTAGATAAGTCCCAATCATCTCTTAGGGAACTAATAAATCAAAATGAGGTCACTACTCCTATTAGAGCCCCTAGATTTTATGCTAAGGATGATATTGTGATTGGTTCCCATAGTTTGACACTCCTCCAACTCTCTCCTACTAACCCCTCACTTTCACACCAAGGAAAGATGGAAAATAGATTTTCTGTTTTGTAGGAAATGGATGATCATTCTAGCACTGATAAATGTGTGGCTCAGGACCCCCAGGATCCTTTTGATGTTAGTAAAGCCTGCTGAGGACTCTCACCCATTGCCTGATCCTCATGAAGGTTCAAGAAAACTATTAGGTAAGACTAATGGCCAAGGTAAGGCTAAAATTAAAAAAAAAACTATTACATTAGTCAATTAAATAAGATAATGCTCAGATCTGCCACTAAAAGCCATAAATCGGGTGAACAATGATGCACAGTCTCAAGTTTAATTTCCTGATATGGAATCTGAGAGGAATTGATACCTCAATGCTAAGGCTGAAACATTTGACTGTTCATAAGAAAATACAGCTTCTCTGTATTATAGAACCTATGCATGATAATTCTCAATGACAAACATATATGGAGAAGCTGCATTACTCACATAATCTCCCTCTTCATAATGGCAAATTTTGGCTTATGTGGAATGACTCAATGACTGTTAATCTTGTATGCCACCATGAGCAATTCTTAAATGTAAAAATCACCCATTTAGGATCTAACTCTCAAATGGAAATGGTCTTTGTATATGCACTTAGGAATAGAGAAGGTAGGAAGAAACTATGGCATGACCTAAGTCTTCTCCCACCAAATGAAACTATTTTCATAGGGGATTTCAATACAATTATCACACCTGATGAATATAGAGGCCCTTGTTTTCCTAATCTAGGCAGTATTAGGGATTTTCATAATTGTATCAATAACCAGGAACTTCAGGAGATTAATACAGTATGGAATTTGTTTACATGGACTAATTTTAGGCTTAGAAATCCTACTTCTAAAAGGTTAGATAGAGGTATGTGTACTGTTCAATGGAGTAATAAATTCTCAGCCTCTTCTATTCAGATCCTTAATAGGCAATCATCAGATCATTCACCCCTCCTCTTACAAATTTCATCCCAAATCCCGTCACACCCTAAACCATTTAGGTTTCTCAACTGCTGGTTTAATAGACCAGAATTCCTAGACTTGATCAAACATAATTGGACCATTCCTGTGCCCCAAACAGGAATGATGGGACTATACCTCAAGCTTATTAGAGTTAAGAAAGTGATTAAGATATGGAACAAAGAAAGTTTTGGTGACATTGATACCAATGTAATTAATGTTGAAGAAAATTTGAGGAGACAAGAAGATGTCTATGATTTAACGCACTCAGAAACTGATTGTATCAACCTTAATGAAAAAAAGGCATTACTTCTTAGAGCTTTAAAAGAGAAAGAAAAGTTCTGGAAACATAAATCTAGGTTGAACTGGTTTAAGTGTGGAGATAACAACACCCAATTTTTTCACAAGACCGTTCAGGAGAAAAATTGTAAATTGCATATATCCAAGATCAAAAATTATCTTGGGCAATAGCTTGATAACCCTGTAGACATCCAAAAGGAAGTTGTTTCCTACTTCTCTGACCTGCTGACCGAGCCCAGGAATTCAGTGGATTCTACCTACTACCCACATTTCATCAGTCAAATTCTTGCAACCATTACTGAAGAAGATAATCTTAGACTATCCCAGCCTGTAACTGAAACTAAGCTCAAACTTATGGTTATGTGTCTAAATAAGAATAGCAGCCCAGGACCTGATGGTTTTTCAAGCAAATTTTACATTAAATGCTGGGATTTCAGAAAAGATGACCTCATTATTGCAGTAAATGATTTCCTTTCTGGATCTAACATGCCAAGAGGTATTACTAGCACTTGGATATCTCTGATTCCAAAAAAATCTACTCCATCTTCTTTTGATGATTTCAGACCTATTAGTCTTTCTAATGTAGCTAACAAAATCTGCTCTAAGGTCCTGATGGAAAGATTGAAACCTCATATGGAGAAACTAATTTCAAATCATCAAACAGCCTTTATGAAGAACAGAGATATCTCTGACAATATTCTATACCTGTAGGAGATGGTTAGATTCCTAGACAAAAAAAATAGAACCCCTAATTGTATGCTAAAATTGGACTTAAAAAAAGCTTTCGATAGGGTTAGCTGGGGTTTTCTGCAAAATATACTGTGTAAATTTGGTTTCTCAGGTAAATTCCTCAAGGCTGTCATGAACAACCTTGCACAGGCTTATTTCTCAGTGCTTATTAGTGGTAATCCTGTTGGTTTTTTTAAATCACGCAGAGGAATCAAACAAGATGATCCACTCTCTCCCTTCCTTTTTAATATCTTCACTGAATCTTTTTCTAGGAGTCTTTCATTCATTTTTCAAAATAAAAGTTTGCCATATTTCTCAATGCCCTCTAATATTACCCTAGTCACTCACTTAAGCTATACGCATGATACCATTATTTTCATGCAAGCTTCTAAACCTGGTCTGATTAGGATTAAAGCTTTCCTTCATTTTTTTTGAGTTAACATCAGGCCAGAAAATTAGTTATGAAAAATCTGAGTTCTACATCAGTAAGAGGGCTACAGTTACAAAGAATCATCAGATTAGAGCTATCCTAGGTATGAAAAAGGGCACTTTCCCCTTCAAATACCTAGGCTGCCCTATTTTTAAACGTGGAACTCTATCTAGATACTTCCACCCCATCCTTGAAATCATGGATAAAAGATTAAAAAATTGGAAGAACAGATGGTTAAGCCCTAGAAGGAAAATGATACTGATCCAATCATGTCTATATTCTATCCCTTAACACATTTGGACTGTTCTTAAACCCCCTAATTCTATTGTTTAATCCATGGAAAAAAGAATGTCTAGATTCTTTTGGGGAGAAACTGAGGATAGAAAGCACGGGGTCTGGAGAAAATAGGCTGACATTGCTATTCCTAAATCCCATTATGGTTTAGGTTTTAGATCCATCCAGTCAATTGTTGAAGCATGTTCACTTAAATTATGGTGTAAAAGCCAATTAGGTAACACTATGTGGGCCAAATTACTATGGTCCCTTCCCCAATCCCACAAGAATTCAAAAACATGGAAGAGAATTTGTAATATTAACCTTACTGCTGAAAGGAATTCTCTAATTATTTATGGACGTGTGATTTCTGGTCTGCTAACTGGTGTCCAAATGGTCCTCTGACTAATTGTACTCCATCTTACATCATTTCTATGTTCTACCCCTGCTCAGTTGCGGAATTTATAAATAACAAAGTATCAATTCTATCTCGGATAGCTCCCTTCTTGGAAAATGATACTTTTCTTTTCTTGCAGGATGCTGAAATTGAGCATGGTAGAGAGGATAAACTGATTTGGAAACCTAAACTGACTGGTAGATTCTCTTTCAAATCTGCTTAGAAAATGCTAACATATAAATCAGGTAATTTCCCAGTTACTAAGCTCATATGGAATCCAAGGTTACCTAAGAAGATTTCTATCTTCACCTGGAAACTGCTTAACTCTTTCTTACCATTTGATGATATCCTCATAAAATGTGGTTATAGCTTGGCCTCTAAATGTCCTCTGTGCAATCAATCTGACTCCATGGAACATTTCTTTATAAATTGTCATCTTGCTAAATCCATTTGGATTCAGATTGCTGCTATAGTGAATTTCAATTTGCAGAATGTGCATAATATAGTGGATACTTTTTTCATTTTCTGGAACTGAAGTGACCTTACTGGAGTGAAGAGAATGCTATGTCATCTAATTCCTTCTCTGACCTTTTGGGATTTATGGAAGGCTAGGAATGCTTATTTTTTTTATGACACACCTTTTTCTATCTCCCATATTAGCAAGGAAGTTACAGATACTCTCTACCTTTCCATTACCGCATCTCCCTGCTTCCCAACTATATTTCCTAACCTAAGTTTTTAGTTCCCTTCTCTGATGTTTCCCCCCCCCCAGACCACCACCAAAGCCAACTATTTCCACTGTATACTGGGAATCTCCAGATCACAGTTTCATCAAGGTTAACGTGGATGCATCTTGGTCTAATTCCTCTGTTTCAATTGGCTTAATTGCTCGCAATCACCAAGGTTTACCGATCCTTATTAGATCAGAGACCATAACAGCCACATCTCCACTGGAAGCTGAAGTTAAGGCAATTCTTATGGCCTGTCAGATCTGTCTGGACAGATATCCCAGCCTCATTATTGAATCTGACTCGCTACTAGCGGTAAATATGATTAATGATCCTTCAGTTTCCAAATGGACCCTATACCCTCTAGTTTTCTGAGTTCACACTCTTTTATCCCATGCTACCCTCAAGCACACACATAGAGAATGTAATTCAGTAGCGGGTGCCATTACGGAAAAATCAAGCATCCTCTGCGATGGTTTCTCCTTTGCATGTGACCAACATTACGGCACATATTAAAAGCTTAATGTATATGGATAGTGTTCATACACCTTATATTAGAATCCACAGGCAAGCCTTTAAATAAGATTGATACTGCTGATCTTTCCTCTCTTCTGTTTCAGATTATGGACTACTTCCCTTCATGGCTTTGGATTTTTGTTCTTTTTCTGCCCTTTCGCGATGGCTACCATTTTTCACAGTCTCATTTGCGCTTCCACATGGCGGATTCCCAGTTTCTAATTATGGAAGCATAAGTCCAGTTTTGGCTACTGATCTTTGGAATCATTTCAAGTTTTCCCATTTGATGGGTTGAAACCATCGAGCACTCGAGCCTGGAGCCTTCGAGCCCTGGAGTCCTCGAGCACTCAAACCTTGGAGCCCTTGAGCCTTGGAGCCCTTGAGCCTTGGAGCCCTCGAGCACTGGATACCTCGAACACTCAAGCTTTCCAGCCCTTGAGCCTAGGAGGCCTCGAGCCCTGGATCCCTCGAGCACTCAAGCTCTCTAGCCCTCGAGCCTAGGAGGCCTCGAGCCCTAGATCTCTCAAGCTCTCAAGCCCCGCCACCCTCGAGCCATTAGGCACTCGAACCATCGAGCACTCAAGCACTCGAGCCCTTAAACCATCGAGCCTCGAACACTGGATACCTTGGAGCCCTCGAGCACCGAAGCCCTCGAGCACCGGAGCCCTCGAGTACTCGAGCCCTTGAGCAATTAAGCACTCGAGCCCTCGAACCATCGAGCCTCTCGAGCCCTGCCACCCTCGAGCCATCAGGCACTCGAACCATCGAGCACTCGAGCCCTCAAACCATCGAGCCTCGAACACTGGATACCTTGGAGCCCTCGAGCACTAGAGCCCTCGAGCACTCAAACACTAGAGCCTTGGAGCACTGCAGCCCTCGAACCATCGAGCCTCGAACACTCGAACACTGGATACCTTGGAGCCCTCAAGCACTGGAGCCCTCGAGCACTCAAACACTAGAGCTCTCGAACCATCGAGCCTTGGAGCCCTCGAGCCCTGGATCCCTCGAGCACTCAAGCTCTCGAGCCCTGCCACCCTCATCTGTCACTCGAACCATCGAGCACTCAAGCACTCGAGCCCTCGAACCATTGAGCCTCGACCACCCAAGACCTCGAGCCAGCAAGCACTTGACCATCAACCCCTCGAGTCTACAAACCATCAAGGATTTACAGCCCTACTTAGAGCCTTTTTGGAGATATGGCCATTTAACCATGTTAACACAAGGGGTGGAGACATGGAAAATGGAATCATTACCAAAAATGCCCTAAGTAGAATTTTTTGCTCTGATATTATGATAACCAAGTTGTAGCTTTTTGTACAAAGTCTTCAAAATTATTTTGAAGATAAACTTTTGTAAAATGTTTACTATCTTTTCAGATTTGGGGAACCTAATACATATCTCTCCCATTAATATGGGTTAAATTAAAAAAAATATTACGTTTTGCACTAAATATTTATTTATTGCTTGTTTTTAATGATGATTGTTTTTTTTTATGAACACACCCGAAAAGGTGGGGGTTATATATTAAAGGATCCCCAAACCTTAGTAAAATGTACAAACAGTTAAAGAAATCAGTAGGAGCACTGAGGCAACATGGTTGCCTCCAAAAGATACCTATCTATGAGTACAACTAAACTAGTTGGCTATTCTAGAAACTAACTAAAGTATATGTGGTTAGTTGTTAAAGTTGCGATTCCAAAGAGAAGAATCTCCACCCCTGTGTGAATTCTTTCTTTAGCCAGACAACTTTAAACCAAAATGAAAAACCAAGTATCCCAAGGTTGCCTCCAAAATTAATGAATTGGGGGAAAGATGGATCTGACAAGCACTTGAGGACATGCGTAGTAGTAATCCCTAAGAAGCTGGTGCTGGACAGTAGCTGGGGATGCCATCTGATTAGCCTACATAAAAAGACAACTTATCAGTAGTATCAATCCTTATAGGAGCCATTTTTCTGCATTCTTATATGAGGAGTATGGTCCTTGTCTAAAGAGATAATGCCTTTGATATGTGTTGGAACATTAGAGAGATTGAGGCTCTGATTATAGGAGGAGTGGTGCTTGGCAATTGCATTAGCCACAGAATTACACTCCCTGAAAACATGTTTGAGTTCGGCACTGCCTAAGAGGGATTTAACTTTATAAACCATATCAAACAGTTGCCAATGTGCAGAATAGGGATTATTTAACATTTTAACGGCCAGCAAGGAGTCTGTTCCGATAGTGAAAGTGTTGTCCAATTGTGGAAAATTTTGGCAAGCAAATAGTATGGCTAGAATTTCAGCTTGGAGTGGAGAGGCAGCTGAAATAGTCTCTGATTTAATTAAGAGGGATGTACCAGAATTATCCCTTACAATTAGCCCTACTGCAACTTTGTTTGGGTACCATGAAGCATCAATGTTAACTTTTATGGACCCGGTCTTAGGCCTTTCCCAGAATACAGTATATATAATTGGCTTTGGGGGAGGTCTAAGATATGGGATCAGATGCATAAGGGAGTGTGGAGTAGCTGTGAGGGAGACCATATGTGAAGGGTTAGTATAGAGAGACAGTTTTATTAGATCCTGCACTTCCTTACACATAAGGTCTGCAGAAAATAACATCTGATCAAATAAGAATCTGTTCCAAGCTTTCCAAAGACACCAGCATATCAGGGAGGGGAGAATATAACAAATCAGTTGGTGCCACTTAAAGAGATCATTGCAATTCCAGAAAACAAAAAATCTATCACTAATGGAATGTTGGTTATTAAGGTGAAAATGAACTATAGATGCCATGTTATTCCATACAGATTGGGCAACAGGACATGATATGAAAAAATGTTGGATAGAATCTGAATGACTACATGCCGGGCATTTTGAAGCTAGACTAAAGCCACATCTAATGAGCACATCATCAAAAGGAAGAAATGAGTGCAGCATTTTCCATGTGAATATAGAGATCTTTCTCTGTAATGCAGTGTTCCATATGAATTTACATACAGGAAAATTACCTGATGATAGTGTAACAATCTTATATGCTGACTTGAAGGAGAAGACTCCTGAAGCTTCTGGTTTCCATATCAGTCTATCATCTCTGTCTTGTGTAGTTACTGCTCCCTGCAAAAGCAGAGAGTATCATAATCCAGGAAAGGTGCAATCTGGGGTAAAATAGTAGCTTTATTTGTGATGAAGTCTGCCACAGTACAATATGTCAATGCAGAAGATATGTGACTGGGAATATAGTGAAGAAGTTGACCATTGGGGCACCAGTTGGCAGTCCATAAATTGCAACTGCCTTTTCCATGGATGATAAGAGAATTACTTTCCGCAATGGAGTTTAAAGACCATATTCTTTTCCAAGTCACTGATTTTCTATGAGAGTGTGGCAAGGACCACAGCAATTTTGACCATAAAGAACGACCTAACTGGCCTTTCCACCACAGTTTGAGTGAACAGGCATCAATTATAGCTTGGATTGATCTAAAACCTCAGCCATTCTGGGTTATTGGTATAGCTAAATCAGCCCATCTTTTCCAAACTTTATTTTTTCTACCTTCCAATTCACCCCAAAAAAATCTAGTCAATTTTTTCTCAAATGTTTTAGCTATGTGTTTTGGGGGTTTAGTTACAGCCCATAAATGTTGTGGTATAGAATACAAGCAAGATTGGATTAGGATCATTCTACCCCCTGAACTCAGCCACCTGTTCTTCCAATTTTGCAATTTTTTATCCAAATTTTCCATCAAAGGTTGGAAGTACCTATTCAATGTTCTGCCTTTAAAAATAGGGCAGCCTAGGTACTTGAAAGGAAAGGAGCCTTTTTCATTTTCAAGATCATCTTTACCTGATTAAGTTTAGCAGCTGTGGCCCTCTTACTTATGTAGAAATCTAATTTTTCAAAATTAAATTGTTGGCCCGAGGTGTACTCAAAGATCTCTACGAAGGCTTTAATCCTAATGAGGTTAGACTTAGAGGCTTGCATAAAAATGATTGTATCATCAGCATACATTAGGTGAGAAGCAGCTGGAATTGAGGCAGGTAGCTGATAATAAGAGAGACTATTATTCTGAAATATAAAAGACAAGCTCCTAGAAAAAGCTTCTGAGAATATATTAAAAAGGAAAGGAGAGAGTGGATCACCTTGTTTAATACCTCTTGTGGCTTTGAAAAACCCTACTGGATTGCCATTGACAAGTACTGAAAAATGAGCTTGAGAGAGATTTTTCATAACAGCATTTAAGAAGTTGCCATGAAAATCAAACCTTATCAAAATATTTCTGAGAAAATTCCAGTTTACTCTATCAAAAGCTTTTCTTAGATCCAACTTAAGTATGCAGTTAGGAACTCTACCCTTTTTATCTAAAAATCTAATCATTTCCTGCAAATAGAGAACATTATCTGCAATATCTCTATTTTTAAAAAGGCATATTGGTTTGGGGAGATCATTTTATCCATATAGGGTCTCAAACGTTCCACTAATACCTTTGAGCATATCTTATTCAAGACATTTGATAAGCTAATTGGCCTGAAATCCTCAAAAGAGCAGGGAGTTGGTTTTTTTGGTATTCAGGTTATCCAGGTGCTAGATACTCCCACATGCATATCAGAGCCTGTAATGAATTCATTTACTGCTTCAGTTAGATCATGTCTTATAATAGACCATCATTTACTAAAGAATTTAGTTGAAAAACCATCTGGTCATGGACTACTGTTCTTGTTTAGACCCTTAATCACTGATTCTAATTCAGCTTCTGAGACTGGTATGGATAAGGCTTGATTATCCTGGTCAGTGATAATGTTAGGGATTTGACTAAGGAAGTGGGGATAGTATGTGTCATTAGCCATTTGGTTATGCTCAGTTAATATATCAGAAAAATAGGCAATAGCTTCCTTTTGGATATCCAGTTGTGAATTTTTCCATTGTCCTTGTCTGTTTTTAATTTTGGAGATCTGTAACCTGCAGTTTTTCTCCTACACCACCTTATGGAAAAATTGAGTGTTATTATCTCCTAACTTATGCCATTTAGATCTAGCTTTCTGCTTCCAAAATTTTTCCTTCTCTTTTTGGGCTCTAAGCAATAAAGCTTTTTTCTTATTTAGTTTGATAAGTTCAGAAGCTGGGGGTGTCAAGTCAAAAAGAAGTTCCTGAATTGTTAATGCCTCCTCTGCTTTAATGATATTAGTATCAATGTTTCCGAAGCAGTCTCTATTCCAGATTTTTATCACCTTCTTAAGTCTAATCAATTTTAGATAAAATCCAAGCATACCAGTCTCAGCAAGTGGTTTTTCCCAGTTATCCCTAATTAAGGTTATAAATTCTGGCCGATTGAACCAGGTATTTATGAATCTAAAGGGTTTAGGGTGGGAAATAGTCAAATTGGATATCTGGAGGAGAAGGGGGGAATGATCTGAAGTTTGCCTATTCAAGATTTGGATAGAGGATGAAGGGAAGTTTTGACTCTATGTGATTGTACAGAGGCCTCTATCTAGTCTTTTGGAGGTGGGGTTTCTAAGTCTCGAATTGCACTAGGTAAAGAGGTTTCCTACTGTGTTAATCTCCTGAACTCCAGTGGTATTAATCCAGGTATTGAAGTCTCTAATACTTCCAGTGAAGGGGGAGCTAGGGCCTCTATATTCTGAGAGAGATGTGATGGTATTAAAATCTCCTATAAATATAGTATCACCTTTGGTAATGGTTGTCAGTTCTTTCCATAGAGCCTTTCTACCTCCCATATTCCTAAGTGCATATATGAAGACTGCTTCCATATGTAAATTTAGGGACTGATGAGATATATTAACATGCATAAACTGCTCATGGGAAGAAAGGAGTGTGATAGACATTAGATTAGACCACATGAGCCATATTTTTCCATTAGACAGTGTCAAACTATGTGAGAAGTTAAGTTTTTCCATATATGATTGACATTTTATGTTATCATGCATTGGTTCAATGATGCACAACAGTTGGATTTTCTTAAGCTTAACTAGGTTTATTAGTCTAAGCATTGAAGATTCCATGCCTCTAAGATTCCACACTAAAAAATTAACACTGAAAGATGCTGTCATTGCTCACTTGATTTGTGACTTTTTGTAGCTGATCTCAGCATCATCTTATTAAGTTGACTAAAGTAATTGTTCTTTTTAACTTTAGACTAACCTTGCTGGGGATTCTTACCAGTGGATTTCATAGAGGGTGAAGCTGTAATGTCCTTGTGGCTGGTAGTAACCTCATCATCAGAGTCTTGCTCTTCCTGTTCATCCTGCAAAATAGAGAACCTATTTTCCATCTTTCCATGTAGGGAAAGTGTTGGGGTATTAGAAGGGGATTGATTTAGTCTTTTCAGGCTTAGGCTTAGTGATCCAATCTGAATGTCATCTTTTGCATAAACCATCGGAGTATGTTTAGATAGAGCAGTATCATTTAACAGCTTTGAGATGGATTTATCAGAGTTTTCCTGAGTTTGGAACATGGGTAATTTTTCAGGTGATTGTAGCCTGTCATTTTCAGTAACTTTGTTAACCCCTGGGGAGGGTTTGGAGTGAAGGTTAAAGGTGTGGATCGTTATAGCTCTATGATCAGTTGCATTATCATTCACATGGGAGGTGGAATCTTCCTGATTACCTAGGGAAATCAGTGGAGGCTTACTGAATATGTTACCAGTTGCCTGCCACTGAGAATGAGTTTGGCTCTGGATTATAATATTATCCACTGGCCTATCATTAACCTTTGGAGGGATAGCTCTACATTGTCTTACAGAGTGACCTAATTTAGCACAGTGATCAAAATAAAGTGGGACATCTTCATAGTCAATTGGATATTTCCTATTATTAGACACTGAACCCAGCCGAATATGATTACACAAAGGCTTTTGAAGATCAATTTCAACACAGAATTTAATTGCAGAAGGCCTTGTGAGCATATCAGTGGCTAAATCATTTTTAATAAAACTTCCTATGCTATTTCCAATTGCTTCAATAGATGCTGAGTTGTAATAATATAAAGGCACTTCCCTGATTGTACACCAGATAGGGAAAATAGGGGATTCTTTGCGCATTGAGAACTCAGGAGTCCATTTGAGCATCTTAAGGTGGATACCATTGAAGTTCCAGATTCCCTTCATCCAGCATCTTTGATAGTCGTTGAGTTGCTCAAACCATATAAGGACATGTTTATAATCTAATGACCCTAACTGGTATTTACCTGTGAAACCCACAGTTTTGAAAGCCAATTCGAGTAGCTCCATTGAGAGCCTTCCTTTTGTGAACTTTTCGACCAGGGCATTTGCGTAGTGTGCCAATAGTTTAGCGATTTGATCGTCAAAATATAAACAAGCTGGATCTCCTAAATGTTGGGATTTGGGAATTAGTTCGGGATTGGTAGGCAACGATTTTGACAGAGGGGGGATTTATTTTGGAGAGCAACGGCGAAGGATTTGGGTGGGGATTGGCTGACATTACTTGCCGCCATAGCGGTCGGCTTAAGGTTACCCTCTTCTTCACGAATTGGTACCAGCGAGTATTAGCCGTTGACGGCGGGGTAGTCGTTACCGGCGACTCTGGAGTAATAGGAAAAAGGAAATGACTGGATCGCAGTTTACTGTTCAAAAGAGAGAGTGGGAGAGTGAAAGTGGTCTAATGATGATTGTTTGGGAAACCTGTAACATTTTTGCTTCTTCCGCCTAATTTTTGAGTTTTACACTAACATTTTCCAAGGAAACCGATAACATTTTTCGCAAAAATGGTGTGTTTATGAAACTGACTTTTGAACACCGTGTTATTTTAGGATTTTTTTTCCACATAAATCTATTGTATTATTTTATGTATTGAATTTTATTTTAGGAAACTTGAATTGAATCTACGGTATGAAACTTGATTTAAGGCAATGAAACTGAGAAGGAAGAATATTGTGTCATGTTTTTTAATGAATTTGCCCAGATTTTGTTTTACTTTTACTTAAACCCTAGTTCATTTAGGTTATTGTTGTGATTAAACTCTTGGTGTTCTTGTGATTATAATATGTTCTTTTTTTATTCTCAAGTGGAAGGGAGTAGGAACCTGGGGGCGTTGAGCCCCCAGAGAATGACTGTGGGACTTTCTTTTGGGGGGTTATGTTTGCTTTCTTCAAATAGGTTTACTGTTTCAATACTCGGGAAATTGGTGATGTGCCTGAGTATGTTAGCTTTAGCTGCTTGTGCTATGACAGTATGTGGTCGAGTATGATAGCTCGGTTGTTATAATTGTTGCAACTTTTTGTGGCTGAGTATGTTAGCTGCTTTTTAATAGATGTGAGTATATGCCTAGTTATATTGTTGATTTTTTATTGTTACTCTATGTGGCCGAGTATGTTAAATTGGTTGTTTTTTGTTTGATCTTATTCGGCTGAGAAGCAAATGTGGTACAGGTCTTAAGTATGTGGGACTGAACAAAATTTTGTACTCATTGTGTTAGTAATGATATTGAACCGCACTGAGTATGTGTCGCTGAAATGTGGAACTGTTTTTGTGATTTATTTTGGGAGTTGATATATTGCACCTTGTATTTTACTAGTTATGCCCTAATATGTATATACACGTATAATACTAATTTTAATTAATAAAATAAAAAACAAAAAACAAAAAATCAAAACAAAACAAAAATATAAAAACAATAACCACCGCCACCGCCGAAACCACCGCCGGCGCCATCGTCGGTGCTGGACCAGCGCCACCGCCAGCGCCGAACCACCACCACCACTGCCACCACCACCACCCGGTTCAAATCTTAGAAAGGAGAACCCGTCAAGGAGACCCGGTTCGGATCTTGGGAAGGAGAACCGGTTAAGGAGACCCGGTTCGAGTCTTCCCAAGGAGAACGCGCTGGAAGAAGAATTGGAGAGCCGGAGAAGAGAACGGGACCGGGAGAAGAAGAGGAGAGTCGGAGCCGGAGAAGGAGAGGAGAGCGGGGGCCGGAGAAGGGAAGGAGACCGGTCGCCGGAGAAGAAGAGGAGACCGGGCCGGAGAAGAAGAGGAGAATGGGGAGAAGAAGACCGGTGGTGGCGAAGGAGACCGGAGAAGAAGAGAAGACCAATGCCGGCACCGGCACCGGCGGTGGTAGTGGCGGCAGTAAACAATAAATTTAATTTGATATTAAATGAAACATATTTTAATTAATTAAATTAAATTTAAAATACATATTATATATTAAATAGTATAAATATATGACATAATCAAGTAAAATATAGGACATGATATAGCGATCCACTTTATTTTAGGCTTCCAACACCTGCTCTTAGCCTGTTCATTCATACAAGGTTGAATAGTGCTGGGACCAAATATTGACACTATTGGTGCTATAAAGCAAGGCCTAAACCTAAAATAATTTTGAAGTGCTGCCAACTATTTGCCTGATGTGTGTGTTGTGATTTATGCAACCACGGATAATGAACCCGTTGGATTTCATTAACTTTTTTTTAATGAAAACACCCGAAGGTGAGGGAATATGTGTTAAGATTCCCCAAGCCTTGTGACAAAAACAACCTTTAGTACATCAGTGTTGCTGGTTTCCAAAGCATTGAGGTAACATAGTTACCTCCAAAAGACCTATAACTTTCTATACTGAGGTAGATAAGAGCATCTATACAAGAGCAACGTATTCTGTAATGAAGTTGCGATCCAAAAAAGAGAATCTCTATCCCACGTGTTAATTCTCTCCCATGGCCAGGCAACTTCAGACACAGTACGTCCATAACTAAGCATGATAAGGGTCAGAACCCAGAAGTGAATTAGAGGACTAGAGTTACACGCAAGTAGGCTAAAATTTAAAGTGAGAATGTGCTGCCAAATCGGAGTGGCAGCCAAATGATGAGCAGCCGCTCCTTCCATCTTCATGTGTATTAAATTGATCTGTATAAAAATAAAGTCCCCATCAGCAGTATCAAGTCCTATAGAGGCCATGTTTCTGAGTTCGAATATGAGGAAATTGCTCCATATCAAGAGAAATGAGACCTTTGATATGAACTGGCAAATTATACAAGTTTAGTGGCTGATTATGAGAAGAATGATGTTTCGCAAGAGCATTAGCCACTGAATTACATTCTCTATAAACATGCTTAAGCACCGCTCCACATAGTAAACTCTTAACCTTATAAGCCAAATTGAAAAAGTTCCAATTAGCTGAATATGGATTTTCAATCATATTGATAGCTAAAGTAGAATCTGATTCAATAATTAGGGGAATGTTTCTATGTGGAAAAAATTGAACAGCAGCCAGAATAGCTAATAGTTCGGCATGAAGAGGAGATGTATCCTGAATAGTGATTGAATTAATGAGTAAAGGAATGCCTGAACTATCCCTAACTATAATCCCAGCAGCAGCTATATGAGAAAACCATGATGCATCCGTGTTAATTTTAATAGAATTGATGCCAGGTTTTTCCCACCAGACAGACCTAAAAATTGGCTTAGGAGGTGGCCTAAGAAGGGGAATTAGATGTATAAGTGATTGAGGAAATGCAGTATTTGGACTCATCTTAGTAGGACAGGAGTATAGTGATAATTTAATGAGGTCCAATATCTCTCTACTTATAAGCTCAGCAGAAAAAAGGACCTGGTCATGGAGATGCTTATTTCGAGCCTTCCAAAGGCTCCAACAAATGAGTGGAGGAAGTATTTTACACAAGAGTTGGTAGCTTTTAGTTAGGTCCGAACAGTTCCAAAAGGAATAGAATCTATGGGAGAGGGATTGATTATCAGGAAGATTGAAGTCTATGAGAGCAGCCATTCTATTCCATATCAGTTTTGCCAGTGCACAAGATATAAAAAAGTGTTCAATTAAATCAAAGTGACAGCACACAGGACATTTAGAAGTCAAACTATATCCACAGGTTATAAGTACATCATCAAAGGGAAGGAATGAATGAAGCAATTTCCATGTAAAAATAGAAACCTTTTTTTGCAGCAATACATTCCACACAATTTTTGAGACAGGAAAATTACCTGAAAAGTTTGTGATAGTATGATATGCAGTTTTAAATGAAAAAGCACCTGCAATGTCCGGTTTCCATATGATCCGATCATCTCTATCTTCCACCACCACTGCCTCCTGCAGAAATAAAACAGTATCATTTTCCAGGTAGGGTGTAATCTGAGAAAGAATCTGAGCTTTATCCCTGATGAAATCAGATACTGAGTACAGCTGTAGTGTTTGAAGGATGTTACTTGGAATCTTATTAATCAGAGGTCCATTTGGACACCACTTAGAGGTCCAAGCATTACAAGCCCCTTTACCATGAATAATAATAGAATTTTCTTCAGCTATGGCATTGACAGAGCAAATTCTTTTCCATGTAACTGAAGTCCTATAAGAGTCTGGTAAAGACCAAAGTAATTTAGACCATAAGGTTATACCTAACTGGCTTTTCCACCACAGCTTAAGGGAGCATGCTTCAACAATTCCTTTGATAGATCGAAACCCTAAGCCATTTTGGGATGTTGGTTTAGCTAACTCTACCCATTTTTTCCAAATCTTATTTCTTTTCCCATCAGTTTCCCCCCAAAAAAATCTTGCCAGCTTTTTCTCAAATGATTTGATAATAAATTTTGGGGGATTTGTCACAGCCCATAAATGATGTGGTAGGGAGTATAAGCAACTTTTAATCAAAACTAATTTGCCCCCTGGACTTAACCACTTATTCTTCCAGTTTTTTAACTTGTTGTCAAGCTTTTCCATCAGAGGTTGATAATATCTATTCAAAGTTCGACCCTTAAAGATAGGGCAACCTAGGTATTGGAAAGGCCAAGATCCCTGTTCATTTTCATAATCGACCTAATCTGATTTAATTTAATACTTGATGCTCTTTTGCCAATGTAAAAATCAGATTTGTGAAAGTTGAACTTTTGGCCAGAGGTGAGTTCAAAAATATCCAAAAAAGCCTTAATTTTGATTAAATTAGATTTTGAGGCTTGCATGAAAATAACAGTATCATCAGCATACATAAGATGGGAGATTGGTAAAGTTGAAGATGGCATCTGATAATATGATAGTTTACCATTACTGAAAATATAGGATAAACTTCTAGAGAAAGCTTCTGAGAAAATGATAAAGAGAAAAGGAGAGAGTGGATCACCTTGCTTAATACCTCTAGTGGCTTGGAAGAATCCCACTGGATTTCCATTAACTAGAACCGAAAAATAGGCTTGTGAAAGGTTAGACATTACAGCATTTAAAAAAAGACCATCAAAACCAAACTTCCTAAGCACACTTTTTAAGAAGTCTCAGTTAACTCTATCAAATGCCTTTTGTAAGTCCAGTTTTAAAATACAGTTTGGGGTTCTAGCCTTTTTATCCAAAAATCTCACTAATTCCTGAAGATAGAGAATATTATTGGAAATATCTCTATTTTTCATAAAAGCCGATTGATTTTGGGAGATTAATTTATCCATGTAAGGTCTTAGCCTTTCCATTAATACTTTAGAGCAGATTTTATTAATAGTATTAGAAAGACTAATAGGCCTAAAGTCATCAAATGAACCAGGAATTGGTTTTTTAGGTATTAATGTAATCCATGTGCTAGATATTCCTTTTGGTATGGAAGAGCCCCTAATGAAATCATTCACTGCATCGACTAAGTCCTTTTTTATAATTAACCAGCACTTAGAATAGAAATTACTAGTAAATCCATCTGGGCCCGGGCTACTATTGTTGCTTAATCCCTTTATTACTGCCTCAACCTCTGATTCAGAGGCTGGCTTTGCTAGTTCAATATTATCTTGAGCAGTAATGTAAGAGGGAATCTGACTCAGAAAATGGGTATAGTAAGTATAGTTAGGTCCCTGATTAGGCTCAGATAACAGATCCGAGTAATATGAAATGGCCTCTTTCTGGATATCTAATTGAGAATTTAACCACTGACCATCTCTATTTTTCATTTTTGAGATCTGTAATCTACAATTTTTCTCCTGCACCATTTTATAGAAAAATTTTGTATTATTGTCACCCAATTTATGCCATTTCAATCTTGCCTTTTGTTTCCAAAATTTTTCTTTCTCTTTTTGAGCTCTCAGTAATAATGCTTTTTTCTGATTTAATCTAATGAGTTCAGTGTCAGAAGGATTTAAATCATATACCAATTCCTGAATTCTCATTGATTCTTCAGCATTAGTTAAATTGGTGTCAATATTGCCAAAACATTCCTTATTCCAAATTTTAATCTCCTTCTTTAACCTAATCAATTTTAGGAAGAAACCTAGCAAACCAGTTTCTACCATTTGTTTATTCCAGCTTGTCTGAATTAGGGTGATGAAATCAGGACGATTAAACCACACATTAAGAAATCTGAAAGGTCTTGGGTTAAGAGTGGTAAGGTTAGAAATATTTAAAAGCAGAGGGGAATGATCAGAAGTCTGTTTGTTCAAAATTTGAATAGAATATGAGGGAAATTTCTGATTCCATGAGATGGTACTTAGTCCTCTATCTAGCCTTTTGGATGTGGGATTCCTGAGTCAAGAGTTACACCAAGTGAAAAAATTGCCAACAGTGTTAATTTCCTGCATGCCCAGGGTACTTATCCAAGTATTAAAATCTCTAATACTTCCCAGGTTGGGAGAGCTAGGGCCTCTATATTCAGAAAGGGAAGTAATAGTATTAAAATCTCCTATGAATATAGTATCCCCCTGATTAATTGCTGCTAAGTCACTCCATAATGTCTTTCTACCCTTCCTATTCCTAAGAGCATATATGAAAACAGCTTCCATCTGAAGAATTATGGTTTCATGAGATATATGCACATGAAAATACTGCTCATGAGATGAGCGAAGGGTTACTGAAAAAGAATTAGACCACATCAGCCAAATTTTTCCATTATACAGGGTCAAGCCATCAGCAAATTTAAGTATATCCATATAGGATTGAAATTTAGTGTTATCATGCATTGGTTCAATGATGCATAAAAATTGAATCTTTTTAATCCTGACTAGGTTCATTAGTCTTAGCATTGATGTTTCCATACCCCTGATATTCCACACCAAGAAATTTAGTGAAAGAGAACCTATCATTGTTCACTAGACTTATGACTTTTAGTTGATGATCTAAGCATCATTCTATTTATTTGACTGAAGTAGTTAGACTTTTTACCTTTTGCCTTACCTGACAGAAGGTTCTGCCCCTGTAATGGAGTTAAGCTCGAACTGGCTTGAGGATTTAAAGTCTCATCCTGCTCTTGAGTAGTATCATCTGAGTCCATCTGCAAAACAGAAAACCTATTCCCCATTCTGTCTAGTAGAGGTGAGGATATCCCATTATTCCTATTCAGGCTAGAAAGAGAGGTCCCTACCTAAATATCATCAGAGGCATAGGCTACTGGAGTAAAACTTTTAAAGGCTATTCTTTCAACCAGCTTAGAGATAGAGTTATCTAGTGGAACCTGAGTAGTAGGACTAGAGAGACTGACAGAGTTGTCCCTAGCACTTACAGATATTACAGGAATCTCTGGGATAGTGTTAGTTTCCAGGTTAAGAGGAGATGAAGTTATGAGTTCAGGGTTAAGTTCCTTAGTAATCACAGGAACAACCAAGTCCATATGATCAGCAGAGGAGATCAGTGGAGGTGTTTCAAATTTTTTTCCAGTTGCCTGCCACTGAGGCTGGGCCTGAGTGCTGATAAGCTCAACAGTATTGACATTGGCATTAGGAGGAAAGGCTCTGCACTGAGGTTTGGAATGTCCTAATTTGGCACAATGATCACAGTAAAGGGGTATATCCTCATATTCTATTTGGTATTTTCTATTATTAGTTACTGAGCCAAGCCTGATGTAGTTACAGATTGGTTATTGAAGATCCATTTCAACGCATAATTTAATGGCAGAAGGTCTTGTAAGCATATCAGTAGCAAGATCAGTTTTAATAAAACTGCCTATGCTATTGCCAATGGATTCGATTGCGGCTGAGTTATAGTAGTACAATGGAACTTCTCTAATTGTACACCAAACTGGAACTATAGGTGATTCTTTATGGATTGAAAAATCAGGAGTCCATTTTAACATTTTAAGTAGTATCCCATTGAAATTCCAAATTCCTTTCATCCATGCTCGTTGGTAATCATTTAGCAATTCAAACCTAATGAGCACATGCTTGTAATCAAGGGAACCAAGTTGGTACTTACCTGAGAAGCCCACAGTTTTGAAAATTTGTTCAAGTTGCTCCATTGGGCATCTGCCCTTGGTGAACTTGCCGACTAGGGCATTCGAATAGTGTGATGATAATTTCGCTATTTGCTCATCTGAGTATAGACAAGCTGCCTCATCGAGATGTTGGGATTTGGGGATAAGCTCAGGGTTATTTGGTAGTAGCTTTGATAGTGGAGGGGCTTTGTTTTTTAGGGCAGCCGAGAAGGTGATAGGAGGAGGAGTAGCTTGTGTACCTTGATTGTTATCCGGAGCAGCCGGAATAACTATGCCCGACATCGCAGTAGCCGTTAAGGACTAAATTAGCCGTTACTGGCAAAGTGATTCCGGCAGAGACCAGGTGTATAGGATTTTAACAGCTAGGGATGGAAGAAATAGAGGTAGAAGGAGAGGAAGATGATATTGAATCGCACCGAATTTGCACCAAAATTGCACATACACACAGTAATCGCAATTCACCCGATATTTATTAACTTAGTCATTGTTTTTCCTATTTGTTGCCACTCCCACAATAAGACATGTTTTTGTTTATATTACTTGGCCTTGGGTACAAAATACATAAAACAATGTCTTCCATACAAAATGATTGGATGTTGAAGCATAAACATGCCTACTGATTACAACATGTTTTTAAAATAAACAAATGCATGCAACACTATCATTAACAAAAGAAGCTTAACATGAAACGTAGCCTGCTTGCGGATTGCTATCTATGTTGCCCAGCACTGTCACCAGCTTTGCAATCTTTTGCGTCCTGATTTGGCTTGCTAAAAATTGAACACACTACCTTACCTGGTTGATATCTACATATAAGTCCATCTGTAGTAACCTAATACGTGTCAGCGCGTCTTTCTGTATGTGTGATAGTTAAAACCTTTTATCTCCCTCGCATTTCATCACCCCAACAATGATAGCCTGTAAAAAAAATTATTGAGTGTGTCAGCCCTCATCTCTTCATAAGCCGTTTCCACAGTCATAACCAATTATTCCACTATCTTGCATGATTTTTGTTGTTGGAGACTCTGAATGGATAAAAAAACCCAGGTCTAATATGTTGAGGTCAGGTGAATGTGGTGGCTGGTAATCAATGATTATTTTTACTCCATCAGTGTTAGAAGCCCTAAGAAAATATTGGTTCTTGCTTGTAGTGTGTGCTGGTGCAATATCCTGTTGTAGATATATTTTCTTTCATGCATTTGCTGGCCACTTAAGCTTGATTGCTGCTTTAATCTGATTGACTAGGCATTCTGTCATTACATCCTTGTTTACTCAACTTTCGCCTTTGTCTCGATGGTACCTTTTGGTCTATTTTTTTTCTTTGTTGGTACCTTGTCAATAAGTGGTGAATTTCTGTTTCACCTAAATTCTAAATGTTTATACCAGGTTGTTTAACAGTTTGGTGTTGAAACACCAAGATCAGTTTGGTGTTAAAATGCAAAATGAAATACACAGTGCACACACAACTTGGTTACGCAGCTCGGTGCAAATACACCTACGTCTGCGGGGCCTTGCCCAGATCAGAAACCATCCACTAGAAAGCAGTCTTTAGTACAAGAAGCTTAACTTAAATACTAATCCATTTCTAACCTATTGAGTGGATGTTGTGAGATCCCCTCACTGCCATTCCTACGTCGTTGAACCCTCACGATCAACACGTCTCTCTAGATCTCCTCCTCCCGAGGAATTAAGGCTTCCTTGTTTCTGATCTTTACGAACTTGGTCGGTTGATTTGACAAACCTCCAAAAACCAGAGACGAACAGCTACAGCAATGTATCTCACGTAGAGACGAAAACTTGGTTACTGCATCCACCGTTTGCGTTGTATCTCTTAGCTTTTATCACGCACGCACTCCTTCCTTGTGCGTAACTCTTTCCTTGTCTAACTCTACCAAGAATAGACTTCTAGACTAAGGAAAGATCTAATCCTAATCTGGTTTTTAAATGGACAATCCTTTATTAACAGGACTTGTACCATAAATAAACTACTTAATTAATTCCTAACTATTACAAGGATTATTTGTTTACCAGAAATAGGTTGCCACGAAATCACACATTGATCTCCACAATATTCTGTTCTGATCGCATGATTTTCCTCCATAATTTTCTCCAGAAACCATGGCTAAATACTTGCTGTCCAGAAACCTGAATTTTGATGGTGTTAGAACACCACTTCACTAGTTCACACAATATGCCACAACTAAGTTCAACGCTCCTGGACTTTACAATCTCCCCTTGGCATATTTGTGAATTCATCAGCACTGGATTTCAACCTACCAACTCCCCCTGAATTCAACACCACTAAAACTACCAAGAATTCAGACATGACAGGTCATACAGGTTTACTAAATGCAATAATAAGATTCAGCAAGCAAACATATAAAATTCAAATAAGTTCATCCAATTTTCTCCCCCTGGATTCATTAATGTGCCAAAAAAATTGCTATTTACACCTCAGCAGTTGCATCATCACCATCATCAGCCTCATCATCAGTAACATCAGCATCATCATCAGCATCATTAGTCTCATCATCATCACCATCAGTATCATCCTAAGCTGCTGCAGTCAACAATACTCCACGCTCAGCATCCAAGGCAGCCAACTCCCCCTGAAGCTTTGCCACAATAGCCTAATGTCGTTCAATCAGTTCCTGGCACACTCCAGCTCGGGCCTTAATAGCTTTCAACTGCGCCGTACCAGCATCCGATCAAATCACTTCCGAAGGAGTCCAAGGTAAGTCCTTGATAATTCGACCACTCAGCGTCCTGAGTGTCGGTTTTAAGGCTTGAGTAGGGATCCACTCATCAGAGTCCCTTATAACTGCTCCCCCTTTTTGCAGCACCGTGGTGATTACACACGGATGTACCAAAGCTTCTTTCCTGGTCTTGCGAGCACAGCCCATGATATCATTAAACACCAGTCTGCCCATATTTACCTTACGACGCGCTCCCAAACTGTATAGTAGTGTAGCCATCTCTTTGGTGACACTCGTGGTATTTACCGAGAGAATCCAATTATGCACGACGACCACATACAAACAGTAATACCTGGACGTGAGGTTAGACGCAGTTATCTGCTGTCGACCAGTCACAGGCCATGAGCTCTCCACTCCACCAGTAAGCTCTACAGCCACCTCATCATAATTCTCTGGCATCTGGTGTTTGAACACCGATTGGTCATTTCTTGACGTGCCACGCTTCAGACATTTGTTCACTGCCTCTGGTGAGAAATCAACAATCTCTCCACGCATATAAACCCTATGAAACCAGGGTGGTTCTTCATCTTCACACTCAGCTTTCAGATTCGAATAGAACTCCAGCACAAGTTGCTTGTTATAGTCACAGAAACAGGTAGCCGCCTTAAACACTTTGAGATGGTGCAAATAGTCTGTGAATCCACATTCCTTATATTTCACAGCATCAGCTGGCCTTTCTGCCAATATCTTCCTGTCACATATAAACTCCCACTTTTCTTGAATTGCATCATCAAAGAATTCAGAGCTAATGGCTTCACTCGCTTCAGGTGCAGGTTGTTCACTAGACTCAATTGTCTCAGCTTGCCTTTGCTGTTTGTCAGCACGTAGCCTCTTCATCTTCTTCCCAATCGGTTCATTGCTGTCCTCTCCTGCTTCCATAGTCTTATCCCTGCATCGCTTAGAGTTTCGCACACCCTTGGAAGAGGAGGCTACATTGCCCCTGGCCTTCTTTGAACTCTGAGTAACAGGAGTTCTCACAGACTCTGGTGGTGTTTCAACACCCACCTTTCTGCACTTTCTCTTTGCCCCACGTGTCTTTCTGGTCTCGAGTGGTATGTCAACACCAGCACCAGTACCCTCTAAGATGCCTTCACCACTGGCTATCGCAGTCAACTCTGCCAAGTTTTCAAGGTCATATCCCTCGGGATTTGGTTCCCTATCAGCAAATTCCACATCCTGTGCTTAATTCACAGGTACCTGGTCATCAACATTGGTGGTCACATCTGGTGTTTGAATACCAGAAACAGTCACATCATCACACTCTGGGTTTTCCACAACTCTATCCTCATCTTCTCCATTTTCATAAACTGGCTCCATTAACTCTGACACAGTCTCACACATCACAGATGCACTCTCAGGTTCCTTCAACATAGACACTGTTTCAACTTCAACATTTCCCCCTGCATACGCTGTCTCTTTCAAGGTCTTTGTAGCAACCTAAAACCCCACATCTTCTTCCTAATGGGCTCTGACCGATCACGCGCACAGCCAAGCCCATCATCACAAATTTCTGGCCCATGTTCAGCCCTTCTGATCTACTTCCGCATTAAGTCAACTGTCCAGTAACTTTATCCCATAGTGTTTAAACACCATCACTTTCTCCTGTGGTGTTTAAATACCACTTCACCAAATTTTTTGGTATTTTCTGTTTTTCTTTTTTTTTCATATTCGACTGTATTTAAAGGAAAACAGTAAATAATAAAACAGAATAGACAGATCTGGGTACCTTACATTCGACACACTCCCAAGTGCTGTCTGAGGCCTTCAAAGGTCTCACCATCCAGAGGTTTTGTAAAGATATCAGCAAGTTGTTCTGATGTTGGAACATAATCCCTAATAAAATGATGTCGGATATCGATGTGCTTTGTCCTAGAGTGTTGCACAGGATTCTTGGAGATATCAATGGCGCTTTTATTATCACATAAGACTGTCAAACTCACATCATTGAATCCATAGTCTCTCATCATCTACTTCATCCATAGTAACTGTGCACAACAACTCTCTGCAGCTAAATATTCTGCCTCAGCCGTAGACAATGATATAGAGTTCTGCTTTTTACTATACCAGCTGACCATATTTGAACCAGCAAAAAAACATCCACCAGTGGTACTCTTACGATCATCAGCATTCCCTGCCCAGTCAGAGTCACTGAATCCTACCAACTGTGAATCCTTGTTCCTAGAAAACCATACTCCATACTCCACTGTTCCACTTATATATCGAATAATTCTCTTCACAGCTGACATATATGATTCCTTTGGATTAGCCTGGTAGCGGGCACAGATCCCAACACTCAAACAGATGTCTGGTCTACTTGCAGTTAAATATAATAGGCTGCCAATCATACTCCTGTACAATGTTTGGTCAACACTTTAACCCAGTTCATCTTTTGTGAGCTTATCGGTGGTAGCCATTGGGGTGCGTACTGCCTTTGCACTTGCAAGTCCAAATCTTTTGATCAAATTCTCAGCATATTTCTGTTGGTTGATGAACAGACCATTCTTCTCCTGAGTAACCTGCAGCCCCAGAAAATATGATAATTTTCCTACCATACTCATTTCGAACTCTTTAGTCATTAGGTCAACAAACTCCTTCACTAATGCTGAAGAGGTAGATCCAAAAACAATATCATCAATGTAAATCTGTGCGATTAGAATATTTGTCCCCTTATGCAGCACAAACAGTGTACGGTCCACTCCCCCTCGACGATATCCCTTCTGAATCAGAAAGGTTGTCAGTCGCTCATACCATGCATGGGGTGCCTGCTTGAGGCCATACAAAGCTTTATTCAACCGATAGACATGGTCAGGAAAATGTGGGTCTTAAAATCCCTTGGGCTGCTCCACGTAAACTTCCTCCTTCACTAGACCATTCAGGAATGCACTCTTGACATCCATTTGATGAAGAGTAAAGTCCAGAATACAGGATACCGCCAACATCAGCCTAATTGACTCCAATCTGGCTACGGGTGCAAAAGTTTCATCAAAATCAACCCCTTCTACTTGTGTGTAACCTTGAGCGACAAGTCGAGCTTTATTTCTTGTGACGTTACCATCTGCATCAGATTTGTTCTTAAAGATCCACTTGGTTCCGATCACATTTACAGCAGGCCGCGGGGTGAGATACCAAACATTGTTTCTTTCAAATTGCTGCAACTCTTCTTGCAACACCGAAATCCAATACTCATCAAGCAAGGCTTCTTTGTAATTCTTGGGCTCATTAAGAGAGATAAAACATGATAATCCTGCCAATTCTCTGTAATTTACCCGTGGCTGATCCCGCAACTGCATGTGTCTCGCCGAACTTTGTTCAGATTCATGTGCTACTGTTTCCGGAGTTTCAACACCGGTTGACTGTGTTGGTGTTTCAACACCAGTAGGATTTACTGGATCGAGAATATTACTTTCACCCAAAGTTTCTTCTTCTGAATCATCAACAACCACATTAATAGACTCCATGACTACTCCAGAGCGTTGGTTAAGAACTCGGAAAGCTCGACTAGTAGGGGAATAACCCAAGAATATACCGATATCACTTCTAGACTCGAATTTAGCTAAGGCCTCTCGGTCCTTCAGAATATAGTACTTACTCCCAAACACATGAAAATACGACAAATCTGGTTTGTTCCCTTTCCAGATCTCATGTGGTGCCTTCTCAGTAAACGGACGCAGATATACTCTGTTGATAGTATAGCATGCTGTGTGTACCGCCTCAGCCTAATATCTAGCATGAATTTTTTTCTCGGCTAGCATTGCTCGTGCCATTTCCTGCAGCGTCCGGTTCTTCCTTTCAAATATACCATTTTGTTGAGGAGTTATGGGGGCAGAGAACTCATGGTGTATACCAAGTGTCTCACAAATGTCATGAAACTTAGAATTTTCGAATTCTTTTCCATGATCACTCCTGATACGTGCAATTCTTACTTGAGTGGTTCCTTTTTCTACATGTAGCCTGTGCGCCAAGTTTTTGAAAACATCAGCAGCCTCTGACTTTTCTTTGAGAAATGATACCCACGTATACCTCGAGAAGTCGTCTACACAGACGAAAATATATTTCTTCCCCGCCACACTAGGGGTGTTGACCGGCCCCATTAAGTCTATATGCAGGAGCTCCAAAAGTCTTAACGTTGAAACATCATGTACGCCGTGGTGTGGTATCCGAATTTGCTTTCCTCCTTTACACGACCCGCAAATAACCTCCTTGTTATCACTGATTTCAGGAATACCTCTGACTGCATTCAGTCTGGAAATACGTGCTAAGGATTTATAATTTATGTGCCCCAATTTTCTGTGCCACAGAGCACTGACTTCCTTTTTCGAGCTAAAGCAGGTGACATCTTGATCGAGCAAATAACAGTTATCCATTGATCTAGATCCCGTGAATACTCCAGTTCCATGGTTTACTACACATTTCTCCTTGTTGAAAAACACCGCCATTTCATTGTCACATATATGGCTAATGCTTAATAGGTTTGCTTTCAGACCTTCCACCAGTAACACATCTTGAAACACCGGAAGCCCTTTGATGACTAACTCACCCTTGCCGATTATTCTACTGCGTTTCCCATCACCAAATCTAACATATCCACCAAATCCAGGTTTGAACTTTCGCAGAAATTCAGGGACTCCAGTCATATGCCTTGAACAAGCACTATCGAAATACCAGGAATTTCCTGTATGTGCACCAAAACATACGAAATTTGAAAAACAAACATCTTGAGATTTTTGAATCCATACCTTGCTTTGAGGTCGAGTGATGTTATGCGGCCTTGGATTGACACGTGTGTTCAGAATTATGGTTCTGTACCCTCCAGTGTTGAAACAACGCCCTGTATTATATCCTGGCACGGTGTTGAAACATCGATCTGCTGAGTTAAAGGACAGTGTCCTAAGCAGCTTATAGCACCTATTTCTCACTTGCCCTTGAGCTCCACAGTATCCGCATCGTCTGATCCTTTTGGCGGGGCAATTTCTCTCGATTATTCCTGGAGCTGGTGCACCCTGATCTACCTTGTTGCTCCATGACTTCACCGGTGAAGATTCTTCATAGCCAATTCCGTACTTGGTCGTCTGACCCATTCTTAGACAATCTTCGAGCTTAGCTTTCCCTGTATTGAGACGTCTAATAGCTTGTTCTGCTGCCTCTGCTCGTTGCACCATTCCAGCAAATTCCTTCTTGATTCTTTCAAGTTCGCTAATTGCCTTTTCTTTTTCAAGTTTCGTCATTTTAGCATTTTCACTCAATTTCTTGTTCTCGGACTTGAGCTCTTTGTTTTCATCCGCCACTTTTAACCACATCTTGTACATTTCCATGCTTTCCTTGCGAATGTCATCATCACTAATGCTCCTAGTCTCTTCATCTGAGCTACCACTCTCACTTTCATTCAGCACACTGACTCCTTCCTCGAAAGATTCTTCTAACTCCACCACTGTCATACCGAAAGCAACATAATTGGTATACTCCTCTCCATCCTTACCATCATCTCCTCCGTCATCATCACTCCAGGTTGCGGTATACGATTTTCCTTGTCTTTTAAGCATATTGGCACACTCAGCTTGTATGTGCCCGAAACCTTCACATTCTCTACACTGGATTTTCCTGTTCAGGTTTGGATTTGTTAATTTGAACTTTGGTGTTTCAACACCAATTCCTTGGCCAAATCTTGGAGTGGAGTTTGTATTTGGATTCTTGCTTCCACTTGGCTTCTCTTGTGGCTTCCTGCCCATCTTCTTCATAAATCTGGAGAAGTTCCTGGTTATGTTTGCAATTTCATCGGACTCTTCATTATCTGTATGATCTTCTGAATTTCCAGAGGTTATGCTTGAAAAAGCCATCTCTTTCTTACCTGCTTTTGTTTGCAGCATTTCCATCTCATAAGATTCCAGTGATCCCATAAGTTCATCAAGCGTCATTGTCCCTATCCTTCCATTTTCATAATCGCTGTGACCTTCATGTTGAAACGTGGAGGTAGTGCTCTCAAAACCTTTCTTACAAGCTTGTGATCTTTCTACTTTTTGCCAAACTCAAAAGCTTTGTTGGCAATATCTCGGACTCGCCCATTGAACTCAGAAATAGTCTCATCTTCGCGCATCTTTAGATCTTCGAATTTTGACGTGTAATACTGCAACTTTGATTCTCTGACGGAGCTTGTCCCCTCATGATAAGTTTGTAACACATCCCACGCATCTTTAGCAGTCTCACAATTTGAAATCATCTTAAACTGATCTTCATCCACTGCCGTAAAAATGGCATTTAATGCCTTTGAGTTGGACACGTGTGCCTTGTGCTCCTCGGTAGAATATTCAGAAAATAGTTTAGCCGTCAATGAGCTTGATCCCTCAGATTCGACTACTGTAGGTGGAGTGTACTGATTTATGACATTGTTCCAAGCTTGATCATCTAATGCTCCTATGAACACCTTCATGCGTGCCTTCTAGTAAGCATAATTTCCTTGTTCCAACAACGGTGGTCGCGTAACCGAAGCCCCCTCCTTTGGTGCCATGGTGAAACCTGATCTCACTCTTCCTATTTAGGGGTCAGCAAGTGCCGTGCTCTGATACCAATTGAATTTCTGTTTTACCTAAATTCTAAACGTTTATACCAAGTTGTTTAACAGTTTGGTGTTGAAACACCAAGATCAGTTTGGTGTTAAAATGCAAAATGAAATACATAGTGCACACACAACTTGGTTACGCAGTTCGGTGCAAATACACCTACGTCTGTGGGGCCTTGCCCAGATCAGAAACCATCCACTAGAAAGCAGTCTTTAGTACAAGAAGCTTAACTTAAATACTAATCCATTGCTAACCTATTGAGTGGATGTTGTGAGATCCCCTCACTGCCAATCCTACACCGTTGAACCCTCACGATCAACACGTCTCTCTGAATCTCCTCCTCCCGAGGAATTAAGACTTCCTTATTTCTGATCTTTACGAACTTGGTAGGTTGATTTGACAAACCTCCAAAAACCAGAGACGAACAGCTCCAACAACGTATTTCACGTAGAGATGAAAACTTGGTTACTGCGTCTACCGTTTGCATTGTATCTCTTCGCTTTTATCACCCACACACTCCTTCCTTGTGCGTAACTCTTTCCTTGTCTAACTCTACCAAGAATAGACTTCTAGACTAAGGAAAGATCTAATACTAATCTGGTTTTTAAATGGACAATCCTTTATTAACAGGACTTGTACCATAAATAAACTACTTAATTAATTCCTAACTATTACAAGGAATATTTGCTTACCAGAAATAGGTTGCCACGAAATCACACATTGATCTCCACAATATTCTGTTCTGATCACATGATTTTCCTCCATAATTTTCTCCAGAAACCGTGGCTAAATACTTGCTGTCCAGAAACCTGAATTTTGATGGTGTTAGAACACCACTTCATTAGTTCACACAATATGCCACAACTAAGTCCAACGCTCCTGGACTTTACAAGTGGAAATATGTCAACCTTACCATCGAAAATTACATCACTATTATCAGTAATAATAGGCCTAGCTACAACATAAATAAAAACTTTCATATTGTAGCCTTTATGTTGACAAGTTCCATACGGATTATCTTCCCTGGATAAAAGTATGTAATTTGCGAATTGTTCGGATAGATAAAACTACTTTTCATCAAGGTGTATGAAATTGTACACTCTTTTGAACTTAAGTGTGCCTGAATGACTTTCAAACGTGAGCTTTGAGCATGCAAATTCTACTCTTTCAACCTTTTTTTCTTCCCTTAGAAATGGGGTCATTGTGTTTCCGTGTTTTCAAAGTTTTGCCTTCTTTATGAGTCGATGAAAAATGCTCTTGCTAAGATGGCATTGAGTGGCTGCCCTTCAAGAAGTCTTCTCCATGGTAATGGTAATGACTTGAATGCATCTTCATCCAATACCTTGCAGCTTCTAATGCGAGACAGAAACTCTAGCTTCAACATGTTCATTCACGCTTTCCCAGATCCATGTCACAGTCTGTGATGTGCCATTTTATACGATTATATTAGGACTTTTAGGATTTACTTTTTTACACTTTTCTGCTCTAAATGTGGCATTTTGCCTTGAAATTCTCTAAGGAGAGTTAAAAGCAACTTTTACGCTTTTATTACTATTCTAGAGAATTTTATGTGACAAGACAATTTGTTTGAAGACTTTGAAAACTTTGAAGAATACCTTTGAAGATTTGAAGATTTGAAGACTTTCATTTGAGCTTTTGAAGATTTGAAGAATTGAAGAAAAGTGAAGTGAAGAGGAGGACATGAAACAAAAAGAAGAAAGAAATCAAGATGCTGGAACTGAGCTCCGTCGCGACTCGCGGCGAACGTATGACCAGAAATCTTTCTTGCTTTTTTGTACTATATATACTCACCTTATCCTCTCCTCTTCAGAATCTCTTCTTCCGGCAATTTTTCTGGGTTCAAACCCTAGTTTTTCTCTTCTTTCTTTTCTTAGTTTTTTTAGGTTAATCATGTCTTTTAATTATTTAGATTAGTTTTATCTTGGGAGCAATGGATTGAAGCTTCCATATCTGTGTAGTAAGAACGATATCTATCTATTTGTTGCTTTTGCTATTGTGCATTTATTGAGCTTTAAATGTGAATTGTTAATGGCATTCATGTTGTTGAAAGCTTGAGTATATGAATTGCTAGTATGATTACTTGTTAGGGTTGGGAGAAAGTAGCTAATTCTCCCCTCTTTTAATGTGGAATCCAAGAGCATGAGTTAGAGCTTCTTAATGATGTTGATGTGTTGATAATTGCTAGATGAATGTCATGATGTTGAATTCGTTGTCATGTTGATGTTGATGTGTTTGTAGTGTTTATAAGTGTTGTCAATCTTATTGGTTCTTCATGTTCCATGCTACCAATGGGATGCTCTTAGTCGTGTTTCAGCTACGGGAGTCATTGGTGAGGTTTAACAAGAGATGTCGAATTCACTCTTGCAAACTACTATCTAAGAAGGATGGAAGATTTATCTTCACAACAAGTAGTGGAAGTAGTGAATAGATTGTTTCACTCTTTCTTGAAACCTATTATTTAGCATTCATGTGTTCTCAATGCTATGTTTTACTTCATTAATGTCATGTGTTGTTTGAGAATAGGAAGTGTTTGTATGATTGAAGTGTTAGGGTGTTAGGAAAGTGACGAATTCTTTAGCTCCTTTGCATGAAAATCTAGGAACATGAACATAGAACTTCTTGTGCATAATGTGTTGTGATTCTTGCTAGATAAATATGTTGATGTGGATTGTTCTCATATTTATCCTATAGATGCTATGAAAGGTTGAGCCTTGAATGTGGTTTGTTCTAGGTTTAGCCTAATGAGTGCTATGTTTGGTTAAATGGCTATGTCTTTGGTAGAAGGCTTGTCGTTGTCAAATCTATGGTCCTTCGTGTATAATGTCATTGATGAAATACCCCTATGGTCGTTGTTTGTCTAAGGTGATCGTCAATGAGGTTTGCAAATGGTCATTTTTCTTTGCAAATTACTATTAAGAAGGAATGAATGTTGATCTTCCATTGGCATTCCCCATAGGTAACAAATGTGAAAGGATGAGTGAATGGTTCAATGATCTACATTAGGTTTGGAAGTGGATATCAATTGCCCCCAAGGCTTTGTTTTTTTAGTTTTAAAACCATTTTTCTTAGTTTGTTTGATGATTAGCATAGTTACTTGAGTTCACTAGTTATCTTGTCTTTTTAACTTTCATAACTTAGGAAAACCAACCAACCAACCCCCCCCCAATTTACTTACTTTTGTATGTATATATATTTTTACTTCTAGTATAATATCAGTCTTTTATGTTTAAATGCTTGAGAAAATCTCTCTTCTCCGTGAACGATCCCGACCTGCCGCTATCTACTTAGTTGTAGATAGTAAGCATTTAGATTTTATAAATATTAATTTTGAGAGATACGGCAATGACCTCACAGTCCGCGTTGTGATGTTACATTTTTTGGATGCCTCACCTACTTTACCATGACCTATCAACCCATTTTTTGAAGTGACAAGCAGGAACTGAGCCACAATATTGCACTATTCATTCGGATCACATTTTCCGGTCAACGTAGCCCTATATCTGCTCAATGCTGAACTTAAGAGATTGGGAAAATAAAGTAAGAAGAAGATGAAGAAAGAAGAGTTGCAGCAGTAGTGTATTTATAGAATTAGTAGAATGTTTCCATGTAATTCGTAGACTAGTTGTAGTCAGGTAGGTGAAACAGTAGTATAATTTCAATTTCCCTGACATTTTTTTACTCTTTTTTGGGTACAGTAATGTTAAAATGGAGGTAAAGATTATTTATAAAAAAATATATTAGATGTTCCACACTTTCATTCAAGTTCAAGTTGTCTCACACAAAGAGGGTGAGGTTTTCCTGTGTCTCACACAAAGGTAAGGTGAGACTTCCACATTACTCACACGAAGTGAGACTCCACACCTAATACGATGTATACGGAAACTTAAATCCAATAATCATGCAACTCCAGGGGAGAGGGGGGAGTCGAACATGGGTTGCACCTGGAGGGCACATTGCCCTGACCACTGGGCTATCCCAAGTGGTTGCTTATTGATAATTGTTATGGCAGAATTTTCAATTTAGTATTTCTTTGTTGATACTTCTGACGTCAACAGTATTGTAACTGACGTCAGTAAACTTAAATTTCTATCACCGTCCCTGATGAGATGTCAAATACATGTATTTTCCTTTGCATTTAACATCTTTTTTGTTATCTTTTATGTGGTAGATTGCTAGATTTAGGTAGGTTTACATTGTACTCCCTCTGTTCCACTTCAAGCTACACCTTTTGACTTTTAATAGTTGATTTGAAAAATATTTGATTCTTAATATCTTTCATTAAGGATATTTAAAACTGTTGAAAATTTTATATTTTGAAAATATAAGTTATAACAAATCTAACAATGTATATTTATACTTAGAGTAAATGACTTCTTTGTCCCTCAAACTATCGACATCGCTCACCTTTGGTTCTCCACTTTTTTCCTTTACTTATGGCCCCTGAACTAAGAAAGCTGGCAACTTGTAACCATTTATTCAAGTCAAACCATTAAGTTATGGTCAACAACGTTAATTTTAAAGGTAAAATAGATATTTTTTATTTTCTTTTTGCTTTTTAAATTTTACTTTATTGTTTTTTCCATATCCCTTTTCCGCCCGCATTTTGAGCTCAAATAATTTTCCCCTTCTCTCTCCCACACTCAAAACCCTAACAGCTCCACCACCTCACTTCACCACCCCACCGTCCCAATTCCACCACCCCACTTCACCCCATCGCCATCATCCACCAGCACTTCTGGTGTTGCTCTTCCGCAATTCTGGCAAACTAGCTCTGCCGCGTCACTAAAGCTTGATAACCCAGCCACCGTCGTTTAGCTCTGCCCTTGATCGAACCATCACCGGCAAGCCGTAGTGACAGCTCCAAAATCTTCCATTCAGCTCGAGCCTAGCACCACCGTGCGAAGCACCACCAATCCCACCACCGGCATTGCCATCGGCAACAGAGTTCCAGGTCCCCGCCGACGAACCAGAGTTCAGTTCCTCACCTCCAATCCCACCACTGGCATCGGCATCTGCACCACAGTAACTCAGCTCTTCACTTTCGTCTTCTCACATACGGAAAATCCCATGCCATTTTCCACACCTTTTTTCGAATCTGTACCCCAAAATGGGTCCCTGGATTTGAGGTGAGGGATTGGAGGTGAGGAGATTTGAAATGGTTACGCCAGCGGAATTTTTGGTGAGGAATATTGATGTCGGCGAGATTGCAGGTGGGGAGATTCGAAATGGTGAGGACGAGGGTTTCAAGGCTAGAGGAGAAAAATGAAAATGAAGAGAAAAAGGGAAAAACGGTAAAAGAGAAAAGAAATAAGAAAATGATAAATGTAAAATGATAGTATTACCCCTAAAATTAATGATTTGACCATACCTTAATGGTTTGACCTGATGGAATGACACCAGTTTTGTAAGTTTAGGGCCAAAATATGGTAAAAAAAGTGGAGGCCAAAGGTGAATGATGTCATCTACTCTTATACTTATAAACCAATTCAATTTTAGGGTCAAAGTTGGGAAATTGTGACTAAATAAATAGTTCAATTGCAGATTGAAATGGGACAGAGAGAATAAGAGGTTTAGATTACCGTTCGTGATTTTCATAACTAAATGTCTCAATTTGTAGCCTACTTTAGGTCTAATGGATTTTATGTCCCTACGAGCGTCTAGATATGTTTTTGTGAGCTCTTACTTGTATATTATTCGTAGGCACTTTAGACTATTTTAGAAGGCCAATGGTAGCAGAATTTAGAAGGCCATTTGCAAGAATGGTAGTAGATTGTAGAAGACCATTTGCAAGGATGGTAGAAGACTGGAGGCCACAAGCCAAACACGTGGTAGTAGATGGATGTGCCAAAGAAAAGGAGCTAAGTTCGGAAGAATCAAAGACTGGCACGTCTCATGCCGATTTACAAGGCCGGTGCATGGCCGTGACGAGGAGACAAGTCTAGACCACGGGCTGTGCAATCCTGCACGACCCGCACACTCAAGGCGGAAGGATCAGCTCTCCAGGCCACGTCTCGCATGATTTTGCATAGGCTGCAAACTTAAAACGACCTGAACACATCTAGTCCGCAGCCCACGTGCTTTTGCATGAGCCGTGTGATGCTGGTTGTGCACTATTGCATGATCCGTGTCGATGTGGCTGCTAGGGTTTCCTAGCTTTTTGAGTTTTCTAAGGCCCAATCCAACCTACTATATAAGCCACATTTACTCTCATATTGTTAAAATGTTTTGATCATTATTATTATAGGAGTAGGTAAGAAGAAGGGGGCTATCTCCTCTCTTCATTTATTTCTCTAATTTTTTCCTTATTGCATGAAATCCAATTATTACTTTGGATTTAATGTCTCTAGATTAGTTTATTTCTTGGGGTAAAATTTGTATTCATGACTTGATTATGACTTTATGAGATTCTTAGATTACCCTAGTTTTATGTCCTATGGATATTTGTGCTTGATTTGTGGTTTACATTCTTATAAGTTATGGCATGTTATGTTTTATGATGCATCCACAGATTTATGCATAGTATAATATCAAACTAGGTTAAAATTCTATCTTGGTAGTGTTAGATTAGGGCAATTGTACCAAGGAGATGAGTGCATTCATGCTACCTTGAGAGTATCAACCCGATCATTAAACTATAATTCTAATTGGCTAGTTATGTGATTGATTGCATGTTAGAGGCGCTAGACTAATTCCTAACAAGGGGAAACTCTCGGCTTACCTCGATAGATAAGCATGCTAGTTTGTAGCGAACAGGGTTGTGACAACCCTAGAGTCATCACGAGATGCCAGTTCCTTTGGCTCTCTAGGCCTAGGGTAGGTGTCCATAGTAGAGTGTCTAGGACGTATTGTCCTTACTCTCCTATCTAACAATTACAACCTACACAAGGCTTAGTTCCTTTAAGCGGGGGCTCTTTAGCACTGGGAGTGAGATGACGTGGAATGAATTGCAGTATTGGAAAGGTCGATCGAAACAAATTCTCTCATTATGGAGGTGGTGAGGTGGCTCTTGAAGGGCAGACGAACCTTTGTGTGACAGACATTGGGAATCCCCAACCATCTCCACACTATGTAGGCATGAGATATGTTTATATGTCTTACATCTAACAGAATCTAGGAGTAAATTCATTAATCAATCATGTTACGCAAATATCCCCAAGACTAGTTAATTATGGTTTTAATATCTTGGCTTGCATGCTTAGTAGTTTGTTAGATACTAGTGCATACACTTATAGAGGAAGGGATCCTTAAAGGAGGTTCTATTGGACCACATAAGGCACTTTAAAAGTGCCTTCTCTGGTCGTGTCTTTAATCGTGATTGATTAAAGGTGGTTCCAAGAACTGCCTTTAAAATCAACAATTAAAGGCAGTTATGAACCCCCTTGAAAAGGCCGGTGGAACCCCCTTGAAAAGGCCGGTGGAACTGCCTTTAATACGTTCTGAGCTCGGAACCTATATCGTTTCCCTCAGCCCTGTCAAGGGTTACAAACTCAGAACTGCCTTTAATTGACATGTTAAACCGCCTTGTTTTCATTCCTCACTTGGAACTGGGTCAACCTGGATGAACCGGGTTGAACGTTCCATGTTCAGGACTAAATCACCTTTAATAGGTTCCTCATTTGGAAGTAAAAATTGGGTTTGTTTGAAGACATGGTTCCTTGTTTAAGTTCAATTTCTGGGCTACGTCTGTAATTTTTGTGGCTTTTTTTGTTGGTAGTATTTTACTTCTGAGTTTGTAAACTGATTCAGCCCTTTGACTACTGAAGGGCCGATTATCCTTACGAGTTTGGAACTCAATTCGGCACCAATGGCAAAAAACAATTTTCATTCAATTCTTGGCTGACAACAAGCCTCTTTCAACAACCACAAATGTAATTCAATACACACAATTGTTCTACGAGCTAACAAAAATCTATAGAAAATGCTAACTAAGCAATAATCTATAGATAGGAATAGAAATCAATCAAATTCTATTCCAAAGCTTTACATCACTACTAGTTACCCAAGTTGTGTTACTCCACCAAGTTAGGGTTGGCAAGAAGATGTGAGCAGTTGAGAATAAGATGTCTAGCCAAATAGTTCCTAGCGGTGTTGATATCTTGTTTTGAATACGGCCTTGTTCTCTTTGCAAAAACCTATTTGCATAGCGAGTAAGTTGAAAATATTATTACTGACTTATAGACACTACTAATGTCTATTACAACCAAATGTACTATTACATTGTCAATCTTAAGTAAATCCAAGTTCACGGCCTCTATGCACTCTATTGCGTACAAGACTACGTAATAGCCACACTTCCATATTTGCGCTTGTTTCTTGTAATGTTTTAAATAATATAAAAATTATAATTTAAAGAATAACATAATTTTATATCCTTGGAAAAATGAAGCAGTTTATTCATATTATACCTTGATTTCAACCACCTGAAATTTGTTTTCATTATCTTTGCTATTGTCCTCCATAGTGGACTCCAAAATCTTAACAAATGAGTCTGATGGTTGGAAGTGCAATGGATCCATCCAATACATATGCTTTTTCCCGGAACAATGATGATCAATCTCCAATTATCCCTGTACAAAAATAGAGTGTAAATTTATTAAAGTGCGCAAATGATGTGGTCAAACATAATAGAGATTCTAAATATAACATTTCAATGTATGGCGTAATGAATAACTTCTTATCCTTTCTCCCAAGATTTTGTGAATGTAGTCGATTCTCTCTTGGTTTGAACAACTGATCTCTTGAGTTATCACCTGGCACATGTATCAGACCCACTCCTTCCTTTGATTGTACATATAATACATGTACCTTGAAATTATGAAATGTTTTGCGTTAGTCACAAACAATTAGAAATGAAATAGTAAACATGAATTTAATATGTAAATATGAATTTTACCCACAAGATGTATATGGACATTATCGCCTGTTTAACTTGCTCACATTTTCAAAGGTCCTCGAAATCACTCCACATCGTGATGATGTCTTTCTTGGCACCAAATACGCCATTTTTTCCCACGAATGAGTAAGTTGAGTTGTGTTGATGCAGTTGAAGCCAAGTGCATAGCACTCTCACGAAGTGAGGTGCGTCCTTCGGGAGTTTTGGCCTTGGAAGAGGTTGTCTCATCTTGTCCGGTGTTGTTTGAACCAGTTTTTATTCCCTTTGGACCGGTTTGGGTGTAGTGTGGATGGGTTTAGTTCAAGTCTTGATCGCCTTCGATGTACTTTGGACCGCTTTTGGCAGTGTCGGCCATTTGACTTTCAAATGGCGATCATTTACGTGATCGGCATATAGTAGTCGACGCGGCCACAATAGAAATATACCATGAGCAGAACCAACATTCTTGTATTCTCCGTCTAGAAATGGCAACGGGGAACCCTTCACCAATGCCTCTCTAAAGAGACATTTAACAAACCTTCTGGAATTAGTATGCTATGATGATGTTCATTAACTCGTGCAAAACTCCATCGGCTACATGGAGTGGACTATCTAACCTATGCTTTGATCTATGTATAGCTCGCATATAAGTGAAACCTTATCAACACCAGCTACATTTGTTAAATTTGAAAAAAAAACTTTGAATTAATGATTTGATAAATGTGAAATGTTTACCTTTTTATCACAAGGGAGGATGGCCTTGTCGTGGTTGTCGGCTTCATCTTCTGGACTTTCAATGATTGCCTCCCGATTGACCTCAACATCCTTTGGTGAATGATGCAACCCTCTTTATGGGGGTGTCCAATTGGGTGTCAAATCATCTGAATTCTCAGGAAGCACAAGGCCGGTGTGTTAGATCAACTTCCAAATGAGAATGTCTTGTTGCTCTATTCGCTTCTCTTGTTGAAGGGAGTGTTTTTTCAAAGTGTGGACACATGATGGTTGTGCACGACCAAAGTAATGAGTAATTCCAGATGCCTCATGTTGGTTCAAGTACCCACCCACTCCGCTAATACGGCTCGCATGGTTGGGTTTATAGGTAGCCGCAGAAAGGATATCGTTCTTAAATGTTGGTATGGATTTCCCTTCCAATGCATAATTCTTTAATTTATCCTATGTACGTATTGCAAGTACGGGATTTTTAAAACACAAATAAAGGCTAAGATGTAAATGAAGGAAGTCAAAAAAGAGTTGTAGGGAAGTCGGGTTTATCACTCGTTCTGAAAATTCATTTTTTAAGGCTTCTGGTACCCACCCTTCTTGTTTTGCCTGCCTTTGGGGAGTAAATCACACCTCTCTATATCTTCAACATCTATTGGTTGTATCGTAGACCTAGCCTCCTCTTTGGACATACCCGCCACAATTGCATTTTGAATATCCATCTCAAGATGTCCCTCAGCGCATTTAAGAGCCACCAATTCATACCCCTCATGGCTCAATCGATGCAGAATCACATTCAAAGCGGCATTGCATTGTTTTTCTTGCCTTGTACCCTATGTAAGCTTGTTAGAGGCATGACATTACTAAAGACATTAAAATCTAAGTATTTTTTTAAAAATTTAATTAAATACAGACGTTAGAATCATTCTCCAAAGCCCTTCTCTTGTGAATCTCCCAACTCTCTAGTTGAATGTGTGTGTAAGTTATCCACGGTCGATCACCCTTTTCCGTAGAAAAAATGTAGTCCCCTGACAAAGTGTACTTGTGCTTTCGCTAACTCTTGCACATCATGGTCATCGCCTTCTTTTTTATAAATGTCATATCCGGTGCATTGATTTCGAATGGTCTCTATGGGAATAGTTATAGTTAATTTTTCTACTAAGTTGGGAATATCAATAATAGTTCATTTATCTAATTATGGTACCTTGCATTCCATCCATAGGGTCTCCTATAGTCTTGGGGAACCTCATGCCAACTATTGTATTTTATGTCCACCCTTGTTGTACCTACTTTTGCTACCCAACCTGACCATTTTGGATGCTCTTTGGACAAACATTTTCCCAAATTATAAAATACCAAGAGAGTGAACTCTTTTCTAGTTATCATACGTTCTAATGTTCTACAATGTATTTTTCCTATTCCTACATCGCTGGATCCATCCTGTTCATTATCACAACCGTATTCGGATGTCGCAGGACGGCTATTTTGTGAAATTGATGTGTCATCGCGAGTCCTTTTTCTAGACATTAGTGAACCTACATAAAAAAAATTAGCCACTAAATCATGTGTCTAACTAAAAAACACTTATTTTCATAAGAATTTGGCACATTAATGAGACAACTCACAATTACAATATCATCACTAAATAACATTTTTTACATTTATTTTCATTAAAAAATGGGAAAAATAATGATACATAACTCACAACCACAATTTCATCTAACCATTTGGCTAACCATTCAAGAAGCAATGGGAATGCACTACATAATCTAGGGTTTTAAAACACCTACCTTTACATAAAAAAAGTTGGACAATCAATTCCTTAAGACCTCAAGCATCATCAAGTCCCATAGCACTTGTTAAATAATCCCCTTCAAACAAAGACAAAATGAGAAGATGAAAAGATACAAGTAGAGATGATGAATGTTGGAGTTGGATTGTTGTAATCTTACCTTGAATCAGCCCTTGAAGAAAAAATGGATTAGAGATTGAGGGTTGTGGAAGAAATGGGGAGATTTTGGTTTTTTTCAGAGAAAATGTTGAGAATATGCGGGCTTCCTAGGGTATTTAATACCATTTGAAAAACCCTCATTTCATTATTTATTTTTTCCAGGATAAATTAGCTTTTGAACTCGGAAGTCATTCCACTCTTTAAAAAATATAGCAAGAGCTTCCGAACTCGGAACACGTTTCAGTATATTAAAAAAATACATAATTCAATCAACATTTTAAAGCCCCAAATTCAAAACCACAAACCCTAGTGCCCGATAGAATTCCCCATATCCCACAATTTCCACCCTTCCGAGCACAATGTCAAGGCCAAGGTACATCAAGAACAATATCGAGGCGACGAGCGATTGAAGCTATGAACCCCACACACAAATCAACGAATCCCCTTAATTTTTTAATGGAAGAGCGGAGGAGATGTATGTCGAATTATCCAAATATAAAGTTATCAATTTGAAAACTATTCATGCCTCGTTGGTTAATGATTTTTGTCTAGGGTATTTGTTAGAGCATTTCAAAATCCAACATTTTGACAGTTTGTTATGCTTAGAAGAAGGGGTGTACGTAGGTGAGGTTTACCAATTTTATGCAAATTTGGGACAAAGATTGAACAACTGTGATTGTACTAAGGTTAACTAAAAAGATATTTTGGTTAACAAGTACACAATAATGGATGCCCTAGGTAGCGAGTAATCTTCCCCTGAGAAAGTGAACCCCGAAGATGGCCAAGGACCCTTAGAAATATATCACCGTAAATCTTGGCCCTTTGTCACCAAACTGACCCCAATTGATCACATAGAAATGGCTCGAAAATACTCCCATAGGAGTGGAGCCCCCGGTCCGGTGGATAGCTATGACATATAGCAATACATGGTGGAACAAAGGCTCATTTATGAGAATGTGTTACCCACCGGTGGACACACATATGTGCCGACGATTGAGGGCGTGAAAATTAACCCGAGTTATACAATTTTGATGTGTATTCTCAAAGCCTCCAATGACAAAAAAGAAAGACCCCCCCTTATGGTGGATTGATCACCGCGATGATCAAAAAAGCCGGTGCTAAACTGAAAGACCGCCCACTCCGCTCAAATTTTTATAATGAGGTATGGTTTTATCATAAGGGAAAATGCTCGGTTCTGATAGAAAATGGGCGCCAAGGGTTGTGCCGGGACAGGCGGAGAAGAATGCCAAAAGGGACAGGGAGACGGAAGCTGAAATAGTTAGACCAAAAGTATTTTATTACAAATATTTTATTTAAGTTTCACTAATTTTCTCTTATCCTCATGCTTATTACTAATTGTGGATTTATCTTTGTGGGGCAGGTTACATAAGAAAGTGGAAGGCCGCTATAGGACGTTACTTAAACTGCATTCGGGGCAATGCAGAAGAGACTTCTAAAATGCTGGCCATAGCGGAAGCACAACAAGAAAGATTCTTGGAATCACAAAACATTGAGGCCCAAAACATTGACCTAGTCATGACGGATAGCGATGTGGATGGAAAAGACAATGACAATGATTCCGAGATTGAGCACATATCCAACTCACGCTAGCCTTTGAATACACAATTTTATTAGGGTGGATTATGGTTAAAAAAATTAGTAGTTTTTATGTAATTAGACCATATTCATATTTTGGAGGTGACATTGACAAAATAATGTGTGTGGATTATCAAGTTTCAATTATGTTTGGAGTCTTGACCAATTTGTTAAGTCAGAAATTATTTTTTCATTGTGTTTCATTTTAAATTAGATTTGTTTAATTGCTTGCATTAGTTAAGAAATTGGAATCCACAAATTTTAACACTTAGAAAAAACTCTCTTCTAGCTTAGAATCGATTTGACCCTTTATTTTTGTAGGGCCAATCAAGTTCCAAACTCGTAAAGGTACTTGTTCTGAACTGGGTAAAAGGCCTATTTGACATTCTGGACTCGGAACGTTAATGGTCCTGGGTAGAGTATAGGGCCAAATGAAGTTCTGAGCTCGTAAACATTGGTTCCGAGCTCGAGCGCCAAATTCGGCCAGTCTTGGGTTGGAAAAAACATGTCTTTTTTTGCTCATTTACTAATTATGAGTTCCTAACTGGGTCAGCCCCAAAAGATAAAAGTCGATTATTTCAAGCTCGTAATTCTAATTCGGCTCTTCCTCTGAATGGGGCCAATTAAGTCTCGGACTCAGAATCTACCCTGTATGTAAAAACAAATCTCAAAATTTTCATTTAATCAATTCAAATATACCACAAACCAAACCCTACAGGCGGTTTCGAGCTCAGAGGTGTGATTAGCCTCATTCAATTAACAATCAACCACAAGGGAAGGGTATTTACAATGGCAAAGGGTGGTTCACGTTGCATCCCAAATTGTCAATCGGCATGTAACAACCCTGGGTATGATACCGTCAAATTTGTATCTTGGCCTTCACAAGCTAGGTACAATATTTTACGTGAGAAGGGTAAATTGATTGACCCATATATTGTTAATTTTGCTGAGTATTTAAGAATAGGGTTATTCAATCCATTATACAAGTTTGAGGACCAACATGTCAAATTTTTTAGGGCTCAATGAATCTTCTTATTTTGACTTATGTTGTCAATTCTATAGCAATTTCAAAGAGGTTAATGGTTATTACTAAACCAGGGTGGGTGAAATTGAGATTCCGATTAGTGAGTGGATTTTTAATGAAGCCCTAGATTGCCCCAATAAAAACCCTGAAGATGTATACCCGAAAAACACTGATGGGCTATTGGATGATTGTTACTATAGAGAGAAATGACCTTTAGAAACACAAGACCCATACATTGATACTATCCAATGTAGTGTTAAGTATTTCGGCCGTAATGCAAACGATTTAGGTAAGATAGAGACTTTTAGCCTAAAAGTTTTACCTGTAGATTCTCGTATTGTCTACGAAATGATTGCACAGTGCCTAGTTCCCACATCCAGACACATCATTGAGCCGACATACAGTGCCTTGATGTTGTTTTATCTGATAATGCAGGGTAGGAAAATAAACCCAGGGCCGACAATATTTAGGCATATACTTTATGTGGGAATATTGACTAGGATTGTCCGGAGCCTTCCTTATGAGAATTTGATCACTAAAATATTGAGAAAGGTTGAAGGTTTGACAATCATGGGAGAGGAGAAAGTACCGAAGTACTTCGACAAGGGTTACTTTGAAAATAAGGGAATGGTGTTGGTTGATGGGAAATGGTGCTATCGAGACACGGAACAAGGGAAACCGAGCAAAAGGCCTAGGGTCAATGATGGTATATGATATTGGGTGTTTCATAGTAATTGATACTTGTTACGAATAACTAATTAAACATATTTATTTCAATGTGTTTGGAAGTTGAAGACTCGGGAAAATCCTACCTCATGAGTTTTCTTGATTTCTACAAGTGGGTGCAAAAGGAGTTTTTTAAAATGAAGGTCAGGATCTTAAAAATGGAGAAAAAAAACAACGAGCATATGAACGCCACCTCGCTTTAACCCACGATCCTTGCCTTAATGGGTCAATGTCTACGGGTGATCTTGAAGATGACCTGGAGTTACAATTACCGTGAGAAGGAAATATCTCCACAATTGTTCACTTTTTAATATTTTTGCAAGCATTTTCTACGAAGACTTACTTGTGATGTCGTGTCTTTTTTATTACAATTATGGAAGTATGGATGTTTCGATTAACCTTGTGGAGACTTAATGATTTGTTTTTAACTATGGTTGTTTATTTAGTCAATGAGTGGATGGAAACCAAAAAATAGAAACCGAGAATTACAATTAAAAAGGACACTTTCTAATTCTTCTTTATTCTTTTATTCATAACCTTTTTATCCTTTCTCCATATACGGCTCACCTTACCATGAAAATCCTCCCATACGCCTTCATCATGGCCATGGCGGGCGACGGAAAAATTCAAGATCTGGTCATCATCCTCAAGCAGTATAGCATCATTTGATCTAACACCCGTCGAATTGTGACTGAATCCAATTATTTCTTTAGCTTCATAATCTCCGATGAATGTGTATTTTCCTTCCACAACCATCTCCCACTGAGGATCATAAGGATCCCTTACACGAAAAACCTAGTGCACTTGTGATGCTAGAATGAATGGATCTTCCTGCCAACCGATTCTACTCCTATTGACAAGGGTGAAACCAAAATCCTTGGTCCGCTATACACAATTGAAATCAATCCATTGACATTTTAAAATAGTGACTCACATAGTCACATAGTCAAGCTCCCATATATCATAGATTGTTCCAAAGTAACACGGTTGTGCATACATAGGATTATTACCACTTCTATTATCGACATGCAAAGCTTTAGACACTAGAGGAACTCTAATATTTTAAGAAATGCCTTTATCATCCACTGATTTTGTGGTAAAAGTAAAATCATTGACGTCATAGCCTCCATACAAAAGTACGGTACCAAGTATTCTATGAGCCAACCATTTTACTGTCGTTGAATGATTCCCCACAAATACGTGATCAAGTAACCACGACTCAAAAGTCCTACTATGCAATTGTAAGACTTGCACTTTATTGAAGTTGGGGTTAGCCACTATAATTTCATCCATGGGAACCTCTACGTATGGGACAACGTCTTCATGATTGTAAAGGATATATAGATGTACAGTACATAAATCTTCAGCACTCGGACTAAAACGTTTACCCTGCCGAGCCCCATGACATTCCAACCATCCCTCATGTCTATGAATTGGAACCTCAACCAAATCAATCTCTTTGATCTAATCAATACAAAACTCTATGACCTCCTCCGCCACATAACATTGAACAATACTTGCATAGGGCCTCTACCGATTCTACACAAAATGCTTGAATATTTTCATGTACCTCTCGAACTGATACATCCACCAAAGAAACACTGGACCATAAAGCTTTATCTCACGAACAAGATGAACACATAAGTGGACTATTATATCGAATAATGAAGGGGGAAAATACATTTCCATCCGACATGACACTTCAACGATCATTGTCTGTAAATGGTCCAACTTCAATACTCTAATGTTTTTGCTACAAATGGACTTGAAAAAAAAAACATAGCTTCGTGATGCACAGTCTTACATGGGTTGGCAATGAAGATCGAATTGCAATCACATTCACTTCCTGCATCAAATTGTGACAATCATGAGACTTCAACCCGGTCAACCTCAACTCTTCCACTGGAACACAAGAACTAATGTTTGAAGAATATGTAGTTGGGACATTAACACTACTAAGGTCTCACAGTATGATTTCTTCTCTGTTTGAGACATAGTATATCAAGTAGGCGGTAAGTAACAATTATCACCAGAAGTCACCCAAGTTATTCTTAATACCAATCTAACCTAGCCTTAAGTCTATCCTTTGTTTTCCCATGGGTATTCAACAATGTCCCAATCAAAGAATCACACACATTCTTCTCAATATGCATTACATCGAGACAATGTCTCACATCTAAATGCTCCCAATAAAGAAATCTAAATAAAATGGAGCATTTCTTCCAACTCCCATCCACTGGCACTTTATGCTTCTTCTTCCCAAATTCATTGAGCAAATTCTTCACAATTTCAAATACATGAGTGCCTATTCGTGCAACCGGTGCTTCTCTACCCTTGACCTCCATATTGAACCATTTCTTAGCCAATTTCCATGGATGATCCTCCGGAAGAAACCTACGATGACCTTGGTATACAGTTTTACAACCATGCTTCAATTGGTGGTAATTAGTCTCCTTCTCACACATGGGACAAGCAAAGTGACCTTGAAATGAGTAGCTAGGCACATTACCGTATGCATGAAAATCATTAACAGTGAAAAATAACATCGCTTTCAACATAAAGTAATCTTAAACACTTCCGTCATATGTCCAAACACCCTTGTTAAATAGGGTCAATAAATCCTCGACAAGAGAAGCAAGATACACATCTAATCATTGCCCGGTTACTTAGGATAAAAAGTCATCACAGATAAAAACAAGTACTTACGAAAGATTGTAGATAACCAACATAACAGTGTGTACTACTCATGTTACCAAATGGATTCATTCCATCGGTGCATAGGCCGAACCTCAAATGGCTAGGATCTTCACCAAACTCGGGGTAAATGGCATGAGTTTTTCCATTGCTCACCATTCGATGTATGTCTAATGACATCATTATCCAGTCGATCTCTCTCAGCATGCCAATACATTAATTCACATCTTCCTTACACGCAAACAACTTCTGCATTCGTGGAACAATAGGGAGGTACCACATCACTTTTGTTGGTGTCTTTTTCTTTGTTTTAGTTACCACTTCCGCACCCACTGGAATTGCACCCCTCTTCAATTTGTAGCGAGACTCACCACATATTCGAAATGTTTCTCTATTTTCATCTTCTACCCCCCGGTACAACATACAATCATTTGGGAAAGTGGATTTTTTTCAATTCCAATCCCATCGGACAAAGAACTTTTTTTTGTTGCGTACAACCTATCTGTCTTCATGTTACCTTTGGTGAACAAATCCCTAAGCAATTCTAGAGTTTTGTTCATCGACTTATCGGTCCACCCAAATTTGGCTTTCAAATTCATTAACCTCAAAGTCGCACTAAGTACTGAATGTTTCGAACCATTGTACAATGGCGTTTCTTTGTCGTCCATTAAAGCTTGTAATACTTCTGGTTTACCTTTGAACTCTTTTCCAATATCCTCAACCATTTCATCAAATTCCACATTCCCATCTAATTTATCTTCAACATTCGTTTCATTCAAATCAATCGTCCAAGCCACTTCTCCAACCTCCCCATGCCACACCCAACAAGTATAGCTAGATTGAAATGTGCCCACAATTTCTTCATCCCTACATACACGTCATTTTAAAAATATTTGCACAGACACCCGGATCGCACCACACCATTTTTAGAAGCATCCTCAAATGCAAAGGTGACAAATGTTTTGATCAATTACATGTAATCGGGTGATTTTCTAAGATTATTACCAATAAGTTCATTGCGATCCATTATCCAACAAGTCAATTACAATGCAACCCACCAGACAAGTTTAAACATCAATAATAACCCATCACTACTAAACCTAAATACAAACCTTAATTCCAAATTTTAACATGAAAAACCCATAATTTGAAGATAATTTCCACACAATTAAGTACAAACAATTCCTACCTTCTTCAATGGAAAATGATGCTCTTCGATGTATATATTGGCTTTACTTCTTCAGCAATGGATTGTAAGAGGGAGCAAAACCCTAACAATGTCATTGTTTTCTAAGTTCAAATAAATGCCCCATTTTTTTATATAATCGCCGAGTTTTGAGCTCAGATGAAGAGTGTCGTCTCTTCATAAATCCAGGATGGATCATCTTCCAAACTCAGAAATGTAATCGGGCCCAGTTACGAACTTGGAACCAATCTATTTTAAAGGAGGTTGAACACAACCGCATTTAATTAGGGCTAATTAAAGGCAGTTTTAACTAAAATTGCCTTTAATTAATGGTAATTAAAGGTAGTTATTTGAAAATAGCCTTAACTTAGAAAATAATCACCTTTAAATTGTGATTGCTGGTCCCGACTAAGGGTTCCAAGTTTGGAACCTCTTGACCAAGGCAGAACGTAGCGATCGTGATAAGCTCATGACCTTAATCCCTAAAAGCAAGGGACTGCAACTATGATTAGCCTATAAATATAAAAAGCTCTTGAAGAGCTGAGGTAAGTGCAAACATCTCAAGAAATTCCATTTCTAGCAAGAGAAAATTGACTTGATCATCGGAGCCCTTCTCCGGGAATCATTTCTGGGATAAGTTTGCAGGTAAGAAGATTCTTGGAGAGGAAAAATAACTTGCCTGAGCAGTCTACCACATCATTTGGTGCTAAGTGTTGGAACTCAAAAAAATTTTATCGTTCCAAGATTATTCAGGTAGATAATGGTGTTAACTAGGAGAGAGAGAAGCCATAACCACCAGTTAAACAAACAAACCCTGGGACGCAATAGACAAGTACATCATTAGCAGGAACACACCCCGAATAGAGAAAATACGCACATCAAGGAGGAAACATATGAGGAAGAAGAGTCTCCAAACAATAACAATGACAAGGAAAAAATGGCGTTCGCGGCATTCTTGGAAGCAAACAGAGAAAGCCTTTATAACCAATTTTTTTAAAACGCTCAAGCAAACACCCCCAGAACCAGAAAAAGGTTAAATCAAGAGCATGGAATCCTTAACTACAAAGAAGAGTTACATGATATCATTGCAGAAGATGGCGCAGATAAATCACCTCTAGCTTTGCATTTGTGTGATTTTAAATGCCAAAGGACTTCAAGCTTCCTTTGCACATCAAAATCTACGATTGGACCACAGATCCAAAAGAGTTGTTGCACTTATACATAAACGACATGAGATTTTACGATGCGAACATTGAGTTATTTTGCAAGGCATTTCCCATCTTTTTAACAGGAACAACGATCACTTGGTATGAAGACCTTCCAAATGGGAGTGTCAAATCTTGGGCACAATTGTATGACCTATTTTTGGGCCACTTCTACCAGAAACAGAAGTTTACTAAGACGATTACATTTCTCAATAACATAGTTCGGTGAAGTGACAAAAGCCTAGTGGAATATTATAATTGGTTTGTTACAGAAAACTTGCAGGTTCGCGACTTGTCCTTCCAATCATCATTAGGAGCATTCATAGGAGGTATGCGATCAAGAGAATTCTATAAAGAGATAATGAAGAACCTGCCTGAGAACCCAAGGGAGCTATAAAAGATGATTGAGCAGCATGTGCTAAGGAAGAAGCAAACAATCATAAGATAGAGCGGGAAAGAGGCAAAAAGCGAATGATGGAAGCAGAGTATTCGCAAAAGGGATTTGTGAAAAAGGAAAAGGGAATCATCCCTTTCAAAGGAAGAAAACCAGGTTCGCAGACTGCAACATTTCAAGATACACCTTTGATAAGGCCAAGGAAGGAAATATTGCAAGCACACAAGGATTTATTCCGAGAACCAGCACCCATGCTAGTACCATTAGAAAAAGCATCTAGGGAATTTTACTTTGCTTTCCACAAGGGCCATGGCCATGACATCAAGTATTGCAGAGACATTAGAAGACAAATTGAAGAAAATTGAAGGAATGGCCTCTTAGGTCAATATAAAAGAGAAGGGGAAGCCAGTATGGCAAAAATAAAATAAAAACACCAAACACCTTAGCAAGGAATCAAGGGAAAGCGTTCACATTGCCAAAGAATCAAAAGATAACTATGGTAATTAGTTGCAAGAAATATGAAGGCAATGAAATACCATAAACAGCCATCTTGTCTATACATGGATCTACAAAGTCATTGTCCAACAATACTTGGAAAGCTAGGACATGATACTCTCCCCAACAAGAACCTGTTGACAAAAAATTCCGATCGGATGAGGCGATCACCTTCAGTGAAGAGGATGATGTGCTAAATGCTCCGCCTCACAACGACCCCATGGTTATTATAGCAAAAATTGGAAATGTTATTGTACATAGAGTGTTTGTAGATGATGGAAGTGCATTTGAAATACTATTTTTTGACTGCTTTGACAGGCTGGGTTACAAGTGATCTGGCCTCAAAAAATCCATGCCCTTGCTAGGGCGATCAGAAACGCCTTTGGGCAACATACAACTACCAATCACTATTGGGGAAAGCGGAAGAAATTGCACTATCATGTGTGACATATTTATAGATTGGTGTTCCAAGCTTGGAATTCTCTAGAAGTTTACCTATGTAGCGCACCCTCAAGCCAATGGCCAAGTGGAGGTAACGAACATGAATATCGCTCAAGAAATCCAAAAGTCGCTGGAAGGAAAATGAACTGGATGGGTAGATGAATTATCAAATACCTTATGGTCGTATAGAACAACTATTCAAGAACCAACAGGGAAAAAATCGTATAGTATAGATTATGGCCATGAAGCATTTTATACCAATGGAAATTGAAAATGCAAGCCTCAGAGTATTCGATTACAAGGAGAAAGAAAACTCGGACCTGATAAGGTTGAAACTGGATGAACTGGAAGAGAAAAGAGATCTGGAAATGATCACAGAAGCTACGTACAAGGATAGGATGATGAGAGCTTACAATCAGAAAGTGAAGGAAACGTGATTTCATATGGGTGACTAAGTGCTAAGAAAGAATAAAGCTAGTCTATCAGAGGATCGAGGATGCCCAAAGTGGAAAGGACCCTACAAAGTCACAAAAGCTCACAAGTCTAACAGCTACGAGTTAGAAAGGCTAGATGGTACTAGTATTCCGAACATGTGGCATTTGATCAACTTAAGGAGGTTTTATGTATGAGATTTGAAGAAGGTAGCAAACATCCACCTGTATAGACGTCGGGATATTATCCTTGGTTGCTTTTCTTCTATTGTTTTTGACGTGACATTATGACGAAAATATATTATCAATACAAAAACCACCTTGCTGGACCACGATCACACTTCTCATTCTTTACATGATAGAATATATCACTTTGTAACATGTTACGATCAAAACACCCATATTTTTCAAGCCAAGCAGTTTGGAAAACATTAAGTTACAGATTTCACACAATTAACGATAATTGCAAGCTTTGGATCTTGCAACTTCGCATATCAAAAAATTGGAATCCATAGATCTTGCATAGCTAGCAATCCTTTCAAGCTTTGGATCTTGAAACTTCACAAATCAAACAATTGCATGCTATAGATCTTGCACAACTTACGATCCTTGCAAGCTGATCTTGTAACTTCGCCATATACATAATCGCAAGCTATAGATCTTAATGTTACATTCCTCTAATATAGCGATACAAGCAAGCAATAGATCTTGCAGCTTTGCACATTACACACTCCAAACAATGCAAGAAATAAACCTTGCTATAAATGAGATATGCCTACAAAAGTTACGACCAAAGCAAGTCATAGATCTAGCAGCTTCGTAACTTCTGACTCCTCCAGCAAAAACCCACACAATTAAAGAAGATGGATGATAGCTAATTCATCAACTATGAAGATGCAAAATTTACGAAGTCATAAACAAGTTTATTAAAACATTACAAGGAAGGACAAGTGATTCACAAAAAAATCTATGCCTCGAGGCGCGAGGCTCGTAAGATCCAAAAGATGACAATCCACCACAGCGGCGGCCATGCTCGACTTTGTAATGAGAATGCTCAGCCCTACATCAATTCTTCTCAGTGGTCTCTTCTTCACTAACCAAGTTCTCGTAATGCAATTTCATGTTCAAATAGGCAGGATGGCGTATGAAACATCTTTGCTCCTTGTGCTCGAGATGTTTAGCATAGTAAGCCTTGAAGTCAGTGATGGGGTTAAACTCTTCGCGATCCAATTGAATACTCATAACAATCACAATTTCTTCATACCTTTTCATCTCAGCTCTCAAATCATGTATTTCCTTTTCTAGGGACCGGATGTGCAACCGAACAGACTCAGATTAGTTAATCCTCTAACCACTAACTTCCATTGTAACATCTCTACGACCAACAACCCTTCAAGATGACGAAGGGAGAGCCTGGTGTTTGTCTTTATAGTCAACAAAATCTTGCTCAAGGTGATGCATATATCTATCAAATCGGTTTCACTCATTGAAAATCTCCTCATTATCACTTCGCAGCTATGTGTTTATAGCAAACTGCTCATCGAACTTTTCTTGCCAACCAAGAGGAGAAGTTGATAAGTGATCACGCTTATCCTACTTTTTCTGCAACTTATCTAGCAGATCATCAATAGGGGCACATTGTTTATCTATGATCAACGTCTTCTGATGGGCCTCGCACCATAATCTCTATCTTCTACTTATTGGTGGAGCATCTTTGCCATGTTCAACTGTTGTCGGTAAATAAGACAGCTCTGCTCGCCTAAATTCCTACGTAATTTGCACATGGCATCCTGGCTATCCTTCACAGTTGTATTCCACTTCTTTTTAAGTTCACTAATACCAAGTAGCATATACTTCACACGTATACCTAAACATAGCACCCACTCTTGAACACAATAGGCAGATTAAGCGATTGCAAGTACTTGCCAGCAGATTCATGATCAACTAACCCACAAACATCCTTCCTATGCGATTCAAAATTATATCCATCAGGAATGAGCTTGCTGCAAGGACAACTTGTAGGCGAAGAGGGAGATGAAGACGAAATAGGAATTTTCCACCCAATGCATAAAGGAAGCAATTCCATACGCGAAAATAGCTCAGAAGAAACAACCTCTTCACACTCTTTGATGAAGGATCAGGTAGAACGAAGAAAGCTAATAGGCTCCCAAAGAGGATTATTATATCCCATAAAGTTAAGGCTTTTGAAGAATGTATGATCAACCAAAATATTAAAGCCCTGTACATAAGGGCGGTGAGAAAGCGTAGAATAGGGAAAATAGACCAACTTTCACACTTAAATCGCACAAATAGTATAGACACACATCAACATATTTTTTAGGGTTACATCCAAAATCCTAAAAGCAAAATACGCTAAGAATCAACTAACTTTGGAGTTGGAGTTAAGTGTAGGCTGAACAACGATTGCAGCTGAATATTTGCTTGGTTGGTGAGTGGCATTCCCCTTGCTTAGCTGCTGGATCGGAGTTTCAGTGATCACATTAACCTCACTAGCTAGACTGAAATCAGGGTTAGGAGGGGGAACATCAGTGTTAGGCTCGAATGGAAGATATTCAAAGTAGTCCACCTCACACTCCTTCAACCTAGCCACAGAAAGAAGACTTGGAAAGCTAGTAAGATGTGAGAGCAAGGCATATGGATGTCCCCCGTCAACAATATTTTGGATGAAGGCTTTGTTAAGTTTCACCCTTTTTTTTTCCTGGTATCAGTGCACTTCTTCAGAGAAGGCAAGCTCTTAAGATCACAAGTGGGATTCTACTTGTGTTGATTCTTCACAGCCTCACTGTACCCAATGGTGTGAGCGTCTTTGGAAACATTCTCAAAATATTTATAGAACGACTTGGTCTTGCAAAGTCGATCTACTAGAACTTGGGGGTATTGAGGTGACGCAAGCCCATTGGTAGCCATTTCCTTTAACTTTGAATGAAGCCGAGTCACCTTCACCCCTGCAACCCTTGCACACTCCTTAGCAGCGCTCACTGCTTCCTCAGCAGCCTTCACCCTCTCCTCAATGGCTTTAAGCGAACCCTCTAGTGTTGCACATTTGATTTCTTGTGCTTTGTTCTTTTCCAATAGTGATTCATCAATAGTAAAACACTTGGATAGCCACTCACTCACAATTTTGAGGCCTTCCCCGACCTTATAAGACACCGACACATGGGACAGAGTTATTCAGCATTTTACAAAAAATGATATCAATACATAAAGAAGGCTATTAAAGTTTGATTGCACACTTACCACAGCCAGTGTGTCAGGTAACAAAATATTAGAAAGGATATCAGAGATCATCCCCTCCGCCAATTGATTCCCAGTTCATGGCACAATCTACAAATCGGTTTGGTTGCACGCACTTTTTTCAAGGGGGAACTGAATGTCCTGAAGGCCCACTGCCCCTACCCCTCTTATTCCTCTTCTCATTTGGTTCATTAATGGGGTGACGATAACTCATCTCCCCTCCCTCAGTTCGTTTACCCTTATCACCAGAGCTCGTAGTGTTTGCACCCTTAGGCACAATGTTACTCCCAGCAGCATTATCAGCATGTAGAACAGCCACGTCTACCTCCTCATCTTTTCCTTCGAATAGCGATGGGTCAACCTCACCTTTAGATAGTCTATATCTGAAACAAAATGAACATCATAGATAAAAAATAACACACACAAAAAGTGAAGAGAATAACAGTTCGTCAAAATATAAAAGCATACAGATCGAATACATCAAAATAAAAAATAGACAAACACCTTCAGCATCAGAGTCAGCATGGCAAAGATGTTATGTATTCACACGAAGCGTGGCCATGATATCTGTCTCTTCAATAAAATGGACACTCAGACTAGGAAGCTTAGATTTAGGAACTTTGTAGTTCCAAGAAGGTACAACAGCTTCATGAGCTTGTTTTACTTTTATGAAAAAAAGTATCTTGTACACCAATCACCAACATTACTAGGGAAACCGCTTACAAGGTCAACCCCAGAAATCACAGGATAAAAAGTAACTTTTTCTATAGTGTTTTTCTACTTTTGGAGGTGATAGAAGTTGTGAAACAACTCAAGAGGGAAAGGAACGTTTGTTTTTTCACACACCCAAAAAAACCCCAATATGATAGCAATTCCCTTGAGATGAAATTGGGACAACGCAGCCTTTATACGAATAGGGGAGTTCAATCACATGTGCATGAAGGGGGAAGTAAAGGTCGATGTCAGGGTAGGCTAAGCAATTAGAAATATAGCCTGGTGGAGGAGTGCGAACACACTCAGAATTTGCAGGTGAACGAAGGTTAAAAGAAGTGAGAAAAGAGAAATAGTTCTTTAAATCATTTTGATGTGCCCATTTTATACGATTATATTAGGACTTTTAGGATTCACTTTTGTACACTTTTGTGCTCTAAATGTGACATTTTGCCTTAAAGTTCTCTAAGTAGGGTTAAAAGCGACTTTTACGCTTTTATTATTTTTTCCAGAGAATTTTGTGTGACCAGGTAATTCTTTTGAAGACTTTGAAGAATACCTTTGAAGATTTGAATACTTGTATTTGAGTTGTTGAAGATTTGAAGAATTTAAGAAGTGAAGAGAAGAGGAGGATATGAAACAAAAAGGAGAAAGAAGAAATGGAGCTGGACTTGGAGTCCATTGCAAGGTCGTCGCGACCATGTCGCGACTCGTGATAGATGAGTGATCAGAAACTCTTCTTGCTTTTTGTACTATAAATACTCACCTTATCCTCTCCTCTTCAAAAACACAAATCCAGCTCCTTCTTCTTCCTGCATTTTTCTGGGTTCAAACCCTAGTTTTTCTTTCTGTCTTTTCTTAGTTTTTGTAGGATAATCATATCTTTTAACTGTCTACTTAGTTTCATCTTGGGAGTAATGGATTGAAGCTTCCATATCTATGTAGTAAGAACCATATATATATTTGGTGCTTTTGCTATTGTGCATTTATTGAGCTTTGAATGTGAATTTTTAATGGCATTGATGTTGTTGGAAGCTTGAGTATATGAATTGCTTGTATGATTACTTGCTAGGGTTGGGAGAAAGTAGCTAATTCTCCCCTCTTTTAATGTGGAATCCAAGAGCATGAGTTGGAGCTTATTAATGATGTTGATGTGTTGATAATTGCTAGATGAATGTGATGATGTTGAATTTGTTGTCATATTTGTTTTAGGTAGCAAATGAGAGAAGTCAATGAATGTCGATTGTTCTTGGCTAATCTTGTGAAAATGCATGTTTAGTGAAAGTAGTGAATAGATTTTGTCAATTGTTCTTGAAGCCTTTGTTATTTAGCATTCATGTGTTCTTAATGCTATGTTTTACTTCATTTATGCCATTGGTTGTTTGAGAATAGGAAGTGTTTGTATGATTGAAGTGTTAGGGTGTTAGGAAAGTGATGAATTCCTTAGCTCTTTTGCATGAAAAAAGAACATGAACTTAGAACTTCCTGTGCATAACATGTTGTGATTCTTGCTAGATGAGTATGTTAATGTGGATTGTTCTCATATTTATCCTATAGATGCAATGAAAGGTTGAACCTTAGATGTTGTTTGTTCTAGGTTTAGCCTAATGAATGCTATGTTTGGTTAAATGGCTATGTCTTTGGTAGAATGCTTGTTGTTGTCAAATCTATGGTCCTTCGTGTATAATGCCATTGATGAAATACCCTTATGGTCGTTGTTTGTCTAGGATGATCATCAATGAGGTTTTCAAATGGTCGTTGTTTGTCTTTGCAAACTATTCTTAAGAAGGAATGAATGTTGATCTTCCATTGGCATTCCCCATAGGTAACAATTGTGATATGATGAATGAATGGTTTAATGATCTACATTAGGTTTGGGAGTGGATATCCAAGGCTTTACCTTTTGTAGTTTTAAAACCTTTTTTCTTAGTTTTGTTTGATGATTTAGCATAGTTGCTTGACTTTGCTAGTTGTCTTGTCTTTTAACTTTCATAACTACGGACCACCAAACAACCAACCCCCCCACCTTCTTACATGCTTTTATATGTCTACATATATATCTACTCCTAGCCTAATAGTAACCTTTTGTGTCCAAACTCTTGAGAAAATCCCCCTTCTTCGTGGACGACCCCGACTTGCCGATATCTACTTAGTTGTAGATAGTAATCAAAAAGGGCTTATAAATATTAACTTTGAGAGGCACGGCGACGCTCTCCCACATTTACATAAGAACCAGTCAGAATACTGGGTATGGTGGAGGATCCAGCGGAATGATAGGAATCCTCGCGTAGTGAGCATCTTCTATGGGGGACTTAACATGGTTAGAGGAAGACATATGATCCTAGGGTGGAAAGTAACAACCTTAATTAGGGTCAAACACCACAGACACAAGTTTTGAAGAACAAAGTTTCACAGAAAACAAGCCGGAGAAGATGACCGAAAAAGAGTTAGATACACCCAATGAAATTACTAAAAAAATAAGGAAAAACTCCAACATATTAAATCTACAATATGATGCAAAGGAATTGGAAATTAAATCCATAACAGAACTTACTCTTGAAGAGGATGACGGAAAGTGATATGCAGAAAACCTAGGGATGCATAGAGAGGATGAAAGTTGGGCAACAAAGAAGAGGAACTGAAATGAAAGCAAGAAAATGTGCTTAAATATGAATACTAAATGGCAGGATAGAGGAAGACCACTAGTTAAGAGAAACGTAATGATGATAATCTAACACAAAAAACAAAGTACATTTTGCTTATATCGAGATGGCGACAGTAGATGAAAAGATAGCACATTGATTGAGAGCAACATTTTAATTATTCGTTTAAGAGGTAAAATGAAAACAAACATCAGGAAAATGCGGACTGGAATATGAAAAAGTCAAGAGCAAACCTCGTGTTCTAAAAACAAAATCATCGCAGAAATAGCCTTACCATGAGGAGTTCAAAATTCAAATATTCAAATTTGAAGAAAGATCGAGGATTGAGATAAAGCCATAAAGCCATAAATCCATAAAGCTAGTGTTACTTTGCAATGACGATGAACGCAGTATTAAATGATGAATAGCCTGTAGACGAGCAACATATGTTTGCATTTATACCGCAAAGCCACGCCATTACTCTATTTCTTTTAGTCTTCATGGTTAGGGGCCTATGGTGTATATATGGCCCAACGATCAAGAGGTTGATGACCGCTAGATCCATCCCAATAATATATCACAATGAAACAAACATGTTTTAGCCCAAGACAAGGATCAGCTACATGTGGAGCTTTCATTCGTGGCAGAATACGTAGGCCGAAATGTGTGGAATAAGCAACGAACATGAAGGCCACGAATGGAGAATGTGGCGATCGTGGTATGCCCACGGTTGTAATCCCTAAAAGAAAGGAACTGCACCTATTATAAGACTATAAATACAAGCTCTTGAAAAGATGAGGTACATACAACTATCTCTAGAAATTCCATTCTAGCAAGAGAAAAATGACTTGATCGTCGGAGCCCTTCTCCCGGAATCATTTGCGGGCACGAAGATTCTTAGAGAGGAGAACTAACTTGCTTGAGCAGTCTACCACATCAGATACAAACCCCCTCAATTATTTGTTCATAAGCATTAGCTATTCCCGACACATAATAGGAGTGACGCCCAACTGTGGGTTGTGTAGAGTTAACTTTCAAATTCTAGTATCTCTGTGGACAACCCCGGACTAACCATCAGCTACTCTATAGTGGTTAGTAGTGAGTACGGGAGCAACATTTATAGATTTTATCTTTGGATGCATCCCGGGGGAAATAAACGACCTCGCAGGGTGCGACTTAAATTTTGACGCTGCTGCCGGGGATACTGGTTTTAATTTTGGTTGTTAGCTTACATAACTAGTGGGTAGAAGTAGCTTGTGTTTTGCAGTTTTCGTTGGCTATGGTGTAAAGCTCTTTAATAGTTTTTCTTTTTTTTCTCCTAACTTGTGTGCTAGTGTTTCTTTGTGGACTAGTAATGTATTGCCTATAGTTTATGGCACATACCCATACCGCTAACCAAGAAGCCTTAACCTACTTACCAGAAAACACAAGTAGGCAAAGAAGGATGAGGAGACGGGTTAGTGAGGTAGTTCCACAAGGACCAACCATTTAGTTGTATGTAGAGAGAGATCATGGATGAGACAACATGACTTTGAGGGAGTTGATAGCTCCTAACTTGGTTAGTGAGATTTTTTTTACGGTTTAAAGAAAATTGTTCATTTTTTTCATTTTACTTTGTTTTCAAGCATGTGAATCTTTCATAAACTATTTAAAAGAATAGAAGGAAATACTTATATTATATATTAAAAGAGATCATTGTTTCCACATGCCACTCACACAAAATTCCACGTCATCTTCAAAAATTAAATTGAAAATGTAATATTTTTAAAATTAATCCCCAATTTCCAATGCAGAATGCTTCCCCTTAGATTTTCAATGCTCTTCTTATACTTCAATGTTTTTCAATTGATGATTAATTAATCCTCGCCCAATACGCAAACTACTCTGTCGTTTCTTTTCTCTTCTCTCTCCTTCATCAAAGTCTTCTAACTAATAACGGTCGGATCCTGAACTTTGGTTTTTGGTCATGGCGGCTCCTCCGCCTGGCCGTAGTGGCAACGTTGCGGCCAAGTCTTTCCTTCAAGCTCTGGGAACTCGCCAACCCCCACTACATGCAGCACTCCCATCCAACCCTGAAATCGTCCCTAAAACTCACTACAAAGGGGACATCACCTGTTTAGTCTCCCGTCACGAAGCAGAACTACTGGCTTCCCATTACCAAAATGCCCTGGTGGGTAAATTTGCAAGAGGAAAGCCGCCAATGACAGCACTAAATGAGGCTTTCAAATCGGTTGGGTTCAAAAGCAATTTTCAAATCAGCTCAATCGATTACAGACACATCCTAATCCGATTCCAGGAAAAAGAGGATTATCAGAGGTTATGGCTTAAGGGTCACTGGATTTTCAATCAGGCCCCAATGAAGGTTCTAAAATGGACAACGGACTTCTCCCCGGAGGCTGAATCTTCCATCGTACCGGTATGGGTTAACATTCCATATGTTCCTATCTATTTCTATAATATTGCTATGCTTCAATCGATGGGAAATCAGATAGGGACGTTTATTAAGATGGACGCAGCTACTGCTGCCCTTACCAGGCCTTCAGTGGTTAAGATGTGCGTAGAAATTGATCTACAAAAATAGCTTCCAACATATATTAGAGTGGGAATTGAAGAGGATGGTATTGAGTATAATGTGGTTAAGCTTCCTCTAGAATTTGAGGATATCCCTCTGTATTGTCACCACTGCAAAACTATAGGGCATGAGGATAATCAATGCATATACCTGCATCCCGAACTTAAGAGATCCAAGTCCCATAAGATTGATAAATTCCCAAATCAGATGACTCCAGGGGGTGATTTGATTGTGCAACAGAGAGCCTCAGAAAATAGTCCTGTAGAGGGTGCAGCTAACTTAAAGGCTGGCAATTCAGGTTTATCTGTTGCTGAGAAACAAGGTACTCGTATCACAAAGACTTTTAAATATGTCCCAAAACAAAAAACGACTGCAATTACAATCAGTGAGGGGACTAGTGTACCTGATCCTCTAGTTGAGATGAACAGAGTTAGGCTTTCTGATACTTTAGTTACTGGAGTTGCTACACAGACTGGTGACCAGGAGAAAGTAAGCACTTCTCCAATCAATGTTCTTGAATCTGTGACTGGTGTTCAGTCTGATATAAACCAGATTATAAGGTTAGACTTGACCCCTAAGGTAGCTGAGACCAGGGGGATCCTAGGTGAAGAAGGCATTGATTCAACTAAGAGGTCTCCTGAGAATCAATCACAACATCCCCAGTCTGCTCCTCCATTTCCTATACCAAAGAGAATTTTTGCTAAGGATGACATTCCTACCAAAAGAGGTAAATCTTTCTCACCTTTCAATTCTATTATTGCGGCTAAAAACTTCCTCTTCTCTTAGCAGAAACATAAACATAACAGATTCCTCCCACTTGAGGATGATGATGGATCTAGTGAGGAGAATTCCAATGAAAATCCTGCAACTGTTACCAGGGTTAGGAAGGATACTGAGGCTGAATCTTTGAGAGTCTCCCCCTCAGCCAGTTCTGATTCTCATTTCAATCAGATTAGGCAGGTAAGTCCCTCAATTTCCCACTCTAAATCAGCTAAGCAAAAGAAGGGTAGTCAGCTTGCCATTGAATCAAATTATAAGAATGAGACATATCTAACACAATTAAATACTATCATGACTAGATAAAAAAGTGCCAATAATGTTTTAATATGAATAATACAACCCTCAGGATAAAATTTCTGATTTGGAATTTAAGAGGGATGGATACTTCCATGCTCAGACTACAAAACCTGATCACTAGGCATAATTTTGACCTCATTTGCTTAATTGAACCAAAACATGACAATCTGCAATGTGACTCCTACAGGCAAGTGCTACATTTTGATAACTGTATGTATGCTATGAATGGACAGATTTGGCTATTTTGGAATTCATCTGTTACTCTCACTGTCAAATATGATAATTTACAATTTCTTGCTGTCTCTTTGTATAGTCTCACTCTAAATAAAAATATGGATGCCTTTTTTGTGTATGGCCTTAGAACTAGAGATGGAAGGAAATCCCTTTGGTCTGATCTTAAGTCATCTACCCATTCAGATACTATTTTTATTGGAGACTTTAACGCCATCACATCAGTGCAAGAATACAAAGGTCCATATACTCCTAAATCAGGCAGTATGAAGGATTTTAATAATTTTATAAATGTAATGGCATTAGAGGAAATCAATACAGTTGGTAATTTATTTACTTGGAGTAATAACAGATTGAGAAATCTACTATTCAGAGATTAGATAGGGGGCTTTGTAATTCTGCATGGTCATCTTCTTTTCCTTCTTCTTCTGTTCAAATTTTAAATAGGTCTTCTTCTGATCACAACCCTATGCTTCTAACTATAGGAAGTGATATTCCATCTAATCCTAGACCTTTTAGATTCCTGAACACCTGGTTTAAAAGGAAAGAATTCATGAATGTAATCAAGAATAATTGGGACCTCCCTATGCCTTATTCAGGAATGCTAGGTTACTGCCTAAAACTCTTAAGATTGAAGAAGGAATTAAAAATCTAGAATAAAGAGCATTTTGGTAATATTCATGACAATGTAATACTGGCTGAAAATGCATTGCTGTTCCAGGAACAAATATATGATCAGAATGCTACTGAGTCTAACATGATTAATCTTAAGGAAGCTAAGGCTAAGTTGGTTAGAACATTAGTGGAACAGAAAAGCTTCTGGAAACATAAAGCAAAGATTAAATGGTTATAGGAGGGGGATAATAATACCAACTTTTTTCACAATTCGGTTAAGGAAAGAAAAGGGAGATTAAGGATCACAAAAATCAGAAGTGCTAATGGGTTATGGCTAGATAGTGTTCAGGAAATAGAGTCAGAAGCCATCCAATACTACAAAGGCCTTCTAACAGATGACAACTCCTCTGAATCTAACCTTTTCAAAACACACTTCCTCAGCCAGATTCCCAACTGTGTCTCCCAACAAGATAATGAAAACCTTATGCTCCCGGTTACAATGTCTGAGCTTAATCACATAGTACTTGGTCTTAATAAACATAGTAGTCCGGGTCCAGATGGTTTCACATCTAAATTTTATATTAAAGCTTGGGATATTATTTCCACTGACCTATTAGCAGCAGTTCAGGATTTTATGAATGGAAATAACATTCCTAGGGGTTTTAGTAGCACTTGGATTACAATCATACCTAAAAAGAAAACCCCTTTTTCTTTTGATGATTACAGGCCAATAAGTCTCTCTAATGTAGTTAACAAGATTTGTTCAAAAGTGATAATGGAAAGACTTAAACCACTAATGCCAAAACTCATTTCTCCTCAGCAAACTGCTTTCCTAAAAGGCCGAGACATTTCTGATAATGTAATTTACTTACAAGAAATGGTAAGATTTTTGAATAGGAAACAAAGACAACCAAATTGCATTGTTAAATTAGACCTTAAGAAAGCTTTTGATAGGGTTAAGTGGTCTTTTCTATATAGTGTTCTTCTTAAATTTGGTTTTCATGCAAGATTTCTTTTTCCCATCATGAATAATTTATCTCAGGCTTGGTTCTCTATCTTGATAAATGGTAGGCCGGTTGGTTTTTTCCAATCTACTAGAGGTATTAAACAGGGAGATCCCCTTTCCCCTTTCCTTTTTAACATCTTTTCAGAGGCTTTTACTAGAAGTTTAGCATTTATCTTCCACACAGGTAAATTGGCCTACTATGATCTCCCAGGTAAATCCATACAAATCTCTCATTTATCTTATGCAGATGATATAGTTGTGTTTTTAAAGGCTGAAAATAAAACTTTGGTTAGATTTAAAGCCTTTCTATCTACTTTTGAGGATGTCACTGGTCAACAGATAAATTATGGTAAAAGTGATATCTACATTGGGAAGCATGCCTCTGTTCATATAGTTAATAACATTAAAAAGACTTTGAGAATGAAAATTGGATGCATGCCTTTTACATATTTGGGGGTACCTATTTTTACAGGTCCTGCACATAAGGTTCATTTTCAGCCATTAATTGAACAAATAGATAACAGAATCTGTAGTTGGAAAAATAAATGGTTATCTATGGGGGGAAAAATAACACTCATAAAATCATGCATTTTTTCTATTCCCCAACATATATGGTCAGTGCTGAAACCTAGCAAGAAGATTGTTTCCATAATAGAAAAGAAAATGAGCAGGTTTTTCTGGGGTGTTATTGATCAGAAACCTAATAGAGCATGGAGAAAATAGGAATCACTTTGTTTTCCAATTAACCAGAATGGTCTAGGGTTTAGATCAATCAACTCCATCATTGATACATGCTCTGTTAAGTTATGGTGGAAATATAAAAAAGCAGAGGCTCCATGGACACATTTTCTTGAATCCCTGCCAACCTCATATAAATCATCTCCTAACTGGAAAAGAATTTGTAGTTTTAATGCTTGGGCAGAAGCAAATTTCAGAGTTATTCTGGGCAGGGGATCCTGCAATTTTTGGACTTCCAATTGGCTTGGTGTTAGTCTTATTATTGATTACTGTGATCCGATTCAGGTTGATATCTCGGAGGACTGCACAGTGGCTGATTTCATTGAGAACAAAGATATTTTGATTCAGAAATTTCTCCATTTACTTCCAACAGATATCATCTCTCTTTTACAGGACTCTAAGCTCCATCCACATAGGTGTGACAGGCTAATATGGAAGCCTGGAATTAGGGGAGACTTCACTTTCAAATCCACGTATCTCCTGCTTAATCCACAGTCAGGTAATATTGCCTCGACTAAACTTTTTTGGAGTAGTAGAATTGAAAAGAAAGTCTCAGTTTTTATGTGGAAACTGATCAACTCTTATTTACCTTTTGATAATATTCTACAAAAATTGACTTTTTGCTTGCCTTCTAAGTGTGTTATGTGTTGTAATCATGTGGATTCTTTAGATCACTTTTTTAACTCCTGCACTTTCACAACTTTTGTTTGGAACAATGTACATCGGTTTATGGGTATCACAGATAAATCATTCCCTTCCATTTGGGAAAGAGTCTTTTTCTATCTAACCTATCCAGGTTTAAGCTCATTACATTCTACATTAATTAGGAATGCTTCTCTAATTACGTGTTGGAATCTATGGAAAATGAGGAACAAATGTATATATGATTCGGTCGTCCCAAGCAGAGTTACAGTACTAAGTCAAATTAGGGATCATACCTTCTACTCTTTCTGTTCTAAACCAGTCTACATTACATCTGCATTTGACTATGGCATTGCAAACCACTCATTTCTGCCTCTGATAAAGACTGCTCTGAAACCAAAGATTTTCAAAATTGCATGGCAAAGGCCGCAGGAGGGGTACAAGTTTAATGTAGATGCTGCATGGAGTCCTGATTCTGATATGTGTGGATTAGGATTGATTATCAGGGATTCCAGTGGTAGTTTCATCTCAGCTTACACTAGATTTACATATGCTAGTTCTGCTTTAGAAGCTGAGCTAAGGGCAATTCTTCTTGCTATTCATATTGGTGTAGGATTATTGACTCCTATTTTCATTGAATCTGATTGCTTAAATGCGGTTCTTGCTGTTCATCATCCTTTGCATGCTAATTGGAAACTTTTTGAACTGGCTGATGAGATACATCAGGCTTTGGGTGATATTAGTGTCTTGCATATACATAGACAAGCTAACTTGGTTGCGGATGTTTTGGCTAAGGAATGTTTCACTGCTAAGACTAGTAGTTATTTTAGTAGCTTACAAATGCTACCCCCTATTTGTACAGGTCTTATTAGGTTAGATCAGTTAGGGACACCCTCTCTAAGATTCTCTCATTGAACGGATGCTACTGAGTTTTTCTTATTGCTAATTGGTAGGGATGGTTTCTAACAATCTGAGAAAGCAAGGCCCGGACGGTAGAAACCTGAAGGGGATCAAAAGTTGCGGACTTGGTTTCTTTCTGTTCATCAACTCAACAAAAGAGATTACTCTGCTGATCCAAGTGATATATTCGGTCAAAGTTGCTCATTTTGGTTTCTCTTCCAGCTTTCAGATTAGTAGAGGATAGGCTTTCGGTTTAGGTAAATGTTTCTCTGACTGACTTGTGTTTCGTTCATCCGATTCACTAACAAGTTCGAGATCTGCTTACCTAGCCTTTTAGTATTTGAAATCCTCTAGCTACTATAATCTTTTATCTCTTTCTTTTGGTAGCAACAAATGCTGCTTCACGAGCAATGTGCTCATCTTGTATATCTAAACTAAGCTTTGGCTTCCTTTCATCTTGTTTTTACGGCTTGGGAAGGCTAATACAATTTCCCCCATCTATGGATGGTTTAATCTAAAAAAGAAAGATGATTAATTAATCCTATCCCATTTATGAGGATGCACATTGTTTAAAAATACTTATTTGTTACAATATTTATTTTTAAACTAGATACATTTTCCATTTTGATTTATCTTTTTGATAATATCAAAATTCATTTCATGATAATAAGTGAATAATTTTCATCTACTTATTATTATTTTCACTCTCTACAATCAGGTCTTTCCACACAATTTGCCTAAACAAATATCTAAAATTACTATGTTAACAATATAGAATAATAGATGGAGTAAATATTTTTGTTTATGTAAGTATTTCTAATAAATTTTAATTTTGAGAAACAATTTAGTATAAAATGATTTACATTAATACTAAATATAAACTGAAATATTTTATTTGTACACCCTTTTAATTGTTTATTTAATACTCTATAAATTTTATCTGCAATTTTTCTGGTACGACTTTATTTAATTAACCTTTAGAAATGCACAAAGTCTTGTTTTAGATAGCCTAAACTTTAGGCTAGGGTTTATTGTGCAATTATTATAAATTTCATATGGGGTGGGTTTTTTTAAAAGAAACTGAAAAACTGGAGGCCTATTTTTTGTAAATATAGAAAATTTTGGTCAATATATATCATTATTTCAGATATTTAATTAATTTCCTTTTTATTTTTATTTTCTACGGAAAAACCACCTCGGTCACTAATAACTGCCGCCACCACCTGCAACCATCGTCGCCAGTCAGCTTGACACTGGATTCTCGCAAGATTCTGCTGCCGCGTATCTGCAATTCACAGATCTGCATTTCACCGGAATCATCACCATTCCTTGCCGCGGTGCATACGAATCTATTGAAACCCTAGCCTTCACCCCCTTGTTGTTAAAGCCTAGTGACGACACTGCAAAGAGCATTGAATTTATAGACTCCGTCGCTCAGTCTTCTCCAACGAATTCACAATTCTCTTATTCGAGTCTTCTCCAGCGAATTTGGATGCTCTGTCTCTGGCGTTGCTCGAGTCTTCTCCATCAAATTTTATCGCAAAGCTGGCGTTGCTCAAGCATTCAAATTGCAGCGGATCACACCTTCTTCTTCTCCATTTTTTCACTAGCGAGAGGAAGCAGAAGATGAAAATGCCAACGAAAGAAGCAGAAGACGACGACGCCGGTGGAAGAAGCTGAAGACGATGATGCGGGTGAGAATCACGCGCCCGAACGAAGGAGGCGACGCACGTGACTTCACGCAAAGCCTGAGGTGATGGAGGGCGGAAATAGAGCTAAGTTTCGGCATCTTAGAGGTGAGGTTTAATGTTGTGTTTTACTTTTTCAAGGACTTACTTAAGTTTAATATTTATTTACTGAGTTTTGCATCAACAAAGATTACTTGGCCTAGTGGTTAGTACATTTATTGTTGAGATTAGAGGCCTGGGGTTCGAATCTCATTGAGACCTTTATTTTGAAGAAATTATCTTATTGATGTACATGATGAAGTTTAATATTATTTGACTTAGTATATGTTCTATAAGGGTCTTTGATGTAGTTGTTATTGTTCTAGGCTTTGAGGTTAGATTCCTAGGTTTAAATCCCATTAGATCCTTGTTTTGAAGAATTTTTATTCTTGAGGTACTGTAGTTTTTTGTTGATGTTTCTAGTTTTTTGTTGATGTTTCTAGTTTTTTTCTCTCTTATGTTGATGTTTTTTTATTATTCGGGTGAGGTTTAATTGATATGAGTAAATGTTTTGTAGTTGTTTTTGGTTATATGGATTGGTATTTTTAGTTTATTTTTATTTTTTCATGTTGATGTTTTTCATTTTTTGGATGAGGCTCAGCTGTTAGGGGTTGATGTTTGTAGCTTTTGGGTGATGTAGGTTAATATTTGTGGGTTTTTCTTTAAAAACAATTGTTGATATTTTACGATTTTTAGAGTGAATAATTTATACTCTTTAGGTACTGTAGGTTTTTGTTGATGTTTTTAGTTTTTTTTTCCTCTCATGTTGTTTTTTTCCCCATTTTCTAGATGAGTTTTAGGTGATAGAGGTTGTTGTTTATAGTTTTTTTGGTGATATGGTTGATTTTTGTAGTATTTTTTTTCCTTATGTTGACGTTTTTTCTTGGTGAAGTTTAGATGATAATAATTGATGTTTTTAGCTTTTGTGGGTGATATAGGTTGATGTTTGTAGTTTTTTTTAAAAAAAATTGATAATTCAAGCTATGTTTAAATTTTTATGATTTTCAATTGACTTTTTACTAGTTGTGTCGACGTTTTTTTTCCCAATTTTTTGTTGATTTTTATTTGATATTTTATATATTTTTTGTTGTTTTATTTTTTTTAAATATTTTTTGCTGCAATTTTTTAGTTGATGTTTTATGATTTTTCGTTGATGTCTGCTATTTTTTAATGTTTGTAATTTTCAGTTCGCTGATCATATTGTTTTTTTCATTTTTTAAACATTTTAAAAAAAAATTGAATTTTTTTGGATGGCGTGAAAATTATAGGAAACAATTGGACAAAAAAGTCCCTTGAAGAATATTAGCGATATGTCCCCTGTAAAAAGATAAGAGATAGGTCCCTGGAGGTTGAATATTGTTGCATAAAGGCTCCTACCTAAAGTTTGGGCTGCCTCACAGGAGAACATCTCTTAGAAATGACTTATTTTAGTATGTATCAATATGTGACTAGTGATAATATTAAAAAATTATTTTTTTAAAATAAATCCACCTGTGATGGTGGGGGATTTGGCAGACCCCTGCCCGTTTATTAATTTAAAGAAAAGATACATAGAAGAGGGGGGCTTAATACCGTACCTCGGAAAGTCTATCTGTCGATCTTTGAAAGCTAAACATCATCCTATAACTACCCTAAAGATCAGCAGAGACGAAAACGAAAGGAAAATTACATGAGAAGAGCTACATTCTCCTAAATAGGGAAAACCCTCTGCATCCAACTTTACCTGTCCTGCAACTCCTGTGGGCATATCCGTGGGGCCGTAAATGATATTTACCTGTTTCCGGCTAGCCATCTTTGCGAGAGAATCAGCCGCGCCATTTACTTCCCTGAAAACGTGATGCAATGAGTAATTCATTCCCTGTAGAAGGTCCCAAATTTCCCTCAGCATGATCAACAATCTCCATGAAATTTTAAGCTGATGTTGAACCATTCCAATCCGAACTCTAGAATAAGTTTCAATCTCAATTCTGTTGATGCGTTTATCTCACGCGAGAAGTAATCCATGTAGAAGTGCGGTGGTCTCAGCCTGCAAAGCAGATTCAACCGAGATAGATTTTGACATAGCAACAATTACGTGGCCAACATGATCCCTAATCAAACAGCCTACGCCTGCAGCCCCGTTGTTAAAGGCTCCATTAGTATTAAGTTTGAACTCTACAGGTAATATCCATTTTAGTATTTTTATTGATCTCTGTCTAATTGGTTCCTGGCTCACTAGCCTCGGTATGGGAGATAAAGTCCAGTTGAAATCCAATTTGAAAGTAAGCAATGTGTCATTAAAGTGGAATAGGATTTGCTTAAAAATGGACATTAAATCCGGTTTTGTGCCCTCAAAAAGGTAAGCACACCTGGCACGCCACAGGTACCAGTGTACTGCACACGGAATGATTCGGATTAAACTTGTAGCAGAAACATCAGTGGGGCTGTAATTCCAGTAAAAATAAAATCTATCCCACACTAGTTCGAAATGGTTATTTGACAGACCAAAAATCAGGTTAACCAATTTCCAGATATGGCTGACCTTGGCACAGGAGTTGAAGCAGTGGTGTATTGTTTCAGATTGATGAAAACAGAAGAAGCATCTAGATGGGAGATGGAATTGGAAATCTTCTAGCACATCAGGGAAAGATATTAATCTGTTTAAAAGCTTCCAATTAAATATACTCATTTTCCTTGGTAAAATTTTAGACCAAAGGTGGGAATAAGAGGGTAGCGTCCGTTTCTTTTCCCTGATCAGTTCATATGCTGAACGAACAGTGAAGACACCTGTCGGGGTAGGTTTCCATATGAGTGAGTCGTCGTATCCAGGAAATAAGGTGTGTTCCAGTTCCATCCTTTGGAAAATGTTATGAGAGAGGGAGGCCCTGATCTGTTCAGAAAAAAAAGGTTTTGTTTTGTATGTAATCGGCCACAGTTAAGTCATTAAATGGACAGTTTGAGGGGTTAGGAAGATGATCAATCAGTGGTCCAAGAGAGGTCCAGTTGGAGTTCCAAAAAGAGACCGAACCCGAGCCAAGGATGACTTTTGAGTTACTTAAAGCTATATCATTAGCCTCTTTGATTCGTTTCCAAGATCTGGAGGTTTTGTGTGTGTCACTCATCTACCACATGACTCTAGCCCATAGTGAGTTTCCTGTCTGGAGTTTCCACCACAGTTTTAGGGAGAAAGATTTTGTTAAAGTGGCCAGATTTTTAAAGTTGAGTCCATTTTCTGCTGTGGGGAAGCATAAACTGGGGTATGATTTCCAAATTCTGTGTTTTTGTGCATTGTTAGAATTTTTATTCCAGAAAAACCTTGCAAGAGTTTTATGAATTTGGTTAATGATGTGAGCAATTGGCTTTAAAACTGTGATTAAATGTATTTGCATTGAGGACAAAGCATGTCTAATTAGCGTTGCCCTGCCCGCTGGAGATATAAGTTTATTGTGCCAGTGATTGATTTTGTTTTGGACTGAAAGAAGCATGCCTTGGAATAGTGAGTTCTTAACTCTTCCTGTGAAAATAGGGCATCCTAGATATTTGAAAGGGGTTGTACCTTCCAACATAGATGTCTCTCTTTTTAGAAGAGTTGTAATTCTGTGTGGAGTGTGTTTGGATATGTAGAAAGTTGATTTCATAAAATTTACTTTCTGACTGGAAGCCATCTCAAAGATTGAAGGAAGTTCATTATGGTTTGAAGACTCTGTTTTGAATATTTCAGGAAGATTGCTGTGTCGTCAGCATAGGAAAGATGAGATGAAGAGTTCATCCCTCGTGGAAGTTTGTAGGGCTGAATATTCCCGAATTGAAATAGAAATTTTAGGTTTTGGGAGAAGGCTTCAGCCATGAGAATGAAAAGCATAGGGGATAAAGGGTCACCTTGTTTTAAACCCCTAGAAGCGGGGAAGAAACCAACAGTTCTACCATTGATTAGTAATGAGAAAGGAGCAGATTTGATGTTCCTCATAATTAACTCAACAATGGCCTTGGAAAAGCCTTGTTTGAGTAGGACATGTGTTAAGAAAGACCATGAGACTCTATCGAAAGCTTTCATCATATCCAATTTGATGATCATGTTATGTCCTTTTGTTTATGTGTGCAGGTGATTAGTAAATTCCTGCATGAGCAGTACATTGTCTGCAATTTCTCTTCCGGAAACGAAAGTCGATTGTTCCAGACTGATTATGGTATCTAAAAAGGTCTTCAGTCTCGTGGAGATGATTTTTGAGAGAATCTTATTAGTGAAATTACTTAAGCTTATAGGTTGGAAGTCTTTGAAAGATGAGCAAACATCTTTTTTGGGGATCAAAATTATTTGAGTTGAGGAGATGGCTTTAGGGATCTCTGTTCCAGCAAGGAAATCTTCTCCTGCCTTCATAACATCATATTTAATGATGTCCCAGCATTTATGGAAGAAGAAACCAGAAAAGCCGTCAGGGCCTGGGGCTGAGAGGCTATTCATGGAAAAAACTATGTTAGTTAACTCTTCCATGCTAATTCCTTGGAGAAGTGTAGAGTTCATTTCATTAGTTACGACAGCTGGAACATTCTCCAGTATCCAGGATGCATTAGCTCCTGATGGATCAGATTGTTCTGCAGCCAGGAGATTAGAGAAGAAGCTGATAGCTTCTTTCTCAATCTCATCTATGTTATTATGCCAAGTGCCGTTAGTGGATTTGATAAGCGAGATGGTTTGTCTTTTATGTTTTTTAGGATTGATTGATGGAAAAATTTTGAGTTTGCATCCCCTTCCTTCAGCCATTTAAGCCTGGATTTCTATTTCAAGAATGTTTCCTGATTGCTTAAAGCCACTCTCAGCTTTGCTTTAGCAAGATTTAAGGCTTGTGTGTTTTCCTCAGATTCGCTCTGCTTTAATCATTTTCAGCATTGATTAGCAAGTCTTCACTCATCTTACCACATCGAATACATTACCAAAAACCTCTTTGTTCCAGATTTTAAGTGAGCATTTTAAGTGTTTGAGTTTGTAAATCAGTCTTTTCATCCCTTGGAGGTTTGTATAAACTTTCCAACCATCTTCTACCAGTTTCATAAAGGATGGATGGGTTTTCCAGCATTCCTGGAATTTAAATGGTTTTGGCGAGGTTTTGTGTGGTGAATTAGACACAGAAAGGATTAAAGGGGTATGGTCCGAGCCTTCTCTGGCTAAAGTTTTGATGTTAGAGCTGTGGAAGGTAGACCACCAAATGTTGTTTGATATACCCCTGTCGAGGCACTTCCATACTCTCCCTTTAGGGCGCATACCAGTCTAGGTAAATAAACTACCAGATGTAGGTATTTCAGTGAATTGTTGGTCATTTAGGAAAGTGTTAAAGTATTGTATGCTGTTTTGACTAGGGATTGATTATCCTAGGTATTCCTCATTTTTTGTAATGACATTGAAGTCGCCTATTAGGCACAGGGGTTCCTTGGTCATAGTTGCTAAGACTTGCCACAGTTTATTCCGTTCGTGGATTGTGTGCTTAGCATAGACAAATCCAATCTGACATTTATGTGATAAAGTGACAGATTTGATTTTCACAATAACCACCTGGTCCTCCACTTTAACTATATCTACTGTAATGTCGTCATCCCACAATAGCCAGATTTTGTTGATAGGATTGGCATATGAGTGGTTAAAACTAAGCTTCCAGGAAATATTATGTATTTGGCCAGGGTCCAGTAGGGGTTCAATGGGGGCACAAAGTTTGATTGAGTTTCTTCTTTTAATGTTTTTAAAATGGGTTTGAGTAGGTCTGTTGCCTATTTCCCTAATGTTCCATGCGCAGATGTTGAGTTTATTCATGGATATGCTTTGGAGAGGGTCAATGAGGAACGGGTGAAGACTGTTTTAGGTGTAGAAGAATAGTCTTTTTTAGTATATTTCCTCTGTTTATGCTTGGGTTCAGAGCGGTTAAGTGTGAGGATGTTGGTTAACCTTAAGTGGTCCTTAAGAAGATTGGCCTTAATTTGTTCGAAGCTAAGCTTCTGGTGTTCTAGCAGTTGTTCTTGTTGCTTAAAGGAGGATTCTGTATTAATCCATTCCAGGGGGGATAGGGGTTTCCTGGTTTGTGAGGAGAGAGGGGAGGGGTCAAAATTTGCTTCAATACAGTAAGGGGCATCCTCAGTTGTATTAACAATTGGGGTATCTATATCTCTAGGAAGATTAGTATTGGAATTTAGAGTGCGGAGATCTGCGACCTGTGTAGTGGGAACAGAGTTAGCTACTGATTCAGGAGTTTGTGGGTTACTGATATGTCTTAAAACAGGTGACTTTTCTGGGAGAGTGTCTCTATTTGTTTCCTGAGAGCGATTTAGAGAGGAAGAGTTGGGGGTGGTAGGGGTGGTGATAAAAGAGCCCAGTTTGGGAGGAAAAATGGGATCATTGTTTTCAGGCTTTTTCAGGGAGTTTGCTACATTGGTATCAGACTGCTTTGAATCTATCTCAGTAACTATCAGCTGTTTCTTAGTATTTAAATTCACATAAGTAGTTTCAAGGGGAGTAGATGGAACCTGTGATCCTTGTCCAAGGATCAATTCTTTAGTACTTGCATCTTTGTGCGATTGTGAGACTCCTGGGGCGGGATTACATTCCTGAAAACTCTTCTGAGCATGATTACCAAGTTTAATCTGATATACAACATGAGTTTTAGGGACATCAAAGGCAGTAGCAAAAAGACCATTTCCTTTACCTTTGGTCATTCCCTGTTCATGCATGGAAACAGTTTTGTTACCTTCTTTGAGAGAGTTACCCTGAGGCTTCCAGGGGATGAATTTAGACGGGCTCTTATCGAACCTGCAGACTGTATCTGAGTGTCCCAATTTCAGGCAATTAGAACAATAGAAAGGAACACCCTCATACTCAATATACTGCCAGAACCCAATATCCCTAAAACTAAGCCAAAGCCTTTCAAGTTTTGGTTTAGTGACATCCAGTTCTACACAAATCCTGGCCACGTGAGGTCTGGTCCTATTGAGAGAGGCTCTATCCACCCTGATTGGGGTACCAATTATGCTACCAATGGACATAAGAACATTGTAATAAAAAAATTGCTAAGGCAATCCATAGAGGGAAATCCAAATTGGGACAATAGGGGAATCGGCGTTTGGGTTGAAATTAGGAACCCATTTTATGATTCTTATCGAATAGGAATCAAAGTTCCAGATTTTATGCAAGCAACATCGGTAGTAATTTCCAGGAAGAGAAAAGGATATCAGAACATGTTTATTGTCCAGCAAGGTAATGTTGTGGCCCTTAAATCCAGCAGTGTGGAAGTCTTTTCGGAGCTTCTCCAGTTGTGGCCGACTACGCGAGAACTTCCCGATTAGGGTCCATCTGAGAGGGGCCTCCAATTTTAGACATTCCTCCTCCGTGAAGTGGAGTCCCGGTTCACCCAGGTGATCGATGCTTGCTTTGGGGACGAAGGGTGAGTTCTGGGCATCGTGGGCGTTCGGGGTGGAGAGATTGAGAGCTTCGCGAAGTTCCTGCCGCACGACCTGGGCGTATGAGAAGTTAGGATTATTGATAGTAGGCGGTGGCTCCGCCATTTCGGCGGTGCCGGAGTTTGCAGAGGATGGAGGCGCAGAGAAGAAAAAGATTCGCACGTTTACTGGGTGAAAATCGCACACAATATTAAAAATTAAATTCATTAAGGTATATTATATTATTTATTTATTTTTACATTAACTTTAGATTACTCAGTATAATTTTTAATTATAAAATATTGACATTTAGGAATATAATTTTTATATATTTCTCTAAGATGATAAATTTAGATTTTTTAAATCAAAATTTAAAATTTTATGTTTTATATTCTTCTAGACAAAGTCTTGTGCGAGATGGTCTCGAAGCGAGACCAGTGATTAAATTATAAATAATATATACTTAATTTGGGATGGGGTATTAATTATAGTTTTCATATTTTTAGGGACTGAATTGTAATTAAAATATATTCGAGCATACATTTACTACAGTATTTCTTCATATTCCCCTCATTCTTACCCTTTTCTCTCTCTCTCTCTCTCTCTCTCAAACCGCTTCTGTTCTCTATAAAAAAACGTATTTGTTCTATACATCTCTTTTTCCCCCATTCTGGCGACCTAGGTTTGCTATTTCCGCCATGATTTCTGTACTTTCATCCATTTTTGTAGCTTAATACACATCATACCATGTTTCATATTAGTGTAATCGGTTGTT